>JAEIGP010000278.1:0-668055 GCA_018904095.1 Zaprionus ghesquierei
TTAAGAAGCAGATATTCTACTAAAACTGGTGATCCACGGATTCCCCGCTCCTTCTATAACTCGCGCCCGACAGTAAGATATCATACGCCCAGTTTCGAAACAAATTATCACACATGTAATTCCACCAAATAACTCTGCCCAAGTTCATCCGCCACTTATTGTTTAAATTAGATCTATCTTTGAATAGCGCCATCTACATACATGTGAAAACATAGCACTAAGCTGTACACACGCTACGGCTGAAACAAAGCATTGTGACGATGACGAACGCTGTGCTGCAAAGGCGCATACAGTGTAACTATGGAATACGTTTAGATGAATATCTTCTGTGTTTATTGTTCGATCAGATTGTAATTTTGAGAATAGCTTTATATTGTAATTTCTATGTTATACCAAAGCAGAAAGCTATAACTTTAATACTTTTCCTAACAATCGTAAATTATCGATTTGCGTGGGCAGTGGGCATGACACCGAAAATTGAAAATAATTTCGATCTACCTATGGTATACTGGAACCACCATGTGAAATAAGGTGTCTCTAGCTTTTGTAATAGCTGAGATCTAGACGTTCAAACGGACAGACAGACAGACAGACGGACATGGCTCAATCGACTCAGCTAGTGATCATGAGTCAGAATATATATACTTTATGAGGTCAGCCACACCTCCTTCAGCCTGTTACATACATTTGCACAAAGTTAGTATACCATTTTTGACCATTTTCAATGGTCGAATGGTATAAAAATACTAGATATAGCCAACCACCATAGCTGAGATCTAGACGTTCAAAAGGACAGACAGACTGACGGACAGACAGACGGACATGGCTCAATCGACTCAGCTAGTGATCATGAGTCAGAATATATATACTTTGTGGCGTATGTCACCCTTCCTTTGCACAAACTTAATATACCATTTTTGACCATTTTCAATGGTCGAATGGTATAAAAATACTAGATATAGCCAAGCACCATTAGTTAAATCGAAAACAACAAATCCGTTTAAGAAAACAGGCGAGATCACTCAGTTGAGAAACATAACGAAGAGAAAACAAATAAGAACGCTACAGTCCAGTGTGCTCGGCTATTAAAGACCCGCTAAGCCCGCTGCTCGATCATCAAGAACGAGCACTATTCGGCAGGCAGCGCTGCCGGCAGCACTGCTTGCAGCTATGGAACACGTTAAGCTGAATAACTTCTGTGTTTATTATCCGATTGTTACCAAATTTTCAGAGATCATCTGGCTAGCTATAGTTATCATGTAAACCGAAAATGAACAATATGGCATCAAAACTGCTCTAATAATAATTCTTTTTCGATTTATAGGGGTGGAAGGGGGCGTGGCTAAAATTTAAAATAAACTTGATCAGCGTGCAATAATAACACATACCAAATTTGGGAGTTCTAGCTCTTATAATAGCTGATATCTAGATTTTCACACGGACAGACAGACGGACAGACAGACAGACGGACAGGCGAACATGGCAATATCGACTCGGCTGTTGATCCTGAGCCAGAATATATATACTTTATGGGGTCGGAGGTGTCTCCTTCTGCCTGTTACATACATTTTCGGTTTGAACAAAGTTATAATACCCTTATACTCTATGATTAGCGGGTATAAAAAGGAGTAACAAGTAAGAAAGCTACATTCGAGTGTGCTCGACTGTAATATACCCGCTACCCAGCTGCTCGTAATCATTTATTTGCGGTATAAATAAACGGCTACAATCATATTTTGACCTTTAAAGGCTATGGACTTACAATATTTATGCAAACTCAAAATCTAAAATAAAAAAAAAACATTTTTGCACACATTTAATTTTTGATGCGGGCGGGACTCGAACCCGTTAATGCATAATAGTACTGTTCGTTCTGCAGTCAACAACTTAAGCCATTTCACCAACGTACACGCACACACGATTCGGCACAATGCTACAAGCAGCGCTGCCGACAGCCATGGAAAACGTTGAGCTGAATAACTTCTGTGTTTATTATCCGATTGTTACCAAATTTTCAGAGATCATCTGGCTAGCTATAGTTATCATGTAAACCGAAAATGAACAATATGGCATCAAAACTGCTCTTATAATAATTCTTTTTCGATTTATAGGGGTGGAAGGGGGCGTGGCTAAAATCCAAAATAAACTTGATCAGCGTGCAATAATAACACATACCAAATTTGGGAGTTCTAGCTCTTATAATAGCTGATATCTAGATTTTCACACGGACAGACAGACGGACAGACAGACAGACGGACAGGCGAACATGGCAATATCGACTCGGCTGTTGATCCTGAGCCAGAATATATATACTTTATGGGGTCGGAGGTGTCTCCTTCTGCCTGTTACATACATTTTCGGTTTGAACAAAGTTATAATACCCTTATACTCTATGATTAGCGGGTATAAAAAGGAGTAACAAGTAAGAAAGCTACATTCGAGTGTGCTCGACTGTAATATACCCGCTACCCAGCTGCTCGTAATCATTTATTTGCGGTACAAAGAAAACGGCTACAATCATATTTTGACCTTAAAAGGCTATGGACTTACAATATTTATGCAAACTCAAAATCTAAAATAAAAAAAAAAACATTTTTGCACACATTTAATTTTTGATGCGGGCGGGACTCGAACCCGTTAATGCATAATAGTACTGTTCGTTTTGCAGTCAACAACTTAAGCCATTTCACCAACGTACACGCACACACGAATCGGCACAATGCTACAAGCAGCGCTGCCGACAGCCATGGAAAACGTTGAGCTGAATAACTTCTGTGTTTATTATCCGATTGTTACCAAATTTTCAGAGATCATCTGGCTAGCTATAGTTATCATGTAAACCGAAAATGAACAATATGGCATCAAAATTGCGCTTGTAATCAATGCTTTTTCGATTTACGGGGGCGGTAGGAGGCGTGGCCAAAATCCAAAATAAACTTGATCAGCGTGCAATAATAACACATATTGTCACCAAATTTGGTAGTCTTAGCTCTTATAATAACTGAGATCTAGATTTTTACACGGACAGACAGACGGACAGACGGACATGGATATATCGACTCGGCTGTTGATCCTGAGCCAGAATATATATACTTTATGGGGTCGGAGGTGTCTCCTTCTGCCTGTTACATATATTTTCGGTTTGAACAAAGTTATTATACCCTTCTACTCTATCAGTAGAGGGTATAAAAAGTATTAAAAACGTATAACTTTTATTCAGGTACCAAAAAAATCCTAGATTTATCACTTATTCAGTAAAGTTAATAATTCTACCTGTTGAGGACTATAAATCGAATACCTGCATGTAAAAAACGATGTGTGCCCTTTTAATATCTCTTTATATACTTGAATGGAAAGTGTTCTAGAGCACTCTAACTTTTGGTAAATTTTGTTAAAAAAACGACGGTAGGTTCTATGGCATCTGTGATAGTTATCATTCACCGACTCAATCGACTCGGCTAGTGATCCTGAGCAAGAATATATATACTTTATTGGGTCGCAGATGCCTCCTTCTACCTGTTGCGCACATTTCGACAAACACAATAGACCATGTATTTTTTTAAAATCCATGGTCTAAAATATTGTTTAGTGGGGCAATGTTTACTAGATTTCAAACTAATACTATCTTTTAATGTTATTATACCGTTAATGGTATGAACTTTCAACTTATTAATTTTTTTGGGGAAATTAAGGAAATTAGATTTTATAATATTAATCGTAGATCCGGTATCAATAATATGTATATTTATATATATATATATTATATATATTTATATATATTTATATTATTTATAACAATATTTATGAACGGGCTTGTTCTTGTTCGTCGTCCGAGGCATTTTGATGAAAATTTTCGGACGTGTCCATTCTTGATTGGCCACTAGAACTTGGTCTTTTCCTTTTATGGGCTGGGTTAGGAGCACTTGAGTTGTTTGATAATTTGTTGGATTTTGTAATTGTACCTGGTCTAGGCCTGAGGCAGACCAAATTGAATGTTGCTCGTTTGCGGGCTTTTTCTAAATTGCATTCGGAGTTTATTGATCTTGAATCCTTAATACCCTTAATTCTCTAGAGGACCCTTCGCTCGAGACCGTTGCTCCGTCAACTCCTTCTTCTCATGTGAACACTCCTCTCGCAAACTCCGCTGTCTCGCCTATATTGCCCCAAGCCTCCGCGGTTAATTAGATCAATCCACCTAGTGTGGTCGTCACTTCCCCTACTTCGCCTGTATCTATGAGTTTAGAATATAACACGGTTTGCAGTTCTTTTGTAGCTATGCCTTCAAGCATAACTACAAATGTTAAATCTCTGGTCGCCGTTAAGCCAAAGAAATTTATTTTTGTTTCTCGTTTGGCCCCTGATACTTTGATTGAAGATGTGCAAGCATTCATTCAATCTAAGATCTCAATAACAAACGTTGTTGTTGAGAAATTTAAATTTAACTATGCACGAGACATTCCATCGTTTAAAATTAATATTTCTGCAGACATTTTAAATTTTTGGCCGCCGGACTTAATTGTTAAGGAGTATACTCCTAAGCAAAAAATTCTTTGCCAGTAGTTTCGAGTGCCCCGACTTTGAGTGGAACATCAAAAAACTAAATCTATCTTCAGTTTTTATACCATTCGACCATTGAAAATTGTCAAAAATGGTATACTAAGTTTGTGCAAATGTATTAACAGGCAGAAGGAGGCGTGGCAGACCCCACAAAGTATATATATTCTGACTCATGATCACTAGCTGAGTCGATTGAGCCGTGTCCGTCTGTCTGTCTGTCTGTCCGTTTGAACGTCTAGATCTCAGCTATTACAAAATCAAGAGACACCTAATTTCACATGAAGGTTCCTGTATAGCACAGGTAGATCGAGTTTATTTTCAATTTTCTATGTCATGCCCACCGCCCACGTAAATCACTTATTTGCGATATTAGGAGAATTATTGAAGTTACAACTTTCTGCTTTGGTATGAACATAAATAATTGCAATATAAATCTATTCCCTTAATTTCAATCCAATCGAACGATAAACACAGAAGTTATCCTTGTTTCCGTTTTCCGTACTTCCACTGCTTGCGCCTGTGCTGCGCGTCGTAACGTCATTGTCAAGATGCTTCGTTTCAGCCGTAGCGTGTGTAAAGCTATGCCGTTTTCACATGTAGATGGCGCTATTCAAAGATATATCTAATTTAAACAATAGGTTGCGGATAAGCTTGTGCAGAGTTTTTTGATGGAATTAAATGTGTGATAATTTTTTTCGAAACTGGGCGAATGGTATCTTACTGTCGGGCGCGCTCGACTGTAGCTTTCTTTACTTGTTTTTGCTTATCAAAATGTAAGAGGACTTAATACTAAGCTCTCTAAATTGTTTATTGATTGTGTTTCTTTTAATTACTATATTTTAATATTTACTGAAACTTGGTTGAAACCAGATATACTCAGTAGCTTAATCTTTACAGATAAGTATACTTCCTTCAGAAGCGACCGTTTATGTCGAACTGGTGGAGGCGTTCTTATGGCTGCTTGATCAGATTTGTCTGTCGAACAATTGTTAATTGATTGCCCTGAATTTATCTGTGTTAAAGTGTCAGTGTGTCAAATTTCAATATATACGAGCCCCAACAACTATTTACTCGAACAGCTTGTTTATTTTTGCAGAGCGCAATATTGAACACACAATATTTTTCAATACTATTACAGATTACGCATACCAAAGCATTTTTTCTGAGAGGGAATTTTATACTCTTTTTGATGAAAAATAAATTTTGGTAAATTTCCAGCAACAACAACAATTTGCGTAATTTATTAAAACGGTACAGAAGAAAGGAAACAAGTAAGAAAGCTACATTCGAGTGTGCTAGACTATAATATAGCAGCTACCCAGCTGCTCTTTCATCAAAATTACCTGCGGAACAAAAAAAAACGGCTACAATCATATTTTAACCGTAAAAGGTCATGGACTTACAATATTTATGCAAAGTCAAAATGTAAAATAAAAAAAATAAATTTAATTTTTGATGCGGGTGGGACTCGAACCCACAACTTAACCCATTTTACCACCGTACACGCACACACTATTCGGCACAATGCTGCAAGCAGCGTTGCCGGCAGCTATAGTTATCATGTAAACCGAAAATGAACAATATGGAATCAAAATTGCGCTTGTAATCAATTTTTATTCGATTTACAGGGGTGGAAGGGGGCGTGGCCTTAATCCAAAATAACCTTGATCAGCGTGCAATAATAACACATTTTGTCATCAAATTTGGTAGTTTTAGCTCTAATAATAGCTGAGATCTAGATTTTCACACGGACAGACAGACGGACAAACGGACATGGCTATATCGACTCGGCTGTTGATCCTGAGCCAGAATATATATGTGGGATCGGTTCGCAACACTAGAAGTGGCCGACAGTTTTAATTAAATATCGAAATCAATCGTGTCGTCAAATCAGAATATTATCGGATAAGTCAAGTTGTGATGCAACTCTGCAATCGCAGTATACATAAAAAAAGATCTATCGAAAATAGAGAAGTCGATTTGAGAGTGTCAGTTGTGTCGGTTGTGTGCTCAAGCTCCATATATTTTGAATCAATTAAAACGCATTTAATTTCACAATTAGCAATAAACTATTATGTTACAAAACTAAACTAAATTCTCAGTGTTTCAATTAAAGTAAACAAGACGAACATCGGCCATTCCTACAAATTTGGTGTCAGAAGTGGGATATAGCGTCTTATGCGACGTTGTGAAATACTTTTAATGCGCAGTAGATTTGTGAGAGCAAAAAAAAGAACAACAGTGACGCAGAAAAGACTTGGTTGCATTACAATTCTTTAAAATTATAAGGCAAAGTGGCGAATATTGTGGAAATCAAATCCCAAAATAGCGGCGTGATCGTTAAACATTTTTGTACGGACTGGCGCCAGTTGCTAGATGTCTGCAGTGAGCTAGAGCGAGACGACTAGTGTGTATTCTATCGTAACACATAGCGAACGACAAGTTCAAATTGGTTTGGCAAAAGCTAGAAGCGACGATCTGAAGAGAGTGCGTGTACGTGAGAGAGTAGATTGGCTTGGCAGAGGCTAGAAGCGACAATCTGTAAGAAGTGCGTGTACGTGGGAGTTCGGATTGGCTTGGCAGATGCTGAAAGCGAAGATTTGTAAAGAGTTTGAGTACGCCGGAGCAGACAGTTAGCAGAGAGGCTGAGTTGCAATGAGAAAATCACAGAGGGTGATTTTAAGCAAAGCGGAGCGACGAATTTAACAGCTGCGTGTTCTACATTCAGGACTTCAGTGCAACGACCGTGAGGTAACTGTAGGTTATTGAGGTTTATTTAAATTTTATATTGTTTAAATTTATAAGCAAAAGGCTTAAAGTTGTAAAATATTTAAAACAATTGAATTGTATTTACCACCAAGAAATGAATATTCTGTTTTAAAAATATTTTAAATACTTGTAAAGCACGAGCAACAACAGTAACAACATAAACAGAGACGAAATCTTAGCATTACGGGTTAGAGAATTGCGAGAAAAGTTGGTAGAACGTAACTTACCTACCACAGGCAGAAAGCAAACATTGCAAGACCGATTGCTAGAAAGTTTTGGATTGCAAGTTAATGTAAACGATGATACCTCTGATGATAATGATTCGGTGACAGCTAAATCTACGGTTCCAGAAACACGTTCAATATTTACGTTGAGGGATATTAAAGATTCACTGTCTCAGTTTAGTGGATCAGGGCAGCCATCAGTTGAACAATGGATTCAAGAATTTGAAGATAACGCAGAAGCAGTTCATTGGAACAACCTTCAAAAGTTTATGTATTCAAAGCAATTGCTAAAAGGTGCAGCAAAAATATTCATGCGCAGCCAAAACGGAATTTCTGATTGGAATTCACTTAAATAAGTATTGTCGGAAGAGTTGGGAGCATCAATTTTGTCAATTGAAGTTCATCGTATGTTACGAAATCGGCCAAAGCGTGTAGGTGAGGACTACAGAGAATATTTATACAGTCTCATGGAAATAGGCAAGTCAGTTAGTTTGGACGAGAAAAGCTTAATAGAGTACTATATTGAAGGTATTCCCGATTCAAGAAGTAAAAGGAGTAATTTGTATCAAGCTAGGACAGTACAAGAGTTGAAAGAGCAAGTTTTAATTTACGAAAAGATTCGTAGCAGTCACCATCAAACTTATAGCGGAAAAGATAAAGGATGTAAAGACAAGAAAGTTGACGCTGAAAAAACGGACGCTAAGAAAACTAGGAAATGTTTCAAATGTGGTGATCTATTACATTTGGCAAAAAATTGTAAGCAGGCAGTAAAATGCTTTAAATGCAGTCAACCAGGTTATAAAGCATCAGATTGTGTTAGTTCAAATTTAATTAAGCAGGAAAAGAGCATGAACACAATGGTAAATACAGTAGGTGGAAAATGTATTTTCATCAAGTAAGAAAGCTACATTCGAGTGTGCTCGACTGAAATATATCCGCTATCCAGCTGCTCGTACATCAAAATTATTTACGGAACAATAAAGAACGGCTACAATCATATTTTGACCGTAAAAGGCCACGGGTTTTCAATATTTATGCAAAGTCAAAATCTAAAATAAAAAAAAATAATTTTTTGCACACATTTAATTTTTGATGCAGGTGGGGCTCGAACCCATAAATGCATAATAGTTCTGTTCGTTATGCAGTCCACAACTTAACCCATTTCACCACCATACACGCACACACTTTTCGGCACAATGCTGCAAGCAGCGCTTCCGGCAAAAGGAGTAAAAAGTATTAAAAACGTATAACTTTTATTCAGGTACCAAAATCCAAGATTTATCACTTAAACAGTAAAAATTATAATTCTACCTGTTGAAGACTATAAATGCAATACGTGCATGTAAAAAACGATATGTGCCTCTTTATACACTTGAATGGAAAGTGTTCTAGAGCACTTTAACTTTTAATAAATTTTGTTAAAAAAAACGACCGATAGGTTCTACGGCATCTATACGATGTATCGGTCCGTACCGGCTCGTTACGAATTATTTACAGCGGGCTGCAATAAGAAACATGTATACAAACATGAAGGTAGCTCAAAAAGGGAGGCAAAAACTTTTCTTTGCAAAAAATAAGAAAAGTTCGATCTCCCCCACCATGACACGCATGCATGCGGAATCGAACCTTGGCCCCATTACCTATGAGGTCCACCACTTCACCATTCGGTCATTAAAACATTACGCAAATTTTGGCAAAGTTACATTATGAGACCATTCGGAAATTCTTGCACGACAAAACAAAGTCTGACAGCATGATGCGTGTTGTTGTTGCTATTTATTCTCATAACTTAAACATACAATTAAATAAAAAATAAAAATAAAAAAATATAAGAAAAAGCTGCGCTCTAACAATCACACACAGCTGATTTAAGAGACTGTCACTTCTCCATTTGTTAACTAAGTTCATTGTGAGCCATTAAAAAATTTTTAAATAAAATGCACGACCACCAATTAATGCATATTCAAAAATTAAAGTATAAGTTCTTAAAAAAAAAGGAAAAAGCTTAAGCGTCATGAACTGGGAATCGAACCACGGACCTGTCGGTTCAGGAGTTCATCGCTTTTCCACTTAGCTACTGACGCTGTTATCCAACAACTGCAAAATTTTGCATTGTAAGGCATTCTTATTATTTCCTGTATACATAAAGAATTTTCGCTGCTGGCAGCGTTGCTTACAGCTATGGAAAACTTTAAGCTGAATAACTTCTGTGTTTATTATCCGATTGTTACAAAATTTTCAGAGATCATCTGGTTAGCTATAGTTATCATGTAAACCGAAAATGAACAATATGGTATCAAAATTGCGCTTGCAATCAATTTTTTTGGTAATTGTCTATTAGTGGACATCATCACCGATTTTCTTAATTTTTTTTATATAGATAGACCTAGATTTATCCGAATTTTTGGTGAAAGAATTATTCTTCGGTCTCTTCTAGTTTTTTTTTTTAATATTTAAAACTTTATTTTTTTTTACATGTACTTTCTTGTTGCCTTTTTGTGCGAGGCGCCGGTATGCCGGCACGCTCGCGGTGCAGTGTGTCCCACAACTGTTGTACTTCAAACGAAAAGTACGCAGACAAAAAATGTAACGATGAAAGAGTTTGTTTTTGCGCATCGTTCCACTAAATTAACTGTAATTTTGTCTGTTGATCGTCGCTTATGCAGAATTTCGGCGCCTACCTAAATAGGCGCCATGCAGATGTTTCATAGATTTAAAAACTGTACGAAAGTCACTTCTTGTGTGACTTTCAAAGTGCAAAGATGTATTGCAATAGTTGCTCATATACCAATAATCAATTTTTAGCGCTACTGGAGCGCGAAAATGATTTGATAGAGTTTCTGCGTCACTATAACGTGATAGCGACTGCAAAATTGTGCCCGAAGTGCGGAGGAGAGTGCAAGCTGTATTTCAAATCATCAAGTTTGATATATTTTATATGCTATGGCTCTGTTAGCTCTTCAAAACTAAAAAGAAAGCGGTGCAATTTTCGGGAGTCCATCAAAAATAATACGTTTTTTGAAGGTCACCGGCTTAAGATTGCTGAAATATGCCACTTCATCCTCTTGGATAGCAACCGAGGGAGAGGTGAAGTCCAATTTATAGAGAAGGAATTGGGTTGGTCGCGCCAATCCGTCATTGAGTCCGCAGCTTCATGCGAGAAGTGCACTTGGATTGGGCACTTCTTAATAGTCGTCCTACTATCGGTGGCCCTGGAAAGATAGTAGAGATAGACGAAACAAAAGTGGAATTGTTGGAAAGCTTATAATTGTCTTAATGACGAAGGCTTCCAACATCAAACAGTTAACCACTCTAAGAACTTTGTGGACCCACAGACGGCAGCTCACACCCAATCTATTGAACGCTTATGGCGTGATGTAAAAGACGCAATACCTTGTTATGGGCGCAAAAAGGAACACTATCTTGGTTATTTGGCCAAATTTCAATTATTTAAAAAATTTCCTGACCACACGGAGAGGATGCATGAAATATTCCAAGCAATTGGGCGATTGTAAGATCCCAAAGTGGCAAATACTGTGATAAGCAATGTCCATTTTGAGGAGGTGAGAAAAAGCGCCCCGCAGGAAAGAAATTGTTGAAAAAAAAAATCGCGCAATTTTTTTTTAACAATTTTTTGCCTGCGGTACACATTTCCTCATAAGTTTATAATTTTCTTTTAATCTTAGGTGTAAAATGGAGCTTCACCAAATCGGCCCTTTTCAGGGCCTCAGAAAATATATCACACCTTCACCAAATCGACCCTTTTCAGGGCCACAGAAAATATAAAAAAGATTAATTTTTCAATATAGAAAAATTTTACATTCAAGTGGCTGCGTAGTTTTCACTTAAAATAAATTGCTTTTGGCACACTGCAGCGTCACGAAAAGTGGCCGACATACCGGCGCCTCGCACAAAAAGGCAACAACAAAGTACATGTAAAAAAAATAAAACTTTAAATAATTAAAAAAAAAAAAACTGGAAGAGACCGAAGAATAATTCTTTCACCAAAAATTCGGATAAATCTAGCTCTATCTATATAAAAAAAATGAAGAAAATCGGTGATGATGTCCGTTAATAGACAATTACCATAAAAGTTTGAGGTCCTAATCTATTAAGTTTTTTTTTATACCATTCGACCATTGAAATTGGTCAAAAATGGTATACTAAGTTTGTGCAAAAGAATGTAACAGGCAGAAGAAGACATGGCAGACCCCATCGGGTATATATATTCAACACCCGAGCCGATTGAGGCATGTCTGTCTGTCCGTCTGTCGGTCTGACCGTCTGTCTGTATGAATGTCAAGATCTGAACTATTACAAAAGCTAGAGCCACCAAAATTCACATGATGGTTCCAGTATTCCATACGCAGATCAAGTTTATTTCAAATTTGGAGTTCCACGCCCACCGCCCACGCAATCGATAATTTACGAATATTGAGAAAAGTATTGCAGTTACAGACACCAAATTCGGCATGATGTTTCCTGTAAATCATGCGCAGATGATGATTATTTCAAATTTTAAAATTAAAATATATGTGTGTGTGAGAGCGAGTTAATTCTAGTCAGTGCAACTACGAAGTTGGTCGAATGGTATCTCATCTGATTGTAATCCAGTTAGAACTCCTTTTCCAAGCAAATTAAATTATGAGGCTTTGCAAGTAGAAGAATCAAATGTCTATTTAAAGTTGTCATTTAAAAAGAATTTGAAAGAAAATAAAATTCTTATGGGGTACGTTGATTATGAAGTGGCTGGAAGTGAGACTGACAGAAGAAATAATACAGGGTATATATTTGAAATGTTTGAAAACTGTTCAATTTGCTGGAGTACTATGAAACAAAAATTTGTTGCTGCTTCATCTACCGAAGCTGAATATATGGCTTTATTCGAAGGAGTGAGGGAAGCATTATGGCAAAAATCATAAACAAATGAAATTAAATTAAAATTAAATGGTTCAATATTTATTTTTGAGAATAACTAAGGTCGTATAAGTGTAGCCAATAATCCTACTTGCCATATAGATATCAAATATCATTTTACCAGGGAACAAATGGAAAACAAAATAATTTGTGTTAAGTATCTTTTCACAGATTTACAATTGCAATTGCCTGATATTTTGACAAAGCCACTACCAACTGCCACATTCACAGCACCAACTGGGGCTTGAATGAACAAAAATAGGTTATCATATGAAGTTTAAATCTCTTCATATATATTATATATAACCATAATCAAAACAAAACCAATTTTAGACTAACCATTACTGTGTTTATCTAATCAAAACTTGTTAAATTTTTGTTTGATTGAAATAATTGGGTTTAAGTGGGTTTTCCCAATTCTTTGCAGCAAATGCTGGTTCAGAACAAGTAGGAATTATGACAAACAAGTAAGAAAGCTACATTCGAGTGTGCTCGACTGTAATATACCCGCTACCCAGCTGCTCGTACATCATTTATTTGCGGAATAAAAAAAACGGCTACAATCATATTTTGACCGTAAAAGGCTATGGACTTACAATATTTATGCAAAGTCAAAATCTAAAATAAAAAAAAAACATTTTTGCATACATTTAATTTTTAATGCGGGCGGGACTCGAACCCGTAAATGCATAATAGTACTGTTTGTTTTGCAGTCCCCAACTTAACCCATTTCACCACCGTACACGCACACACTATTCGGCACAATGCTGCAAGCAGCGCTGCCGGCAAAAGGAGTGAAAAGTATTGTAAACGTATAACTTTTATTCAGGTACCAAAAAAATCCAAGATTTATCACTTAAACAGTAAAAATAATAATTCTACCTGTTGAAGACTATAAATCGAATACGTGCATGTAAAAAACGATATGTGCCCTTTTAATACCTCTTTATATACTTGAATGGAAAGTGTTCTAGAGCACTCTAACTTTTAATAAATGTTGTTAAAAAAATAAACCGATAGGTTCTATGGCATCTATACGATGTATCGGTCCGTACCGGCTCTTTCCGACTTATTTACAGCGGGCAGCAATAAGAAACATGTATACAAAGTTTCATGAAGGTAGCGCAAAAAGGGAGGCAAAAACTTTTCTTTGCAAAAAATAAGAAAAGCTTGATCTCCCCCACCATGACACGCATGCAGGCGGAATCGAACCTTAAACCCATTACCTAAGAGGTCCACCACTTCTCCATTCGGTCATTAAGCCATTAAGCAAATTTTGCCAAAGTTACATTATGAGACCATTCGAAAATTCTTGCACGACAAAAACAAAGTCTGAATGCATGATGCGTGTTGTTGTTGCTTTTTATTCCTTTAACTTAAACATACAATTAAATAAAAAATAAAAATAAAACATGTAAGAAAGCTACACTCGAGTGTGCTCGACTGTAATATACCCGCTACCCAGCTGCTCGTACATCATTTATTTGCGGAACAAAAAAAACGGCTACAATCATATTTTGACCGTAAAAGGCTATGGACTTACAATATTTATGCAAAGTCAAAATCTAAAATAAAAAAAAAACATTTTTGCATACATTTAATTTTTAATGCGGGCGGGACTCGAACCCGTAAATGCATAATAGTACTGTTTGTTTTGCAGTCCACTACCAAATTTGGTGACAAAATGTGTTATTATTGCACGCTGATCAAGTGCTTCCGGCAGCGCTGCTTGCAGCATTGTGGCGAATAGTGTGTGCGTGTACGGTGGTGAAATGGGTTAAGTTGTGGACTGCAAAACGAACAGTACTATTATGCATTTACGGGTTCGAGTCCCGCCCGCATCAATAATTAAATGTGTACAAAAATGTTTTTTTTTATACCCGCTACTCATAGAGTAGAAGGGTATTATAACTTTGTTCAAACCGAAAATGTGTACAACACGCAGAAGGAGACACCTCCGACCCCATAAAGTATATATATTCTGGTTCAGGATCAACAGCCGAGTCGATATAGCCATGTCCGTCTGTCCGTCTGTCTGTCTGTGTGAAAATCTAGATCTCAGCTATTATAAGAGCTAGGACGACCAAATTTGGTGACAAAATGTGTTATTATTGGACGCTGATCAAGTTTGTTTTGGAGTTTGGTCATGCCCCTTTCCACCCCTGTAAATTGAAAAAAATTGATTACAAGCGCAATTTTGATGCCATATTGTTTATTTTCGGTTTACATAATAACTATAGCTAGCCAGATGATCTGTGAAAATTGATAACAATCGGATAAAAAACACAGAAGCTATTAAACTTAACGTTTTCCATAGCATTGTGCCGAATAGTGTGTGCGTGTACGGTGGTGAAATGGGTTAAGTTGTGACTGCAAAACGAACAGTACTATTATGCATTTACGGGTTCGAGTCCCGCCCGCATCAAAAATTAAATATGTACAAAAATGTTTTTTTTTTTTATACCCGCTACTCATAGAGTAGAAGGGTATTATAACTTTGTTCAAACCGAAAATGTATGTCACAGGCAGTAGGAGACACTTCCGACCCCATAAAGTATATACATATATTCTGGCTCGGGATCAACAGCCGAACAGCACCAAATTCGGCATGATGTTTCCTGTGAATCATGCGCAGATGATGCTTATTTCAATTTTGAGGTGCCACGCCCACCGCCCACGCAAATCGATAATTTTTGATTATTAAGGAAAAAATTTAGGTTACAGATCGTTTTAGCCTTTGAGTGTGTGTCTGTATGTTTGTGTGAGAGCGAGTTAGTACTAGTTACTTCAACTACGTAGTTGGTCGAATGGTATCTTAGGGCCGCGCGCCAACGACTGTAGCTTTCCCTACGTATTTTCTTACTAGGCAACTTAATCTCACAAGGAGATTTGCAAATAACTAATTTGTATAGTCAATGATTGAGTGACTGTCTGGTGATCGATTGTGTTGACCTTTTCTCTCAATATTATTTATTTTGTATACCATTCGACCATTGAAAATGGTCAAAACTGGTATACTAAGTTTGTGCAAATGTATGTAACAGGCAGAAGGAGGCGTGGCAGACTCCACAAAGTATATATATTCTGACTCAGGATCACTAGCTGAGTCGATTGAGCCGTGTCCGTCTGTCCGTCTGTCTGTCTGTCTTTCCGTTTGAACGTCTAGATCTCAGCTATTACAAAAGCTAGAGACACCAAATTTCACATGAAGGTTTCTGAATACCATAAGTAGATCGAGTTTATTTTCAATTTTCGATGTCACGCCCACCGCTCACGCAAATCGATAATTTATGATTATTAGGAAAAGTATTAAAATTACAGCTTTCTGCTTGGGTATTAACATAGATAATTACAATATAAATCTATTCTCAAAATTACAATCCAATCGGACAATACACACATGTGTATCCATGTTTCCGTTTTTCGTACTTCCACTGCTTGCGCATGCGCTGCGCGTCGTGACGTCATCGTCGCGATGCTTTGTTTCAGCCGTAGCGTGTGTACAGCTGATTGCTATGTTTTCACATGTAGATGGCGCTATTCAAAGATAGATCTAATTTAAACAATAGGTGGCGGATGAACTTGTGCAATTTTTTGATGGAATTAAATGTGTGATAATTTGTTTCGAAACTGGGCGAATGGTATCATACTGTCGGGCGCGCTCGACTGTAGTTTTCTTTACTTGTTTCTGCCTAATCTTTGCAAATAATTTGTGGTTTTAATTTACTTTGGTGTATTTTAGTTTGTGCTAACCCGTTTTGCGTATTCAAAACATTTCGTGTAACACGAACCCTGGTGCTTTGTAATTTCACTAATTTTACACAATTTACACAATTGTCAACTTGAGCGTCTTTGGCGTCATTTATTGTCATACCCGCTACTCATAGAGTAGAAGGGTATTATTATGTCCGTCTGTCCGTGTGTCTGTCCGTGTGAAAATCTAGATCTCAGCTATTATAAGAGCTAGGACTACCAAATTTGGTGATAATATGTGTCATTACTGCACGCTGATCGAGTTTGTTTTAGATTTTGGCCACGCCCCCTTCCGCCCCTGTTAATCGAAAAAAATTGATTACAAGCGCAATTTTGATGTCATATTGTTCATTTTCCGTTTACATAGCTAACCAGATGATATCTGAATTGACAAATTGAAAAATTTGGTAACAATCGGATAATAAACACAGACGTTATTCAGCCTTACGTTTTCCATAGCTGTAAGCAGCGCTGACGACTGCGCAAATTCTTTATTTATACAGGAAACAATAAGAATGCCTTACAATGGCAGCAGCGCTGCTTGCAGCATTATGCCGAATAGTGAGTGCGTGTACGTTTGTGAAATGGGTTAAGTTGTGGACTGTACTATTATGCATTTACGGGTTGGAGTCCCGCTCGCATTAAAAATTAAATGTGTGCAAAAATGTTTTTACACCCGCTACTCATAGCGTAGAAGGGTATTATAACTTTGTTCAAACCGAAAATGTATGTAACGGGCAGAAGGAGACACCTCCGACCCCATAAAGTATATATATTCTGGCTCAGGATCAACAGCCGAGTCGATATAGCCATGTCCGTCTGTCCGTCTGTCTGTTCGTGTGAAAATCTAGATCTCAGCTATTATAAGAGCTAGGACTACTAAATTTGGTGACAATATGTGTTATTATTGCACGCTGATCAAGTTTATTTTGGATTTTTGCCACGCCCCCTTCCGCCACCGTAAATCGAAAAAAATTGATTACAAGCCTAATTTTGATGCCATGTAGTTCATTTTCGGCTTACATGATAACTATAGCTAGCCAGATGATCTCTGAAAATTTGGTAACAATCGGATAAAAAACACAGAAGTTATTCAGCTTAACGTTTTCCATAGCATTGTGCCGAATAGTGTGTGCGTGTACGGTGGTGAAATGGGTTATGTTGTGGACTGCAAAACGAACAGTACTAATATGTATTAACGGGTTCGAGTCCCGCCCGCATCAAAAATTAAATGTGTGCAAAAATGTTTTTATACCCGCTACTCATAGAGTAGAAGGGTATTATAACTTTGTTCAAACCGAAAATGTATGTAACAGGCAGAAGGAAACACCTCCGACCCCATAAAGTATATATATTCTGGCTCAGGATCAACAGTCGAGTCGATATAGCCATGTCCGTCTGTCTGTTCGTGTGAAAATCTAGATCTCAGCTATTATAAGAGCTAGGACTACTAAATTTGGTGACAATATGTGTTATTATTGCGCGCTGATCAAGTTTATTTTGGATTTTGGCCACGCCCCCTTCCGCCACCGTAAATCGAAAAAAATTGATTACAAGCCCAATTTTGATGCCATATAGTTCATTTTCGGTTTACATGATAACTATAGCTATCCAGATGATCTCTGAAAATTTGGTAACAATCGGATAAAAAACACAGAAGTTATTCAGCTTAACGTTTTCCATAGCATTGTGCCGAATAGTGTGTGCGTGTACGGTGGTGAAATGGGTTATGTTGTGGACTGCAAAACGAACAGTACTAATATGTACTAACGGGTTCGAGTCCCGCCCGCATCAAAAATTAAATGTGTGCAAAAATGTTTTTATACCCGCTACTCATAGAGTAGAAGGGTATTATAACTTTGTTCAAACCGAAAATGTATGTAACAGGCGGAAGGAGACACCTCCGACCCCATAAAGTATATATATTCTGGCTCAGGATCAACAGCCGAATCGATATAGCCATGTCCGTCCTCCGTCCTCCGCTCCTTCTCCTGTCCTTGACATGCTCACCGGGACTGCCAGTCAAAGTATTTCATCGGTGAGCAGGATGTGATGCTAAATCGCACTTCCTCTACTTGTGGGCTGTGTTGTTGCATGGCGCTCCTTCCTTGACTTTTTGGTGGCCTTTTACGACGTCACCACACGGGAGTACTCCTCCGCCATTCCTATTGGCCATCTCATCCTTGCGGACACGCTTCATCATGCGGACTATAATATCGTGAGCCCCATTCCAAACGTCTTTGTTCGCCAACATAGCGGCAATCAGGCCTCTTGGGCTGAGAGGTGCACCAACGAGCGACTCCAGTTGGACCTTCTCCACAGCGAACCTGGAGCAGTGCAGGAGGATGTGCTCTGCTGTTTCCACCGCGTTTATGCAAAATAGGCATTGCGCTGTATCCACATGGTGGAACCTAGACAGGTACCCTCGGAAACAACCGTTAGGAACTGGGTCATGTGGTAGTCCACCTCTTTGTGCTCACACTCTGCCCATTCCGATAGGTCAGGGATGAGGTGGTAAGTCCATCGCCCACGTTGCGACTCTTGCCACCTAGACTGCCAGACTCCACGAATCCACTCGAGAATCTCTGTTTGGTTAACTCCTTCTCGCGCTAGATATTGGCCCTTTATCTCCAGGTCAATGGGTATAATGCCTGAAAGAGCATGCGCTGCGTCATCCGAAACGGTTGAAAAGCCTCTGATTAGTCTCAGTGCCATTGTCCGTGATACTGCCCGCGCACTAGCCAAGTAGGTTACTTTGCTTGTAACACAGCTCCAGATAGGGGCAGCGTACAGCAGCGTTGCCTTAGTAACCGCCGCAAGCAGAGTCCTTGCCGGCAATCTGGGTCCTCCACGTTGGGCATAATTCTTGCCAGCGCTGCAGCTGTCATTGCCGCTTTTCTGCTGGCATACGTTGCGTGGTCCTTAAAGGAGAGCCTACGGTCTATTAGGACTCCCAAGTACTTCAACGCTCCTGCTGAAGTGATTATTTCTCCCTTCACTTCGACCTGCATGCTTTCGATTCTCTTTTTGCTGCTCAACAGAACTAATTCCGTCTTTTGTGCCGCAATTCCTAGGCCGACTTTCTCAAGCCAATCGGTGATCGTCCTGATCGCCACGTTACTGATGTCCTGGAGCTCCGGTATTGTCTTGGCCACCGCTGTTACCGCAACGTCGTCGGCGAAGCAGTGTAGCTCCACGCCTCGGGGCTTGCTAATCCTCAGGATCCCATCATACATGATGTTCCACAAGATCGGTCCAAGTACCGACCCTTGTGGAACACCTGCAGAGACTTGGTGGCATCTTGGACCAGCTTCAGTAACATACAACAGCGTGCGTTCCCTGAAGTAGTTGCCAACTACGCTTCGGAGATAATCGGGTATGCCCATGTTACGCATTGCGCCGAGGATATTGGGCCATCTCGCTGAATTAAACGCGTTCTTCACGTCGATCGTGATGATGGCACAGTACTTTTTACTGCCGCCTTGCCATCGGTCGCCGTCAAGTGCGTTCTTCGCTACTTCAGTTACGGCTGTGAGGGCATCGAGCGTGCTCTTCCCTTTACGGAAGCCATACTGTTGGCATTGAAGGCCTGTAGGGCTCTCGGAGATGGCTTCTATGCGTGTGTATAGAATGCGCTCAAACAGTTTGCCCACAATGTCCAGGAGACATAAGGGGCGGTAGCTGCCTGCTGCGTTTGCAGGCCCCTTGCCTTTTGGCAGAAGGACAAGTTTCATTGTCTTCCACCGCTTGGGGAAGACTCCGTCCAGAAGACATTGTTGAAAAGCCTCCCTGAAGACCTCGGGTCTTGCGGTGGCAGCGGCCTTAACAATTAGCCCAGGAATACCATCAATGCCGGGAGCTTTGTTCGGCTTGATCCTCTTCGCTGCTTCGACGACTTCGCATGCTGTGATACACGGAAAATCGGAGCGGGTTGCCATAACGTGTCTTGGCTTGGGAATAGCTCCGACACGATGCTGGCCAGTGCGGCTGGGTCCTGAGGGGTACTTCCACCAGCGACATTAAGTTTTTCCGGACTTTTTGTAGGCAATACCCCAGGGGTCTTCGTCAATGCTTGCAAGCAGGTCCTTAAATGCATTTGCCTTTGCTGCAGATATGCTGTTTTTGAGCTCGGCTCGCTTCGCTTTGTATGCTTCCGTGCATTGGACGTGGTGCGGTCGTCCTCTGGATCGCTGCGCTTGTCTTCTCGCCCTTAGGCATTCCGTACGGAGCTGGTGTAGAGAGACACTCCTCCAGTAAACAGGGGGCTTGCGTTTCGCATTTGTTTTTCTCATTTGTGGTCTCCATGGATTCAATCTGGTAGGCCAACATATCCTTATCCAGTTTTTTGGTGTTCCATACTGGCCCTAGTGCCCATCTCCGCTGTCATCAGGTTGTGGTCGCTCAGGGTTATATCCTCTTGCACCATCCAGTTTGCGTTGGCCACTAGGACACTGCTGACAAAGGTGACATCGATGCAAGACGAGCCTCTGTCGTTATTAAAGGTCGGCTTGAGGCCGTCGTTTAGTAACACGAGGTCTATCAAATTCATGGCCTCAATCACTGCGCGTCCTCTTGTGTTGGAAGTCCGGCTGCCCCATTCAGTGGCCCAGGCATTGAGATCACCACCTATGACTGCTGGTCTGCGCCCTCTTGCATGATCAACAAGCTTTCTAAGCATGTCCTCAAATTGCTCCGGGCTGTCGCTAGGTGGAGCATAGCAGCTGTAAAAGTGCACTCCTTTGATCTTAGCGTATGCGATGCCGCGCATTGGTATGTTTTCGCACTCTTCCACAGGTAGGCTAGGGTGACACTTGATAGCCGCCTTACCTAGTTCATCGAGGACCACTGAGTTACCTACACCCGGAAGGTATGGTTCACTCAGGAGCAGTACGTCAGCATTGCGCTCCCTCGCTGTCTGAGCCAAAAGGTTCTGCGCAGCTGCGCAATGGTTGACGTTAAGCTGAATGATGTTAATAAGAACTAATATCATTTTGGCGGCTATTGGATTCTTTTTTAGTGCTGGCTTTGTAGGTAGGGCATGCGAAACTGCCTGTCGCATGGTTCTTATCTACGCAGATAAGGCATCTTGGTGGTGCTGCGCAGCCCTTTGCCTTATGACCATGCTCGCCACACTGAAGGCAGCAGTCCGAACGATCGACTGAGTTGCAGCTGTAAGACCGGTGGCCAAATTCTAGGCATCTGTAGCATCTTATTGGGCGATCGTCCTGGACGATGCGACACCGTGACCATCCTATGGTTACCGAACCCCGTTTGAGAACCGTTATTGCATCGTTCGTGCATAACGTCACTGTTGCTGACTGGGTCCCATCTCGCATTTTGCGCATCCCCGCACATCTTCTGGCTTCAGCTGAATCCCTTCGAATTGGGAGACCATGCAGTTGTAGAGCTCCATTGCTGTCGTCTCCTCATCCATGCCGCTGCAGGTTAGCGCCATTCTCTGCGCGCCCGTGCGGACCGCAGCCATTTCCCTGAGGGATTCTTCGATCGCTCCTTTACATTTGGGCACGCTTGCAGAAGCTTTTCCCTCCACTTCGAGCAACAACTCGCCTTGTTGGGTCCTCCTGATTTTCTTGACATGAGTGCCAAGTTCTGTCAGGCTCGGGTCGGCTTTGAGCTTACGGAGCATGTCCGAGTATGAAATTTCTCCCGTCTTTTTAATTATTATCGCCTCCGGCTTTTTGCGCAGTCGTTTAGGTGCCACCTTAGTTCACTCCGCCTTTTTGTTACCCTCTTTGGCTACGGACGCGAAACTGGGCGGAAGTGGCTCCTTAATTTTGGACGTCTGCAATATCACATCCTTGTTAGCGGGAAGCTTCTTCGGGGCGGGCTCCACTGGGGCGCTCTTTTTGCTGGCTGCCGGGGTCACGCTGGTTGCAGTCGCGCTTCCGTCTGGGTTGCCGTGCTCTTTGTTGGGGCCACCTTAGCGATGGCATCCTGCACCTGGATTGCTCTGGCATTTAGAGCTGCCATCTCCGAAATCACCCCCTTAGTTTCCCGGGTGACGTGGCGCTGCGTCTCAAAGGCTGATAACAGTACCGTTATTTTCCGTTCCATAATGCCCAAAATGCTGCGCAGGTCCTCGTTTTTGCAGGCCGACAGGCCCGCATCAAAAATTAAATGTGTACAAAAATGTTTTTTTTTATACCCGCTACTCATAGAGTAGAAGGGTATTATAACTTTGTTCAAACCGAAAATGTATGTAACGGGCAGAAGGAGACACCTCCGACCCCATAAAGTATATATATTCTGGCTCAGGATCAACAGCCGAGTCGATATAGCCATGTCCGTCTGTCCGTCTGTCTGTCCGTGTGAAAATCTAGATCTCAGCTATTATAAGAGCTAGGACTACCAAATTTGGTGACAATATGTGTTATTATTGCACGCTGATCAAGTTTATTTTGGATTTTGGCCACGCCCCCTTCCGCCCCCGTAAATCGAAAAAACATTGATTACAAGCGCAATTTTGATGCCATATTGTTCATTTTCGGTTTACATAATAACTATAGCTAGCCAGATGATTTCTAAAAATTTGGTAACAATCGGATAATAAACACAGAAGTTATTCAGCTTAACGTTTTCCATAGCTGTAAGCAGCGCTGCCGGCAGCGCTGCTTGCAGCATTGTGCCGAATAGTGTGTGCGTGTACGGTGGTGAAATAGGTTAAGTTGTGGACTGCATAACGAACAGAACTATTATGCATTTATGGGTTCGAGTCCCCCCCGCATCAAAAATTAAATGTGTGCAAAAAATTATTTTTATACCCGCTACTCTGTCTGTCCGTGTGAAAATCTAGATCTCAGCTACTATAAGAGCTAGAACTATCAAATTTGGTGACAAAATGTGTTATTATTGCACGCTGATCAAGTTTATTTTGGATTTTGGCCACGCCCCCTTCCACCCTGTAAAACGAAAAAAAAAATTGATTACAAGCACAATTTCTATATTGTTCATTTTCGGTTTACATGATAACTATAGCTAGCCAGATGATCTGAAAATTTGGTAACAATCGGATAATAAACACAGAAGTTATTCAGCTTAAAGTTTTCCATAGCTGTAAGCAACGCTGCCAGCAGCGCAAATTCTTTATGTATACAGGAAATAATAAGAATGCCTTACAATGCAAAATTTTGCAGTTGTTGGATAACAGCGTCAGTAGCTTAGTAGAAAAGCGATGAACTCCTGAACCGACAGGTTCGTGATTCGATTCCCAGTTCATGCAGCTTAAGCTTTCACTTTTTTTATACCCCCTACTCATAGAATAGAAGGGTATTATAACTTTGTTCAAACCGAAAATGTATGTAACGGGCAGAAGGAGACACCTCCGACCCCATAAAGTATATATATTCTGGCTCAGGATCAACAGCCGAGTCGATATAGCCATGTCCGTCTGTCCGTCTGTCTGTCCGTGTGAAAATCTAGATCTCAGTTATTATAAGAGCTAGGACTACCAAATTTGGTGACAATATGTGTTATTATTGCACGCTGATCAAGTTTATTTTGGATTTTGGCCACGCCTCCTACCGCCCCCGTAAATCGAAAAAGCATTGATTACAAGCGCAATTTTGATGCCATATTGTTCATTTTCGGTTTACATAATAACTATAGCTAGCCAGATGATTTCTAAAAATTTGGTAACAATCGGATAATAAACACAGAAGTTATTCAGCTTAACGTTTTCCATAGCTGTAAGCAGCGCTGCTTGGCAGCGCTGCTTGCAGCATTGTGCCGAATAGTGTGTGCGTGTACGGTGGTGAAATAGGTTAAGTTGTGGACTGCATAACGAACAGAACTATTATGCATTTATGGGTTCGAGTCCCCCCCGCATCAAAAATTAAATGTGTGCAAAAAATTATTTTTATACCCGCTACTCTGTCTGTCCGTGTGAAAATCTAGATCTCAGCTATTATAAGAGCTAGAACTATCAAATTTGGTGACAAAATGTGTTATTATTGCACGCTGATCAAGTTTATTTTGGATTTTGGCCACGCCCCTTCCACCCTGTAAAACGAAAAAAAAATTGATTACAAGCACAATTTCTATATTGTTCATTTTCGGTTTACATGATAACTATAGCTAGCCAGATGATCTGAAAATTTGGTAACAATCGGATAATAAACACAGAAGTTATTCAGCTTAAAGTTTTCCATAGCTGTAAGCAACGCTGCCAGCAGCGCAAATTCTTTATGTATACAGGAAATAATAAGAATGCCTTACAATGCAAAATTTTGCAGTTGTTGGATAACAGCGTCAGTAGCTTAGTAGAAAAGCGATGAACTCCTGAACCGACAGGTTCGTGATTCGATTCCCAGTTCATGCAGCTTAAGCTTTCTCTTTTTTTATACCCCCTACTCATAGAGTAGAAGGGTATTATAACTTTGTTCAAACCGAAAATGTATGTAACGGGCAGAAGGAGACACCTCCGACCCCATAAAGTATATATATTCTGGCTCAGGATCAACAGCCGAGTCGATATAGCCATGTCCGTCTGTCCGTCTGTCTGTCCGTGTGAAAATCTAGATCTCAGCTATTATAAGAGCTAGGACTACCAAATTTGGTGACAATATGTGTTATTATTGCACGCTGATCAAGTTTATTTTGGATTTTGGCCACGCCTCCTACCGCCCCCGTAAATCGAAAAAGCATTGATTACAAGCGCAATTTTGATGCCATATTGTTCATTTTCGGTTTACATGATAACTATAGCTAGCCAGATGATCTGAAAATTTGGTAACAATCGGATAATAAACACAGAAGTTATTCAGTTTAAAGTTTTCCATAGTTGTAAGCAGCGCTGCTTGTTTTTTTCTTTTTTTTAGGATCTTTTAATTTAATTTTTAAATATGCATTAATTGATGGTCGTGCATTTTATTTAAAATTTTTTTAATGGCTCACAATGAATTTAGTTAACAAGTGGAGAAGTGTGCGTATACGGTGGTGAAATGGGTTAAGTTGTGGACTGCAAAACGAACAGAACTATTATGCATTTACGGGCTCGAGTTCCACCCGCATAAAAAATTAAATGTGTTTCTTTTTTTTTGTTTTAGATTTTGACTTTGCATATATACAATATTTAGTCTATGGCCTTTTACGGTCAAAATATGATTGTAGCCGTTCTTTATTGTTCCGTAAATAATTTTGCTGTACGAGCAGCTGGGTAGCGGGTATATTACAGTCGAGCACACTCGAATGTAGGTTTCTTACTTGTTTTATTTTATATTTTGACTTTGCATAAATATTGTAAGTCCATAGCCTTTTACGGTCAAAATATGATTGTAGCCGTTTTTTTGTTCCGCAAATAAATGATGTACGAGCAGCTGGGTAGCGGGTATATTACAGTCGAGCACACTTGACTGTAGCTTTCTTACTTGTTTTTTTATACCCGCTACTCATAGAGTAGAAGGGTATTATAACTTTGTTCAAACCGAAAATGTATGTAACAGGCAGAAGGAGACACCTCCGACCCCATAAAGTATATATATTCTGGCTCAGGATCAACAGCCGAGTCGATATAGCCTGGGCTGAGAGGTGCACCAACGAGCGACTCCAGTTGGACCTTCTCCACAGCGAACCTGGAGCAGTGCAGGAGGATGTGCTCTGCTGTTTCCACCGCGTTTATGCAAAATAGGCATTGCGCTGTATCCACATGGTGGAACCTAGACAGGTACCCTCGGAAACAACCGTTAGGAACTGGGTCATGTGGTAGTCCACCTCTTTGTGCTCACACTCTGCCCATTCCGATAGGTCAGGGATGAGGTGGTAAGTCCATCGCCCACGTTGCGACTCTTGCCACCTAGACTGCCAGACTCCACGAATCCACTCGAGAATCTCTGTTTGGTTAACTCCTTCTCGCGCTAGATATTGGCCCTTTATCTCCAGGTCAATGGGTATAATGCCTGAAAGAGCATGCGCTGCGTCATCCGAAACGGTTGAAAAGCCTCTGATTAGTCTCAGTGCCATTGTCCGTGATACTGCCCGCGCACTAGCCAAGTAGGTTACTTTGCTTGTAACACAGCTCCAGATAGGGGCAGCGTACAGCAGCGTTGCCTTAGTAACCGCCGCAAGCAGAGTCCTTGCCGGCAATCTGGGTCCTCCCACGTTGGGCATAATTCTTGCCAGCGCTGCAGCTGTCATTGCCGCTTTTCTGCTGGCATACGTTGCGTGGTCCTTAAAGGAGAGCCTACGGTCTATTAGGACTCCCAAGTACTTCAACGCTCTTGCTGAAGTGATTATTTCTCCCTTCACTTCGACCTGCATGCTTTCGATTCTCTTTTTGCTGCTCAACAGAACTAATTCCGTCTTTTGTGCCGCAATTCCTAGGCCGACTTTCTCAAGCCAATCGGTGATCGTCCTGATCGCCACGTTACTGATGTCCTGGAGCTCCGGTATTGTCTTGGCCACCGCTGTTACCGCAACGTCGTCGGCGAAGCAGTGTAGCTCCACGCCTCGGGGCTTGCTAATCCTCAGGATCCCATCATACATGATGTTCCACAAGATCGGTCCAAGTACCGACCCTTGTGGAACACCTGCAGAGACTTGGTGGCATCTTGGACCAGCTTCAGTAACATACAACAGCGTGCGTTCCCTGAAGTAGTTGCCAACTACGCTTCGGAGATAATCGGGTATGCCCATGTTACGCATTGCGCCGAGGATATTGGGCCATCTCGCTGAATTAAACGCGTTCTTCACGTCGATCGTGATGATGGCACAGTACTTTTACTGCCGCCTTGCCATCGGTCGCCGTCAAGTGCGTTCTTCGCTACTTCAGTTACGGCTGTGAGGGCATCGAGCGTGCTCTTCCCTTTACGGAAGCCATACTGTTGGCATTGAAGGCCTGTAGGGCTCTCGGAGATGGCTTCTATGCGTGTGTATAGAATGCGCTCAAACAGTTTGCCCACAATGTCCAGGAGACATAAGGGGCGGTAGCTGCCTGCTGCGTTTGCAGGCTCCTTGCCTTTGGCAGAAGGACAAGTTTCATTGTCTTCCACCGCTTGGGGAAGACTCCGTCCAGAAGACATTGTTGAAAAGCCTCCCTGAAGACCTCGGGTCTTGCGGTGGCAGCGGCCTTAACAATTAGCCCAGGAATACCATCAATGCCGGGAGCTTTGTTCGGCTTGATCCTCTTCGCTGCTTCGACGACTTCGCATGCTGTGATACACGGAAAATCGGAGCGGGTTGCCATAACGTGTCTTGGCTTGGGAATAGCTCCGACACGATGCTGGCCAGTGCGGCTGGGTCCTGAGGGGTACTTCCACCAGCGACATTAAGTTTTTTCCGGACTTTTTTGTAGGCAATACCCCAGGGGTCTTCGTCAATGCTTGCAAGCAGGTCCTTAAATGCATTTGCCTTTGCTGCAGATATGCTGTTTTTGAGCTCGGCTCGCTTCGCTTTGTATGCTTCCGTGCATTGGACGTGGTGCGGTCGTCCTCTGGATCGCTGCGCTTGTCTTCTCGCCCTTAGGCATTCCGTACGGAGCTGGTGTAGAGAGGCACTCCACCAGTAAACAGGGGGCTTGCGTTTCGCATTTGTTTTTCTCATTTGTGGTCTCCATGGATTCAATCTGGTAGGCCAACATATCCTTATCCAGTTTTTTGGTGTTCCATACTGGCCCTAGTGCCCATCTCCGCTGTCATCAGGTTGTGGTCGCTCAGGGTTATATCCTCTTGCACCATCCAGTTTGCGTTGGCCACTAGGACACTGCTGACAAAGGTGACATCGATGCAAGACGAGCCTCTGTCGTTATTAAAGGTCGGCTTGAGGCCGTCGTTTAGTAACACGAGGTCTATCAAATTCATGGCCTCAATCACTGCGCGTCCTCTTGTGTTGGAAGTCCGGCTGCCCCATTCAGTGGCCCAGGCATTGAGATCACCACCTATGACTGCTGGTCTGCGCCCTCTTGCATGATCAACAAGCTTTCTAAGCATGTCCTCAAATTGCTCCGGGCTGTCGCTAGGTGGAGCATAGCAGCTGTAAAAGTGCACTCCTTTGATCTTAGCGTATGCGATGCCGCGCATTGGTATGTTTTCGCACTCTTCCACAGGTAGGCTAGGGTGACACTTGATAGCCGCCTTACCTAGTTCATCGAGGACCACTGAGTTACCTACACCCGGAAGGTATGGTTCACTCAGGAGCAGTACGTCAGCATTGCGCTCCCTCGCTGTCTGAGCCAAAAGGTTCTGCGCAGCTGCGCAATGGTTGACGTTAAGCTGAATGATGTTAATAAGAACTAATATCATTTTGGCGGCTATTGGATTCTTTTTTAGTGCTGGCTTTGTAGGTAGGGCATGCGAAACTGCCTGTCGCATGGTTCTTATCTACGCAGATAAGGCATCTTGGTGGTGCTGCGCAGCCCTTTGCCTTATGACCATGCTCGCCACACTGAAGGCAGCAGTCCGAACGATCGACTGAGTTGCAGCTGTAAGACCGGTGGCCAAATTCTAGGCATCTGTAGCATCTTATTGGGCGATCGTCCTGGACGATGCGACACCGTGACCATCCTATGGTTACCGAACCCCGTTTGAGAACCGTTATTGCATCGTTCGTGCATAACGTCACTGTTGCTGACTGGGTCCCATCTCGCATTTTGCGCATCCCCCGCACATCTTCTGGCTTCAGCTGAATCCCTTCGAATTGGGAGACCATGCAGTTGTAGAGCTCCATTGCTGTCGTCTCCTCATCCATGCCGCTGCAGGTTAGCGCCATTCTCTGCGCGCCCGTGCGGACCGCAGCCATTTCCCTGAGGGATTCTTCGATCGCTCCTTTACATTTGGGCACGCTTGCAGAAGCTTTTCCCTCCACTTCGAGCAACAACTCGCCTTGTTGGGTCCTCCTGATTTTCTTGACATGAGTGCCAAGTTCTGTCAGGCTCGGGTCGGCTTTGAGCTTACGGAGCATGTCCGAGTATGAAATTTCTCCCGTCTTTTTAATTATTATCGCCTCCGGCTTTTTGCGCAGTCGTTTAGGTGCCACCTTAGTTCACTCCGCCTTTTTGTTACCCTCTTTGGCTACGGACGTGAAACTGGGCGGAAGTGGCTCCTTAATTTTGGACGTCTGCAATATCACATCCTTGTTAGCGGGAAGCTTCTTCGGGGCGGGCTCCACTGGGGCGCTCTTTTTGCTGGCTGCCGGGGTCACGCTGGTTGCAGTCGCGCTTCCGTCTGGGTTGCCGTGCTCTTTGTTGGGGCCACCTTAGCGATGGCATCCTGCACCTGGATTGCTCTGGCATTTAGAGCTGCCATCTCCGAAATCACCCCCTTAGTTTCCCGGGTGACGTGGCGCTGCGTCTCAAAGGCTGATAACAGTACCGTTATTTTCCGTTCCATAATGCCCAAAATGCTGCGCAGGTCCTCGTTTTTTGCAGGCCGACAGGCCCGCATCAAAAATTAAATGTGTACAAAAATGTTTTTTTTTATACCCGCTACTCATAGAGTAGAAGGGTATTATAACTTTGTTCAAACCGAAAATGTATGTAACGGGCAGAAGGAGACACCTCCGACCCCATAAAGTATATATATTCTGGCTCAGGATCAACAGCCGAGTCGATATAGCCATGTCCGTCTGTCCGTCTGTCTGTCCGTGTGAAAATCTAGATCTCAGCTATTATAAGAGCTAGGACTACCAAATTTGGTGACAATATGTGTTATTATTGCACGCTGATCAAGTTTATTTTGGATTTTGGCCACGCCCCCTTCCGCCCCCGTAAATCGAAAAAACATTGATTACAAGCGCAATTTTGATGCCATATTGTTCATTTTCGGTTTACATAATAACTATAGCTAGCCAGATGATTTCTAAAAATTTGGTAACAATCGGATAATAAACACAGAAGTTATTCAGCTTAACGTTTTCCATAGCTGTAAGCAGCGCTGCCGCCAGCGCTGCTTGCAGCATTGTGCCGAATAGTGTGTGCGTGTACGGTGGTGAAATAGGTTAAGTTGTGGACTGCATAACGAACAGAACTATTATGCATTTATGGGTTCGAGTCCCCCCCGCATCAAAAATTAAATGTGTGCAAAAAATTATTTTTATACCCGCTACTCTGTCTGTCCGTGTGAAAATCTAGATCTCAGCTATTATAAGAGCTAGAACTATCAAATTTGGTGACAAAATGTGTTATTATTGCACGCTGATCAAGTTTATTTTGGATTTTGGCCACGCCCCCTTCCACCCTGTAAAACGAAAAAAAAAATTGATTACAAGCACAATTTCTATATTGTTCATTTTCGGTTTACATGATAACTATAGCTAGCCAGATGATCTGAAAATTTGGTAACAATCGGATAATAAACACAGAACTTATTCAGCTTAAAGTTTTCCATAGCTGTAAGCAACGCTGCCAGCAGCGCAAATTCTTTATGTATACAGGAAATAATAAGAATGCCTTACAATGCAAAATTTTGCAGTTGTTGGATAACAGCGTCAGTAGCTTAGTAGAAAAGCGATGAACTCCTGAACCGACAGGTTCGTGATTCGATTCCCAGTTCATGCCGCTTAAGCTTCTCCTTTTTTTATACCCCCTACTCATAGAGTAGAAGGGTATTATAACTTTGTTCAAACCGAAAATGTATGTAACAGGCAGAAGGAGACACCTCCGACCCCATAAAGTATATATATTCTGGCTCAGGATCAACAGCCGAGTCGATATAGCCATGTCCGTCTGTCCGTCTGTCTGTCCGTGTGAAAATCTAGATCTCAGCTATTATAAGAGCTAGGACTACCAAATTTGGTAACAATATGTGTTATTATTGCACGCTGATCAAGTTTATTTTGGATTTTGGCCACGCCTCCTACCGCCCCCGTAAATCGAAAAGGCATTGATTACAAGCGCAATTTTGATGCCATATTGTTCATTTTCGGTTTACATGATAACTATAGCTAGCCAGATGATCTCTGAAAATTTGGGAACAACCGGATAATAAACACAAAAGTTATTCAGCTTGACATTGTCCGTAGCTGTAAGCAGCGCTGCCGGCAGCGCAAGTTTTTTATTTGTACAGGAAATAATAAGAATGTCTTACAATGCAAATTTTTGCAGTTGTTGGATAACAGCGTCAGTAGCTTAGTAGAAAAGCGATGAACTCCTGAACCGACAGGTTCGTGATTCGATTCCCAGTTCATGCAGCTTAAGCTTTCTCTTTTTTTATACCCCCTACTCATAGAGTAGAAGGGTATTATAACTTTGTTCAAACCGAAAATGTATGTAACGGGCAGAAGGAGACACCTCCGACCCCATAAAGTATATATATTCTGGCTCAGGATCAACAGCCGAGTCGATATAGCCATGTCCGTCTGTCCGTCTGTCTGTCCGTGTGAAAATCTAGATCTCAGCTATTATAAGAGCTAGGACTACCAAATTTGGTGACAATATGTGTTATTATTGCACGCTGATCAAGTTTATTTTGGATTTTGGCCACGCCTCCTACCGCCCCCGTAAATCGAAAAAGCATTGATTACAAGCGCAATTTTAAAGCCATATTGTTCATTTTCGGTTTACATGATAACTATAGCTAGCCAGATGATCTGAAAATTTGGTAACAATCGGATAATAAACACAGAAGTTATTCAGCTTAAAGTTTTCCATAGTTGTAAGCAGCGCTGCTTGTTTTTTTCTTTTTTTTAGGATCTTTTAATTTAATTTTTAAATATGCATTAATTGATGGTCGTGCATTTTATTTAAAATTTTTTTAATGGCTCACAATGAATTTAGTTAACAAGTGGAGAAGTGTGCGTATACGGTGGTGAAATGGGTTAAGTTGTGGACTGCAAAACGAACAGAACTATTATGCACTTACGGGCTCGAGTTCCACCCGCATAAAAAATTAAATGTGTTTCTTTTTTTTTGTTTTAGATTTTGACTTTGCATATATACAATATTTAGTCTATGGCCTTTTACGGTCAAAATATGATTGTAGCCGTTCTTTATTGTTCCGTAAATAATTTTGCTGTACGAGCAGCTGGGTAGCGGGTATATTACAGTCGAGCACACTCGAATGTAGGTTTCTTACTTGTTTTATTTTATATTTTGACTTTGCATAAATATTGTAAGTCCATAGCCTTTTACGGTCAAAATATGATTGTAGCCGTTTTTTTGTTCCGCAAATAAATGATGTACGAGCAGCTGGGTAGCGGGTATATTACAGTCGAGCACACTTGACTGTAGCTTTCTTACTTGTTTTTTTATACCCGCTACTCATAGAGTAGAAGGGTATTATAACTTTGTTCAAACCGAAAATGTATGTAACAGGCAGAAGGAGACACCTCCGACCCCATAAAGTATATATATTCTGGCTCAGGATCAACAGCCGAGTCGATATAGCCTGGGCTGAGAGGTGCACCAACGAGCGACTCCAGTTGGACCTTCTCCACAGCGAACCTGGAGCAGTGCAGGAGGATGTGCTCTGCTGTTTCCACCGCGTTTATGCAAAATAGGCATTGCGCTGTATCCACATGGTGGAACCTAGACAGGTACCCTCGGAAACAACCGTTAGGAACTGGGTCATGTGGTAGTCCACCTCTTTGTGCTCACACTCTGCCCATTCCGATAGGTCAGGGATGAGGTGGTAAGTCCATCGCCCACGTTGCGACTCTTGCCACCTAGACTGCCAGACTCCACGAATCCACTCGAGAATCTCTGTTTGGTTAACTCCTTCTCGCGCTAGATATTGGCCCTTTATCTCCAGGTCAATGGGTATAATGCCTGAAAGAGCATGCGCTGCGTCATCCGAAACGGTTGAAAAGCCTCTGATTAGTCTCAGTGCCATTGTCCGTGATACTGCCCGCGCACTAGCCAAGTAGGTTACTTTGCTTGTAACACAGCTCCAGATAGGGGCAGCGTACAGCAGCGTTGCCTTAGTAACCGCCGCAAGCAGAGTCCTTGCCGGCAATCTGGGTCCTCCCACGTTGGGCATAATTCTTGCCAGCGCTGCAGCTGTCATTGCCGCTTTTCTGCTGGCATACGTTGCGTGGTCCTTAAAGGAGAGCCTACGGTCTATTAGGACTTTCAAGTACTTCAACGCTCCTGCTGAAGTGATTATTTCTCCCTTCACTTCGACCTGCATGCTTTCGATTCTCTTTTTGCTGCTCAACAGAACTAATTCCGTCTTTTGTGCCGCAATTCCTAGGCCGACTTTCTCAAGCCAATCGGTGATCGTCCTGATCGCCACGTTACTGATGTCCTGGAGCTCCGGTATTGTCTTGGCCACCGCTGTTACCGCAACGTCGTCGGCGAAGCAGTGTAGCTCCACGCCTCGGGGCTTGCTAATCCTCAGGATCCCATCATACATGATGTTCCACAAGATCGGTCCAAGTACCGACCCTTGTGGAACACCTGCAGAGACTTGGTGGCATCTTGGACCAGCTTCAGTAACATACAACAGCGTGCGTTCCCTGAAGTAGTTGCCAACTACGCTTCGGAGATAATCGGGTATGCCCATGTTACGCATTGCGCCGAGGATATTGGGCCATCTCGCTGAATTAAACGCGTTCTTCACGTCGATCGTGATGATGGCACAGTACTTTTTACTGCCGCCTTGCCATCGGTCGCCGTCAAGTGCGTTCTTCGCTACTTCAGTTACGGCTGTGAGGGCATCGAGCGTGCTCTTCCCTTTACGGAAGCCATACTGTTGGCATTGAAGGCCTGTAGGGCTCTCGGAGATGGCTTCTATGCGTGTGTATAGAATGCGCTCAAACAGTTTGCCCACAATGTCCAGGAGACATAAGGGGCGGTAGCTGCCTGCTGCGTTTGCAGGCCCCTTGCCTTTGGCAGAAGGACAAGTTTCATTGTCTTCCACCGCTTGGGGAAGACTCCGTCCAGAAGACATTGTTGAAAAGCCTCCCTGAAGACCTCGGGTCTTGCGGTGGCAGCGGCCTTAACAATTAGCCCAGGAATACCATCAATGCCGGGAGCTTTGTTCGGCTTGATCCTCTTCGCTGCTTCGACGACTTCGCATGCTGTGATACACGGAAAATCGGAGCGGGTTGCCATAACGTGTCTTGGCTTGGGAATAGCTCCGACACGATGCTGGCCAGTGCGGCTGGGTCCTGAGGGGTACTTCCACCAGCGACATTAAGTTTTTTCCGGACTTTTTGTAGGCAATACCCCAGGGGTCTTCGTCAACGCTTGCAAGCAGGTCCTTAAATGCATTTGCCTTTGCTGCAGATATGCTGTTTTTGAGCTCGGCTCGCTTCGCTTTGTATGCTTCCGTGCATTGGACGTGGTGCGGTCGTCCTCTGGATCGCTGCGCTTGTCTTCTCGCCCTTAGGCATTCCGTACGGAGCTGGTGTAGAGAGGCACTCCACCAGTAAACAGGGGGCTTGCGTTTCGCATTTGTTTTTCTCATTTGTGGTCTCCATGGATTCAATCTGGTAGGCCAACATATCCTTATCCAGTTTTTTGGTGTTCCATACTGGCCCTAGTGCCCATCTCCGCTGTCATCAGGTTGTGGTCGCTCAGGGTTATATCCTCTTGCACCATCCAGTTTGCGTTGGCCACTAGGACACTGCTGACAAAGGTGACATCGATGCAAGACGAGCCTCTGTCGTTATTAAAGGTCGGCTTGAGGCCGTCGTTTAGTAACACGAGGTCTATCAAATTCATGGCCTCAATCACTGCGCGTCCTCTTGTGTTGGAAGTCCGGCTGCCCCATTCAGTGGCCCAGGCATTGAGATCACCACCTATGACTGCTGGTCTGCGCCCTCTTGCATGATCAACAAGCTTTCTAAGCATGTCCTCAAATTGCTCCGGGCTGTCGCTAGGTGGAGCATAGCAGCTGTAAAAGTGCACTCCTTTGATCTTAGCGTATGCGATGCCGCGCATTGGTATGTTTTTCGCACTCTTCCACAGGTAGGCTAGGGTGACACTTGATAGCCGCCTTACCTAGTTCATCGAGGACCACTGAGTTACCTACACCCGGAAGGTATGGTTCACTCAGGAGCAGTACGTCAGCATTGCGCTCCCTCGCTGTCTGAGCCAAAAGGTTCTGCGCAGCTGCGCAATGGTTGACGTTAAGCTGAATGATGTTAATAAGAACTAATATCATTTTGGCGGCTATTGGATTCTTTTTAAGTGCTGGCTTTGTAGGTAGGGCATGCGAAACTGCCTGTCGCATGGTTCTTATTTACGCAGATAAGGCATCTTGGTGGTGCTGCGCAGCCCTTTGCCTTATGACCATGCTCGCCACACTGAAGGCAGCAGTCCGAACGATCGACTGAGTTGCAGCTGTAAGACCGGTGGCCAAATTCTAGGCATCTGTAGCATCTTATTGGGCGATCGTCCTGGACGATGCGACACCGTGACCATCCGTGACCATCCATACCGAACCCCGTTTGAGAACCGTTATTGCATCGTTCGTGCATAACGTCACTGTTGCTGACTGGGTCCCATCTCGCATTTTGCGCATCCCCCGCACATCTTCTGGCTTCAGCTGAATCCCTTCGAATTGGGAGACCATGCAGTTGTAGAGCTCCATTGCTGTCGTCTCCTCATCCATGCCGCTGCAGGTTAGCGCCATTCTCTGCGCGCCCGCAGCCATTTCCCTGAGGGATTCTTCGATCGCTCCTTTACATTTGGGCACGCTTGCAGAAGCTTTTCCCTCCACTTCGAGCAACAACTCGCCTTGTTGGGTCCTCCTGATTTTCTTGACATGAGTGCCAAGTTCTGTCAGGCTCGGGTAGCTTTGAGCTTACGGAGCATGCCCAGTATGAAATTTCTTGGCTATCAAGAGTCAAAAGGACAACGAGCAGTTTAGCAAAACTGTGAAGAGAGTGCGAAACCTACCAATGCGCGGCATCGCATACGCTAAGATCAAAGGAGTGCACTTTTACAGCTGCTAGGCTGCCGACAAGCAACGGAGCACCCCGGAGCAATTTGAGGACATGCTTGTAAAGCTTGTTGATCATGCAAGAGGGCGCAGACCAGCAGTCATAGGTGGTGATCTCAATGCCTGGGCCACTGAATGGGGCAGCCGGACTTCCAACACAAGAGGACGCGCAGTGATTGAGGCCATGACTTTGATAGACCTCGTGTTAATAAACGACGGCCTCAAGCTGACCTTTAATAACGACAGAGGCCTCGTCTTGCATCGATGTCACCTTTGTCAGCAGTGTCCTAGTGGCCAACGCAAACTGGATGGTGCAAGAGGATATAACCCTGAGCTGACCACAACCTGATGACAGCGGAGATGGGCACTAGGGCCAGTATGGAACACCAAAAACTGGATAAGGATATGTTGGCCTACCAGATTGAATCCATGGAGACCACAAATGAGAAAAACAAATGCGAAACGCAAGCCCCCTGTTTACTGGTGGAGTGCCTCTCTACACCAGCTCCGTACGGAATGCCTAAGGGCGAGAAGACAAGCGCAGCGATCCAGAGGACGACCGCACCACGTCCAATGCACAGGATCAACAGCCGAGTCGATATAGCCATGTCCGTCTGTCCGTCTGTCTGTCCGTGTGAAAATCTAGATCTCAGCTATTATAAGAGCTAGGACTACCAAATTTGGTGACAATATGTGTTATTATTGCACGCTGATCAAGTTTATATTGGATTTTGGCCACGCCCCCTTCCGCCCCCGTAAATCGAAAAAACATTGATTACAAGCGCAATTTTGATGCCATATTGTTCATTTTCGGTTTACATAATAACTATAGCTAGCCAGATGATTTCTAAAAATTTGGTAACAATCGGATAATAAACACAGAAGTTATTCAGCTTAACGTTTTCCATAGCTGTAAGCAGCGCTGCCGGCAGCGCTGCTTGCAGCATTGTGCCGAATAGTGTGTGCGTGTACGGTGGTGAAATAGGTTAAGTTGTGGACTGCATAACGAACAGAACTATTATGCATTTATGGGTTCGAGTCCCCCCCCGCATCAAAAATTAAATGTGTGCAAAAAATTATTTTTATACCCGCTACTCTGTCTGTCCGTGTGAAAATCTAGATCTCAGCTACTATAAGAGCTAGAACTATCAAATTTGGTGACAAAATGTGTTATTATTGCACGCTGATCAAGTTTATTTTGGATTTTGGCCACGCCCCCTTCCACCCTGTAAAACGAAAAAAAAAAATTGATTACAAGCACAATTTCTATATTGTTCATTTTCGGTTTACATGATAACTATAGCTAGCCAGATGATCTGAAAATTTGGTAACAATCGGATAATAAACACAGAAGTTATTCAGCTTAAAGTTTTCCATAGCTGTAAGCAACGCTGCCAGCAGCGCAAATTCTTTATGTATACAGGAAATAATAAGAATGCCTTACAATGCAAAATTTTGCAGTTGTTGGATAACAGCGTCAGTAGCTTAGTAGAAAAGCGATGAACTCCTGAACCGACAGGTTCGTGATTCGATTCCCAGTTCATGCAGCTTAAGCTTTCTCTTTTTTTATACCCCCTACTCATAGAGTAGAAGGGTATTATAACTTTGTTCAAACCGAAAATGTATGTAACGGGCAGAAGGAGACACCTCCGACCCCATAAAGTATATATATTCTGGCTCAGGATCAACAGCCGAGTCGATATAGCCATGTCCGTCTGTCCGTCTGTCTGTCCGTGTGAAAATCTAGATCTCAGCTATTATAAGAGCTAGGACTACCAAATTTGGTAACAATATGTGTTATTATTGCACGCTGATCAAGTTTATTTTGGATTTTGGCCACGCCTCCTACCGCCCCCGTAAATCGAAAAGGCATTGATTACAAGCGCAATTTTGATGCCATATTGTTCATTTTCGGTTTACATGATAACTATAGCTAGCCAGATGATCTGAAAATTTGGTAACAATCGGATAATAAACACAGAAGTTATTCAGCTTAAAGTTTTCCATAGTTGTAAGCAGCGCTGCTTGTTTTTTTCTTTTTTTTAGGATCTTTTAATTTAATTTTTAAATATGCATTAATTGATGGTCGTGCATTTTATTTAAAATTTTTTTAATGGCTCACAATGAATTTAGTTAACAAGTGGAGAAGTGTGCGTATACGGTGGTGAAATGGGTTAAGTTGTGGACTGCAAAACGAACAGAACTATTATGCATTTACGGGCTCGAGTTCCACCCGCATAAAAAATTAAATGTGTTTCTTTTTTTTTGTTTTAGATTTTGACTTTGCATATATACAATAATTAGTCTATGGCCTTTTACGGTCAAAATATGATTGTAGCCGTTCTTTATTGTTCCGTAAATAATTTTGCTGTACGAGCAGCTGGGTAGCGGGTATATTACAGACGAGCACACTCGAATGTAGGTTTCTTACTTGTTTTATTTTATATTTTGACTTTGCATAAATATTGTAAGTCCATAGCCTTTTACGGTCAAAATATGATTGTAGCCGTTTTTTTGTTCCGCAAATAAATGATGTACGAGCAGCTGGGTAGCGGGTATATTACAGTCGAGCACACTTGACAGTAGCTTTCTTACTTGTTTTTTTATACCCGCTACTCATAGAGTAGAAGGGTATTATAACTTTGTTCAAACCGAAAATGTATGTAACAGGCAGAAGGAGACACCTCCGACCCCATAAAGTATATATATTCTGGCTCAGGATCAACAGCCGAGTCGATATAGCCTTGTCCGTCTGTTTGTCTGTCTATTTGTGTGAAAATCTAGATCTCAGCTATTATAAGAGCTAAGACTACCAAATTTGATGATAATATGTGTCATTATTGCACGCTGATCAAGTTTGTTTTGGATTTTGGCCATGCCCCCTTCCGCCCCTGTAAATAAAAAAAAAATTGATTACAAGCCCAATTTTGATGCCATATTGTTCATTTTCGGTTTGCATGATAACTATAGCTAACCAGATGATCTCTGAAAATTTGGTAACAATCGCATAAAAAACACAGAAGTTATTCAGCTTAACGTTTTCAATAGCATTGTGCCGAATAGTGTGTGCGTGTACGGTGGTGAAATGGGTTAAGTTGTGGACTGCAAAACGAACAGTACTATTATGCATTTACGGGTTCGAGTCCCGCCCGCATTAAAAATTAAATGTGTGCAAAAATGTTTTTTTTTATACCCGCTACTCAGAGAGTAGAAGGGTATTATAACTTTGTTAAAACCGAAAATGTATGTAACAGGGAGAAGGAAACACCTCCGATCCCATAAAGTATATACATATATTCTGGCTCGGGATCAACAGCCGAACAGCACCAAATTCGGCATGATGTTTCCTGTGAATCATGCGCAGATGATGCTTATTTCAGTTTTGAAGTGCCACGCCCACCGCCCACGCAAATCGATAATTTTTGAATATTAAGGAAAAAATTTAGGTTACAGATCGGTTTAGCCCTTGAGTGTGTGTCTGTATGTTTGTGTGAGAGCGAGTTAGTACTAGTTACTTCAACTACGAAGTTGGTCGAATGGTATCTTAGGGCCGCGCGCCATCGACTATAGCTTTCCTTACGTATTTTCTTACTAGGCAACTTAATCTCACAAGGAGATTTTCAAATAACTTATTTGTATAGTCAATGATTGAGTGACTGTCTGGTGATCGATTGTGTTGACCTTTTCTCTCAACATTATTTGTTTTGTATACCATTCGACCATTGAAAATGGTCAAAACTGGTGTACTAAGTTTGTGCACATGTATGTAACCGGCAGAAGGAGGCGTGGCAGACTCCACAAAGTATATATATTCTGACTCCGGATCACTAGCTGAGTCGATTGAGCCGTGTCCGTCTGTCCGTCTGTCTGTCTGTCTGTCCGTTTGAACGTCTAGATCTCAGCTATTACAAAAGCTAGAGACACCAAATTTCACATGAAGGTTTCTGAATACCATAAGTAGATCGAATTTACTTTCAATTTTCGATGTCACGCCCACCGCTCACGCAAATCGATAATTTATGATTATTAGGAAAAGTATTAAAGTTACAGCTATCTGTTTGGGTATTAACATAGATAATTACAATATAAATCTATTCTCAAAATTACAATCCAATCGGACAATAAACACAGAAGTTATCCATGTTTCCGTTTTTCTTACTTCCACTGCTTGCGCATGTGCTGCGCGTCGTGACGTCATCGTCACGATGCTTTGTTTCAGCCGTACCGTGTGTACAGCTGATTGCTATGTTTTCACATGTAGATGGCGCTATTCAAAGATAGATCTAATTTAAACAATAGGTGGCGGATGAACTTGTGCAATTTTTTGATGGAGTTAAATGTATGATAATTTGTTTCGAAACTGGGCGAATGGTATCATACTGTCGGGCGCGCTCGACTGCAGTTTTCTTTACTTGTTTCTGCCTAATCTTTGCAAATAATTTGTGGTTTTAATTTACTTTGGTGTATTTTAGTTTGTGCCAACCTGTTTTGCGTATTCAAAACATTTCGTGTAACACGAACCCTGGTGCTTTGTAATTTCACTAATTTTACACAATTTACACAATTATCAACTTGAGCGTCTTTGGCATAATTTATTGTTATACCCGCTACTCATAGAGTAGAAGGGTATTATAACTTTGTTCAAACCGAAAATGTATGTAAGAGGCAGAAGGAGACACCTCCGACCCTAAAGTGTATATATTCTGGCTCAGGATCAACAGCCAAGTCGATATAGCCATGTCCGTCTGTCCGTGTGTCTGTCCGTGTGAAAATCTAGATCTCAGCTATTGTAAGAGCTAGGACTACCAAACTTGGTGACAATATGTGTTATTATTGCACGCTGATCAATTTCTAAATTTTCTGAACTTCTTAATCTCAGCTACGAGGGTCGTTTGATAAGTCCGTGACTTTTTGAATAAAATATATTTTTTTCGTCAAAGAAGCGTTTTATTTCTCAACATAATCTCCTTTTAGCTCTATACATTTAGTCCAGCGTTTTTCCAATTTTTTTATTCCTTCCAAATAATAGGTTTTCTCAAGGCCCTCAAAATAGTCGTTTGTTTCTGTGATGACCTCTTCATTTGACCCGAATCTCTTACCGCCGAGCCATTTCTTCATGTTTGGAAACAAAAAATAGTCACAGGGGGGCTAAATCTGGAGAATATGCTGGATGGGGTAGCAGTTCGTAGCCCAATTTATGAAATTTTGCCATGCTGACTACACACGTGTGCACCCGTGCATTGTCCTGATGGAACAGCACTTTTTTTCGCCAAATGCGGTCGTTTCTGCTTCAAATCAATATCGAATCTGTCCAAAAGCTCTGAATAATATTCGCCGGTGATCGTTTTACCCTTTTCAAGGTAATCGATGTGAATGATACCTTGTGCATCCCAAAAAACTGTGGCCATGACCTTGTTGGCCGACAGACCCACCTTGGCCTTCTTTGGTGCACGTTCACCCGGAGAAACCCACTGTCTTGATTGTTCTTTGGTCTCTGGTGTGGTGTGGTGGATCCATGTTTCGTCTACGGTAACGAAACGGCGCAAAAATTCGTTTGGATTGCGGTTGAACATCGCCAAACACTCCTTTGAAATGGTCACACGGTTGCGCTTATGGTCGTGTGTGAGCAATCGCGGCACCCATCGCGCGGAAAGCTTTTTCATGTCCAAATATTCATGTAAAATGTGATGTACCCGTTCAGTTGAGATGCCTACAGCCTCAGCTACCTCACGCACTTTCATTCTCCGATCATCCAATATCATTCCATGGATTTTGTCGACGATTTCTGGCATGACGACCTCTTTTGGGCGACCTGAACGTTCGGCATCACTTGTACTGGTACGACCACAACGGAACTCAGTAAACCATTTCTTAACCATTGAAATTGATGGTGCAGAGTCCCCATAATATTTATCAAGTCTTTCCTTGGTTTCGGTGATGGATTTTTTACGCAAAAAATAATGCTTAATTAGCACACGAAATTCACTTTTTTCCATTTTCGTTAAAATTCACGAGATCGTCTGCTTTCAATGCCTATAAAACGCAAACCAAAAAACGCAGCTTTCTCAAAATTTTACAGTCAGCTGTTAATCGATAACTGCTGACAGGAGCAGTGTTGTATTTAGAGCAGGTGCGCGGCAAATACAAAAAGTCACGGTCTTATCAAACGACCCTCGTATTATAAGAGCTAGGACTACCGAATTTGGTGACAATATGTGTTATGATTGCACGCTGATCAAGTTTGTTTTGGATTTTGGCCACGCCCCCTTCCGCCCCTGTAAATCGAAAAAATTGATTACAGGCGCAATTTTGATGCCAAATTTCATTTCATTTCATTTTCGGTTTACATGATAACTTTAGCTAACCAGATGATCTCTGAAAATTTGGTAACAATCGGATAAAAAACACAGAAGTTATTCAGCTTAACGTTTTCCATAGCATTGTGCCGTATAGTGTGTGCGTGTACGGTGGTGAAATGGGTTATGTTGTGGACTGCAAAACGAACAGTACTATTATGTATTAACGGGCTCGATCCCGCCCGCATCAAAAATTAAATTGGTGCAAAAATGTTTTTTTTTTTATACCCGCGACTCATAGAGTAGAAGGGTATTATAACTTTGTTCAAACCGAAAATGTATGTAACAGGTAGAAGAGTAAAGAAGAGTAAAGTATATATATTCTGGCTCAGGATCAACAGCCGAGTCGATATAGCCTTGCCGGTCTATCCGTCTGTTCGTCTGTCTATCCGTGTGAAAATCTAGATCTCAGCTATTGTAAGAGCTAGGACTACCAAATTTGGAGACAAAATGTGTTATTCTACGCTGATCAAGTTTATTTTGGATTTTGGCCACGCCCCCTTCCGCCCTCGTAAATCAAAAAAAAATCTCTCTCCCTCTGAACTTATAGATCTCGGCTATTATAAGAGCTAGGACTACCAAACTTGGTGATAATATGTGTTATTATTGCACGCTGATCAAGTTTATTTTGGATTTTGGCCACGCCCCCTTCCGCCACCGTAAATCGAAAAAACATTGATTACAAGCGCAATTTTGTTGCCATATTGTTCATTTTCGGTTTACATGATAATTATAGCTAGCCAGATGATCTCTGAAAATTGCATTGTGCATTGTGCCGAATAGTGTGTGCGTGTACGGTGGTGAAATGGGTTATGTTGTGGACTGCAAAACGAACAGTACTATTATGTATTAACGGGCTCGATCCCGCCCGCATCAAAAATTAAATGTGTGGAAAAATGTTTTTATACCCGCTACTCATAGAGTAGAAGGGTATTATAACTTTGTTTAAACCGAAAATGTATTGACAGGCAGAAGGAGACACCTCCGACCCCATAAAGTGTATATATTCTGGCTCAGGATCAACAGCCGAGTCGATATAGCCATGTCCGTCTGTCTGTCCGTGTGAAAATCTAGATCTCAGCTATTATAAGAGCTAGGACTACTAAATTTGGTGACAATATGTGTTATTATTGCACGCTGATCAAGTTTATTTTGGATTTTGGCCACGCCCCCTTCCGCCCCCGTAAATCGAAAAAACATTGATTACAAGCGCAATTTTGATGCCATATTGTTCATTTTCGGTTTACATAATAACTATAGCTAGCCAGATGATCTCTGAAAATTGCATTGTGCATTGAGCCGAATAGTGTGTGCGTGTACGGTGGTGAAATAGGTTATGTTGTGGACTGCAAAACGAACAGTACTATTATGTATTAACGGGTTCGATCCCGCCCGTATCAAAAATTAAATGATGGCAAAAATGTTTTATACCCGCTACTCATAGAGTAGAAGGGTATTATAACTTTGTTTAAACCGAAAATGTATTGACAGGCAGAAGGAGACACCTCCGACCCCATAAAGTATATATATTCTGGCTTAGGATCAACAGCCGAGTCGATATAGCCATGTCCGTCTGTCCGTCTGTCTGTCCGTGTGAAAATCTAGATCTCAGCTATTATAAGAGCTAGGACTACTAAATTTGGTGACAATATGTGTTATTATTGCACGCTGATCAAGTTTATTTTGGATTTTGGCCACGCCCCCTTCCGCCACCGTAAATCGAAAAAACATTGATTACAAGCGCAATTTTGTTGCCATATTGTTAATTTTCGGTTTACATGATAACTATAGCTAGCCAGATGATCTCTGAAAATTTGGTAACAATCGGATAATAAACACAGAAGTTAATCAGCTTAACGTTTTCCATAGCTGTAAGCAGCGCTGCCGGCAGCGCTGCTCGCAGCATTGTGCCGAATTGTGTGTGCGTGTACGGTGGTGAAATGGGTTAAGTTGTGGACTGCAAAACGAACAGTACTATTATGCATTTACGGGTTCGAGTCCCGCTCGCATCAAAAATTAAATGTGTGCAAAAATGTTTTTTTTTTTATTTTATATTTTGACTTTGCATAAATATTGTAAGTCCATAGCCTTTTACGGTCAAAATATGATTGTAGCCGTTTTTTTGTTCCGCAAATAAATGATGTGCGAGCAGCTGAGTAGCGGGTATATTACAGTCGAGCACGCTCGACTGTAGCTTTCTTACTTGTTTTTTTTATACCCGCTACTCATAGAGTAGAAGGGTATTATAACTTTGTTCAAACCGAAAATGTATGTAACAGGCAGAACGAGACACCTCCGACCCCATACAGTATATATATTCTGGCTCAGGATCAACAGCCGAGTCGATATAGCCTTGTCCGTCTGTCCGTCTGTTCGTCTGTCTATCCGTGTGAAAATCTAGATGTCAGCTATTATAAGAGCTAGAACTACCAAATATGGTGACAAAATGTGTTATTATTGTACGCTGATCAAGTTTATTTTGGATTTTGGCCACGCCCCCTTCCGCCCCTATAAATCGAAAAAATATTGATTACAAGCGCAATTTTGATGTCATATTATTAATTTTCGGTTTACATGATAACTATAGCTAACCAGATGATCTCTGAAAATTTGGTAACAATAGGATAATAAACACAGAAGTTATTCAGCTTAACGTTTTCCATAGCTGTAAACAGCGCTGGCGGCAGCGCAAATCTTTATTTATACAGGAAATAATAAGAATGCCTTACAATGCAAATTTTTGCAGTTGTTGGATAACAGCGTCAGTAGCTTAGTAGAAAAGCGATGAACTCCTGAACCGACAGGCCCGTGATTCGATTCCCAGTTCATGTCGCTTAAGCTTTTTCTTTTTTTTATACCCGCTACTCATAGAGTAGAAGGGTATTATAACTTTGTTCAAATTGAAAATGTATGTAACAGGCAGAAGGAGATACCTCCGACCCCATAAAGTATATATATTCTGGCTCAGGATCAACAGCCAAGTGGATATAGCCTTGTCCGTCTGTCTGTCCGTGTGAAAATCTAGATCTCAGCTATTATAAGAGCTAGAACTACCAAATTTGGTAATAATATGTGCCATTATTGCACGCTGATCAAGTTTGTTTTGGATTTTGGCCACGGCCCCTTCCGGCCCTGTAAATCGAAATAAATGATTACCTCTGAACCTCTAGATCTCCGCTTTTATAACAGCTAGGACTACCAAATTTGGTGACAAAATGTGTTATTACTGCACGCTGATCAAGTGCTGCCGGCAGCGCTGCATGCAGCATTGTGGCGAATAGTGTGTGCGTATACGGTGGTGAAATGGGTTAAGTTGTGGACTGCAAAACGAACAGTACTATTATGCATTTACGGGTTCGAGTCCCGCCCGCATCAATAATAAAATGTGTGCAAAAATGTTTTTTTTTTATACCCGCTACTCATAGAGTAGAAGGGTATTATAGCTTTCTTCAAACCGAAAATGTGTATAACACGCAGAAGGAGACACCTCCGACCCCATAAAGTATATATATTCTGGCTCAGGATCAACAGCCAAGTGGATATAGCCTTGTCCGTCTGTCCGTCTGTCTGTCCGTGTGAAAATCTAGATAACAGCTATTATAAGAGCTAGGACTACCAAATTTGGTGATAGTACGTGTCATTATTGCACGCTGAGCAAGTTTGTTTTGGATTTTGGCCACGCCCCTACCGCCCCTGTAAATCGAAAAAAATTGATTACAAGCCCAATTTTAATGCCATATTGTTCATTATCGGTTTACATGATAAATATAGCCAGATGATTTCTGAAAAATTGGTAACAATTGGATGAAAAACACAGAAGTTATTCAGCTTAACGTTTTCATGGCATTGTGCCGAATAGTGTGTGCGTGTACGGTGGTGAAATGGGTTAAGTTGTGGACTGCAAAAGGAACAGTACTATTATGCATTTACGGGTTCGAGTCCCGCCCGCATTAAAAATTAAATGTGTGCAAAAATGTTTTTTTTTTTATACCCGCTGCTCATAGAGTAGAAGGGTATTATAACTTTGTTAAAACCGAAAATGTATGTAACAGGCAGAAGGAAACACCTCCGACCCCATAAAGTATATACATATATTCTGGCTCGGGATCAACAGCCGAACATCACCAAATTCGGCATGATGTTTCCTGTGAATCATGCGCAGATGATGCTTATTTCAATTTTGAAGTGCCACGCCCACCGCCCACGCAAATCGATAATTTTTGAATATTAAGGAAAAAATTTAGGTTACAGATCGTTTTAGCCTTTGAGTGTGTGTCTGTATGTTTGTGTGAGAGCGAGTTAGTACTAGTTACTTCAACTACGAAGTTGGTCGAATGGTATCTTAGGGCCGCGCGCCATCGACTATAGCTTTCCTTACGTATTTTCTTACTAGGCAACTTAATCTCACAAGGAGATTTTCAAATAATTAATTTGTATAGTCAATGATTGAGTGACTGTCTGGTGATCGATTGTGTTGACGTTTTCTCTCAACATTATTTGTTTTGTATACCACTCGACCATTGAAAATGGTCAAAACTGGTGTACTAAGTTTGTGCAAATGTATGTAACCGGCAGAAGGAGGCGTGGCAGACTCCACAAAGTATATATATTCTGACTCAGGATCACTAGCTGAGTCAATTGAGCCGTGTCCGTCTGTCTGTCTGTCTGTCCGTTTGAACGGCTAGATCTCAGCTATTACAAAAGCCAGAGACATCAAACTTCACATTAAGGTTTCTGAATACCATAGGTAGATCGAGTTTATTTTCAATTTTCGATGTCACGCCCACCGCTCACGCAAATCGATAATTTATGATTATTGGGAAAAGTATTAAAGTTACAGCTTTCTGCTTGGGTATTAACATAGATAATTACAATATAAATCTATTCTCAAAATTACAATCCAATCGGACAATAAACACAGAAGTTATCCATGTTTCCGTTTTTCGTACTTCCACTGCTTGGGCATGTGCTGCGCGTCGTGACGCAATCGTCAGGTCCTTCCGCCCTCGTAAATCGAGAAAAATCTCTCTCCCTCTGAACTTCTAGATCTCAGCTATTATAAGAGCTAGGACTACCGAATTTGGTGACAAAATGTGTTATTATTGCACGCTGATCAAGTTTGTTTTGGATTTTGGCCACGCCCCCTTCCGCCCCTGTAAATCGAAAAAAAATTGATTACAGGCGCAATTTTGATGCCATATTGTTCATTTTCGGTTTACATGATAACTATAGCTAACCAGATGATCTCTGAAAATTTGGTAACAATCGGATAAAAAACACAGAAGTTATTCAGCTTAACGTTTTCCATAGCATTGTGCCGAATAGTGTGTGCGTGTACGGTGGTGAAATGGGTTAAGTTGTGGACTGCAAAACGAACAGTACTATTATGCATTTACGGGTTCGAGTCCCGCCCGCATTAAAAATTAAATGTGTGCAGAAATGTTTTTTTTTTTTATACCCGCTACTCAGAGAGTAGAAGGGTATTATAACTTTGTTAAAACCGAAAATGTATGTAATAGGCAGAAGGAAACACCTCCGACCCCATAAAGTATATACATATATTCTGGCTCGGGATCAACAGCCGAACAGCACCAAATTCGGCATGATGTGCCACGCCCACCGCCCACGCAAATCGATAATTTTTGATTATTAAGGAAAACATTTAGGTTACAGATCGGTTTAGCCCTTGAGTGTGTGTCTGTATGTTTGTGTGAGAGCGAGTTAGTACTAGTTACTTCAACTACGAAGTTGGTCGAATGGTATCTTAGGGCCGCGCGCCATCGACTATAGCTTTCCTTACGTATTTTCTTACTAGGCAACTTAATCTCACAAGGAGATTTTCAAATAACTTATTTGTATAGTCAATGATTGAGTGACTGTCTGGTGATCGATTGTGTTGACCTTTTCTCTCAACATTATTTGTTTTGTATACCATTCGACCATTGAAAATGGTCAAAACTGGTGTACTAAGTTTGTGCACATGTATGTAACCGGCAGAAGGAGGCGTGGCAGACTCCACAAAGTATATATATTCTGACTCAGGATCACTAGCTGAGTCGATTGAGCCGTGTCCGTCTGTCTGTCTGTCTGTCCGTTTGAACGTCTAGATCTCAGCTATTACAAAAGCTAGAGACACCAAATTTCACATGAAGGTTTCTGAATACCATAAGTAGATCGAATTTACTTTCAATATTCGATGTCACGCCCACCGCTCACGCAAATCGATAATTTATGATTATTAGGAAAAGTATTAAAGTTACAGCTTTCTGTTTGGGTATTAACATAGAAAATTACAATATAAATCTATTCTCAAAATTACAATCCAATCGGACAACAAACACAGAAGTTATCCATGTTTCCGTTTTTCGTACATCCACTGCTTGCGCATGTGCTGCGCGTCGTGACGTCATCGTCACGATGCTTTGCTTCAGCCGTAGCGTGTGTACAGCTGATTGCTATGTTTTCACATGTAGATGGCGCTATTCAAAGATAGATCTAATTTAAACAATAGGTGGCGGATGAACTTGTGCAATTTTTTGATGGAGTTAAATGTATGATAATTTGTTTCGAAACTGGGCGAATGGTATCATACTGTCGGGCGCGCTCGACTGTAGTTTTCTTTACTTGTTTCTACCTAATCTTTGCAAATAATTTGTGGTTTTAATTTACTTTGGTGTATTTTAGTTTGTGCTAACCTGTTTTGCGTATTCAAAACATTTCGTGTAACACGAACCCTGGTGCTTTGTAATTTCACTAATTTTACACAATTTACACAATTATCAACTTGAGCGTCTTTGGCATCATTTATTGTTATACCCGCTACTCATAGAGTAGAAGGGTATTATAACTTTGTTCAAACCGAAAATGTATGTAACAGGCAGAAGGAGACACCTCCGACCCCATAAAGTATATATATTCTGGCTCAGGATCAACAGCCGAGTCGATATAGCCATGTCCGTCTGTCCGTCTGTTTGTCCGTGTGAAAATCTAGATCTCGGCTATTATAAGAGCTAGGACTACCAAACTTGGTGATAATATGTGTTATTATTGCACGCTGATCAAGTTTATTTTGGATTTTGGCCACGCCCCCTTCCGCCACCGTAAATCGAAAAAACATTGATTACAAGCGCAATTTTGTTGCCATATTGTTCATTTTCGGTTTACATGATAACTATAGCTAGCCAGATGATCTCTGAAAATTGCATTGTGCATTGTGCCGAATAGTGTGTGCGTGTACGGTGGTGAAATGGGTTATGTTGTGGACTGCAAAACGAACAGTACTATTATGTATTAACGGGTTCGATCCCGCCCGCATCAAAAATTAAATGATGGCAAAAATGTTTTTATACCCGCTACTCATAGAGTAGAAGGGTATTATAACTTTGTTTAAACCGAAAATGTATTGACAGGCAGAAGGAGACACCTCCGACCCCATAAAGTATATATATTCTGGCTCAGGATCAACAGCCGAGTCGATATTGCCATGTCCGTCTGTCTGTCCGTGTGAAAATCTAGATCTCAGCTATTATAAGAGCTAGGACTACTAAATTTGGTGACAATATGTGTTATTATTGCACGCTGATCCAGTTTATTTTGGATTTTGGCCGCGCCCCCTTGTTGCCATATTGTTCATTTTCGGTTTACATGATCACTGTAGCTAGCCAGATGATCTCTGAAAATTTGGTAACAATCGGATAATAAACACAGAAGTTAATCAGCTTAACGTTTTCCATAGCTGTAAGCAGCGCTGCCGGCAGCGCTGCTTGCAGCATTGTGCCGAATTGTGTGTGCGTGTACGGTGGTGAAATGGGTTAAGTTGTGGACTGCAAAACGAACAGTACTATTATGCATTTACGGGTTCGAGTCCCGCTCGCATCAAAAATTAAATGTGTGCAAAAATGTTTTTTTTTTTATTTTATATTTTGACTTTGCATAAATATTGTAAGTCCATAGCCTTTTACGGTCAAAATATGATTGTAGCCGTTTTTTTGTTCCGCAAATAAATGATGTGCGAGCAGCTGGGTAGCGGGTATATTACAGTCGAGCACGCTCGACTGTAGCTTTCTTACTTGTTTTTTTATACCCGCTACTCATAGAGTAGAAGGGTATTATAACTTTGTTCAAACCGAAAATGTATGTAACAGGCAGAACGAGACATCTCCGACCCCATAAAGTATATATATTCTGGCTCAGGATCAACAGCCGAGTCGATATAGCCTTGTCCGTCTGTTCGTCTGTCTATCCGTGTGCAAATCTAGATGTCAGCTATTATAAGAGCTAGAACTACCAAATTTGGTGACAAAATGTGTTATTATTGTACGCTGATCAAGTTTATTTTGGATTTTGGCCACGCCCCCTTCCGCCCCTATAAATCGAAAAAATATTGATTACAAGCGCAATTTTGATGTCATATTATTAATTTTCGGTTTACATGATAACTATAGCTAACCAGATGATCTCTGAAAATTTGGTAACAATAGGATAATAAACACAGAAGTTATTCAGCTTTACGTTTTCCATAGCTGTAAACAGCACTGACGGCAGCGCAAATCTTTATTTATACAGGAAATAATAAGAATGCCTTACAATGCAAATTTTTGCAGTTGTTGGATAACAGCGTCAGTAGCTTAGTGGAAAAGCGATGAACTCCTGAACCGACAGGCCCGTGATTCGATTCCCAGTTCATGTCGCTTAAGCTTTTTCTTTTTTTTATACCCGCTACTCATAGAGTAGAAGGGTATTATAACTTTGTTCAAATTGAAAATGTATGTAACAGGCAGAAGGAGATACCTCCGACCCCATAAAGTATATATATTCTGGCTCAGGATCAACAGCCAAGTGGATATAGCCTTGTCCGTCTGTCTGTCCGTGTGAAAATCTAGATCTCAGCTATTATAAGAGCTAGAACTACCAAATTTGGTAATAATATGTGCCATTATTGCACGCTGATCAAGTTTGTTTTGGATTTTGGCCACGGCCCCTTCCGGCCCTGTAAATCGAAATAAATGATTACCTCTGAACCTCTAGATCTCCGCTTTTATAACAGCTAGGACTACCAAATTTGGTGACAAAATGTGTTATTACTGCACGCTGATCAAGTGCTGCCGGCAGCGCTGCATGCAGCATTGTGGCGAATAGTGTGTGCGTATACGGTGGTGAAATGGGTTAAGTTGTGGACTGCAAAACGAACAGTACTATTATGCATTTACGGGTTCGAGTCCCGCCCGCATTAAAAATTAAATGTGTGCAAAAATGTTTTTTTTTTTTATACCCGCTACTCAGAGAGTAGAAGGGTATTATAACTTTGTTAAAACCGAAAATGTATGTAATAGGCAGAAGGAAACACCTCCGACCCCATAAAGTATATACATATATTCTGGCTCGGGATCAACAGCCGAACAGCACCAAATTCGGCATGATGTGCCACGCCCACCGCCCACGCAAATCGATAATTTTTGATTATTAAGGAAAACATTTAGGTTACAGATCGGTTTAGCCCTTGAGTGTGTGTCTGTATGTTTGTGTGAGAGCGAGTTAGTACTAGTTACTTCAACTACGAAGTTGGTCGAATGGTATCTTAGGGCCGCGCGCCATCGACTATAGCTTTCCTTACGTATTTTCTTACTAGGCAACTTAATCTCACAAGGAGATTTTCAAATAACTTATTTGTATAGTCAATGATTGAGTGACTGTCTGGTGATCGATTGTGTTGACCTTTTCTCTCAACATTATTTGTTTTGTATACCATTCGACCATTGAAAATGGTCAAAACTGGTGTACTAAGTTTGTGCACATGTATGTAACCGGCAGAAGGAGGCGTGGCAGACTCCACAAAGTATATATATTCTGACTCAGGATCACTAGCTGAGTCGATTGAGCCGAGTCCGTCTGTCTGTCTGTCTGTCCGTTTGAACGTCTAGATCTCAGCTATTACAAAAGCTAGAGACACCAAATTTCACATGAAGGTTTCTGAATACCATAAGTAGATCGAATTTACTTTCAATATTCGATGTCACGCCCACCGCTCACGCAAATCGATAATTTATGATTATTAGGAAAAGTATTAAAGTTACAGCTTTCTGTTTGGGTATTAACATAGAAAATTACAATATAAATCTATTCTCAAAATTACAATCCAATCGGACAACAAACACAGAAGTTATCCATGTTTCCGTTTTTCGTACATCCACTGCTTGCGCATGTGCTGCGCGTCGTGACGTCATCGTCACGATGCTTTGTTTCAGCCGTAGCGTGTGTACAGCTGATTGCTATGTTTTCACATGTAGATGGCGCTATTCAAAGATAGATCTAATTTAAACAATAGGTGGCGGATGAACTTGTGCAATTTTTTGATGGAGTTAAATGTATGATAATTTGTTTCGAAACTGGGCGAATGGTATCATACTGTCGGGCGCGCTCGACTGTAGTTTTCTTTACTTGTTTCTACCTAATCTTTGCAAATAATTTGTGGTTTTAATTTACTTTGGTGTATTTTAGTTTGTGCTAACCTGTTTTGCGTATTCAAAACATTTCGTGTAACACGAACCCTGGTGCTTTGTAATTTCACTAATTTTACACAATTTACACAATTATCAACTTGAGCGTCTTTGGCATCATTTATTGTTATACCCGCTACTCATAGAGTAGAAGGGTATTATAACTTTGTTCAAACCGAAAATGTATGTAACAGGCAGAAGGAGACACCTCCGACCCCATAAAGTATATATATTCTGGCTCAGGATCAACAGCCGAGTCGATATAGCCATGTCCGTCTGTCCGTCTGTTTGTCCGTGTGAAAATCTAGATCTCGGCTATTATAAGAGCTAGGACTACCAAACTTGGTGATAATATGTGTTATTATTGCACGCTGATCAAGTTTATTTTGGATTTTGGCCACGCCCCCTTCCGCCACCGTAAATCGAAAAAACATTGATTACAAGCGCAATTTTGTTGCCATATTGTTCATTTTCGGTTTACATGATAACTATAGCTAGCCAGATGATCTCTGAAAATTGCATTGTGCATTGTGCCGAATAGTGTGTGCGTGTACGGTGGTGAAATGGGTTATGTTGTGGACTGCAAAACGAACAGTACTATTATGTATTAACGGGTTCGATCCCGCCCGCATCAAAAATTAAATGATGGCAAAAATGTTTTTATACCCGCTACTCATAGAGTAGAAGGGTATTATAACTTTGTTTAAACCGCAAATGTATTGACAGGCAGAAGGAGACACCTCCGACCCCATAAAGTATATATATTCTGGCTCAGGATCAACAGCCGAGTCGATATTGCCATGTCCGTCTGTCTGTCCGTGTGAAAATCTAGATCTCAGCTATTATAAGAGCTAGGACTACTAAATTTGGTGACAATATGTGTTATTATTGCACGCTGATCCAGTTTATTTTGGATTTTGGCCGCGCCCCTTGTTGCCATATTGTTCATTTTCGGTTTACATGATCACTGTAGCTAGCCAGATGATCTCTGAAAATTTGGTAACAATCGGATAATAAACACAGAAGTTAATCAGCTTAACGTTTTCCATAGCTGTAAGCAGCGCTGCCGGCAGCGCTGCTTGCAGCATTGTGCCGAATTGTGTGTGCGTGTACGGTGGTGAAATGGGTTAAGTTGTGGACTGCAAAACGAACAGTACTATTATGCATTTACGGGTTCGAGTCCCGCTCGCATCAAAAATTAAATGTGTGCAAAAATGTTTTTTTTTTTTATTTTATATTTTGACTTTGCATAAATATTGTAAGTCCATAGCCTTTTACGGTCAAAATATGATTGTAGCCGTTTTTTTGTTCCGCAAATAAATGATGTGCGAGCAGCTGGGTAGCGGGTATATTACAGTCGAGCACGCTCGACTGTAGCTTTCTTACTTGTTTTTTTTATACCCGCTACTCATAGAGTAGAAGGGTATTATAACTTTGTTCAAACCGAAAATGTATGTAACAGGCAGAACGAGACATCTCCGACCCCATAAAGTATATATATTCTGGCTCAGGATCAACAGCCGAGTCGATATAGCCTTGTCCGTCTGTTCGTCTGTCTATCCGTGTGCAAATCTAGATGTCAGCTATTATAAGAGCTAGAACTACCAAATTTGGTGACAAAATGTGTTATTATTGTACGCTGATCAAGTTTATTTTGGATTTTGGCCACGCCCCCTTCCGCCCCTATAAATCGAAAAAATATTGATTACAAGCGCAATTTTGATGTCATATTATTAATTTTCGGTTTACATGATAACTATAGCTAACCAGATGATCTCTGAAAATTTGGTAACAATAGGATAATAAACACAGAAGTTATTCAGCTTTACGTTTTCCATAGCTGTAAACAGCACTGACGGCAGCGCAAATCTTTATTTATACAGGAAATAATAAGAATGCCTTACAATGCAAATTTTTGCAGTTGTTGGATAACAGCGTCAGTAGCTTAGTGGAAAAGCGATGAACCCCCTGAACCGACAGGCCCGTGATTCGATTCCCAGTTCATGTCGCTTAAGCTTTTTCTTTTTTTATACCCGCTACTCATAGAGTAGAAGGGTATTATAACTTTGTTCAAATTGAAAATGTATGTAACAGGCAGAAGGAGATACCTCCGACCCCATAAAGTATATATATTCTGGCTCAGGATCAACAGCCAAGTGGATATAGCCTTGTCCGTCTGTCTGTCCGTGTGAAAATCTAGATCTCAGCTATTATAAGAGCTAGAACTACCAAATTTGGTAATAATATGTGCCATTATTGCACGCTGATCAAGTTTGTTTTGGATTTTGGCCACGGCCCCTTCCGGCCCTGTAAATCGAAATAAATGATTACCTCTGAACCTCTAGATCTCCGCTTTTATAACAGCTAGGACTACCAAATTTGGTGACAAAATGTGTTATTACTGCACGCTGATCAAGTGCTGCCGGCAGCGCTGCATGCAGCATTGTGGCGAATAGTGTGTGCGTATACGGTGGTTAAATGGGTTAAGTTGTGGACTGCAAAACGAACAGTACTATTATGCATTTACGGGTTCGAGTCCCGCCCGCATCAATAATAAAATGTGTGCAAAAATGTTTTTTTTTTATACCCGCTACTCATAGAGTAGAAGGGTATTATAGCTTTCTTCAAACCGAAAATGTATGTAACCGGCAGAAGGAGACACCTCCGACCCCATAAAGTATATAGATTCTGGCTCAGGATCAACAGCCAAGTGGATATAGCCTTGTCCGTCTGTCCGTCTGTCCGTCCGTGTGAAAATCTAGATAACAGCTATTATAAGAGCTAGGACTACCAAATTTGGTGATAATACGTGTCATTATTGCACGCTGAGCAAGTTTGTTTTGGATTTTGGCCACGCCCCCTACCGCCCCTGTAAATCGAAAAAAATTGATTACAAGCCCAATTTTAATGCCATATTGTTCATTTTCGGTTTACATGATAAATATAGCTAGCCAGATGATTTCTGAAAATTTGGTAACAATTGGATGAAAAACACAGAAGTTATTCAGCTTAACGTTTTCCATGGCATTGTGCCGAATAGTGTGTGCGTGTACGGTGGTGAAATGGGTTTAGTTGTGGACTGCAAAAGGAACAGTAATATTATGCATTTACGGGTTCGAGTCCCGCCCGCATTAAAAATTAAATGTGTGCAAAAATGTTTTTTTTTTTTTATACCCGCTGCTCATAGAGTAGAAGGGTATTATAACTTTGTTAAAACCGAAAATGTATGTAACAGACCGAAGGAAACACCTCCGACCCCATAAAGTATATACATATATTCTGGCTCGGGATCAACAGCCGAACATCACCAAATTCGGCATGATGTTTCCTGTGAATCATGCGCAGATGATGCTTATTTCAATTTTGAAGTGCCACGCCCACCGCCCACGCAAATCGATAATTTTTGAATATTAAGGAAAAAATTTAGGGTACAGACTGTTTTAGCCTTTGAGTGTGTGTCTGTATGTTTGTGTGAGAGCGAGTTAGTACTAGTTACTTCAACTACGAAGTTGGTCGAATGGTATCTTAGGGCCGCGCGCCATCGACTATAGCTTTCCTTACGTATTTTCTTACTAGGCAACTCACAAGGAGATTTTCAAATAACTAATTTGTATAGTCAATGATTGAGTGACTGTCTGGTGATCGATTGTGTTGACGTTTTCTCTCAACATTATTTATTTTGTATACCACTCGACCATTGAAAATGGTCAAAACTGGTGTACTAAGTTTGTGCAAATGTATGTAATCGGCAGAAGGAGGCGTGGCAGACTCCACAAAGTATATATATTCTGACTCAGGATCACTAGCTGAGTCGATTGAGCCGTGTCCGTCTGTCTGTGTGTCTGTCCGTTTGAACGGCTAGATCTCAGCTATTACAAAAGCCAGAGACATCAAATTTCACATTAAGATTTCTGAATACCATAGGTAGATCGAGTTTATTTTCAATTTTCGATGTCACGCCCACCGCTCACGCAAATCGATAATTTATGATTATTAGGAAAAGTATTAAAGTTACAGCTATCTGCTTGGGTATTAACATAGATAATTACAATATAAATCTATTCTCAAAATTACAATCCAATCGGACAATAAACACAGAAGTTATCCATGTTTCCGTTTTTCGTACTTCCACTGCTTGCGCATGTGCTTCGCGTCGTGACGTCATCGTCAGGTCCTTCCGCCCTCGTAAGTCGAGAAAAATCTCTCTCCCTCTGAACTTCTAGATCTCAGCTATTATAAGAGCTAGGACTACCGAATTTGGTGACAAAATGTGTTATTATTGCACGCTGATCAAGTTTGTTTTGGATTTTGGCCACGCCCCCTTCCGCCCCTGTAAATCGAAAAAAAATTGATTACAGGCGCAATTTTGATGCCATATTGTTCATTTTCGGTTTACATGATAACTATAGCTAACCAGATGATCTCTGAAAATTTGGTAACAATCGGATAACAAACACAGAAGTTATGCAGCTTAACGTTTTCCATAGCTGTAAGCAGCGCTGACGGCAGCGCAAATTCTTTATAGCTTTCTTTGTAGCTTTCCTTACGTATTTTCTTACTAGGCAACTTAATCTCACAAGGAGATTTTCAAATAACTAATTTGTATAGTCAATGATTGAGTGACTGTCTGGTGATCGATTGTGTTGACCTTTTCTCTCAATATTATTTATTTTGTATACCATTCGACCATTAAAAATAGTCAAAACTGGTATACTAAGTTTGTGCAAATGTATGTAACCGGCAGAAGGAGGCGTGGCAGACTCCACAAAGTATATATATTCTGACTCAGGATCACTAGCTGAGTCGATTGAGCCGTGTCGGTCTGTCTGTCTGTCTGTCTGTCCGTTTGAACGTCTAGATCTCAGCTATTACAAAAGCTAGAGACACCAAATTTCACATGAAGGTTTCTGAATACCATAGGTAGATCGAGTATATTTTTAATTTTCGATGTCACGCCCACTGCTCACGCAAATCGATAATTTACGATTATTAGGAAAAGTATTAAAGTTACAGCTTTCTGCTTGGGTATTAACATAGATAACTACAATATAAATCTATTCTCCAATTCATCAATACAATCCAATCGGACAATAAACACAGAAGTTATCCATGTTTCCGTTTTTCGTACTTCCACTGCTTGCGCATGTGCTGCGCGTCGTGACGTCATCGTCACGATGCTTTGTTTCAGCCGTAGCGTGTGTACAACTGATTGCTATGTTTTCACATGTAGATGGCGCAATTCAAAAAAATATCTAATTTAAACAATAGGTGGCGGATGAACTTGTGCAATTTTTTGATGGAATTAAATGTGTGATAATTTGTTTCGAAACTGGGCGAATGGTATCATACTGTCGGGCGCGCTCGACTGTAGTTTTCTTTACTTGTTTCTGCCTAATCTTTGCAAATAATTTGTGGTTTTAATTTACTTTGGTGTATTTTAGTTTGTGCTAACCCGTTTTGCGTTTTCAAAACATATCGTGTAACACGAACCCTGGTGCTTTGTAATTTCACTAATTTTACACAATTTACACAATTATCAACTTGAGCGTCTTTGGCATCATTTATTATTATACCCGCTACTCATAGAGTAGAAGGGTATTATAACTTTGTTCAAACCGAAAATGTATGTAACAGGCAGAAGGAGACACCTCCGACCCCATAAAGTATATATATTCTGGCTCAGGATCAACAGCCGAGTCGATATAGCCATGTCCGTCTGTCTGTCCGTGTGAAAATCTAGATCTCAGCTATTATAAGAGCTAGGACAACCAAATTTGGTGACAATATCGGTTATTATTGCATGCTGATCAAGTTTATTTTGGATTTTGGCCACGCCCCCTTCCGCCCTCGTAAATCAAAAAAAAATCTCTCTCCCTCTGAACTTATAGATCTCGGCTATTATAAGAGCTAGGACTACCGAATTTGGTGACAAAATGTGTTATTATTGCACGCTGATCAAGTTTGTTTTGGATTTTGGCCATGCTCCCTTCCGCCCCTGTAAATCGAAAAAAATTTATTACAGGCGCAATTTTGATGCCAAATTGTTCATTTTACATGATAACTATAGCTAACCAGATGATCTCTGAAAATTTGGTAACAATCGGATAACAAACACAGAAGTTATTCAGCTTAACGTTTTCCATAGCTGTAAGCAGCGCTGACGGCAGCGCAAATTCTTTATATCTTTCTTTGTAGCTTTCCTTACGTATTTTCTTACTAGGCAACTTAATCTCACAAGGAGATTTTCAAATAACTAATTTGTATAGTCAATGATTGAGTGACTGTCTGGTGATCGATTGTGTTGACCTTTTCTCTCAATATTATTTATTTTGTATACCATTCGACCATTGAAAATGGTCAAAACTGGTATACAAAGTTTGTGCAAATGTATGTAACCGGCAGAAGGAGGCGTGGCAGACTCCACAAAGTATAGATATTCTGACTCAGGATCACTAGCTGAGTCGATTGAGCCGTGTCCGTCTGTCTGTCTGTCTGTCCGTTTGAACGTCTAGATCTCAGCTATTACAAAAGCTAGAGACACCAAATTTCACATGAAGGTTTCTGAATACCATAGGTAGATCGAGCTTATTTTCAATTTTCGATGTCACGCCCACCGCGCACGCAAATCGATAATTTATGATTATTAGGAAAAGTATTAAAGTTACAGCTTTCTGCTTGGGTATTAACATAGATAATTATACCCGCTACTCATAGAGTAGAAGGGTATTATAACTTTGTTCAAACCGAAAATGTATGTAACAGGCAGAAGGAGACACCTCCGACCCCATAAAGTATATATATTCTGGCTCAGGATCAACAGCCGAGTCGATATAGCCATGTCCGTCTGTCCGTCTGTCTGTCCGTGTGAAAATCTAGATCTCAGCTATTATAAGAGCTAGGACAACCAAATTTGGTGACAATATGTGTTATTATTGCACGCTGATCAAGTTTATTTTGGATTTTGGGCACGCCCCCTTCCGTCCCCGCAAATCGAAAAAACATTGATAACAATTGCAATTTTGATGCCATATTCTTCATTTTCGGTTTACATGATAACTATAGCTAGCCAGATGATCTCTGAAAATTTGGCAACAATCGGATAATAAACACAGAAGTTATTTAGCTTAACGTTCTCCACAGCTGTAAGCAGCGCTGCCGGCAGCGCTGCTTGCAGCATTGTGCCGAATCGTGTGTGCGTGTACGGTGGTGAAATGGGTTAAGTTGTGGACTGCAAAACGAACAGTACTACTATGCATTTACGGGTTCGAGTCCCGCCCGCATCAAAAATTAAATGTGTGCAAAAATGTTTTTTTTTTTTATTTTATATTTTGACTTTGCATAAAAATTATAAGTCCATAGCCTTTTACGGTCAAAATATGATTGAAGCCGTTTTTTTAGTTCCGCAAATAGATGATGTATGAGCAGCTGGGTAGCGGGTATATTACAATCGAGACAACTCGACTGTAGGTTTCTTACTTGTTTATTTTATATTTTGACTTTGCATAAATATTATAAGTCCATAGCCTTTTACGGTCAAAATATGATTGTAGCCGTTTTTTTTCCGCAAATAAATTATGTACAAGCAGCTGGGTAGCGGGTATATTAGAGTCGAGCACTCTCCACTGTAGCTTTCTTACTTGTTACAATATAAATCTATTCTCAAAATTACAATCCAATCGGACAATAAACACATGTTTATCCATGTTTCCGTTTTTCGTACTTCCACTGCTTGCGCATGTGCTGCGCGTCGTGACGTCATCGTTTCAGCCGTAGCGTGTGTACAGCTGATTGCTATGTTTTCACATGTAGATGGCGCTATTCAAAGATAGATCTAATTTAAACAAGTAAGAAAGCTACAGTCGAGTGTGCTCGACTGTAATATACCCGCTACCCAGCTGCTTGTACATAATTTATTTGCGGAACAAAAAAACGGCTACAATCATATTTTGACCGTAAAAGGCTATGGACTTTTAATATTTATGCAAAGTCAAAATATAAAATAAAAACAAGTAAGAAAGCTACATTCGAGTGTGCTCGACTGTAATATACCCGCTACCCAGCTGCTCGTACATTCAAATTACTTGCGGAACAATAAAAAAAGGCTACAATCATATTTCGACCGTAAAAGGTTATGGACTTACAATATTTATCCAAAGTCAAAATCTAAAATAAAAAAATACTTTTTTGCACACATTTAATTTTTGATGCGGGTGGGACTCGTGCTCTTTGGCATCTATACGATGTATCGGTCCGTACCGGCTCGTTCCGACTTATTTACAGCGGGCAGCAATAAGAAACATGTATACAAAGTTTCATGAAGGTAGCTCAAAAAGGGAGGCAAAAACTTTTGATTGCAAAAAATAAGAAAACTTCGATCTCCCCCACCATGAAACGCATGCATGCGGAATCGAACCTTGGACCCACTACCACTTCTGCATTCGGTCATAAAGCCATTACGCAAATTTTAGCAAAGTTACATTATGAGACCATTCTGAAATTCTTGCACGACAAAAACAAAGTCTGAATGCATGATGTGTGTTTTTGTTGATATTTAGTCTCATAACTTAAACATACAATTAAATAAAAAATAAAAATAAAAAAACAAATATAAGAAAAAGCTGAGCTCTAACAATCGCACATAGCTGATTTAAGAGACTGTCACTTCTCCACTTGTTAACTAAGTTCATTGTGAGCCATTAAAAAAATTTTAAATAAAATGCACGACCACCAATTAATGCATATTCAAAAATTAAAATATTAGTTCTTAAAAAAAATGAAAAAGCTTAAGCGGCATGAACTGGGAATCGAACCACGGGCCTGTCGGTTCAAGAGTTCATCGCTTTTCCACTAAGCTACTGACGCTGTTATCCAACAGCTGCAAAAATTTGCATTGTAAGGCATTCTTATTATTTCCTGTACAAATAAAGAATTTGCGCTGCCGGCAGCGCTGCTTACGGCTAGATCATCTAGAGATCATCTGGCTAGCTATAGGTATAATATAAACCGAAAATGAACAATATAGCATCAAAATTGCGCTTGTAATAATTTTTTTTCTATTTACAGGGGCGGAAGGGGGCGTGGCCAAAATCCAAAATAAACTTGATCAGCGTGCAATAATAACACATTTTGTCACCAAATTTGGTAGTTCTAGCTCTTATAATAACTGAGATCTAGGTTTTCACACGGACAGACAGACGGACACACAGACAGACGGACAGACGGACATGCCTATATCGACTCGGCTGTTGATCCTGAGCCAGAATATATGTACTTTATGGGGTCGGAGGTGAATCCTTCTGCCTGTTACATACATTTTCGGGTTGAACAAAGTTATAATACCCTTCTACTCTATGAGTAGCGGGTATAAAAAAGAAAAAGCTTAAGCGGCATGAACTGGGAATCGAACCACGGTCCTGTCGGTTCAGGAATTCATCGCTTTTCCACTAAGCTACTGACGCTGTTATCCAACAACTGCAAAAATTTGCATTGTAAGGCATTCTTATTATCTCCTGTACAAATAAAGAATTTGCACTGCCGGCAGCGCTGCTTACAGCTATGGAAAACGTTAAATAACTTCTTCGTTAAATAACTTCTGTGTTTATTACCCGATTGATACCAAATTTTCAGAGATCATCTGGCTAGCTTAAGTTATCATATAAACCGAAAAACAATATGGCATCAAAATTGCGCTTGTAATCAATTTTTTTCTATTTACAGGAAATCTAGATCTCAGCTATTATAAGAGCTAGAACTACCAAATTTGGTGACAACATGTGTTATTATTGCACGCTGATCAAGTTTACTTTGGATTTTGGCCACGCCCCCTTCCGCCCCCGCAAATCGAAAAAACATTGATAACAAGTGCAATTTTGATGCCGTGTTGTTCATTTTCGGTTTACATGATAACTAAAGCTAGCCGGATGATCTCTAAAAATTTGGTAACAATCGGATAATAAACACAGAAATTATTCAGCTTAACGTTTTCCACAGCTGTAAGCAGCGCTGCCGGCAGCGTTCAATAGATTGGGTGTGAGCTGCCGTCTGTGGGTCCACAAAGTTCTTAGAGTGATTAACTGTTTGATGTTGGAAGCCTTCGTCATTAAGACAATTATAAGCTTTCCAACAATTCCACTTTTGTTTCGTCTATCTCTACTATCTTTCCAGGGCCACCGATAGTAGGACGACTATTAAGAAGTGCCCAATCCAAGTACACTTCTCGCATGAAGCTGCGGACTCAATGACGGATTGGCGCGACCAACCCAATTCCTTCTCTATAAATTGGACTTCACCTCTCCCTCGGTTGCTATCCAAGAGGATGAAGTGGCATATTTCAGCAATCTTAAGCCGGTGACCTTCAAAAAACGTATTATTTTTGATGGACTCCCGAAAATTGCACCGCTTTCTTTTTAGTTTTGAAGAGCTAACAGAGCCATAGCATATAAAATATATCAAACTTGATGATTTGAAATACAGCTTGCACTCTCCTCCGCACTTCGGGCACAATTTTGCAGTCGCTATCACGTTATGGTGACGCAGAAACTCTATCAAATCATTTTCGCGCTCCAGTAGCGCTAAAAATTTATTATTGGTATATGAGCAACTATTGCAATACATCTTTGCACTTTGATAGTCACACAAGAAGTGACTTTCGTACAGTTTTTATACTCATAGAGTAGAAGAGTATTATAACTTTGTTCAAACCGAAAATGTATGTAACAGGCAGAAGGAGACACCTCCGACCCCATAAAGTATATATATTCTGGCTCAGGATGAACAGCCGAGTCGATATAGCCATGTCCGTCTGTCCGTCTGTCTGTCCGTGTGAAAATCTAGATCTCAGCTATTATAAGAGCTAGAACTACCAAATTTGGAGTCAGTGTGTGTTATTATTGCACGCTGATCAAGTTTATTTTGGATTTTGGCCACGCCTCCTTCCGCCCCTGTAAATCGAAAAAAATTGATTACAAGCGCAATTTTGATGCCATATTGTTCATTTCCGGCTTATATGATAACTATAGCTAGCCAGACGATCTCTAATTTGGTAACAAGCGGATAATAAACACAGAAGTTATTCAGCTTAACGTTTTCCATAGCTGTAAGCAGCGCTGCCGGCAGCGCAAATTCTTTATTTGAACAGGAGATAATAAGAATGCCTTACACTGCAAATTTTTGCAGTTGTTGGATAACAGAGTCAGTAGCTTAGTGGAAAAGCGAGGAACTCCTGAAACGACAGGCCCGTGGTTCGACTCCCAGTTCATGCCGCTTAAGCTTTTCTTTTTTTTTTAAGAACTTATACTTTAATTTTTAAATATGCATTAATTGGTGGTCGTGCATTTTTTATACCCGCTACTCATTGAGTAGAAGGGTATTATAATGTATGTAATAGGCAGAAGGAGACACCTCCGACCCCATTAAGTATATATATTCTGGCTCAGGATAAACAGCCGAGTCGATATAGCCATGTCCGTCTCTCTGTCCGTCTGTCCGTGTGAAAATCTAGATCTCAGCTATTATAAGAGCTAGAACTACCAAATTTGGTGACAGTGTGTGTTATTATTGCACGCTGATCAAGTTTATTTTGGATTTTGGCCAGGCCCCCTTCCGCCCCTGTAAATCGAAAAAAAATTGATTGCAAGCGCAATTTTGATGCCATATTGTTCATTTTTGGTTTATATATATAATTGATTACAAGCTCAATTTTGATGCCATATTATTCATTTTCGGTTTACATGATAACAGCGCAGCTTTTTCTTATATTTTTTTATTTTTATTTTTTATTTAATTGTATGTTTAAGTTATGAGAATAAATATCAACAAAAACACGCATCATGCATTCAGACTTTGTTTTTGTCGTGCAAGAATTTCCGAATGGTCTCATAATGTAACTTTGGCAAAATTTGCGTAATGGCTTAATGACCGAATGGAGAAGTGGTGGACCTCTTAGGTAATGGGTCCAAGGTTCGATTCCGCCTGCATGCGTGTCATGGTGGGGGAGATCGAACTTTTCTTATTTTTGCAAAGAAAAGTTTTTGCCTTGCTTTTTGAGCTACCTTCATGAAATTTTGTATACATGTTTCTTATTGCTACCCGCTGTAAATAAGTCGGAACGAGCCGGTATAGACCGATACATTGTATAGATTCCATAGAACCTATCGGTTGTTTTTTTAACAACATTTATTAAAAGTTAAAGTGCTCTAGAACACTTTCCATTCAAGTATATAAAGAGGTATTAAAAGGGCACATATCGTTTTTTACATGCACGTATTCGATTTATAATCTTCAACAGGTAGAATTATTATTTTTACTGTTTAAGTGATAAATCTTGGATTTTTTTGGTACCTGATTAAAAGTTATACGTTTTCAAAACTTTTTACTACTTTTGCCGGCAGCGCTTCTTGCAGCATTGTGCCGAATAGTGAGCGTGTACGGTGGTGAAATGGGTTAAGTTGTGGACTGCAAAACGAACAGTACTATTATGCATTTTTGGTTCGAGTACCGCCCGCATGAAAAATTAAATGTGTGCAAAAATGTTTTTTTTTTATACCCGCTACTCATAGAGTAGAAGGGTATTATAACTTTGTTCAAACCGAAAATGTATGTAACAGGCAGAAGGAGACACCTCCGACCCCATAAAGTATATATATTCTGGCTCAGGATGAACAGCCGAGTCGATATAGCCATGTCCGTCTGTCCGTCTGTCTGTCCGTGTGAAAATCTAGATCTCAGCTATTATAAGAGCTAGAACTACCAAATTTGGTGACAGTATGTGTTATTATTGCACGCTGATCAAGTTAATTTTGGATTTTGGCCACGCCCCTTCCGCCCCTGAGAATCGAAAAAACATTGATTACAAGCGCAAGTTTGATGCCATATTGTTCATTTTCAGTTTAGATGATACTATAGCTAGCCAGATTATCTCTGAAAATTTGGTAACAATCGGATAATAAATAGATAGCTGTAAGCAGCGCTGCCGGCAGCGCAAATTCTTTATTTGTACAGGAAATAATAAGAATGCCTTACAATGCAAATTTTTGCAGTTGTTGGATAACAGCGTCAGTAGCTTAGTGGAAAAGCGATGAACTCCTGAACCGACAGTCCCGTGGTTCGATTCCCTGTTCATGCCGCTTAAGCTTTTTCTTTTTTTTTAAGAACTTATACTTTAATTTTTAAATATGCATTAATTGGTGGTCGTGCATTTTATTTAAAATTTTTTCAATATCTCACAATGAACTTAGTTAACAAGTGGAGAAGTGACAGTCTCTTAAATCAGCTGTGTGCGATTGTTAGAGCACAGTTTTTTCTTATATTTTTTTTATTTTTTTTTATTTAACTGTATGTTTATGTTATGAGAATAAATAGCAACAACAATACGCATCATGCATTCAGACTTTGTTTTTGTCGTGCAAGAATTTTCGAATGGTCTCATAATGTAACTTTGGCAAAATTTACGTAATGGCTTAATGACCGAATGGAGAAGTGGTGGACCTCTTAGGTAATGGGTCCAAGGTTCGATTCCGCATGCATGGGTGTCATGGTGGGGGAGATCGAACTTTTCTTATTTTTGCAAAGAAAAGTTTTTGCCTTCCTTTTTGAGCTACCTTCATGAAATTTTGTATACATGTTTCTTATTGCTACCCGCTGTAAATAAGTCGGAACGAGCCGGTATAGACCGATACATTGTATAGATTCCATAGAACCTATCGGTCGTTTTTTTAACAAAATTTATTAAAAGTTAAAGTGCTCTAGAACACTTTCCATTCAAGTATATAAAGAGGTATTAAAAGGGCACATATCGTTTTTTACATGCACGTATTCGATTTATAATCTTCAACAGGTAGAATTATTATTTTTACTGTTTAAGTGATAAATCTTGGATTTTTTTGGTACCTGATTAAAAGTTATACGTTTTCAAAACTTTTTACTCCTTTTGCCGGCAGCGCTTCTTGCAGCATTGTGCCGAATAGTGAGCGTGTACGGTGGTGAAATGGGTTAAGTTGTGGACTGCAAAACGAACAGTACTATTATGCATTTACGGGTTCAAGTACCACCCGCATGAAAAATTAAATGTGTGCAAAAATGTTTTTTTTTATACCCGCTACTCATAGAGTAGAAGGGTATTATAACTTTGTTCAAACCGAAAATGTATGTAACAGGCAGAAGGAGACACCTCCGACCCCATAAAGTATATATATTCTGGCTCAGGATGAACAGCCGAGTCGATATAGCCATGTCCGTCTGTCCGTCTGTCTGTCCGTGTGAAAATCTAGATCTCAGCTATTATAAGAGCTAGAACTACCAAATTTGGTGACAGTATGTGTTATTATTGCACGCTGATCAAGTTAATTTTGGATTTTGGCCACGCCCCTTCCGCCCCTGAGAATCGAAAAAACATTGATTACAAGCGCAAGTTTGATGCCATATTGTTCATTTTCAGTTTAGATGATACTATAGCTAGCCAGATTATCTCTGAAAATTTGGTAACAATCGGATAATAAACACAGAAGTTATTCAGCTTAACGTTTTCCATAGCTGTAAGTAGCGCTGCCGGCAGCGCAAATTCTTTATTTGTACAGGAAATAATAAGAATGCCTTACAATGCAAATTTTTGCAGTTTTTGGATAACAGCGTCAGTAGCTTAGTGGAAAAGCGATGAACTCCTGAACCGACAGTCCCGTGGTTCGATTCCCTGTTCATGCCGCTTAAGCTTTTTCTTTTTTTTTAAGAACTTATACTTTAATTTTTAAATATGCATTAATTGGTGGTCGTGCATTTTATTTAAAATTTTTTCAATATCTCACAATGAACTTAGCTAACAAGTGGAGAAGTGACAGTCTCTTAAATCAGCTGTGTGCGATTGTTAAAGCACAGTTTTTTCTTATATTTTTTTATTTTTATTTTTTATTTAACTGTATGTTTAAGTTATGAGAATAAATAGCAACAACAATACGCATCATGCATTCAGACTTTGTTTTTGTCGTGCAAGAATTTTCGAATGGTCTCATAATGTAACTTTGGCAAAATTTACGTAATGGCTTAATGACCGAATGGAGAAGTGGTGGACCTCTTAGGTAATGGGTCCAAGGTTCGATTCCGCATGCATGGGTGTCATGGTGGGGGAGATCGAACTTTTCTTATTTTTGCAAAGAAAAGTTTTTGCCTCCCTTTTTGAGCTACCTTCATGAAATTTTGTATACATGTTTCTTATTGCTACCCGCTGTAAATAAGTCGGAACGAGCCGGTATAGACCGATACATCGTATAGATGCCATAGAACCTATCAGTCGTTTTTTTTAACAAAATTTATTAAAAGTTAGAGTGCTCTAGAACACTTTCCATTCAAGTATATAAAGAGGTATTAAAAGGGCACATATCGTTTTTTACATGCACGTATTCGATTTATAATCTTCAACAGGTAGAATTATTATTTTTACTGTTTAAGTGATAAATCTTGGATGTTTTTGGTACCTGAATAAAAGTTATACGTTTTTAAAACTTTTTACTCCTTTTGCCGGCAGCGCTTTTTGCAGCATTGTGCCGAATAGTGAGCGTGTATGGTGGTGAAATGGGTTAAGTTGTGGACTGCATAACGAACAGAACTATTATGCATTTATCGGTTCGAGTCCCACCCGCATCAAAAATTAAATGTGTGAAAAAATTATTTTTTTATTTTAGATTTTGACTTTGCATAAATATTGTAAGTCCATGGCCTTTTACGGTCAAAATATGATTGTAGCCGTTCTTTATTGTTCCGCAAAAAATTTGGATGTACGAGCAGCTGGGTAGCGGGTATATTTACAGTCGAGCACACTCGAATGTAGCTTTCTTACTTGTTTTATTTTAGATTTTTTGTTCCGCAAGTAAATTATGTACGAGCAGCAGGGTAGTGTGTTTTATTACAGTCGGGTACTCCCGACTGTAGCTTTCATACCTTTTTTTTTTTTTTCTTTTACTCGCTACTCATAGAGTAGAATGGTATTATAACTTTGTTCAATCCGAAAATGTATGCAACAGGCAGAAGGAGACAGCTCCGACCCCATAAAGTATTATATTCTGGTTTAGGATCAACAGCCGAGTCGATATAGCCTTGTCCGTCTGTCCGTCTGTCTGTCCGTGTGAAAATTTAGATCTCAGCTATTATAAGAGCTAGGACTACCAAATTTGGTGATAATATGTGTCATTATTGCAAGCTGATCAAGTTTGTTTTGGATTTTGGCCACGCCCCCTTCCGCCCCTGTAAATCGAAAAAAATTGATTACAAGCGTAATTTTGATGTCATATTGTTCATTTTCGGTTTACATGATAACTATAGCTAACCAGATGATCTCTGAAAATTTTGTAACGATCGGATAATAAACACAGAAGTTATTCAGCTTAAAGTTTTCCATAGCTGTAAGCAACGCTGTCAGCAGCGCAAATTCTTTATGTATACAGGAAATAATAAGAATGCCTTACAATGCAAAATTTTGCAGTTGTTGGATAACAGCGTCAGTAGCTTAGTAGAAAAGCGATGAACTCCTGAACCGACAGGTTCGTGATTCGATTCCCAGTTCATGCAGCTTAAGCTTTCTCTATTTTTATACCCCCTACTCATAGAGTAGAAGGGTATTATAACTTTGTTCAAACCGAAAATGTATGTAACAGGCAGAAGGAGACACCTCCGACCCCATAAAGTATATATATTCTGGCTCAGGATCAACAGTCGAGTCGATATAGCCTTGTCCGTCTGTCCATCTTTCTGTCCGTGTGAAAATCTAGATCTCAGCTGTTATAAGAGCTAGGACTACCAAATTTGGTGATAATATGTGGCATTATTGCACACTGATCAAGTTTGTTTTGGATTTTGGCCACGCCCCGTTCCGCCCCTGTAAATCGAAAAAAATTGATTACAAGCCAAATTTTGATGGCATATTGTTCATTTTCGGTTAACATGATAACTATAGCTAGTCAGATGATCTCTGAAAATTTTGTAACAATCGGATAAAAAACACAGAAGTTATTCAGCTTAACGTTTTCCATAGCATTGTGCCGACTAGTTGTGGACTGCAAAACGAACAGTACTATTATGCATTTACGGGTTCGAGTCCCGCCCGCAACAAAAATTAAATGTGTGCAAAAATGTTTTTTTTTATACCCGCTTATCATAGAGTAGAAGGGTATTATAACTTTGTTCAAACAGAAAATGTATGTAACAGGCAGAAGGAGACACCTCCGACCCCATAAAGTATATACATATATTCTGGCTCGGCATCAACAGCCGAACAACACCAAATTCGGCATGATGTTTCCTGTGAATCATGGGCAGATGATGCTTATTTCAATTTTGAGGTGCCACGCCCACCGCCCACGCAAATCGATAATTTTTGAATATTAAGGAAAAAATTTAGGTTACAGATCGTTTTAGCCTTTGAGTGTGTGTCTGTATGTTTGTGTGAGAGCGAGTTAGTACTAGTTAGTGCAACTACGAAGTTGGTCGAATGGTATCTTAGGGTCGCGAGCAATCGATTGTAGCTTTCCTTACGTATTATCTTACTAGGCAACTTAATCTCACAAGGAGATTTTCAAATAACTAATTTGTATAGTCAATGATTGAGTGACTTTCTGGTGATCGATTGTGTTAACTTTTACTCTCAATATTATTTATTTTGTATACCATTCGACCATTGAAAATGGTCAAAACTGGTATACTAATTTTGTGCAATTATGTAACAGGCAGAAGGAGGCGTGGCAGACTCCACAAAGTATATATATTCTGACTCAGGATCACTAGCTGAGTCGATTGAGCCGTGTCCGTCTGTCTGTCTGTCTGTCTGTCCGTTTGAACGTCTAGATCTCAGCTATTACAAAAGCTAGAGACACCAAATTTCACATGAAGGTTTCTGAATACCATAGGTAGATCGAGTTTATTTTAAATTTTCGATATCACACCCCCCGCCCACGCAAATCGATAATTTATGATTATTAGGAAAAGTATTAAAGTTACAGCCGTAGCGTGTGTACAGCTGATTGCAATGTTTTCACATGTAGATGGCGCTATTCAAAGATAGATCTAATTTAAACAATAGGTGGTGGATGAACTTGTGCAATTTTTTGATGGAATTAAATGTGTGATAATTTGTTTCGAAACTGGGCGAATGGTATCATACTATCGGGCGCGCTCAACTGTAGTTTTCTTTACTTGTTTCTGCCTAATCTTTGCAAATAATTTGTGGTTTTAATTTACTTTGGTGTATTTTAGTTTGTGCTAACCCGTTTTGCGTATTTAAAACATTTCGTGTAACCCGAACCCTGGTGCTTTGTAATTTCACTAATTTTACACAATTTACACAATTATCAACTTGAGTGTCTTTGGTGTCATTTATTGTTATACCCGCTACTCATAGAGTAGAAGGGTATTATAACTTTGTTCTAACCGAAAATGTATGTAACAGGCAGAAGGAGACACCTCCGACCCCATAAAGTTTATATATTCTGGCTCAGGATGAACAGCCGAGTCGATATAGCCATGTCCGTCTGTCCGTCTGTCTGTCCGTGTGAAAATCTAGATCTCAGAAATCTAAATCAAATTTTGTGACAATATGTGTCATTATTGCACGCTGATCGAGTTTGTTTTGGATTTTGGCCACGCCTCCTTTCGCCCCTGTAAATCGAAAAAAATTGATTACATGCGCAATTTTGTGGCCATATTGTTCCTATTCGGTTTATATGATAACTATAGCTAGCCAGATGATCTCTGATCGTTTTCCATAGCTGTAAGCAGCGCTGCCGGCAGCACAAATTCTTTATTTGTACAGGAAATAATTAGAATGCCTTACAATGCAAATTTTTGCAGTTGTTGGATAACAGCGTCAGTAGCTTAGTGGAAAAGCGATGAACTCCTGAACGGACATGCCCCGTGGTTCGATTTCCAGTTCATGCCGCTTAAGCTTTTTCTTTTTTTTCAAGAACTTATACTTTAATTTTTGAATATGCATTAATTGGTGGTCGTGCATTTTATTTAAAATTTTTTTAATGGCTCACAATGAACTTAGTTAATAAGTGGAGAAGTGACAGTCTCTTAAATCAGCTGTGTGCGATTGTTAAAGCACAGTTTTTTCTTATATTTTTTTATTTTTATTTTTTATTTAACTGTATGTTTAAGTTATGAGAATAAATAGCAACAACAATACGCATCATGCATTCAGACTTTGTTTTTGTCGTGCAAGAATTTTCGAATGGTCTCATAATGTAACTTTGGCAAAATTTACGTAATGGCTTAATGACCGAATGGAGAAGTGGTGTACCTCTTAGGTAATGGGTCCAAGGTTCGATTCCGCATGCATGGGTGTCATGGTGGGGGAGATCGAACTTTTCTTATTTTTGCAAAGAAAAGTTTTTGCCTCCCTTTTTGAGCTACCTTCATGAAATTTTGTATACATGTTTCTTATTGCTACCCGCTGTAAATAAGTCGGAACGAGCCGGTATAGACCGATACATCGTATAGATTCCATAGAACCTATCGGTCGTTTTTTTAACAAAATTTATTAAAAGTTAGAGTGCTCTAGAACACTTTCCATTCAAGTATATAGAGGTATTAAAAGGCACATATCGTTTTTTACATGCACGTATTCGATTTATAATCTTCAACAGGTAGAATTATTATTTTTACTGTTTAAGTGATAAATCTTGGATTTTTTTGGTACCTGAATAAAAGTTATACGTTTTCAAAACTTTTTACTCCTTTTGCCGGCAGCGTTTCTTGCAGCATTGTGCCGAATAGTGAGCGTGTACGGTGGTGAAATGGGTTAAGTTGTGGACTGCATAACGAACAGAACTATTATGCATTTATGGGTTCGAGTCCCACCCGCATCAAAAATTATATGTGTGAAAAAATTATTTTTTTATTTTAGATTTTGACTTTGCATAAATATTGTAAGTCCATGGCCTTTTACAGTCAAAATATGATTGTAGCCGTTCTTTATTGTTCCGCAAAAAATTTGGATGTACGAGCAGCTGGGTAGCGGGTATATTTACAGTCGAGCACACTTGAATGTAGCTTTCTTACTTGTTTTATTTTAGATTTTGACTTTGCATAAATATTGTAAGTCCGTAGCCATTTACGGTCAAAATATGATTGTAGCCGTTTTTTTTGTTCCGCAAATAAATTATGTACGAGCAGCAGGGTAGTGGGTTTATTACAGTCGGGTACTCCCGACTGTAGCTTTCATACTTATTTTTTTCTTTTACTCGCTACTCATAGAGTAGAAGGGTATTATAACTTTGTTCAATCCGAAAATGTATGCAACAGGCAGAAAGAGATAGCTCCGACCCCATAAAGTATTATATTCTGGTTTAGGATCAACAGCCGAGTCGATATAGCCTTGTCTGTCTGTCCGTCTGTACGTCTAGATCTCAGCTATTACAAAAGGTAGAGACACCTAATTTCCTGTATACCATAGGTAGATCGAGTTTATTTTCATTTTTCGACGTCGCGCCCACCGCCCACGCAAAACGATAATTACGATTATTAGGAAAAGTATTGAAGTTATGGCTTTCTGCTTTGGTATAAACATAGATAATTACAATATAAATCTATTTTCAAAATTACAATCCGATCGAACAATAAACACAGAAGATATTCATCTAAACGTTTTCCATAGTTACACTCTTTGCGCCTTTGCAGCATATCGTGACGTCATCGTCAAATTTCCACATTTTCCTAAATTTGCGTATTATTTAAAATTCATTAAGAATATTTAAAGCTTTTAAAAATGTTTTAAAAATATTAACTGTCAATTTTCTTAATTTCAAAATATTTAAAACTTTCTATAATTTATTAAAATTTTTTTTTTATACTTCCCACTTTTCCAAAGTTCATAATTTTTAAAATTGCTTATCAATGAAAAAGGGATTAACTCTTTGTTTCCCTTTTGATTTTTTTTGCCTTTCTTATCATTTCTAATATTCTAATATTCTATTCTAATATTCAGTTACCACTGTATTTAGTATTTTACACTTGTATTTAGTAAGTGGTTTCGGCACCTTTAGCAGTAAGAGATGTTGTGCCAGCGCTGACACTTTTGATTGAATTCCCAGCAGCATGCGTTGCAAGACTCCCCATACAGCGCCAACTGCCTGCGCCAACTACCTGTGCCTGCATCAGCGTGTACGTCGGCGTCGATTGTAATCAACACGCTGGGATCAATCAGCAAACTTTAAAACTGAACGCCACACAGCAGTCAGCTCGAATGAATCCATCAAACGTATCAATCATGATGACAGGTCACAGTGCGAGCACAGTATAACTGGAAAAGACCAGGCCAGACCAGACACAGGCAGGACCAGGCAACAGGCAGCAGGTCCAGTTTTAGCTTTTCCTAACATTTCATTTTAGGTTAACATGATAACTATAGCTAGTCAGATGATCTCTGAAAATTTTGTAACAATCGGATAAAAAACACAGAAGTTATTCAGCTTAACGTTTTCCATAGCATTGTGCCGACTAGTTGTGGACTGCAAAACGAACAGTACTATTATGCATTTACGGGTTCGAGTCCCGCCCGCAACAAAAATTAAATGTGTGCAAAAATGTTTTTTTTTATACCCGCTACTCATAGAGTAGAAGGGTATTATAACTTGGTTCAAACAGAAAATGTATGTAACAGGCAGAAGGAGACACCTCCGACCCCATAAAGTATATACATATATTCTGGCTCGGCATCAACAGCCGAACAGCATCAAATTCGGCATGATGTTTCCTGTGAATCATGCGCAGATGATGCTTATTTCAATTCTGAGGTGCCACGCCCACCGCCCACGCAAATCGATAATTTTTGAATATTAAGGAAAAAATTTAGGTTACAGATCGTTTAAGCCTTTGAGTGTGTGTCTGTATGTTTGTGTGAGAGCGAGTTAGTACTAGTTAGTGCAACTACGAAGTTGGTCGAATGGTATCTTAGGGTCGCGAGCAATCGATTGTACCTTTCCTTACGTATTATCTTACTAGGCAACTTAATCTCACAAGGAGATTTTCAAATAACTAATTTGTATAGTCAATGATTGAGTGACTTTCTGGTGATCGATTGTGTTAACTTTTACTCTCAATATTATTTATTTTGTATACCATTCGACCATTGAAAATGGTCAAAACTGGTATACTAATTTTGTGCAATTATGTAACAGGCAGAAGGAGGCGTGGCAGACTCCACAAAGTATAGATATTCTGACTCAGGATCACTAGCTGAGTCGATTGAGCCGTGTCCGTCTGTCTGTCTGTCTGTCTGTCCGTTTGAACGTCTAGATCTCAGCTATTACAAAAGCTAGAGACACCAAATTTCACATGAAGGTTTCTGAATACCATAGGTAGATCGAGTTTATTTTAAATTTTCGATATCACACCCACCGCCCACGCAAATCGATAATTTACGATTATTAGGAAAAGTATTAAAGTTACAGCCGTAGCGGGTGTACAGCTGATTGTGATGTTTTCACATATAGATGGCGCTATTCAAAGATAGATCTAATTTAAACAATAGGTGGTGGATGAACTTGTGCAATTTTTTGATGGAATTAAATGTGTGATAATTTGTTTCGAAGCTGGGCGAATGGTATCATACTGTCGGGCGCGCTCGACTGTAGTTTTCTTTACATGTTTCTGCCTAATCTTTGCAAATAATTTGTGGTTTTAATTTACTTTGGTGTATTTTAGTTTGTGCTAACCCGTTTTGCGTATTCAAAACATTTCGTGTAACCCGAACCCTGGTGCTTTGTAATTTCACTAATTTTACACAATTTACACAATTATCAACTTGAGTGTCTTTGGTGTCATTTATTGTTATACCCGCTACTCATAGAGTAGAAGGGTATTATAACTTTGTTCTAACCGAAAATGTATGTAACAGGCAGAAGGAGACACCTCCGACCCCATAAAGTTTATATATTCTGGCTCAGGATGAACAGCCGAGTCGATATAGCCATGTCCGTCTGTCCGTCTGTCTGTCCGTGTGAAAATCTAGATCTCAGCTATTATAAGAGCTAGGACTACCAAATTTGGTGACAATATGTGTCATTATTGCACGCTGATCAAGTTTGTTTTGGATTTTGGCCACGCCTCCTTTCGCCTCTGTAAATCGAAAAAAATTGATTACATGCGCAATTTTGTGGCCATATTGTTCCTATTCGGTTTATATGATAACTATAGCTAGCCAGATGATCTCTGATCGTTTTCCATAGCTGTAAGCAGCGCTGCCGGCAGCACAAATTCTTTATTTGTACAGGAAATAATTAGAATGCCTTACAATGCAAATTTTTGCAGTTGTTGGATAACAGCGTCAGTAGCTTAGTGGAAAAGCGATGAACTCCTGAATTGACAGGCCCCGTGGTTCGATTTCCAGTTCATGCCGCTTAAACTTTTTCTTTTTTTTTCAAGAACTTATACTTTAATTTTTGAATATGCATTAATTGGTGGTCGTGCATTTTATTTAAAATTTTTTTAATGGCTCACAATGAACTTAGTTAACAAGTGGAGAAGTGACAGTCTCTTAAATCAGCTGTGTGCGATTGTTAAAGCACAGTTTTTTCTTATATTTTTTTATTTTTATTTTTTATTTAACTGTATGTTTAATTTATGAGAATAAATAGCAACAACAATACGCATCATGCATTCAGACTTTGTTTTTGTCGTGCAAGAATTTTCGAATGGTCTCATAATGTAACTTTGGCAAAATTTACGTAATGGCTTAATGACCGAATGGAGAAGTGGTGGACCTCTTAGGTAATGGGTCCAAGGATCGATTCCGCATGCATGGGTGTCATGGTGGGGGAGATCGAACTTTTCTTATTTTTGCAAAGAAAAGTTTTTGCCTCCCTTTTTGAGCAACCTTCAAGAAATTTTGTATACATGTTTCTTATTGCTACCCGCTGTAAGTCGGAACGAGCCGGTATAGACCGATACATCGTATAGATGCCATAGAACCTATCGGTCGTTTTTATACCCGTTACTCATAGAGTAGAAGGGTATTATAACTTTGTTCAAACCGAAAATGTATGTAACAGGCAGAAGGAGACACCTCCGACCCCATAAAGTATATATATTCTGGCTCAGGATCAACAGCCGAGTCGATACAGCCATGTCCGTCTGTCCGTCTGTCTGTCCGTGTGAAAATCTAGATCTCAGCTATTATAAGAGCTAGGACAACCAAATTTGGTGACAATATGTGTTATTATTGCACGCTGACCAAGTTTATTTTGGATTTTGGCCACGCCCCCTTCCGCCCCCGCAAATCGAAAAAACATTGATAACAAGTGCAATTTTGATGCCATATTGTTCCTTTTCGGTTTACATGATAACTATAGCTAGCCAGATGATCTCTGAAAATTTGGTAACAATCGGAAAATAAACACAGAAGTTATTCAGCTTAACGTTTTCCATAGCTGTAAGCAGCGCTGCCGCCCCATGACTATTATTAGTCATGCAGCGGGCTCGGAATGAGACGTCTAAGCTAATGAAGCTTTTTCACACCTGCCTGCTAAATTATGCGCCATGACCAGGAGTGCCATGGAGTGAGAGCACCATGCAAGCCATTTACTTGTTACAGATTGCTTATAATTAAATTATAATCAACATCAAGCCAGGCGCATCACGCAGATGCAGACGAAAATGGAGACGTAGAGACCAAGACCAAGACATGCAGCCAGTGAGACCGGTCTGAGGCCGCTGCTGCTGCTGACATGCATCTAACAAGCCTTCAACTATCTAATCAACGTACAAGTCAAAATATCAATACCTCAAGTAATCAAAATCACTTTAGAATTTCAAATCAGTTGGGCTGATGCTGCCTGCCTGCCTGCAGCGTCTCACACAAGCACCGTGTCCAGCTGCTATATGCGACAGTTGCAACTCGAGTCCAGAGTGGGGAGATTGATGAAAAAAAAGCAACAACAACTAAGATTATTCGAATTTAATGGGCGCAACGCGCGTGGAGACTTCACAAGTGAGGCAACGCCAACTACAACAAAAACAACAACTGAGACGTTTCACAGACATGTTAGGAAAAGCTAAAACTGGACCTGCTGCCTGTTGCCTGGTCCTGCCTGTGTCTGGTCTGGCCTGGTCTTTTCCAGTTATACTGTACTCGCACTGTGACCTGTCATCATGATTGATACGTTTGATGGATTCATTCGAGCTGACTGCTGTGTGGCGTTCAGTTTTAAAGTTTGCTGATTGATCCCAGCGTGTTGATTACAATCGACGCCGACGTACACGCTGATGCAGGCACAGGTAGTTGGCGCAGGCAGTTGGCGCTGTATGGGGAGTCTTGCAACGCATGCTGCTGGGAATTCAATCAAAAGTGTCAGCGCTGGCACAACATCTCTTACTGCTAAAGGTGCCGAAACCACTAACTAAATACAGTGGTAACTGAATATTAGAATAGAATATTAGAATATTAGAAATGATAAGAAAGGCAAAAAAAATCAAAAGGGAAACAAAGAGTTAATCCCTTTTTCATTGATAAGCAATTTTAAAAATTATGGAACTTTGGAAAAGTGGGAAGTATAAAAAAAAAAATTTTAATAAATTATAGAAAGTTTTAAATATTTTGAAATTAAGAAAATTGACAGTTAATATTTTTAAAACATTTTTAAAAGCTTCAAATATTCTTAATGAATTTTAAATAATACGCAAATTTAGGAAAAATGTGGAAATTTGACGATGACGTCACGATATGCTGCAAAGGCCCAAAGAGTGTAACTATGGAAAACGTTTAGATGAATATCTTCTGTGTTTATTGTTCGATCGGATTGTAATTTTGAAAATAGATTTATATTGTAATTATCTATGTTTATACCAAAGCAGAAAGCCATAACTTCAATACTTTTCCTAATAATCGTAATTATCGTTTTGCGTGGGCGGTGGGCGCGACATCGAAAAATGAAAATAAACTCGATCTACCTATGGTATACAGGAAATTAGGTGTCTCTACCTTTTGTAATAGCTGAGATCTAGACATGGCTATATCGACTCGGCTGTTGATCCTGAGCCAGAATATATATACTTTATGGGGTCGGAGGTGTCTCCTTCTGCCTGTTACATACATTTTCGGTTTGAACAAAGTTATAATACCATTCTACTCTATGAGTAGCGGGTATAAAAAAAAAACATTTTTGCACACATTTCATTTTTGATGCGGGCGGGACTCGAACCCGTAAATGCATAATAGTACTGTTCGTTTTGCAGTCCACAACTTAACCCATTTCACCACCGTACACGCACACACGATTCGGCACAATGCTGCAAGCAGCGCTGCCGGCAGCGCTGCTTACAGCTATGGAAAACGTTAAGCTGAATAACTTCTGTGTTTATTTTCCGATTGTTACCAAATTTTCAGATATCATCTGGATAGCTATAGTTATCATGTAAACCGAAAAGGAACAATATGGCATCAAAATTACACTTGTTATCAATGTTTTTTCGATTTGCGGGGGCGGAAGGGGGCGTGGCCAAAATACAAAATAAACTTGGTCAGCGTGCAATAATAACACATATTGTCACCAAATTTGGTTGTCCTACCTCTTATAATAGCTGAGATCTAGATTTTCACACGGACAGACAGCCGGACAGATGGACAGACGGACATGGCTATATCGACTCGGCTGTTCATCCTGAGCCAGAATATATATACTTTATGGGGTCGGAGGTGTCTCCTTCTGCCTGTTACATACATTTTCGGTTTGAACAAAGTTATAATACCCTTCTACTCTATGAGTAGCGGGTATAAAAAAAAAACATTTTTGCACACATTTCATTTTTGATGCGGGCGGGACTCGAACCCGTAAATGCATAATAGTACTGTTCGTTTTGCAGTCCACAACTTAACCCATTTCACCACCGTACACCCACACACGATTCGGCATAATGCAGCGCTGCCGGCAGCAGTTATTCAGCTTAATGTTTTCCATAGCTGCAAGCAGCGCTGCCGGCAGCGCTGCTTGCAGCATTGTGCCGAATCGTGTGTGCGTGTACGGTGGTGAAATGGGTTAAGTTGTGGACTGCAAAACGAACAGTACTATTATGCATTTACGGGTTCGAGTCCCGCCCGCATCAAAAATGAAATGTGTGCAAAAATGTTTTTTTTTTTATACCCGCTACTCATAGAGTAGAAGGGTATTATAACTTTGTTCAAACCGAAAATGTATGTAACAGGCAGAAGGAGACACCTCCGACCCCATAAAGTATATATATTCTGGCTCAGGATCAACAGCCGAGTCGATATAGCCATGTCCGTCTGTACGTCTAGATCTCAGCTATTACAAAAGGTAGAGACACCTAATTTCCTGTATACCATAGGTAGATCGAGTTTATTTGCAATTTTCGATGTCGCGCCCACCGCCCACGCAAAACGATAATTACGATTATTAGGAAAAGTATTGAAGTTATGGCTTTCTGCTTTGGTATAAACATAGATAATTACAATATAAATCTATTTTCAAAATTACAATCCGATCGAACAATAAACACAGAAGATATTCATCTAAACGTTTTCCATAGTTACACTCTTTGCGCTTTTGCAGCATATCGTGACGTCATCGTCAAATTTCCACATTTTTCCTAAATTTGCGTATTATTTAAAATTCATTAAGAATATTTAAAGCTTTTAAAAATGTTTTAAAAATATTAACTGTCAATTTTCTTAATTTCAAAATATTTAAAAATTTCTATAATTTAATAAAATTTTTTTTATACTTCCCACTTTTCCAAAGTTCCATAATTTTTAAAATTGCTTATCAATGAAAAAGGGATTAACTCTTTGTTTCCCTTTTGATTTTTTTTGCCTTTCTTATCATTTCTAATATTCTAATATTCTATTCTAATATTCCGTTACCACTGTATTTAGTTAGTGGTTTCGGCACCTTTAGCAGTAAGAGATGTTGTGCCAGCGCTGACACTTTTGATTGAATTCCCAGCAGCATGCGTTGCAAGACTCCCCATACAGCGCCAACTGCCTGCGCCAACTACCTGTGCCTGCATCAGCGTGTACGTCGGCGTCGATTGTAATCAACACGCTGGGATCAATCAGCAAACTTTAAAACTGAACGCCACACAGCAGTCAGCTCGAATGAATCCATCAAACGTATCAATCATGATGACAGGTCACAGTGCGAGCACAGTATAACTGGAAAAGACCAGGCCAGACCAGACACAGGCAGGACCAGGCAACAGGCAGCAGGTCCAGTTTTAGCTTTTCCTAACATGTCTGTGAAACGTCTCAGTTGTTGTTTTTGTTGTAGTTGGCGTTGCCTCACTTGTGAAGTCTCCACGGGCGTTGCGCCCATTAAATTCGAATAATCTTAGTTGTTGTTGCTTTTTTTTTCATCAATCTCCCCACTCTGGACTCGAGTTGCAACTGTCGCATATAGCAGCTGGACACGGTGCTTGTGTGAGACGCTGCAGGCAGGCAGGCAGCATCAGCCCAACTGATTTGAAATTCTAAAGTGATTTTGATTACTTGAGGTATTGATATTTTGACTTGTACGTTGATTAGATAGTTGAAGGCTTGTTAGATGCATGTCAGCAGCAGCAGCGGCCTCAGACCGGTCTCACTGGCTGCATGTCTTGGTCTTGGTCTCTACGTCTCCATTTTCGTCTGCATCTGCGTGATTAGCCTGGCTTGATGTTGATTATAATTTAATTATAAGCAATCTGTAACAAGTAAATGGCTTGCATGGTGCTCTCACTCCATGGCACTCCTGGTCATGGCGCATAATTTAGCAGGCAGGTGTGAAAAAGCTTCATTAACTTAGACGTCTCAGTCCGAGCCCGCTGCATGACTAATAATAGCCATGGGGCGGTCACATTCTGCTCTCTTGCCACATTTGCCACCGGCACAAACCATACTTATTCTCAATCTGCTTGGCTTGGGCAGCCACGATGTCTGCTAACGAAAGTTGCAGACATTTGAGTGACTGAAGCAAGGCAAAATGCTGTAGAAATTTCCCTTGCGATTTGCGGCTAATCCCATGGACAATAATATAGACAGAGAGGTATTCTCTCTTAAGACTTGCTGGCTTTATATGTAGAATTTGTAGCAAGGAGGTACCAAGCGATACAATTCTATTAAAACGATTCAAGTAGGCTGAGTTGCTTCTGTCTTAATTTCTGACTACGTAAGCTCTCAATGTGTTCGGATTTTCAGTCCGCTCTCAGCTCTCAATTGAGACTGGACTGGGTTTATTTTTTCTCTGGGTGAGACTGAAATCTCTTTTTTTTTCTCAGGGTGGGACTGGAATCTCTTTTTTTTATAACTCTTCTTTTTTTTCGTAGTGCATTTGCATTAAAGTATGCCTTTTTTTAACAAGTAGAGCAATTCTCTTTATTTTTGGATAAGTACACAAAAATGTTTCATATCATCGTTTTTTTTTTATACCCGGTACTTCTGCAGCAATGGCTTAAGCTTGCGCATGCTCTTGACGCTCAACTTGTGTGTCTCAAAGAGTGAGATTGTCGCCTGCGAATAATCGTTGCCATAGAGTTTGCCCATGGCCAGAGCCACATCGCGCTGGGTGAAGCCAAGCTCGATGCGACGCTGCTTGAAGGTCTTCGCAAACTGATCGAGCTCCATAACTATTCAACAAATTATTTAATTTCTTTTTTACAATAACTGAATTTTTTGAATTTTTGGTCTTGGTTTACTATATTGTTTGTTTCCTTGTTTGCTTTGTTTTCAATCTATAGTAATGTTTGCTTTGTTTTCAATCTATAGTAATAATATATTTAATTTAATATCTTTTCTATAACGACTTTTAAATATATTTGGTAAAACTTTTAACTTAAATTTAGCAGCACACTTCAACATGAATTTTTACCGATTGTATAGTGAATAGTTCACCAATTTTTTTTCTGGTTGTTGCCTTATTAGTTGATAAGATGTACCATTACTTTCAGCCTATTCCCTTTCGTCGTTTTTTTCTGCGTTGGTTTGAATGAATTAACTATGATTTTCAGCTGGACATAAGTTTAGCACACTTATACTTTTTTTTATTAATTTATTAAGTAGAATGAGAAAACATAAGAAAGGGGACTAATATTTTGTTGGATATCCTTTGTTTTTGATAACTACATCCAATCTTCTGTGCTGACTCTCCACTAAAGCAGCGCATCTGTTCTGCGGAATACTGTACCACGCTTCTCGGATAACTATCCACAAATCATTCAAACTGCCCAGATTTTTGGTGCGAATGTGCTGCTCAACATCATTCTAGAGATTCTCTATCGGATTGAGGTCCGGTGACTGAGCTGGCCACTTCAGCGTAACAACTTGATGCTCCTAAAGCCAACTTTTTATAAGCCGTGAAGTGTGCTTAGGATCGTTGTCGTGCATAAAACGCCATGATAATGGCATATTGTCCTCGGAATATGGCACCATTATATCCTCTATAATTTCTTTATAGACGTATTGGTCCATACGAGTGTCTATCCGGTAAATCATTGATACATATTTTTTAATAACATTTAAATTTTTAATTAAAATAAATAGGTAATACTAAATATGCGAGTCCTTAAAAGAAAGAACAAAGAAAATAAAAAAAGAAATGAAAAAATAGAAAAAAAAGAAAGAAAATTTCTTTCTTTTCTAGAAAGAAAAAGGAAATTTGGTAACATTCGGATAATAAACACAGAAGTTATTCAGCTTAACGTTTTCCATAGCTGTAAGCAGCGCTGCCGGCAGCGCTGCTTGCAGCATTATGTCGAATCGTGTGTGCGTGTACGGTGGTGAAATGGGTTAAGTTGTGGACTGCAAAACGAACAGTACTATTATGCATTTACGGGTTCGAGTCCCGCCCGCAACAAAAATTAAATGTGTGCAAAAATGTTTTTTTTTATACCCGCTACTCATAGAGTAGAAGGGTATTATAACTTTGTTCAAACAGAAAATGTATGTAACAGGCAGAAGGAGACACCTCCGACCCCATAAAGTATATACATATATTCTGGCTCGGCATCAACAGCCGAACAGCACCAAATTCGGCATGATATTTCCTGTGAATCATGCGCAGATGATGCTTATTTCAATTTTGAGGTGCCACGCCCACCGCCCACGCAAATCGATCATTTTTGAATATTAAGGAAAAAATTTAGGTTACAGATCGTTTTAGCCTTTAAGTGTGTGTCTGTATGTTTGTGTGAGAGCGAGTTAGTACTAGTTAGTGCAACTACGAAGTTGGTCGAATGGTATCTTAGGGTCGCGAACAATCGACTGTAGCTTTCCTTACGTATTTTCTTACTAGGCAACTTAATCTCTCAAGGAGATTTTCAAATAACTAATTTGTATAGCCAATGATTGAGTGACTTTCTGGTGATCGATTGTGTTAACTTTTACTCTCAATATTATTTATTTTGTATACCATTCGACCATTGAAAATGGTCAAATATGGTATTTTAATTTTGTGCAAATGTATGTAACAGGCAGAAGGAGGCGTGGCAGGCTCCACAAAGTATATATAATCGATAATTTATGATTATTAGGAAAAGTATTAAAGTTTCAGCCGTAGCGTGTGTACAGCTGATTGCGATGTTTTCACATGTAGATGGCGCTATTCAAAGATAGATATAATTTAAACAATAGGTGGTGGATAAAGTTGTGCAATTTTTTGATGGAATTAAATGTGTGATAATTTGTTTCGAAACTGGGCGAATGGTATCATACTGTCGGGCGCGCTCGACTGAAGTTTTCTTTACTTGTTTCTGCCTAATCTTTGCAAATAATTTGTGGTTTTAATTTACTTTGGTGTATTTTAGTTTGTGCTAACCCGTTTTGCGTATTCAAAACATTTCGTGTAACACGAACCCTGGTGCTTTGTAATTTCACTAATTTTACACAATTTACACAATTATCAACTTGAGTGTCTTTGGTGTCATTTATTGTTATACCCGCTACTCATAGAGTAGAAGGGTATTATAACTTTGTTCTAACCGAAAATGTATGTAACAGGCAGAAGGAGACACCTCCGACCCCATAAAGTTTATATATTCTGGCTCAGGATGAATAGCCGAGTCGATATAGCCATGTCCGTCTGTCCGTCTGTCTGTCCGTGTGAAAATCTAGATCTCAGCTATTATAAGAGCTAGGACTACCAAATTTGGTGACAATATGTGTTATTATTGCACGCTGATCAAGTTCATTTTGGATTTTGGCCACGCGCCCTTTCGGCCCTGTAAATCGAAAAAAATTGATTACAAGCGCAATTTTGATGTCATATTATTCATTTTCGGTTTACATGATAACTATAGCTAGCTAGATGATCTCTGAAAATTTGGTAACAATCGGATAAAAAACACAGAAGTTATTCAGCTTCACGTTTTCCATAGCTGTAAGCAGCGCTCCCGGCAGCGCAAATTCTTTATTTGTACAGGAAATAATAAGAATGCCTTACAATGCAAATTTTTGCAGTTGTTGGATAACAGCGTCAGTAGCTTAGTGGTAAAGCGAAGAGCTCCTGAAACGACAGTCCCGTGGTTCGATTCCCAGTTTATGCCGCTTAAGCTTTTTCTTTTTTTTTTAAGAACTTATACGTTAATTTTTGAATATGCATTAATTGGTCGTGCATTTTATTTAAAATTTTTTTAATGACTCACAATGAACTTAGTTAACAAGTGGAGAAGTGATAGTCTCTTAAATCAGCTGTGTGCGATTGTTAGAGCGCAGCTTTTTCTTATATTTTTATACCCGCTACTTATAGAGTAGAAGGGTATTATAACTTTGTTCAAACCGAAAATGTATGTAACAGGCAGAAGGAGACACCTCCGACCCCATAAAGTATATATATTCTGGCTTAGGATCAACAGCCGAGTCGATATAGCCATGTCCGTCTGTCCGTCTGCCTGTCTGTCCGTGTGAAAATCTAGATCTCATCTAATATAAGAGCTAGAACTAGTAAATTTGGTGACAGTGTGTGTTATTATTGCACGCTGATCAAGTTTATTTTGGATTTTGGCCACGCCCCTGTAAATCGAAAAAAAATTTATTACAAGCGCAATTTTGATGCCATATTGTTCATTTTCGGTTTGTATGATAACTATAGCTAGCCAGATGATCTCTGAAAATTTGGTAATAATCGGATAATAAACACAGAAGTTATTCAGCTTAACGTTTTCCATAGCTGTAAGCAGCGCTGCCGGCAGCGCAAATTCTTTATTTGTACAGGAAATAATAAGAATGCCTTACAATGCAAATTTTTGCAGTTGTTGGATAACAGCGTCAGTAGCTTACTAGAAAAGCGATGAACTCCTGAAACGACAGGCCCGTGGTTCGATTCCCAGTTCATGCCGCTTAAGCTTTTTCTTTTTTTTTAAGAACTTATACTTTAATTTTTGAATATGCATTAATTGGTGGTCGTACATTTTATTTAAAATTTTTTAATGGCTCACAATGAACTTAGTTAACAAGTGGAGAAGCGACAGTCTCTTAAATCAGGTGTGTGGGATTGTTAGAGCGCAGCTTTTTCTTATATTTTTTATTTTTATTTTTTATTTAATTGTATGTTTAAGTTATGAGAATAAATATCAAGAAAAACACGCATCATGCATTCAGACTTTGTTTTTGTCGTACAAGAATTTCCGAATGGTCTCATAATGTAACTTTGGCAAAATTTGCGTAATGGCTTAATGACCGAATGGAGAAGTGGTGGACCTCTTAGGAAATGGGTCCAAGGTTCGATTCCGCATGCATTTTTTTGCCTCCCTTTATGAGCTGCCTTCATGAAACTTTGTATACATGTTTCTTATTGCTGCCCACTGTAAATAAGTCGGAACGAGCCGGTACGGACCGATCGTATAGATGCCATAGAACCTATCGGTCGTTCTTTAAACAAAATTTTAAAAGTTAGAGTGCTCTAGAGCACTTTCCATTCTATATACATGCACGTATTCGATTTATAGTCTTCAACAGGTGGAATTATTATTTTTACTGTTTAAGTGATAAATCTTGGATTTTTTTGGTACCTGAATAAAAGTTATACGTTTTCAATACTTTTTACTCCTTTTGCCGGCAGCGCTTCTTGCAGCATTGTGCCGAATAGTGAGCGTGTACGGTGGTGAAATGGGTTAAGTTGTGGACTGCATAACGAACAGAACTATTATGCATTTATGGGTTCGAGTCCCACCCGCATCAAAAATTAAATGCGTGCAAAAAATTATTTTTAGACCATGGGTTTAAAAAAAATACATGGTCTATTGTGTTTGTCGAAATGTGCGTAACAGGTAGAAGGAGGCATCTGCGACCCCATAAAGTGTATATATTCTTGCTCAGGATCACTAGCCGAGTCGATTAAGCCATGTCTGTCTGTCCGTCTGTAAGAGCGCCTATATCTCAGAAACTAAAAAAAACTGGAGCCCCCAAATTTGGTGACAACACTTATGTGAAACATACGCTGTACAAATTTTATTAAATTTTGGGCCACGCCTACTTCCGCCCCCGCAAATTGAAAAACCGTATTGCAAGCGCCTATATCTTAGAAACTAAAAAAGCTATAGCCCCCAAAGTTGGTGACAACACTCATGTGTATCATACGCTGTAAAATTTTTATTTAAATTTGGAACACGCCTACTTCCGCCCCCGTAAATCGATAAACCGTATAGCAAGCGCAATAATAAAGCTAGAGTATTCAGTTTTGGTGTGAATGATAACTATCACCATCTAAACGATCGCTGAAAATTTGGTTCCGATCGCATAATGAACTTAAAAGTTATTCAACGTTTCATATAGATTTGCACTGCGCCCACTACAAGCAAGCAAGCAGTGTTTTTTCCAAGCAGTGTTTTGCCAACTGCTTGGACTGCTAGGCGTCTAACTGAAAATTATATGTGTTGTTTATTATTTTTCTTTGAAAAACACGTTTACCAATAACAGTTTTCTAAATCTGATTTTTTTCATAACCTTGAAAAATCCATGGTCTTATACAGTCAACACTTGACTGTAGCCGTTCGTACTTGTTAGTCCATGGATTTTAAAAAACAAGTAAGAACGCCACATTCGAGTGTGCTCGACTATAATATACCCACTACCCAGTTGCTCGTACATAAAAATTATTTGCGGAACAATAAAGAACGGCTACAATCATATTTTGACCGTAAAAGGCCATGGACTTACAATATTTATCCAAAGTTAAAGTCTAAAATAAAAAATAAAATTTTTGCACAGATTTAATTTTTATGCGGGTGGGACTCGAGCCCATAAATGCATAATAGTTCTCTTCGTTATGCAGTCCACAACTTAACCCATTTCACCACCGTACACGCACACACTATTCGACACAATGCTGCAAGCAGCGCTGCCGGCAAAAGGAGTAAAAAGTATTGAAAACGTATAACTTTTATTCAGGTACCAAAAAAATCCAAGATTTATCACTTAAACAGTAAAAATAATAATTCTACCTGTTGAAGACTATAAATCGAATACGTGCATGTAAAAAACAATATGTGCTCTTTTAATAACTCTTTATATACTTGAATGGAAAGTGTACTAGACCACTCTAACTTTTAAAATTTTGTTAAAAAAACGACCGATAGGTTCTATGGCATCTATACGATGTATCGGTCGGTACCGGCTCGTTTCGACTTATTTACAGCGAGCAGCAATAAGAAACATGTATACAAAGTTTCATGAAGGTAGCTCAAAAACCTAGGCAAAAACTATTATTTGCAAAAAATAAGAAAAGTTCGATCTCCCCCACCATGACACGCATGCATGCGGAATCCAACCTTGGACCCATTACCTAAGAGGTCCACCACTTCTCCATTCGGTCATTAAGCCATTACGTAAATTTTGCCAAAGTTACATTATGAGACCATTCGGAAATTCTTGCACGACAAAAACAAAGTCTGAATGCATGATGCGTGTTTTTGTTGATATTTATTCTCATAACTTAAACATACAATTAAATAAAAAATAAAAATAAAAAATATAAGAAAAAGCTGCGCTCTTACAATCGCACACAGCTGATTTAAGAGACTGTCACTTCTCCAATTGTTAACTAAGTTTATTGTGAGCCATTAAAAAAATTTTAAATAAAATGCACGACCACCAATTAATGCATATTCAAAAATTAAAGTATTAGTTCTGAAAAAAAAAGGAAAAGCTTAAGCGGCATGAACTGGGAATCGAACCACGGACCTGTCGGTTCAGGAGTTCATCGCTTTTCCACTTAGCTACTGACGCTGTTATTCAACAACTGCAAAAATTTGCATTGTAAGGCATTCTTATTATTTCCTGTACAAATAAAGAATTTGCGCTGCCGGCAGCGCTGCTTACAGCTACGGAAAACGTTAAGCTGAATAACTTCTGTGTTTATTATCCGATTGTTATCAAATTTTCAAAAATCATCTGGCTAGCTATAGTTATCATGTAGTCATAAACAATATGGCATCAAAATTGCGCTTGTAATTAATTTTTTTCCATTTACAGGGGCGGAAGGGGGCGTGGCCAAAATCCAAAACAAACTTGATCAGCGTGCAATAATAACACATTTTGTTACCAAATTTGGTAGTCCTAGCTCTTATAATAGCTGAGATCTAGATTTTCACACGGACAGACAGACGGACAGACAGACAGACGGACAGACGGACATGGCTATATCGACTCGGCTGTTGATCCTGAGCCAGAATATATATACTTTATGGGGTCGAAGGTGTCTCCTTCTGAGTGTTACATACATTTTCGGTTTGAACAAAGTTATAATACCCTTCTACTTTATGAGTAGGGGGTATAAATACATGTTCTACAGTGTTTGTCAAAATGTGCGTAACAGGTAAAAGGAGGCATCTGCGACCCCATAAATTATATATACTCTTGCTCCGTCTGTCCGTCTGTCCGTCTGTCCGTCCGTCTGTCCGTCTGTATGAACGCCTATATCTCAGAAACTAAAAAAACTAAAGCCACCAAATTTGGTGACAACACTTATGTGAATCATACGCTGTAAAATTTGGGCCACGCCTACTAACGCCCTCGCAAATCGAAAAACCGTATTGCAAGCGCAATAATAAAGCTAGAGTAATCAGTTTTGGTGTGAATGATAACTATCATCACCTAAAACTGAAAATTTGGTCCCGATCGGATAATGAACATAAAAGTTATTCAACGTTTCATATAGATTTGCACTGCGCCCCTTGCAAGCAAGCAAGCAGTGTTTCTTCCAAGCAGTGATTTTTTCCAAATGCTTGGACTGCTTGGCGTCTAATTGAAATTTATATGTGTTGTTTATTATTTTTCTTTGAAAAATACGTTTATCAATAACAGTTTTATAAATCAGATTTTTTTTATAACCTTGAAAAACCCATGGTCTTATACAGTCAACACTTGACTGTAGCCGTTCTCACTTGTTTTTATTTTAGATTTTGACTTTGTATAAATATTGTAAGTACATGGCCTTTTACGGCCAAAATGTGGTCGTTCTTTATTGTAATAATTTTGATGTACGAGCAGCTGGGTAGCGGGTATATTACAGTCCAGCACATTTGAATGTAGCTTTTTTACTTGTTTTATTTTAGATTTTGACTTTGCATAAATATTGTAAGTCCTTGGCCTTTTACGGTCAAACTATGATTGTAGCCGTTCCTTATTGTTCCGCAAATAATTTTGATGTACGAGCAGCTCGGTAGCGGGTATATTACAGTCGAGCACACTCGAATGTAGCATTCTTACTTGTTATTTTTAGTTTAGATTTTGACTTTGGATAAATTTTGTAAGTCCATGGCCTTTTGCGGTCAAAATATGATTGTAGCCGTTCTTTATTATTCCGCAAATAATTTCGATGTAATGTACGAGCAGCTGGGTGGGCGGGTATATTACAGTCGAGCACATTCGAATGTAGCTTTCTTACTTGTTTTTGTTTTGAGTCTACTCTTCCGCTCTTTGAGCTTGTTACGCGTGTGTTGAGTGTTACTCTTACCGTAGCGTTGCTGTTGTTCTAGTTTTTAGCTTAGCTTACGCACTAATACTCAGTCGCTCTCACCTTGTAAAACTCCCTCGAGTTTACTGCGTTTGCATTGTGCGTCGGTTCTTATCGCTTCTCCCGTTTACTTTACGAACAGTTCTTTGTAGCTTTTTGTTTATGTTATTTTTATTTTTGAAATTTCTTTCCTACTTTAATATTTCATTTGGCGTTCCTTAAATTTTTTGAGGTACATTCACTTCTATGAAGATGTTGTCGTGCTCGGCTAGAAACTGCAAATTCTCTGCTGACTCTAAGTCACATTTTGCTGATTGCTGGCTCTGCGAAAACGTTTTTCACGTTAAGTGCATTGGCCTTACCGGACGTATTAAAGATGCTATTAAGAGCAAAATTGGACTTAAGTGGTCGTGTGAAGGTTGTCGGGTAGGTGAACTTAACCTACGTAAGACCCTGAGGCAGACCAAATTGAATGTTGCTCGTTTGCAGGCTTCGTTTTTTAAGTTGCATTCGGAGTTCATTGAACTTGAATCCCAACTGAATAACCTTAATTCTCTAGAGGACTCTCCGCTTGTGTCAGTTCTTCCATTAACTCCTTTAACTCCGTTATCTCATGCGAACACTCCTCTCGCTGTCTAGCCTCCACGGTTAGTTTGATCGATCCACCTATTGTGGTCGTCACTTCTCCTACTTCGCCTGTGTCTAGAAGTATAGTAAATACAACTGGTTGCACCTCTTCTGTAGTTATGCCTCCAAACATAACTAAGTCTCTTGTCGCCGTTAAGCCAAAGAAATTTATTTTTGTTTCTCGCTTGGCCCCCGATACTTCAATTGAAGATGTGCATCCAAGATCTCAATAACGAACCTTATTGTTAAGAAATTTAAATTTAACTATGCACGAGACATTGCATCGTTTAAAATAAATATTCCTGCAGACAGCTTTAAAAAAGTCTGTAGAGTAAATTTTTGGCCCCCCGATTTAATTGTTAAGGAGTATACTCCTAAACAAAAAGCTCGTCCCTCAGTTTCTTTGCCAGTAGTTTCGAGTGGAACATCAAAAAACAAAATCCATCTTCTCTTTTTATTGCTTATCAAAATGTTAAACACTTAACTCTCTAAATTGTTTGTTGATTGTGTCTGTTTTAATTACCATATTTTAATATTTACTGAAACTTGGTTGAAACCAGATGTACTCAGTAGCTCAATCTTTACAGATAAGTACACTTCCTTCAGATGCGACCCTTTAGGTCGAACTGTTGGAGGCGTGCTTATAGCTGCTAGGTCTGATTTATCTGTTGAACAACTGTTAATAGTTCGCCCAGAATTTATCTGTGTTAAAGTGTCAGTGTGTCAAAATTCAATATACATTACTTGCTCTTATATTCCCCCTTCTTCAGATGTTTCCATCTACCTTGAACGTCTTTCCTCTATCCAGTCTGTTACATCCAAGCTATCTGATAGAGATTTTCCTTTAGTTTTTGGTGATTTTATTTTACTAGAAGTTGCATGGACCTCTCAATCAGATTTCTTGGTTCCCTCTAGCTTTAATACATTTCTTATAGGACTTTTTGAACTTTCATTATTTCAAATTAATAATATTCCTAACCTAAATGGTAGAATGCTTGATCTTATCTTTTCATCTGATGTAATGTTGCAAAACACTATTTCTAGAATTGATCCTTTAGTTTTGCCTGAAGATCCTTACCATCCTACATTAGATTTGTCATTAAAATTGCCTACACTTGTGCAAACTGAAAATTCTCTTTCCAAATTAAAATCTCGCTGCTTTCGCAAGACCAATTTCATTAAACTTAACAGTTTGATTTTAAATCATAATTGTCCTACATTTTATTTGTTTTCAGATTTGAATATTTTGTCTCGTATTTTGTTATAAATCTATTAATTCATTTTTTGATCAATGTGTTCCCAATGTTTACCCAGTTAAGTGTGATAGGCACCTTGGTTTTCTCGTGAATTGCTGGTTTTAAAAAATTTGAAATCCAGATATTTTTAAAAGTTTAAATCTACTGGAAGTCCTTCTGACTATTCTGGTTATATCGTTGTTAGAGCTAACTTTTTATACCCGCTACTCATTGAGTAGAAGGGTATTATAACTTTGATCAAACCGAAAATGTATGTAACAGGCAGAAGGAGACACCTCCGACCCCATAAAGTATATATATTCTGGCTCAGGATCAACAGCCGAGTCGATATAGCCATGTCCGTCTGTCCGTCTGTCTGTCGGTGTGAAAATCTAGATATTAGATATTATAAGAGCTAGAACTACCAAATTTGGTGACAAAATGTGTTATTATTGCACGCTGATCAAGTTTATTTTGGATCTTGGCCACGCCCCCGTATGTGTTATTATTGCACGCTGATCAAGTTTAATTTGGATTTCCTTTCGCCCCTGTAAATCGAAAAAAAATTGATTACAAGCGCAATTTTGTATATCATATTGTTTATTTTTGGTTTACATGATAACTATAGCTCACCAGATGATCTCTGAAAATTTGGTAACAATCGGATAATAAACACAGAAGTTATTCAGCTTAACGTTTTCTATAGCTAAAAGCAGCGCTGCCGGCAGCGCACATTCTTTATTTGTACAGGAAATAATAAGAATGCCTTACAATGCAAATGTTCTTATTTCTGCCCGCTGTAAATAAGTCGGAAAGAGCCGGTACGGACCGATAGATCGTATAGATTCCATAGAACCTATCGGTCGTTTTTTTAACAAAAATTATTAAAAGTTAGAGTGCTCTAGAATATTTATTTATATTTGAATATTCATTTAAATATATAAATAGGTACTAAATGGGCACATGTCGTTTTTTACATGCAGGTATTCGATTTATAGGCCTCAACAGGTAGAATTATTATTTTTACTTTTTAAGTGATAAATCTTGGATTTTTTTTGGTACCTGAATAAAAGTTATACGTTTTCAATACTTTTTACTCCTTTTTCCGGCAGCGCTGTTTGCAGCATTGTGCCGAATAATGTGCGCGTGTACGGTGGTGAAATGGGTTAAGTTGGGGACTGCAAAACGAACAAAACTATTATGCATTTACGGGCTCGAGTCCCAGCCGCATCAAAAATTAAATGTATGCAAAAAAAATTTTTTTAGACCATGGATTTTAAAAAAATACATGGTCTATTGTGTTTGTCAAAATGTGCGTAACAGGCAGAAGGAAGCATCTGCGACCCCATAAAGTATATATATTCTTACTCAGGATCACTAGCCGAGTCGATTAAGCCATACCTGAATAAAAGTTATACGTTTTCAATACTTTTTACACCTTTTGCCAGCAGCACTGCTTGCAGCATTGTGCCGAATAGTGTGTGCGTGTACGGTGGTGAAATGGGTTAAGTTGTGGACTTCAAAACGAAGAGAACTATTATGCATTTACGGGATCGAGTCCCACCCTTATCGAAAATTAAATGTGTGCAAACAATTTTTGTTTTTATTTTAGATTTTGACTTTTCATAAATACAATATTTACTCCATGACCTTTTACGGTCAAAAATTGATTGTAGCCGTTCTGTATTGTTCCGCAAATAATTTTGATGTACGAGCAGCTGGGGAGCGGGTATATTACAGTGGAGCACACTCGTATGTAGGTTTCTTACTTGTTGTACCCGCTACTCAAAGAGTAGACGGGTATTATAACTTCGTTCAAACCGAAAATGTATGTAACAGGCAGAAGGAGACATCTCTGACCCCATAAAGTATATATATTCTGGCTCAGGATCAACAGCCGAGTCGATATAGCCATGTCCGTCTGTCTGTCCGTGTGAAAATCTAGATCTCAGCTATTATAAGAGCTAGAACTACCAAATTTGGTGACAAAATGTGTTATTATTGCACGCTGATCAAGTTTGTTTTGGATTTTGGCCAGGCCCCCTTCCGCCCCTGTAAATGGAAAAAAAAATGGATTACAAGCGCAATTTTGATGCCATATTGTTCATTTTCGGTGTATATGATAACTATAGCTAGCCAAATGATCTTTGAAAATTTGGGAACAATCGGATAATAAACACAGAAGTTATTCAGATTAACGTTTTCATAGCTGTAAGCAGCGCTGCCGGCAGCGCAAATTCTTTATTTGTACAGGAAATAATAAGAATGCCTTACAATGCTAATTTTTACAGTTGTTGGATAACAGCGTCAGTTCTTAGTGGAAAAGCGATGAACTCCTGAACCGACAGGCCCGTGGTTCGATTCCCAGTTCAAGCCGCTTAAGCTTTTTCTTTTTTTAGACCATGGATTTAAAAAAAAATACATGGTCTATTGTGTTTGTCGAAATATGCGTAACAGGTAGAATGAGGCATCTGTGACCCCATAAAGTATATATATATTCGTGCTCAGAATCACCAGCCGAGTCGATTAAGCCATGTCTGTCTGTCCGTCTGTATGAACGCCTATATATCAGAAACTAAAAAATCTAGAACTACCGAATTTGGTGACAACACTTATGTGAATCATACGCTGTAAAATTTTTATTAAAATTTGGGGCTCGCCTACTTCCGCCCCCGCAAATCGAAAAACCGTATTGCATGCGCCTATATCTTAGAAACTAAAAAAGTTAGAGCCAACAAAATTTGGTGAACACACTTATGTGAATCATACGCTGTAAAATTTGGGAAACGCCTACTTCCGCCCCCGCAAATCGATAAACCGTATAACAAGCGCAATAATAAAGCTAGAGTATTCAGTTTTGCTTTGAATGATAAATATCACCACCTGAACGATCGCTGAAAATTTGGTCCCGATCGGATAATGAACATTAAAGTTATTCAACGTTTCATATAGATTTGCACTGCGCCCCCTGCAAGCAAGCAGGCAGTGTTTTTTCCAAGCAGTGTTTTTTCCAACTGCTTGGCGTCTAACTGAAAATTGTATGTGTTGTTTATTATTTTTTTTTTTTTGAAAAATCGTTTATCAATAACAGTTTTCTAAATCTGATTTTTGACATAACCTTGAAAAATCCATGGTCTTATACAGTCAACACTTGACTGTAGCCGTTCTTACTTGTTTTTTTTTTAAGAACTTATACTTTAATTTTTGAAAATGTATTAATTGGTGGTCGTTCATTTTATTTAAAATTTTTTTAATGCCTCACAATGAACTTAGTTAACAAGTGGAGAAGTGACAGTCTCTTAAATCAGCTGTGTGCGATTGTTAGAGCGCAGCTTATTCTACTCATAGAGTAGAAGGGTATTATAACTTTGTTCAAAACGAAAATGTATGTAACAGGCAGAAGGAGACACCTCCGACCCCATAAAGTATATATATTCTGGCTCAGGATGAACAGCCGAGTCGATATAGCCATGTCCGTCTGTCTGTCTGTCCGTCTGTCCGTCCGTGTGAAAATCCAGATCTCAGCTATTATAAGAGCTAGAACTACTAACTAGAACTAATTTGGTGACAGTATGTGTTATTATTGCACGCTGATCAAGTTTAATTTGGATTTTGGCCACGCCCCCTTCCGCCCCTGTAAATCAAAAAAAATTGATTACAAGCGCAATTTTGATGCCATATTGTTCATTTTCGGTTTATATAATAACTATAGCTAGCCAGATGATATCTGAAAATTTGTTAACAATCGGATAATAAACACAGAAGCTATTCAGTTTAACGTTTTCCATAGCTGTAAACAGCGGTTCCGGCAGCGCAAATTCTTTATTTGTACAGAAAATAATAAGAAAATACAAAGCAAATTTTTGCAGTTGTTGGATAACAGCGTCAGTAGCTTAGTGAAAAAGCCATGAATTCCAGAACCGACAGGCCCGTGATTCGATTCCCAGTTCATGCTGCTTAAGCTTTTTCTTTTTTTTTTAAAGAACTTATACTTTAATTTTTGAATATGCATTAATTGGTGGTGCATTTTATTTTAAATTTTTTTAATGGCTCACAATAAACTTAGTTAGCAAGTGGAGAAGTGACAGTCTTAAATCAGCTGTTTACGATTCTTAGATCCAGCTTTTTCTTATATTTTTTAATTTTTATTTTTTATTTAATTGTATGTTTATGATTATTATTTATGAATAAATAGCAACAACAACACGCATCATGCATTCAGACTTTGTTTTTGTCGTGCAAGAATTTCTGAATGGTCTCATTATGTAACTTTGGCATAATTTGCGTAATGGCTTAATGACCGAATGGAGAAGTGGTGGACCTCTTAGGTAATGGGTCCAAAGTTCGATTTCGCATGCATGCGTGTCATGGTGGGGGAGATCGAACTTTTCTTATTTTTGCAAAGAAAAGTTTTTGCCTTCCTTTTTGAGCTACCTTCATGAAACTTTGTAAAAATGTTTCTTATTGCTGCCCGCTGTAAATAAGTCGGAACGAGCCGGTACGGACCGATACATCGTATAGATGCCGTAGAACCTATCGGTCGTTTTTTTAACAACATTTATTAAAAGTTAGAGAGCTCTAGAACACTTTCCATTCAAGTATATAAAGAGGTATTAAAAGGGCTTTCTTTTTTACATGCATGTATTCGATTTATAGTCTTCAACAGGTGGAATTATTATTTTTACTGTTTAAGTGATAAATCTTGTATTTTTTTGGTACCTGAATAAAATTTATACGTTTTCAATACTTTTTACTCCTTTTACCGGCAGCGCTGCTTACAGCATTGTGCCGAATAGTGTGTGCGTGTACGGTGGTGAAATGGGTTAAGTTGTGGACTGCATAACGAACAGAACTATTATGCATTTATGGGTTCGAGTCCCACCCGCATCAAAAATTAAATGTGTGCAAAAAATTATTTTAGATTTTGACATTGCATAAATATTGTAAGTCCATGGCCTTTTACGATCAAAATATGATTGTAGCCGTTCTTTATTGTTCCGCAAATAATTTTGATGTACGAGCAGCTGGGTAGCGGGTATATTACAGTCGAGCACACTCGAATGTAGCTTTCTTACTTGTTTTTATTTAATTGTATGTTTAAGTTATGAGTATAAATAGCAATAACAACACGCATCATGCATTCAGACTCTATCGTGCAAGACTTTCCGAATGGTCTCATAATGTAACTTTGGCAAAATTTGCGTAATGGCTTAATGACCGAATGGAGAAGTGGTGGACCTCTTAGGTAATGGGTCCAATGTTCGATTCCGCATGCATGCCGGTCATGGTGGGGGAGATCGAACTTTTTTTATTTTTAGCTGTAACGTACCCGTTTTTGGTTTTGTCTCTCATAGTCTTGCCTAGCTCTATCTCTCATATATTCATCTCTGAACTCCTTCGCTATTTCATTTGCCTGTCTTAATGTTTTTGGATGTTGAGCTTTTACCGTCCATTTTAACGGGTTTTTCAGTCCGGCTATGAACTTCTGTTTGCAAGTCTTTTCATATGAATTTTCTTTTATTTTGCGTATTTCATCGTCTAGTTCCTCTCTTTCTAAAATATCTAGTATCGCTGCTCCTATGCCTGATATTTCTTGGTAGAACAATTTGATAGATAACCCTTTATATGGGATTTTACGAAGGTCGTCCAATAAATGTTCATCACTCCTTGACTCCCCGAAATTATCAAATAATGCTGCTCGTATGTCTGATATTTCTTGGTAGAACAATTCGATAGATAACCCTTTATATGGGATTTCACGAAGGTCGTCCAATAAATGTTCTTCACTTCTTGACTCCCCGAAATTATCAAATAATGCTTGTTTAATATTAACCCAATTGAGTTTTAGTCTCTCCCTAATTAATGTCTTGTCTGCTTGTCCAATTATTTTGTCTCTAATTACTCCTAATAGTAATTCTCCGCATTCTGTCTTTTCTACGTTGGTGACCAACTTCATTACTCGCTCTACGCTTGTAATAAACTTAGTAATTCTTTGTCTCCATCATACGTATGTAATAGTTTAATTGCATCGGGTAGTTGAAGTTCAACCATTACGTCTCTTCATTGCGTCATGGTGGTATGTTTAGTTCGTATATGAATGTTTTCTTCTACTTCTATTTTTATATCCACTACTCATAGAGTAGAAGGGTATTATAACTTTGTTCAAACCGAAACTGTATGTAACAGGCAGAAGGAAACACCTCCGACAACAGGCTCAGGATCAACAGCCGAGTCGATATTGCCATGTCCGTCTGTCCGTCTGTCTGTCCGTGTGAAAATCTAAATCTCAGCTATTATAAGAGCTAGAACTACCTAATTTGGTGACAATATGTATAATTATTGCACGCTGATCAAGTTTATTTTGGATTTTGGCCACGCCCCCTTTCGCCCCCGTAAATCGAAAAACATAATTACCTCTGAAGCTCTAGATCTCAGCTATTATAAGAGCTAGGACTACCAAATTTGGTGACAAAATGTGTTATTATTGCACGCTGATCAAGTTTATTTTGGATTTTGGCCACGCCCTCTTCCGCCCCTGTAAATCGAAAATTGAATTCAAGCGCAATTTTCATATCGGTTTACATGATAACTATAGCTAGCCAGATGATCTCTGAAAGTTTGGTAACAATCGGATAATAAACACAGAAGTTATGCAGCTTAATGTTTTGCAGCAGCGCTGCTTGCAGCATTGTGCCGAATAGTGTGTGCGTGTACGGTGGTGGAATGGGTTAAGTTGTGGACTGCAAAACGCACAGTACTATTATATATTTAAGGATTCGAGTTCCGCCCGCATCAAAAATTAAATGTGTGCAAATATATATATTTTTTTTTATTTTAGATTTTGACTTTGCATAAATATTGTAAGTCCATAGCCTTTTACACTTATGTGAATCATACGCTGTAAAATTTTTATTAAAATTTGGGGCTCGCCTACTTCCGCCCCCGCAAATCAAAAAACCGTATTGCATGCGCCTATATCTTAGAAACTAAAAAAGTTAGAGCCAACAAAATTTGTTGAACACACTTATGTGAATCATACGCTGTAAAATTTGGGAAACGCCTACTTCCGCCCCCGCAAATCGATAAACCGTATAACAAGCGCAATAATAAAGCTAGAGTATTCAGTTTTGCTTTGAATGATAAATATCACCACCTGAACGATCGCTGAAAATTTGGTCCCGATCGGATAATAAACATTAAAGTTATTCAACGTTTCAATTAGATTTGCACTGCGCCCCCTACAAGCAAGCAGGCAGTGTTTTTTCCAAGCAGTGTTTTTTCCAACTGCTTGGCGTCTAACTGAAAATTGTATGTGTTGTTTATTATTTTTTTTTTTTTTGAAAAAACGTTTATCAATAACAGTTTTCTAAATCTGATTTTTGACATAACCTTGAAAAATCCATGGTCTTATACAGTCAACACTTGACTGTAGCCGTTCTTACTTGTTTTTTTTTAAGAACTTATACTTTAATTTTTGAAAATGTATTAATTGGTGGTCGTTCATTTTATTTAAAATTTTTTTAATGCCTCACAATGAACTTAGTTAACAAGTGGAGAAGTGACAGTCTCTTAAATCAGCTGTGTGCGATTGTTAGAGCGCAGCTTATTCTACTCATAGAGTAGAAGGGTATTATAACTTTGTTCAAAACGAAAATGTATGTAACAGGCAGAAGGAGACACCTCCGACCCCATAAAGTATATATATTCTGGCTCAGGATGAACAGCCGAGTCGATATAGCCATGTCCGTCTGTCTGTCTGTCCGTCTGTCCGTCCGTGTGAAAATCCAGATCTCAGCTATTATAAGAGCTAGAACTACTAACTAGAACTAATTTGGTGACAGTATGTGTTATTATTGCACGCTGATCAAGTTTAATTTGGATTTTGGCCCCCTTCCGCCCCTGTAAATCAAAAAAAATTGATTACAAGCGCAATTTTGATGCCATATTGTTCATTTTCGGTTTATATAATAACTATAGCTAGCCAGATGATATCTGAAAATTTGTTAACAATCGGATAATAAACACAGAAGCTATTCAGTTTAACGTTTTCCATAGCTGTAAACAGCGGTTCCGGCAGCGCAAATTCTTTATTTGTACAGAAAATAATAAGAAAATACAAAGCAAATTTTTGCAGTTGTTGGATAACAGCGTCAGTAGCTTAGTGAAAAAGCCATGAATTCCAGAACCGACAGGCCCGTGATTCGATTCCCAGTTCATGCTGCTTAAGCTTTTTCTTTTTTTTTTAAAGAACTTATACTTTAATTTTTGAATATGCATTAATTGGTGGTGCATTTTATTTTAAATTTTTTTAATGGCTCACAATGAACTTAGTTAGCAAGTGGAGAAGTGACAGTCTTAAATCAGCTGTTTACGATTCTTAGATCCAGCTTTTTCTTATATTTTTTAATTTTTATTTTTTATTTAATTGTATGTTTATGATTATTATTTATGAATAAATAGCAACAACAACACGCATCATGCATTCAGACTTTGTTTTTGTCGTGCAAGAATTTCTGAATGGTCTCATTATGTAACTTTGGCATAATTTGCGTAATGGCTTAATGACCGAATGGAGAAGTGGTGGACCTCTTAGGTAATGGGTCCAAAGTTCGATTTCCCATGCATGCGTGTCATGGTGGGGGAGATCGAACTTTTCTTATTTTTGCAAAGAAAAGTTTTTGCCTTCCTTTTTGAGCTACCTTCATGAAACTTTGTAAAAATGTTTCTTATTGCTGCCCGCTGTAAATAAGTCGGAACGAGCCGGTACGGACCGATACATCGTATAGATGCCGTAGAACCTATCGGTCGTTTTTTTAACAACATTTATTAAAAGTTAGAGTGCTCTAGAACACTTTCCATTCAAGTATATAAAGAGGTATTAAAAGGGCTTTCTTTTTTACATGCATGTATTCGATTTATAGTCTTCAACAGGTGGAATTATTATTTTTACTGTTTAAGTGATAAATCTTGTATTTTTTGGTACCTGAATAAAATTTATACGTTTTCAATACTTTTTACTCCTTTTACCGGCAGCGCTGCTTACAGCATTGTGCCGAATAGTGTGTGCGTGTACGGTGGTGAAATGGGTTAAGTTGTGGACTGCATAACGAACAGAACTATTATGCATTTATGGGTTCGAGTCCCACCCGCATCAAAAATTAAATGTGTGCAAAAAATTATTTTAGATTTTGACATTGCATAAATATTGTAAGTCCATGGCCTTTTACGATCAAAATATGATTGTAGCCGTTCTTTATTGTTCCGCAAATAATTTTGATGTACGAGCAGCTGGGTAGCGGGTATATTACAATCGAGCACACTCGAATGTAGGTTTCTTACTTGTTTTTGTTTTGACTTTTTTTTTTTATTTGGGATATTCTCTTATAAAACCGCGCAGCCTCGCGCTTTTTATTATTGCTATTTATATTTATTAATAAACTCCAGAATAATGTCCAAAAATATTAATTTGATATTAAATTAGATTAAAATAATATTAAATAAAATGTATTTTTAGCCAATTATTTTTATTTATTTCAGAAATGCTATTAGTCTATTTAATAAAATAGGAAATTGAATGCCAATTGTTAGCGCTTCTAGTTATCGATAGTTGCCTATCGATTTTTGAAAAACGGCGTTGTCGCCATGCTGTTTAACAATTTATACATCTCTGTTTTGTTTGTAATTTAAACAAGATAAGTTTTATTTTTATTGAATAGCGAAGTATAAATGAGTGACTTTCTGGTGATCGGTTGTGTTGACCTTTACTCTCAATATTATTAATTTTTTTCTGCCTAATCTTTGCAAATAATTTGTGGTTTTAATTTACTTTGGTGTATTTTAGTTTGTGCTAACCCGGTGCGTATTCAAAACATTTCTTGTTACCCCTGGTGCTTTGTAATTTCAATAATTTTACACAATTTACACAATTATCAACTTGCGCGTCTTTAGCGTAATTTGTTGTTTTTGTTTTAAGTCTACTCTTCCACACTCTCCCGCTCTCACGTTTTTATTTACGCTCTTTGAGCTTGTTACGCGTGTGTTAAGTGTTACTCTTACCGTAACGTTGCTGTTGTTGTAGTTTTTAGCTTAGCTTACTTACTAATACTCAGTCGCTCTCACATTGTAAAACTCCCTCGAGTTTACTGCGTTTGCATTGTGCGTCTGTTCTTATTGCTTCTCCCGAGATAAAGTATCTCTCTAACAGTTCTTTGTAGCTTTTTATACCCGCTACTCATAGAGTAGAAGGGTATTATAACTTTGATCAAACCGAAAATGTATATAACAGGCAGAAGGAGACACCTCCGACCCCATAAAATATATATATTCTGGCTCAGGATCAACAGCCGAGTCGATATAGCCTTGTCCGTCTCTCCGTCTGTCTGTCCGTGTGAAAATCTAGATCTCAGCTATTATAAGAGCTAGAACTACCAAATTTGGTGACAAAATGTGTTATTATTGCACGCTGATCAAGTGTATTTTGGATTTTGGCCACGCCCCCCTTCCGCCCCTGTAAATCGAAAAAATTGATTACAAGCGCAATCTTGTTGTTCAAACGTGTTGTTGATATTCGGTTTACATGATAACTATAGCTAGCCAGATGATCTCTGATAATTTTGTAACAATCGGATAATAAACACAGAAGTTATTCATCTTAACGTTTTCCATAGCTGTAAGCAGCGCTGCTTGCAGCATTATGCCGAATAGTGTGTGCGTGTACAGTGGTGAAATGGGTTAAATTGTGGACTGCAAAACGAACAGTAGTATTATGCATTTACGGGTTCAAGTCCCGCCTGCATCAAAAATTAAATGTGTGCAAAAATATTTTTTTTTCTATTTTAGATTTTGACTTTGCATAAATATTGTAAGTCCATAGCCTTTTACGGTCAAAATGTGATTGTAGCCGTTTTTTTTGTTCCGCAAAAATGATGTACGAGCAGCTTGGTAGCGGGTATATTACAGTCGAGCACACTCGACTGTATCTTTTTTACTTGTTGAATATGCATTAATTGGTGGTCGTGCATTTTATTTAAATTTTTTTTAATGGCTCACAATTAACTTAGTTAGCAAGTGGAGAAGTGACAGTCTCTTAAATCAGCTGTGTGCGATTGTTAGAGCGCAGCTTTTTCTAATATTTTTTTTTATTTTTTATTTAATTGTATATTTAAGTTATGAGAATAAATAGCAACAACAACACGCATCACTCATTCAGACTTTGTTTTTGTCGTGCAAGAATTTCCGAATGATCTCATAATGTAACTTTTGCAAAATTTGCGTAATGGCTTAATGACCGAATGGAGAAGTGGTGGACCTCTTAGGTAATGGGTCCAAGATTCGTTTCCGCATGCATGTGTGTCATGGTGGGGAGATCGAACTTTTCTTATTTTTTCCAAAAAAAAGTTTTTGCCTAGGTTTTTGAGCTACCTTCATGAAACGTTGTATACATGTTTCTTATTGCTGCCCGCTGTAAATAAGTTGGAACGAGCCAGTAAGGACCGATACATCGTATAGATAACAAAGAACCTATCGGTCGTTTTTTTAACAAAATTTATCAAAAGTTAGAAGGCTCTAGAACACTTTCCATTCAAGTAGATAAGGAGGTATTAAAAGGGCACATATCGTTTTTTACATGCACGTATTCGATTTATAGTCTTCAACAGGTAGAATTATTTTTTTTACTGTTTAAGTGATAAAGCGAAGTATAATTGAGTGACTTTCGGTTGTGTTGACCTTTACTCTCAATATTATTAATTTTTTTCTGCCTAAACTTTGCAAATAATTTGTGGTTTTAATTTACTTTGGTGTATTTTAGTTTGTGCTAACCCAATAAGTATTCAAACATTTCTTGTTACCCCTGGTGCTTTGTAATTTCACTAATTTTACACAATTTACACAATTATCAACTTGCGCGTCTTTAGCGTAATTTGTTGTTTTTGTCTTAAGTCTACTCTTCCACACTCTCCCGCTCTCACGTTTTTATTTACGCTCTTTGAGCTTGTTACGCGTGTGTTAAGTGTTACTCTTACCGTAACGTTGCTGTTGTTGTAGTTTTTAGTTTAGCTTACTTACTAATACTCAGTCGCTCTTACATTGTAAAACTCCCTCGAGTTTACTGCGTTTGCATTGCGCGTCTGTTCTTATTGCTTCTCCCGTTTACTTTATCTCTCTAACAGTTCTTTGTAGCTTTTTATACCCGCTACTCATAGAGTAGAAGGGTATTATAACTTTGTTCAAACCGAAATTGTATGTAACAGGGAGAAGGAGACACCTCCGACCCCATAAAGTATATATATTCTGCCTCAGGATCAACAGCCGAGTCGATATAGCCATGTCCGTCTGTCCGTCTGTCTGTCCATGTGAAAATCTAGATCTCAGATACTATTCTTATAATAAAACTACCAAATTTGGTGACAAAATGTGTTATTATTGCACGCTGATCAAGTTTATTTTGGATTTTGGCCACGCCCCTTTCCGGCCCTGTAAGTCGAAAAAACATTGATTACAAGCGCAATTTTGATGCCATATTGTATATATTTTCGGTTTACATGATAACTATAGCTAGCCAGATGATCTCTGAAAATTTGGTAACAATCGGATAATAAACACAGAAGTTATTCAGCTTAACGTTTTCCATAGCTGTAAGCAGCGCTGCTGCTAGAAGGGTATTATAACTTTATTCAAACCGAAAATGTATGTAACAGGCAGAAGGAGACACCTCCGACCCCATAAAGTATATATATTCTGGCTCAGGATCAACAGCCGAGTCGATATAGCCATGTCCGTCTGTCTGTCCGTGTGAAAATCTAGATCTCAGCTATTATAAGAGCTAGGACTACCAAATTTGGTGACAATATGTGTTATTATTGCACGCTGATCAAGTTTATTTTGGATTTTGGCCACGCCCCTTTCCGCCCCCGTAAATCGAAAAAACATTGATAACAAGCGCAATTTTGATGCCATATTGTTCATTTCCGGTTTACATGATAACTATAGCTAGCCAGATGATCTCTGAAATTGGTAACTCTCGGATAATGGTAACAATCGGATAATGAAATTTGGTAACAATCGGATAATAAACACAGAAGTTATTCAGCTTAACGTTTTCCATAGCTGTAAGCAGCGCTGCTTGCAGCATTGTGCCGAATCGTGTGTGCGTTTACGGTGGTGAAATTTATTTATTTATTTATTTAACGTGAACTAATGGCAGTCAACACAAAATTTTAAAAGATTTAATATTTAATAAAAAAACATTTTCATATAATTAAGTTAAAATTATCTTTAAGATTAAAAAAAAATTAAAATTAAAAGTGAAGTAAATAATTACAATTTAAAACAAAAATTAAACGACTGGTCTGGGTGAACAAAAGAATAATTAAAAATTTTATTTATTTAAAATGATCCAACATTTGTTGCAAAAGGATTGGGGAAAACCCAGAAAAACCCAATCAGATCAGAGAAGATTGTTAGGTGTTAGTTGTTAGTGTTAGGTGTTAGTTGTTAGTACGCTACATCGACCGGAGGAAGCGTAAAAGAAAATCCAACATTAGATACTAAGTAAAGATATATAGTTCATGGATAGAAAAAAGATAAACGAGAAAAAAAGAAAAATACACTAGTGAGGACTAAATTCTACACAGATGAGAAAGAATTAAAGATTTTAAGTGTACAGAATTTGAATTATCTATGATAAAATATAAGTTGTTATAGTTCGAACATAATGCCCTAAAGGGTTCATGCAAGGCATAGTTCGACCTACAGTGAGAAAGTGTTATAGGTAGGAAGTTACGAGAGTTTCTAAAGGGGACAGAGAAGTATATCTGGCTAACCAAGTCTTCACTATCAATATCACCTTGAATAAGGATATTTATAAACAGTACACCAAGCATGGTTCTACGATTTGCTAAAGACGGAAGATTTAATAAGAGAAGTCTACTAGAGTAAGAAGGTAATCTTAAGTTTGCATCCCAATTAAGGCCTCGTAGGGCAAAAATTAAAAAATTCTTTTGCACAGATTCAATGCGATCCTTGTAAAATGAATACTGAGGACACCAAACACATGAACCATACTCAAGAATAGGACGCACAAGAGAGATATAAAGCGTTTTTGTGACATAAGGGTCATTGAATTCCTTAGACCACCGCTTTATAAAGCCCAGAACACCCATGGCCTTATTGACCATAGAAATAATGTGTTCAGTAAATTTAAGTTTGCGATCCGAACGGACGCCCAGATCATCAGCCAAGGTAATTCTATCCAGGGGGCAACCACAAAGAGTGTATGAGGCGTACTTGGGACTGGCCCGAGAGAAAGTCATTAGTTTGCATTTACTCGACTGTAGCTTTTTTACTTATTTTTTTTTTAAAGAACTTATACTTTAATTTTTGAATATGCATTAATTGGTGGTGCATTTTATTTTAAATTTTTTTAATGGCTCACAATGAACTTAGGTTACAAGTGGAGAAGTGACAGTCTCTTAAATCAGCTGTGTGCGATTGTTAGAGCGCAGCTTTTTCTTATATTTTTTTTTATTTTTATTTTTTATTTAATTGTTTGTTTAAGTTATGAGAATAAATATCAACAAAAACACGCATCATGCATTCAGACTTTGTTTTTGTTGTGCAAGAATTTCCGAATCGTCTTACAATGTAACTTTGTCAAAATTTGCGTAATGGCTTAATGACCGAATGGAGAAGTGGTGGACTTCTTAGGTAATGGGTCTAAGGTTCGATTCCGCATGCATGCGTGTCATGGTGGGGGAGATCGAAGTTTTCTTATTTTTTGCAAATAAAAGTTTTTACCTCCCTTTTTGAGCTACCTTCATGAAACTTTGTATACATGTTTCTTATTGCTGCCCGCTGTAAATAAAGTCGGTACGAGCCGGTACGGACCGATACATCGTATAGATGCCATAGAACATATCGGTCGTTTTTTTAACAAAATTCATCAAAAGTTGGAGTGCTCTAGTTCACTTTCCATTCAAGTATATAAAGAGGTATTAAAAGGGCACATATCGTTTTTACATGCAGGTATTTGATCTATAGTCCTCAACAGGTAGAATTATTATTTCTACTGTTTAAGTGATAAATCTTGGATTTTTTTGGTACCTGAATAAAAGTTATACGTTTTCAATACTTTTTACTCCTTTTGCCGGCAGCACTGCTTGCAGCATTGTGCCGAATAGTGTGTGCGTGTACGGGTTACATGATAACTATAGCTAGCCAGATGATCTCTGAAAATTTGGTAACAATCGGATAATAAACACAGAAGTTATTCAGCTTAACGTTTTCCATAGCTGCCGGCAGCGCTGCTTGCAGCATTGTGCCGAATTGTGTGTGCGTGTACGGTGGTGAAATGGTTTAAGTTGGGGACAGCAAAACGAACAGTACTATTATGCATTTACGGGCTCGAGTCCCACCCGCATCAAAAATTAAATGTATGCAAAAAAAATTTTTTTAGACCCTGGATTTTAAAAAAGTACATGGTCAATTGTGTTTGTCAAAATGTGCGTAACAGGCAGAAGGAAGCATCTGCGACCCCATAAAGTATATATATTCTTGCTCAGGATCACTAGCCGAGTCGATTAAGCCATACCTAAATAATAGTTATACGTTTTCAATACTTTTTACTCCTTTTGCCGGCAGCGCTGCTTGCAGCATTGTGCCGAATAGTGTGTGCGTGTAAGGTGGTGAAATGGGTTAAGTTGTGGACTGCATAACGAACAGAACTATTATGCATTTATGGGTTCGAGTCCCACCCGCATCAAAAATTAAATGTGTGCAAACAATTATTTTTATACCCGCTACTCATAGAGTAGAAGGGTATTATAACTTTGTTCAAACCGAAAATATATGTGACAGGCAGAAGGAGACACCTCCGACCCCATAAAGTATATATATTCTGGCTCAGGATCAACTGCCGAGTCGATATAGCCATGTCCGTCTGTCTGTCCGTGTAAAAATCTAGATCTCAGCTATTATAAGAGCTAGGACTACCAAATTTGGTGACAATATGTGTTATTATTGCGCGCTGATCAAGTTTATTTTGGATTTTGGCCCCGCTGCCGGCAGCGCTGCTGGGTAGCGGGTATATTACAGTCGAGCAAACTCGACTGTAACTTTCATACTTGTTTTTAATTTTGGCCACGCCCCCTTCCGCCCCTGGAAATCGAAAAAAAATTGATTACAAGCGAAATTTTGATGTCATATTGTTTATTTTCGGTTTACATGATAACTATAGCTAGCCAGATAATCTCTGAAAAAGTTATTGAAGTTATTAAGCTTAACGTTTTCCATAGCTGTAAGCAGCGTTGCCGGCAATCGTTGGTAACAATCGGATAATAATCACAGAAGTTATTCAGCTTAACGTTTTCCATAGCAGTAAGCAGCGCTGCCGGCAGCGCAAATTCTTGTTTTGTACAGGAAATAATAAGAATGCTTTACAATATTAATTTTTGCAGTTGTTGGATAACAGCGTCAGTAGCTTAGTGGAAAAGCGATGAACTCCTCTTTTGGAACCTGAATAAAAGTATTCGTTTTCAATACTTTTTACTCCTTTTGCAGTCATTGATTGTCCGAGACCTGGCAGATCTTGTAGTTTACGCACAAATATATCGAATGCCTTCTGATCGCCTAGGTTCGGTTGCACCAGGTTCTGCAATTTGGAGAAGCAGACTTAAAGTTCAGCTCTGATTGGCATAGGGAAACGTCTTTTACATTTGGTGTAAACATATGCTTAGTCCATTCAGGTAAGTTGGTGTGCAGATGAACTGCAAAACGAAAGATGTGGTTAGTGTGTTGATTTAAATCTACTTACATTGACAGACACGCTCTTCGCGTCCACTTCCTTGGCTCCATCTGTGGCCTTTTCTTCCAGATCCCGACCAGCTTGATTCAGGCCAGAATCCTCAAACATGTGTCCCACATCGATCAAGGCGCCGCTGTGAAACGTTGTAAACTTGAGTTATGTTTAAATGTGGCTGATTCGAAGCTGGCTGTATATAAGCGGCACTTACCCAGCCTTCTTGTTCATCCGTTGCATCCACTTGTATGCCAGGCAGATTATCCGTATATAGGGCATATCATATAGACATTCCGCCGAAATCGAATATCCAATAGATGTTTCTTTAGTTCCGCCTTGTTTAGTTGGCATTTCTTTAACGTACTCTGAATTGTACCCATGTACCCCATTTCCGACCGTAGCAGTGAATTAATAGCCGGATCCACAGATTTTCCTTCCTGCACGGCCAATCGCAGTTGCCGGGAGATTTTTGTGAAAAGCGCCCCCCGCATTCCATCCTTATGTGCCTTTATGTGATTGATATTCGCCCATTTCGAGTGACCTGTCGAGGGACATGCCACGAACGATCGGCTCATGTAGACTTGATTTGAAATGTTGAATAATAAATCGTCCTAAAAATCATACTATTTTTTATAGTTAAAATAATATTAAATTATAACTTACACGTTGCAGTGTGACAGTTCATCGGGAAGCCAGTATATACCAAAAGCCTTGCAGACCTAAAAAATACTAAGCCAGAACATACTGCAGCAAATATACCTTTTAGTTTTTAACGACAGAGTTTATTAAACAATTTATTTATTCTAAAAAAAAATATTTAAAAAAAGTTCATGTTGCTAATCATTCTTTTTCCCTTTTTTTTTCTTTCTTTAAATGAATTTGAGTATGCCTCAGAAGACTTCCTGGATTTCTGCTCCTTTCCTTACACTGCTCTTCGAATATACTTACAAGTGCTTTTGTTTGTGGGCAGTATTGCTGTTTCCGTGGAGCCAAGATCTGACAACGGTTTCTAATAGAACTCGACGAAATAAGACGAAAATTTTAAATAAAATTTTTTGATTGTTAGCTTAGTTTAAGTGATATAGCCTCCGATATGTCCCCGATTTCTATACAATTAGCAGGCAAATATGGCCAGTGTGACCAGATTTCAAAAACTGTAATTACCCATATTTTGACCGCGTATAGTTGCATGGCTATGGTCTCACTGTCAATCAGCTGTTTTTCTTTAAAGTTTGCTTTTGAAATCTGATAACGAAAGAAAACCAACAACATATTGATTCCGTTCGTTGTGAATGGGAAATTGAAGAAATATACTATCGGTGACCAGTCATGATGCAATGGGCCAGGGGATTCTTATACCCGCTACTCATAGAGTAGAAGGGTATTATAACTTTGTTCAAACCAAAAATGTAGAAGAAGGAGACACCTCCGACCCCATAAAGTATATATATTCTGGCTCAGGATCAACAGCCGAGTCGATATAGCCATGTCCGTCTGTCCGTCTGTCTGTCCGTGTGAAAATCTAGATCTCAGCTATTATAAGAGCTAGGACAACCAAATTTGGTGACAATATGTGTTATTATTGCACGCTGATCAAGTTTATTTTGGATTTTGGCCACGCCCCCTTCCGCCCCGCAAATCGAAAAAACATTGAAAACAAGTGCAATTTTGATGCCATGTGGTTCATTTTCGGTTTACATGATAACTACAGCTAGCCAGATGATCTCTGAAAATTTGGTAACAATCGGATAATAAACACAGAAGTTATTCAGCTTAACGTTTTCCATAGCTGTAAGCAGCGCTGCCAGGCAGCGCTGCTTGCAGCATTGTGCCGAATCGTGTGTGCGTGTACGGTGGTGAAATGGGTTAAGTTGTGGACTGCAAAACGAACAGTACTATTATGCATTTACGGGTTCGAGTCCCGCCCGCATCAAAAATTAAATGTGTGCAAAAATGTTTATACCCGCTACTCATAGAGTAGAAGGGTATTATAACTTTGTTCAAACCGAAAATGTATGTAACAGGCAGAAGGAGACACCTCCGACCCCATAAAGTATATATATTCTGGCTCAGGATCAACAGCCGATTCGATATAGCCATGTCCGTCTGTCCGTCTGTCTGTCCGTGTGAAAATCTAGATCTCAGCTATTATAAGAGCTAGGACAACCAAATTTGGTGACAATATGTGTTATTATTGCACGCTGATCAAGTTTATTTTGGATTTTGGCCACGCCCCCTTCCGCCCCCGCAAATCGAAAAAACATTGATAACAAGTGCAATTTTGATGCCATATTGTTCATTGTGCCGGCAGCGCTGCTTGCAGCGTTGTGCCGAATCGTGTGTGCGTGTACGATGGTGAAATGGGTTAAGTTGTCGACTGCAAAACGAACAGTACTTTTATGAGCACACTCGACTGTAGCTTTCTTACTTGTTTTATTTTATATTTTGACTTTGCATAAATATTATAAGTCCATAGCCTTTTACGGTCAAAATATGATTGTAGCCGTTTTTTTGTTCCGCAAATATATGATGTACAAGCAGCTGGGTAGCGGGTATATTACAGTTGAGCACACTCGACTGTAGCTTTCTTACTTGTTTTTTTTATTTTAGATTTTGACGACCAGCTGGTTAGCGGGTATATTACAGTCGAGCACACTCGACTGTAGCTTTCGTACTTGTTTATTTTTATTTTTTATTTAATTATATGTTTAAGTTATGAGAATAAATAGCAACAACAACACGGATCATGCATTCAGGCTTTGTTTTTGTCGTGCAAGAATTTCTGAATGGCCTCATAATGTATCTTTGGCAAAATTTGCGTAATGGCTTAATGGCTGAAATGAGAAGTGGTGGACCTCTTAGGTACTGGGTCCATGGTTCGATTCCGAATGCTTGCGTGTCATGGTGGGGGAGATCGAACATTTCTTATTTTTTCCAAAAAAAAGTTATTGCCTCCCTTTTTGAGCTACCTTCATGAACCTTTGTATACATGTTTCTTATTACTGCCCGCTGTAAATAAGTCGGAACGAGCCGGTACGGACTGATACATCGTATAGATACCATAGAAGCTATCGGTCGTTTTTATACCATTCGACCATTGAAAATGGTCAAAACTGGTGTACTAAGTTTGTGCAAATGTATGTAACAGGCAGAAGGAGGCGTGGCAGACTCCACAAAGTATATATATTCTGACTCAGGATTACTAGCTGAGTCGATTGAGCCGTGTCCGTCTGTCTGTCTGTCCGTTTGAACGTCTAGATCTCAGCTATTACAAAAGCTAGAGACACCATATTTCACATGAAGGTTCCGGTATACCATAGGTAGATCGAGTTTATTTTCAATTTTTGATGCCACGCCCACCGCCCACGCAAATCGGTAATTTTTGATTATCAGAAGTATTGAAGTTGCAGCTTTCTGCTTTGGTTTGAACATAAATAATTGCAATATAAATCTATTTCCCAAATTACAATCCAATCGGACGATAAACACAGAAGTTATCCATGTTTCCGTTTTCCGTACTTCCACTGCTTGCGCCTGTTCTGCGCGTTGTGACGTCATCGTCACGATGCTTCGTTTCTGCCGTAGCATGTGTAAAGCTATGCAATTTTCACATGTAGATGGCGCTATTCAAAAATAGATCTAATTTAAACAATATGTGGCGGATAAACTTGTGCAGTGTTTTTTGATGGAATTAAATGTGTGATAATTTGTTTCGAAACTGGGCGAATGGTATCTTACTTTTGGGAGGGCTCGACTGTAGCTTTCTTTACTTGTTAACGACAGAGTCTATTAACCAAGTTATTTATTCTTAAAAAAATATTTAAAATAAGTTTATGCTCCTAGTCATTCTTTTTCCCTTTTTTTTCTTTCTTTAAATGAATTTGAGTATGCCTCAGCAGACTTCCTGGATTTCTGCTTCTCTGCTTACTCTGGTCTTCGAATATACTTACAAGTGCATTTGTCTGTCGGCGCCAAGATCTGACAACGGTTTCTAATAGAGCTCGACGAAATAAGACGAAAATTTTAAGTACAATTTTTTGTTTAAGTGATATAGCCTCCGACATGTCCCCGATTTTCATACAATTTGCTGGCAAATATGGCCAGTGTGACCAGATTTCAAAACTGTAATTACCCATATTTTGACCGCGTATAGTTGCATGGCTATGGTCTCACTGTCAATCAGCTGTTTTTCTTTACAGTTTGCTTTTGAAATCTGATAACGAAAGAAACCCAACAACATATTGATTCCGTTCGTTGTGAATGAGAAATCAAAGAAATATACTATCGGTGACCAGTCATGATGCAATGGGCCAGGGGATTTTTATACCTGTTACTCATAGAGTAAATGGGTATTATAACTTTGTTCAAACCGAAAATGTATGTAACAGGCAGAAGGAGACACCTCTGACCCCATAAAGTATATATATTCTGGCTCAGGATCAACAGCCGAGTCGATATAGCCATGTCCATCTGTCCGTCTAGCTAGAACTACCAAATTTGGTGACAAAATGTGTTATTATTGCACGCTGATCAAGTTTACTTTGTAAACTGTAAATCGAAAAAATATTGATTACAAGCACAATTTTGATGCCATATTGTTCATTTTCGGTTTACATGATAACTATAGCTGGCCAGATAATCTCTAAAACAATCGGATAATAAACACAGAAGTTATTCAGCTTAGCGTTTTCCATAGCTGTAAGCAGCGCTGCCGGCAACGCAAATTCTTGTTTTGTACAGAAAATAATAAGAATGCCTTACAATGGAAATTTTTGCAGTTGTTGGATAACAGTGTCAGGAGCTTAGTGGAAAAACGATGAACTCCTGAACCGACAGGCCCGTGGTTCGATTCCCAGCTCTGCCGCAGCAGAGGATCGATCGATCATTGGACGCGTGGAGCTGCCTGGGGAGTATGGACAAAAAAAGAAAACCGTATATTTGTTTGTTTGTCCATATTTGAAACAGACCGCCTACCTCGGAGTCGACTTCTGGCAGATATTTGAGCTGGCTCCAGAAGTCATCGGCGAAGATGCCAAACCGGAACAGGATCGTCAGGTGGCAGAACTGCGGGCGCATCGAATGGCGCACTACATCGATGATAGCATCGACAAGGAGAACACGGATCCTGAAAAATGGAAATTGTCAGCGGAGGTGGAAGAACAGCTGGAAAAAGTACAGCGTGAGTTCCTCACCTTTGAGCAGCATGGCCTCGGCAGCATGACCTCGGCTAATTCGACTTCCACACTATCGAGCTCGTCGAAGGAGCAATAGATCTTCAAAGATACAATATCCAATGTCACCAGCGAGGCAAGCGGTGATTGAGGAGGAAATGGATAAGATGCTAACGCTCGGAGTCTTCGAGAAAGCAAGAGCCCTTGGAGCAATCGGATGACAGTCGTGGCGAAGCCTGGAAGGAACCGATTTTATTTAGATGCACGGAAGCTAAATGCACTAACGATCAAAGACGCTTTCCACATCTCCAGCCTCGACCTCAAATTCGCCTTCTGGCAAATTGAGATGGAGGAGAAATCCAGGGAATACTCGGCGAATACCCCAGGCCGGCCTCTTTATCAGTTCCGCGGCATGCCCTTTGGACTCTGCAATGCGGCGCAGCGACTGGTGAGGCAAATGGATAAGGTGATTCCCGCAAAGATCAGGACCAATGTCTTCGTTTACGTTTACCACCATCACCGAGAAGGAGTGCCTGGCAGCCATTCTAGCTATACGGAAGTTCAGACCATATATCGAGGGAATGGCGTTTGCAAGGAGACGAAGGCGCCGAATTATCGCATGCAAGTGGGCATCGGCGAAAAGGTGGACAACGAAAGGCTGTTCCAGAAGCTATACGTTGCTTTCCTCTGAAAATACCCCCGGTCAAGGAGGGGACACGCGTATATTTTCATCGTGGTAGACCACTTCTCGAAATATACATTTTTGCAGGCAATGCGAGAAGCGTCCGCGGCCGCGGTCATTGAGTTTCTGGTGCATGAAGTCTTCTTCAAGTACCGGAGGTGATACACTCCGACAATGGCAAACAGTTCACCTCTAAAATGTTCGAGGAAATGATAAAGAACTTCGGTATCAACCACGTTAGAACGCCAATACTCACCATCCAGCTACGTGGCCGAAAGGTTGAACCGCAGCGTATTGTCGCCGATACGCAGCTACCTCGGAGACCACATGGAGTGGGACGCGCATCTACCGGAGATAGAGGTCGCAATCCGGAATTAAACGGGGCCTGCTACAAGTAGGCTCGAAAACTGGGATCCTGGTGCGACCACAAAATGGAAGGCATGAATCCGAGGGACAGGCTGGCGATCATCCACGCGAAGGTGCGCCATAAACTCGACCACTCTTACGAGGTGAGCCGACAGAGCTATGATCAAAAGGCCAGAATTTTCCGTGCAGTGCCCGGCCAAGAAGTTTGTTGAGTGAATTCTCAAGGAACTTCAACGCAAAGTTCGCAAGGAAATTCCTGAGGGCCAGAGTAGTGCAGGCAGTCGAAAACAACGCCTATCTGTTAGAAGATCTCCAAGGACGCTGGGAGTCTATCACGCCAAAGACATCCGCGCCTGAAACAAAATATTGGTTGCTGTTGCATTTTTGTCTAAAGAGCTGTGTTCATCGACACGAAGTCTATCGGTAAAAACTGCTTCCCTGGTACTGAGACATCTGCCGATAGAGCAAGCAGTGCAAACCAGTGGTGGCGGGGTTACCGGGAAGAGTTGGCTGTCAGAGATCCTCTCTTAAGCCTATTCGGTCAGCGACCCCCGCTAACTGTCGGTTAGATGCCCGAAGGCCTGAGTTGCCCGCCGTCGATTTTTTTTTTTTGGGCCTCAGTCATTAAGTTAAAGCGGGACTAACGGGTGAAGATTTTGAGCTGCGCTCAAATTGTGAAAAGTGCGTGTGCTTTTCTTTTTTCATTATTTTTGTTTTATATTATTATGTGCTTTGGTGTCTAGGAGCGAGCGATAGAAACATAAGCCGGAAAGAAGCAGTCTCCTGATGAGTTCGGTCCAAGCGGAGCTCCGCCATGAGACCTCTTTTAAGTTCATCCTGCATATATTTCATATAGAACTCGACGAAATAGGACGAAATTATTAAGTAAAATTTTTTGATCTTTGGCTTAGTTTAGGAGATATAGCTTCCGATAAGTTCCCGACTTCCATACAATTTGCAGGCCAAAATGACCAGTGTGACCAGGTTTAAAATTTTTAATCATTCCGCCCCAAAATAACGACGAATTTCGATATTTACTTGTACGAGGGATATTGCTGTTTCCGTGGCGATAAGATCTGATGACGGTTTCCTATAGAACTCGACGAATAAGACGAAAATATTAAGTGAAAATGTTTTGATTTTTGGCTTAGTTTAGGAGATATAGCCTCCGATAATACCCCGATGTCCATACAATTTGCTGGGCAAAATGGCCAGTGTGTCCAGGTTTCGAAAACTTTAATCGCCCATATTATTACCACTTAGCGATACATGACTATGGACTCACTGTTTCACTTACAGTTTGTTTTCAAAATCTAATAACGTTAGATGACAATTCTGCTTACAAACATTTTTGGCTTAGTTTAGGAGATATAGCCTTCGATAATTCCCCGATTTCCATACAATTTTCAGGGCAAAATGGCCAGTGTGTCCAGGTTTCGAAAACTTTAATCGCCCATATTATTACCACTTAGCAATACATTGCTATGGTCTCACTGTTTCACTTACAGTTTGTTTTCAAATTCTAATGACGTTAGTTGGCAATTCTGCTTACAAAAACAAAAAACATTTTGATTGTGCGAAGTAAAGTTAAATTGTAAAGTTCTTTTACCGTCCCTTAAATAATTCAAGCACGCCTGCTTGTAGTGCATGCGCACAAGCTTACATATATTTTCCAAAAAATTATTTTTAAAAGAAATTCTTAGTTAAAAAATAAATCGCGCATTTTTTTTTTCAAAAAAATATTTTAAAAATAAATTCTTAGTTAATAGTTAATAGAAGGGGGTGTAGTCAATATCTAAAATAAACTTGATCAGAGTGCAATAATAACACATATTGTTACCAAATTTGGAAGTCAGAGCTCTTATAATAGCTGATATCTGGATTTTCACACGGACAGACAGACAGACATAGCTCTATTGACTCGGCTGTTGATTCTGAGCCAGAATACATTCACATTATGGTGTTGGAGATGTCTCCTTCTGCCTGTTATATACATTTTCGGTTTAAACAAAGTTATAATACCCTTCTACTCTGCGAGTAACGGCCATAAAAATCTTTAAATCTTTAAAAATACTGTAAAATTAAGGTGAAAATGTATAAAAATCTGTATAGCTTTTTGCTATATAAATAAATAAATAAAATATTATAATATATAATAGAGATCTTTTAAATTATTAAATACATTTTTATTTATCTTAAATACATTTTTTTATTTTAAAATTGAAGATTTTAAAATTTAGTTCATTCTTTATATATCATATTAAGCACACTACCCTATCTTTGATAGAGTATTCAAAGCCGAAGAACAGAGCCAGCAAATAACATAAATGGTTTGAAAACGTGCGCGTCTCATTCACTGTGCAATTTATTTGAGATGCAGCCTCCACTTTGTTATTGCAAATTTCTTTTAGTAAGCCTTTCAACGCCCTGATGCCATTGTCAATTGCGAATTGCATATTCGAGAAGACTGTGTAAAAGAAATAAAATAGTAGTTAAAATCGTTGCAAGCGAAAGAAACATAATAAGCCTCCGCTCATGCGGGTAATTTTTTAGGGGGTCTAGTCAGGGGTTCCTACGGCCTTTGTGCGCGCTCGATTCGGTCGTTCATCTTGTCAAACCTAATTTAAAGTTGCCATTTTCACTTTTTCGTTTGACAACAATAAAGACAGTTAAGCTCCCCTTTCCGATAGAATTGCAATTTATATTTATACCATTCGACCATTGAAATTGGTCAAAAATGGTGTCTGTCCGTCTGTCTGTCACGTGTTTAAATATAAACATCAAATTTGGTATGAAGGTGTATAAACATCACAAGCTCCTGGAATTTATTTCCGCCTCTGAAAATGAATTAATACATTTTTGAGTTTGCTCTTTGACGAAAGTATTTAAGTTTAAACGTTTTGATTTAGCACATAGATATATAAATAATATAAATAAATAAAAATTTTACCAAGTTTAAAACAAAACTTAATGTTGGCTCTTTGTTCGAAGCTCGTTTTCCGACCGCCACTACAAATGAAATGTGATATCTCAGCTATTATACAAGTCAGCTGTTACCATATAAAAATTTTATACGACAAGCTTACCGTCAGGTGCGCTCGACTGTAGCTTTCCTTACTTGTTATACCATTCGACCATTGAAAATGGTCAAAAATGGTATACTAAGTTTGTGCAAATGTATGTAACAGGCAGAAGGAGGCATGGCAGACCCCACAAAGTATAAATATTCTGACTCTGGATCACTAGCTGAGTCGATTGAGCCATGTCCGTCTGTCTGTCCGTCTGTCCGTTTGAACGTATGGATCTCAGCTATTACAAAAGCTAGAGACACCATATTTCACATGAAGGTTCCTGTTTACCATAGGTAGATCGAGTTTATTTTATATTTTTGATGCCACGCCCACCGCCCACGCAAATCGATAATTTTCGATTATCAGGAGAAGTATTGAAGTTATAGCTTTCTGCTTTGGTATGAACATAAATAATTGCAATATAAATAATATTTCCCAAATTACAATTCAATCGGACAATAAACACAGAAGTTATCCATGTTTCCGTTTTCCGTACTTCCACTGCTTGGGCCTGTGCTTCGCGTCGTGACGTCATCGTCGATGCTTTGTTTTAGCCGTAGCATGTGAAAAGCTATACAGTTTTCACATGTAGATGGCGCTATTCAAAAATAGATATAATTTGAACTTGTGCAGCGTTTTTTGATAGAATTAAATGTGTAATAATTTGTTTCGAAACTTGGCGAATGGTATCTTACTGTCGGGCCGCTCGACTATAGCTTTCTTTACTTGTTTTTTTCCTTAACTTTATGTATGTATATAGAAACTCTGCACGGTAGCTTTGTTTTCTTTAAGAACACAGATAGATTATATTTCTAAAGTTTATGTGTTTAGTGTGCATATAAAAAAGGACAAAATTTCAAAAAACTAAGCGCAATCGACAGATGCCTTAGATCGGGATATCGATAGTATGCGTTAGTTGTAACAACTTTTAAGGAATCTGAAAATATGCGAAAGTAGTTCAATAGTATGCGATAGTAGGTTGAATAATACAAATTTAATAGGTTGACCCGTAATATTAAAGAAGTGCAAACATAATGTTAAGTGTCGATAAGTATCGATAGTTTTAAACAAGTAAGAAAACTACATTCGAGAGTGGTCGACTCTAATATACCCGCTACCCAGCTGCTCGTACATCAAAATTATTTGCGAAACAATAAAGAACGGCTACAATCATATTTTGACCGTAAAAGGCCATGGACTTACAATATTTATGAAAAGTCAAATTCTAAAATAAAAAAAAAAAAAATTTTTGTACACATTTAAGTTTTGATGCGGTTGGGACTCGAACCCGTAAATGCATAATAGTTCTGTTCGTTTTGCAGTCCACAACTTAACCCATTTACCACCGTACACACACACACTATTCGGCACAATACTGCAGGCAGCGCGGCCGGCAGCGCTGCTTACAGCTATGGAAAACGTTAAGCTGATTAACTTCTGTGCTTATTATCCGATTGTTACCAAATTTTCAGAGATCATGTGGCAAGCTATAGTTATCATATAAACCGAAAATGAACAATATGGCGTCAAAATCAATCAAGTTTTTTGGATTTACGGAAACGGAAGGAGGCGTGGCCAAAATCCAAAATAAACTTGATCAGCGTGCAATAATAACACCAAATTTGAGAGTTCTAGCTCTTAAAATAGCTGAGATCTAGATTTTCACACGGACAGACAGACGGACATGGCTATATCGACTCGGCTGTTGATCCTGAGCCAGAATATATATACTTTATGGGGTCGGAGGTGTCTCCTTCTGCTGGTACATACATTTTCGGTTTGAACAAAGTTATAATACCCTTCTATTTTATGAGTACCGGGTAAAATTATTTATGTGCAAAGCTGTAACTTCAATACTTCTCTCCTTCTCCTGATAATCAATTATCGATTTGAGTGGGCGCTGGGCATGCCATCAAAAATTGAAAATAAACACAATCTACCTATGGCATACAGAAACCTTCGTGTGAAATATGGTGTCTCTAGCTTTTCTAATAGCTGAGATCTAGTCGTTCAAACGTACAGACGGACAGACCGACAGACGTTTCATTTGCGCTGTTTATACCATTCGACCATTGAAAATGGTCAAAAATGGTATACTAAGTTTGTGCCAATGTATGTAACAGGCAGAAGGAGACACCTCCGACCCCATAAAGTATATATACTCTGTCTCAGGATCAACAGCCGAGTCGATATAGTCATGTCCGCCTGTCCGTCTGTCTGTCTGTCCGTCTGTCCGTCTGTCTGTCCGTGTAAAAATTCAGATCTCAGCTATTATAGGAGCTAGAACTACCAAATTTGGAGACAAAATGTGTTATTATTGCACGCTGCTCAAGTTTATTTTGGATTTTGGCCACGCCTCCTTCCGCCCCTGTAAATAAAAGAAAAACATTGATTACAAGCGCAATTTTGATGCCATATTTTTCATTTTCGGTTTATATGATAACTATAGCTAGCCAGATGATCTCTGAAATTTGGTAACAATCGGATAATAAACACAGAAGTTATTCAGCTTAACGTTTTCCATAGCTGTAAGCAGCGCTGCCGGCAGTGCAAATTCTTTATTTGTACAGGAGATAATAAGAATGCCTTACAATGCAAATTTTTGCAGTTGTTGGAAAACAGCGTCAGTAGCTTAGTGGAAAAGCGATAAACTCCTGAACCGACAGGCCCGTGGCTCGGTTCCCAGTTCATGCCGCATAAGCATTTTCTTTTTTTTTTAAGAACTTATACTTTAATTTTTGAATATGCATTAATTGGTGGTTGTGCATTTTATTTAAAATTTTTTAAATAGCTCACAATGAACTTAGTTAACAAGTGGAGAAGTGACAGTCTCTTAAATCAGCTGTGTGCGATTGTTAGAACGCTGCCTTTTTTATATTTTTTTATTTTTATTTTTTATTTAATTGTATGTTTAAGTTATGAGAATAAATAGCAACAACAACACGCATTATGCTTTCAGACTTTTTTTTTTGACGTGCAAGAATTTCCTAATGGTCTCATAATGTAACTTTGGCAAAATTTACGTAATGGCTTAATGACCGAATGGAGAAGTGGTAGACCTCTTAGGTAATGGGTCCAAGGTTCGATTCCGCATGCACGCGTGGTGTCATGGTGAGATCGGACTTTTCTTATTTTTTTCAAAAAAAAGTTGTTGCCTCCCGTTTTGAGCAACCTTCATGAAACTTTGTATACATGTTTCTTATTGCTGCCCGCTGTAAATAAGTCGGAACGAGCCGGTACGGACCGATACATCGTATAGATGCCATAGAACCTATCGGTCGTTTTTTTAACAAAATTTATCAAAAGTTAGAGTGCTCTAGAACACTTTCCATTCAAGTATATAAAGAGGTATTAAAAGGGCACATTTCGTTTTTTACATGCAGGTATTCGATTTTCAGTCCTCAAAAGGTTGAATTATTATTTTAACTGTTTAAGTGATAAATCTTGGATTTTTTGGTACCTGAATAAACGTTATACGTTTTCAATACTTTTACTCCTTTTTGCCGGCAGCGCTGCTTGCAGCGTACACGTGTGAGTACGGTGGTGAAATGGGTTAAGTTGTGGACTGCAAAACGAACAGAACTATTATGCATTTACGTGTTCGAGTCCCACCCGCATCAAAAATTAAATGTTTGCAAAAATGTTTTTTTTTTTATTTTAGATTTTGACTTTGCATAAATATTGTAAGTCCAAAGCCTTTTACGGTCAAAACAAGGTGTAGCCGTTATTTTTTGTTCCGCAAATAAATGATTTACGAGCAGCTGTAGCTTTCTTACTTGTTATTATTCAAACTACTATTGCATACTATGAACTGCTTTCAGATTCCTTTAAAGATGTTACAACTAACGCATAATATCGATATCCCGATCTAAGGCATCTATCTATTGCGCTTGGTTTTTTTGAAATTTTTTACTTTTTTATATGCACTCAAAAGTCGAAAACTCTTTAGAAATATAATCTACCTTTGAGCTTTAAGAAACCAAAGCTACTATGCAGAGTTTCTATATATGTACATACAAACATAAAATAAAGGAAAAAACAAGTAAGGAAAGCTACAGTCGAGCGCACCGAACAGTAAGGTATCATTCGCCCAGTTTCGAAAGAAACAAGTAAGAACGGCTACAGTCAAGTGTTGACTGTATAAGACCATGGATTCTTCAAGGTTATGAAAAAAATCAGATTTAGGAAACTGTTATTGGTAAACGTGTTTTTCAAAGAAAAATAATAATTAACAACACATATAATTTCAGTTAGACGCCAAGCAGTCCAATTAGTAGTAAAAGCACTGCTTGGAAAAACCACTGCTTGTTTGCTTGCAGTGGGCGCAGTGCAAATTTTAATAATTTTAATACAAAATTTAATAACAGAAAATTTTTTTAAACGTTCATAAATGTTTATATTTTTTTTGTGAAAACTAAAAAGTTATTTATAATTTCTTCTGCTGTAAAATTGTATGAAATTCTTTGTTGAAGAATTGTATGTGGGTTAAAAGGTGAGGCTGTTGCCTTTTGCCCCTCCTAGTTGCAGACTTTTTTACGCTTCCTATGCACTACTTGCATTCCATTCTTTTTGGTTACCCTCCATCATTTGTTTTCGGTTTGATCAATAATCATAAACGTGTTTTTCAAAGAAAAATAATAAACAACACATATCATTTTCAGTTAGACGCCAAGCAGTTCAGCAGTGAAAAAAAACACTGCTTGGAAAAAACACTGCTTGCTTGCAGGGGGCGCAGTGCAAATCTATATGAAACATTGAATAACTTTCATGTTCATTATCCGATCGGAACAAAATTTTCAGCAATCGTTTAGGTGGTGATAGTTATAATTCACACCAAAACTGAATACTCTAGCTTTATTATTGCGCTTGCTATACGGTTTATCGATTTGCGGGGGCGGAAGTAGGCGTGTTCCAAATTTTAATAAAAATGTTACAGCGTATGATTCACATAATGTTGAATGAATTATTGGGTATTAACATAGATAAATACAATATAAGTCTATTCTAAAAATTACAATCCTATCGGACGATAAACACAGAAGTTAATGTTTCCGTTTTCCGTACTTTCACTGCTTGCGCCTGTGCTGCGCGTTGTGACGTCATCGTCACGATGCTTTGTTTCACCCGTAGCGTGTGTACAGCTGATTGCTATGTTTTCACATGTAGATGGCGCTATTCAAAAATAGATCTAATTTAAATAATAGGTGGCGGTTGAACTTGTGTAGTTTTTTGATGGAATTTAATGTGTAATAATTTGTTTCGAAACTGGTATCTTACTGTCGGGCGGGCTGAATGTAGCTTTCTTTACTTGTTGCCACTAAATTTTGGCAAACGCATTTTCGGCAACTGAGATCGCTGGCTCGCAACTACGGAGCAAATAATAAGGTAACCATACGTGAAATGTCTTATATCTGTCAAGTATCAAATTATTTACTTAGAGCTTGCTCACACTAGCACCGTGTTCAAATAATGCATTTGCCAAAACGAAATCAACATCCTCGATAGTATAGTGGTCAGTATCTCCGCCTGTCACGCGGGAGACCGGGGTTCAATTCCCAGTCGGGGAGTGATGTGTATAAGAATTTTTTTTTTTTTATACCACGTATTTGCACTTAAATGCACTAGAATTTAAAGTAGTAAAAAAATAATGTAAAATAAAAAAATTCTAAAACTCTGCCTGACCGGGAATTGACACCCCGGCCTCCCACGTCGGGGATACTAACCACTAAACTATCGAGGGCTTTGATTGCTGACTTCCAAAACATATTTGTAATTGCCAACCATTTCATTTGCGCTGTTTCTACTTTAATATTGTTGTATATTTAGAATAGTATTAATAATAACATTTGTAAAAGGTCTGTGTAAGTCTATGTATTTAAGTCTATGTAAGTCTATGTATACAATTTTAATAATTGTTTAACTACCTACGTAAATAACTACCTTAGAAAATAGCTTAAGTTTGGTATAAAACAAAGTAAACATAAAGTGACCATACCTAAAATGATGGTGCTATTCAAAGATAGATCTAATTTTAACAATAGGTGGCATATGAACTTTTGCAGAGGAAATAAAAGTGTGATAATTAGACCATGGATTTTAAAAAAATACATGGTCTATTGTGTATGTTGAAATGTGCGTAACAGGTCTGCGACCCCATTAAGTATATATATTCTTGCTCAGGATCACTAGCCAAGTCGACTAAGCCATGTCTGTCTGTCCGTCTGTATGAACGCCTAAATCTCAGAAACTAAATAAGCTAGAGCCACCAAATTTGGTGACAACACTTATGTGAATCATACGCTTACTTCCGCTCCCGCAAATCGATAAACCGTATAGCAAGCGCAATAATAAAGCTAGGGTATTCAGTTTTGATGTGAATGATAACTATCACCACCTAAACGATCGCTGAATTTGGTTCCGATCGGATAATGAACATAAAAGTTATTCAACGTATCATATAGATTTGCACTGCGCCCACTGCAAGTAAGCAAGCAGTGTTTTTTCCAAGCAGAGTTTTTCAACTGCTTGGACAGCTTGGCGTCTAACTGAAAATTATATGTGTTGTTTATTATTTTTCTTTGAAAAACACGTTTACCAATAACAGTTTTCGAAATCAGATTTTTTTCATAACCTTGAAAAATCCATGGTCTTATACAGTCAACACTTGACTGTAGCCGTTCTTACTTGTTATACCAAACTTTATATATTTTCTAACAGTTGAGTATTTACGTAGGTAGTTAAACAATTAAAAAAATGTTTAGAGGCGGTTGGCGTGGCACATCAAATTTAAAATAAACTCTAGGAGCTTGTGATGTTTATACAAATTTACATACACCTTCAAAATAAATTCGGTGTCTGTAGCTTTTATAATAGCTGAGATCTGTGTCTTCACACAGACGCGTGACGGACAGACAGACAAACAGACGGACATGGCTTTGATCTCTGAAAATTTACATACATTGGCACAAACTTAGTATACCATTTTTGACCATTTTTAATGGTCGAATGGTATAAACAGCGCAAATGAAACGGTTGACATTTACAAATATGTTTTAGGAGTCAGCAATGAAAACCCTAGATAGTTTAGTGGTTTGTATCCCCGTATTCGACGTGGGAGGCCGGGGTGTCAATTCCCGGACGGGTAGAGTTTTAGAGTTTTTTTTTAATTCACCTAATTATACCCGCTACTCATAGAGTAGAAGGGAATTATAATATTGTTCAAACTGAAAATGTATGTAACAGGCAGAAGGAGACACCTCCGACCCCATAAAGTATATATACTCTGTCTCAGGATCAACAGCCGAGTCGATATAGCCATGTCCGCCTGTCCGTCTGTCTGTCTGTCCGTCTGTCCGTCTGTCTGTCCGTGTAAAAATTCAGATCTCAGCTATTATAGGAGCTAGAACTACCAAATTTGGTGACAAAATGTGTTATTATTGCACGCTGCTCAAGTTTATTTTGGATTTTGGCCACGCCTCCTTCCGCCCCTGTAAATAAAAGAAAAACATTGATTACAAGCGCAATTTTGATGCCATATTTTTCATTTTCAGTTTATATGATAACTATAGCTAGCCAGATGATCTCTGAAATTTGGTAACAATCGGATAATAAACACAGAAGTTATTCAGCTTAACGTTTTCCATAGCTGTAAGCAGCGCTGCCGGCAGTGCAAATTCTTTATTTGTACAGGAGATAATAAGAATGCCTTACAATGCAAATTTTTGCAGTTGTTGGAAAACAGCGTCAGTAGCTTAGTGGAAAAGCGATAAACTCCTGAACCGACAGGCCCGTGGCTCGGTTCCCAGTTCATGCCGCATAAGCATTTTTCTTTTTTTAAGAACTTATACTTTAATTTTTGAATATGCATTAATTGGTGGTTGTGCATTTTATTTAAAATTTTTTTAAATAGCTCACAATGAACTTAGTTAACAAGTGGAGAAGTGACAGTCTCTTAAATCAGCTGTGTGCGATTGTTAGAACGCTGCCTTTTTTATATTTTTTTATTTTTATTTTTTATTTAATTGTATGTTTAAGTTATGAGAATAAATAGCAACAACAACACGCATTATGCTTTCAGACTTTTTTTTTTGACGTGCAAGAATTTCCTAATGGTCTCATAATGTAACTTTGGCAAAATTTGCGTAATGGCTTAATGACCGAATGGAGAAGTGGTAGACCTCTTAGGTAATGGGTCCAAGGTTCGATTCCGCATGCACGCGTGGTGTCATGGTGAGATCGAACTTTTCTTATTTTTTTCAAAAAAAAGTTGTTGCCTCCCGTTTTGAGCAACCTTCATGAAACTTTGAATACATGTTTCTTATTGCTGCCCGCTGTAAATAAGTCGGAACGAGCAGGTACGGACCGATACATCGTATAGATGCCATAGAACCTATCGGTCGTTTTTTTAACAAAATTTATCAAAAGTTAGAGTGCTCTAGAACACTTTCCATTCAAGTATATAAAGAGGTATTAAAAGGGCACATTTCGTTTTTTACATGCAGGTATTCGATTTTCAGTCCTCAAAAGGTTGAATTATTATTTTAACTGTTTAAGTGATAAATCTTGGATTTTTTGGTACCTGAATAAACGTTATACGTTTTCAATACTTTTACTCCTTTTGCCGGCAGCGCTGCTTGCAGCGTACACGTGTGAGTACGGTGGTGAAATGGGTTAAGTTGTGGACTGCAAAACGAACAGAACTATTATGCATTTACGTGTTCGAGTCCCACCCGCATCAAAAATTAAATGTTTGCAAAAATGTTTTTTTTTTATTTTAGATTTTGACTTTGCATAAATATTGTAAGTCCAAAGCCTTTTACGGTCAAAATAAGGTGTAGCCGTTATTTTTTGTTCCGCAAATAAATGATGTACGAGCAGCTGTAGCTTTCTTACTTGTTATTATTCAAACTACTATTGCATACTATGAACTGCTTTCAGATTCCTTTAAAGATGTTACAACTAACGCATAATATCGATATCCCGATCTAAGGCATCTATCTATTGCGCTTGGTTTTTTTTGAAATTTTTTACTTTTTTATATGCACTCAAAAGTCAAAAACTCTTTAGAAATATAATCTACCTTTGAGCTTTAAGAAACCAAAGCTACTATGCAGAGTTTCTACGGACGGTTGGCGTGGCACATCAAATTTAAAATAAACTCTAGGAGCTTGTGATGTTTATACAAATTTACATACACCTTCAAAATAAATTTGGTGTCTGTAGCTTTTATACGAGGGTCGTTTGATAAGACCGTGACTTTTTGAATAAAATATATTTTTTTCGTCAAAGAAGCGTTTTATTTCTCAACATAATCTCCTTTTAGCTCTATACATTTAGTCCAGCGTTTTTCCAATTTTTTTATTCCTTCCAAATAATAGGTTTTCTCAAGGCCCTCAAAATAGTCGTTTGTTTCTGTGATGACCTCTTCATTTGACCCGAATCTCTTACCGCCGAGCCATTTCTTCATGTTTGGAAACAAAAAATAGTCACAGGGGGCCCTCGTAATAGCTGAGATCTGTGTCTTCACACAGACGCGTGACGGACAGACAGACAAACAGACGGACATGGCTCAATGATCCTTAACAAGAATATTTTTATTTATTTAATTTATTTAACTTAAAGTCAACTAATAGCAGTCGACGTAAAAGTTACAGAAAAACAGATAAAAAATGTATATATATAAAGATAAACGACTTAACATAATCAGTTTTGATTAAAGCTAAAAGATTTGAGTTTATGCATAAAGTTTAATATTTTAATTAAGTTCGAAATTATAAAATGTAATACAAAATATTTTTTTTATAAAATTTAATTTAATATAATTTAATTTAATTTAATTCCGGAAAAAAACAAAAATTCTAGCCGATCCAACATTTGTTGCAATGGATTGGGGAAAACCCAGAAAAACCCAATCAGATCAGAAAAGTTAATATTAGTTATTAGTATTAAGTGTTAATGAGTTAAGAATATGAATTTTTATGTTAGAAAGAGAGGACTCTAAGTTGAAAAGTCTAAAAAGTTTATTATATTGATCGCAGAGAAGACGGAAAGGTTCATGCAAGCTATAATTACTAGAACAAAAGTCTAATAAAAATGGCTGAAAATTACGGGTAACTCTAGAAGGAACACTAAAGTTAAGTTGCCTGAGTAAGGAAGGGGAATCGACCTCAAATCTTATGAGTTTTATGATAAACAAGACACTTAACATAATACGACGGTTAGCTAAAGAAGGAAGGCTAATTAAAAGAAGCCGATTATGATAAGGTGGTACATCTACTACTGGAACCCAGTTGAAACTACGTAAAGCAAAAAAAAGAAACTGCTTTTGAACAGACTCAATTCTGTCTTGATAAATTTGGTACTGCGGAGACCACACGCAAGAACCATATTCAAGAATTGGACGTACAAGAGAAGTAAAAAGTAACTTGTTTGTAAAGGGATCATTAAATTCTTTGGCCCATCTTTTAATGAAACCAAGTACACGAAAAGCCTTGTTGACAATGTGTGTAACATGTCGATCAAATTTCAATTTCTGATCAAAGAGAATACCTAGATCATTTACTTCAGATATTCTTAAAAGTTGAGTTAAATTAAAGGAGTAGTTCATGACGTGATGGTTTCCTCTGTAAAATGACATAACTTTACATTTAGAACAATTTAGATGTAGCAGGTTATGACTACACCAGGCAAAAAACTTGTCAAGATCCATTTGAAGAAAGTTTAAAATTTTGTCATTATACGTCAGACAAAGTTTAACGTCGTCAGCGTACATAAGGATAGATGATTGTGTTAGTACAGAAGGTAGGTCATTAATAAAAAGGTTAAAAAGTAGAGGGCCAAGATGACTTCCCTGAGGAACCCCAGATGTAACAAATATAAGCTTAGATTGGCAAGAGTTAAAAATGACTCTTTGCGTCCTCTTAGTTAAATAATTAGATATCCACAAAATACGTTTTTAAGGAAAACCAATTAACTCTAATTTATGAAGCAATAAGTTATGATTAACGGAGTCAAATGCTTTACTGAAATCAGTGTAGACCACATCAGTTTGCATTTTCCTCCGAAATCCTTTGGTTATAATTGAGGAAAACTCAAGAAGATTAGTAGTCGTAGATCTAAATTTGACAAATCAATGCTGATAAGGGGAAAGAACGGACTTACACATATGTGTTAATTGTGCAATCAAGATTTTTCAAAAATTTTAAGAATAGCAGATAATTTACAGATACACCTATAATTCTTCACATCTTGGTTAGAGCCACATTTGTGAAAAGGGATAGAGAAGGAATCGTACCATATAGGCAGAAAGTAACTCGTGGCTACGGACAAATCAAGCAACTTAAATATAGGCTTACAAATCGTATCAGCACAGAATCTAAGTATACATGCTGGAACACTATCAGGACCGAGAGAAAATACAGGCTTAGAGGATTTAAGATAGCTTAGTAAAGAGATTTAGTTAATAGAAGGGAAAAAAAGAAGTTAGAATTATTTAAGGAATACGGGTATGATTGCATAGTATAGGCTTCAGTGGAGTAAGTAGATTGAAAAAAGTCCGCAAACAAATCGGCAGCAGCCTAATCATTAGTTGCTTTGTTATTTTCAAAAAAAGATTAGATGGAAATTTATTAGTTCTACGTTTCCAATTAACAAAGTTATAAAACTGCTTAGGATCTTGGGCAAACTGTAGGCGACAACGATTCAAGTAATCATTGTAGCAGCGTGTATTTAGAGAAAAAAAGTTAGCTCTAACAACGATATAACGAGGATAGTCAGAAGGACTTCCAGTAGATTTAAACTTTTTAAAATATCTGGATTTCAAATTTTTTAAAACCATCAATTTACGAGAAAACCAAGGTGGGCTAACACACTTAACTGGGTAAGCATAAGGAACGCATTGATCAAAAAATGAATTGACAGATTTATAAAAACGCTTAATGAAATTGGTCTTGCGAAAGCAGCGAGATTTTAATTTGGAAAGAGAATTTTCAGTTTGCACAAGAGTAGGCAAATTTAATGACAAATCTTATGTGGGATGGTAAGGATCTTTAGGTAAAACTAAAGGATCATAGTATTTTGCAACATTACATCAGATGAAAAGATAAGATCAAGCATTCTACCATTTAGGTTAGGAATATTATTAATTTGAAATAATGAAAGTTTAGAAAGTCCTATAACAAATTTATTAAAGCTAGAGAGAACCAAGAAATCTGATTGAGAGGTCCATGCAACTTCTGGTAAATTAAAATCATCAAAAACTAAAAAAAAAACCTCTATCAGATAGCGTGGATGCAACAGACTGGATAGAGCAAAGATGTTCAAGGTAGATGGAAACATCTGAAGAAGGGGGAATATAAGAGCAAGTAATGTGTATTGAAATTTGACACACTGACACTTTAACACAGATAAATTCTGGGCAAACAATTAACGGTTGTTCAACAGATAAATCAGACCTAGCAGCTATAAGCACGCCTCCACCAGTTCGAAGAAGAAGGAAGTGTACTTATCTGTAAAGATTGAGCTACTGACTACATCTGGTTTCAACCAAGTTTCAGTAAATATTAAAATATGGTAATTAAAAGAAACACAATCAATAAACAATTTAGAGAGTTTAGTGTTTAGTCCTCTAACATTTTGATAAGCAATAAAAAGAGAAGATGGATTTAGTTTTTTGATGTTCCACTCGAAGACGGGACACTGGAAACTACTGGCAGAGAAACTGAGGGACGAGTTTTTTGTTTAGGAGTATACTCCTTAACAATTAAATCAGGGGCCCAAAAATTTACTCTACAGACTTTTTTAAAGCTGTCTGCAGGAATATTAATTTTGAACTATGCAATGTCTCGTGCATAGTTAAATTTAAATTTCTCAACAATAAGGCTCGTTATTGAAATCTTTGATTGAATGAATGCTTGCACATCTTCAATTGAAGTATCGGGGGCCAAGCGAGAAACAAAAATAAATTTCTTTGGCTTAACGGCGACAAAGGACTTAGTTATGTTTGGAGGCATAACTACAGAAGAGCTGCAACCAGTGTTATTTACTATACTCCTAGACACAGGCGAAGTAGGAGAAGTGACGACCACAATAGATGGATCAATCAAACTAACCGTGGAGGCTTAAGGCAAAATAGCCGAGACACATGCTCGCATGGGATAACGGAGTTAAAGGAGTTGATGGAAGAACTGACACAAGCGGAGGGTCCTCTAGAGAATTAAGGTTATTCAGTTGGGATTCTAGTTCAATGAACACCGAATGCAACTTAGAAAACGAAGCCCGCAAACGAGCAACGTTCAATTTGGTCTGTCTCAGGGTCTTACGTAGGTTAAGTTCACCTACGCGACAACCTTCACAATACCATTTAAGGCCAATTTTGCTGTTAATAGCATATTTTATACGGCCGGTAAGGCCAATGCACTTAACGTGAAAAACGTTATCGGAGAGCCAGAAATCAACAAAATCTGACTTAGAGTCAGCAGAGGATTTGCAGTTTCTAGTTGAGCACGACAACATCTTCATAAAAGTGAATGTACCTCAAAAAACGTAGGGAACACCAAAAAAATATTAAAGTAGGAAAAAAATTTCAAAAATAAAAATAACAAAAACAAAAAGCTATAAAGAACTGTTAGAGAGACAAAGTAAACGGGAGAAGCGATAAGAACAGACGCACAATGCAAACACAGTAAACTCGAGGGAGTATTAGTAAGTAAGCTAAGCTAAAAACTACAACAACAGCAACGCTACGGTAAGAGTAACACTCAACACACGCGTAACAAGCTCAAAGAGCGTAAATAAAATCGTGAGAGCGGGATAGTGTAGAAGAGTAGACTCAAAACAAAAACAACAAATGACGCCAAAGACGCGCAAGTTGATACTTGTGTAAATTGTGTAAATTTAGTGAAATTGCAAAGCACCAGGGGTAACACGAAGTGTTTAGAATACGCACCGGGTTAGCACAAACTAAAATACACCAAAGTAAATTAAAACCACAAATTGTTTGCAAAAATTAGGTAGAAAAAAATAAATAATATTGAGAGTGAAGGTCAACACAACCGATCACCAGAAAGTCACTCAATATACAGACATTCCTGTTGTAAATGGAGCAGATAGAAACTGATTCACAAATAAGCCCAAACTTTACATTTGTCTTAACTGGAAAAAAAATAAAATCTATTGTAAGGGCCCAAGGCTCTGGAGGGTAAAAAAAAAAACCAAAATAAAATAAGCTAAAACATTTCATTGTGTAGGTGCGCAGACAAAAGAGCACCTCGAAAAAGAAACTGAAACAAGATCGATGATCACAAGGCGGACTGTATTGAGAGCATACGATGCTTTTGTAATTTCTGATATATGTAAATGACAAATTAGAAAATACCACATAATCTCGAGTCAATTAGATCGATTTTCTGGCTTATTTGCATGCCATGCGGAAATTGTACGAAACGCAAGAATTGCCAATGATTAATGATTAAACCGAAAACAAATGATGGAGGGTCACCAAAAAAAATAGAATGCAAGTACTGCATAGGAAGCGTAAAAGAGTCTGCAGCTAGAAGGGGCAAAAGGCAACAGCCTCACCTTTTAACCCACATACAATTCTTCAACAAAGAATTTTATACAATTTTTACAGCAAAAGAAATTATAAAAACCATTTAGTTTTCACAAAAAAAAAAATGATAAACATTTATAAACGTTTATAAAAATTTACTGTTATTAAATTTTGTATTAAAACAAGTAAGAAAGCGACAGTCGAGTGTGCTCGACTGTAATATACCTGCTACCCAGCTGCTCGTACATCATTTATTTGGTGAACAAAAAAAAAACGGCTACAATCATATTTTGACCGTAAAAGGCTATGGACTTACAATATTTATGCAAAGTCAAAATCTAAAATAAAAAAAAAAATCATTTTTGCACACATTTAATTTTTGATGCGGGCGGGACTCGAACCCGTAAATGCATAATAGTACTGTTCGTTTTGCAGTCCACAACTTAACCCATTTCACCACCGTACACGCAAACACGATTCGGTACAATGCTGCAGATCTCAGCTATTATAAGAGCTAGGACTACCAAATTTGGTGACAATATGTGTTATTATTGCACGCTGATCAAGTTTATTTTGAATTTTGGCCACGCCCTCTTCCGCCCCCGTAAATCGAAAAAAACATTGATTACAAGCGCAATTTTGATGCCATATTGTTCATTTTCGGTTAACATGATAACTATAGCTAGCCAAATGATCTCTGAAAATTTGGTAACAATCAGATAATAAACACAGAAGTTATTCAGCTTAACGTTTTCCATAGCTGTAAGCAGCGCTGCCGGCAGCGCTGCTTGCAGCATTGTGCCGAATCGTGTGTGCGTGTACGGTGGTGAAATGGGTTAAGTTGTGGACTGCAAAACGAACAGTACTATTATGCATTTACGGGCTCGAGTCCCGCCCGCATCAAAAATTAAATGTGTGCAAAAATGTTTTTTTTTTTTTATTTTATATTTTGACTTTGCTTAAATATTATAGCCTTTTACGATCAAAATTTGATTGTAGCCGTTTTTTTGTTCCGCAAATAAATTATGTACAAGCAGCTGGGTAGCGGGTATATTACAGTGGAGCACACTCGACTGTAGCTTTCTTACTTTTTTTTTGTTGTTTCGATTTCGCTTGCATTTGGCTCTTGCATTTCGTCACCCCACACCCCGCATATTCTATTGCTGTCTACAAACGTAGTTACAGCTAACTTTTGTTTGATTCTCTTTTTCGCTTGTTCTTATTTCGATTGTTTGATAGACATACATTTAGAGTTTTCTCCTTTGGGTTACATATCCCGCACTCCGCACTTTTACATTTCTGCCTACAATCGTAGTTACAGCAAAAGTTTAACTTGCTTTATTTGGACCGCTCGGATCATTTTCGTTTGTTTGCACACACGACGCTAGACTTACATAGTCAACGTCGTTGTGAGGGTAGCTTACAAAGTTTGTGACACTTACTCCTTTTTGTTGACTTTTGTAAACCTTTATATTAAATACGCCTTAGTCCGAAAAGATGATTGAAAAGCCACAAATCAGCAAGACAAGTGCAGAATTATCACTATGCTTGCATCATTTAGTTTCGTGTTTTTCAGAAGAAGCATTGGGGGTAGTTAAGCCGTATCAATTAACGGATTGCAACTATTCAAAGGCAATCGGTAGTTTCAAAGCAGTATATGACAATAACTGTCTTATATTCTTTGATACAGTTTCGCAATTGATATACCTAGGATGACAAAACCATCCGCATCAAGTTTGAGATCGATCATAGATACGGTGTCTGCTATATATGCGTCGTTGTTTGGTTGCAAGAAGCTGCATATGCGCTCAGGGTAGTTGCACAGCAGCCAAGACAAGTTACTGTTACACCACCTCTCCCTTTTTCGAAATCATGTTGCACTTGTGCCTAGCAATGCAAATTGTGATGTCGAACAACATGTTGTGGCACGGCAACAGTGGATGAACGGACGATCAACATTTTGGGGCACTGTTGGTGCTCCTGCAGGTTTTGAGCATTTTGAGCAAAAGTCTACTTGAAGAGCGTGCCTGGCAGACCCCACAAAGTATATATATTCTGACTCAGGATCACTAGCTGAGTCGATAGAGCCATGTCCGTCTGTCGGTCTGCCTGTCCGTCTGTCCGTCCGAGAGACACCATATTTCACATGAAGGTTCCTGTATACCATAGGTAGATCGAGTTTATTATCAATTTTCGATGCCACGCCCACCGCCCACGCAAATCAATAATTAGGAAAAGTATTGAAGTTACAGCTTTCTGCTTTAGTATGAACATAAATAATTGCAATATAAATCTATTTCCAAACTACAATCCAATCGGGCGATAAACACAGAAATTATCCATGTTTCCGTTTTCCGTACTTCCACTGCTTGCGCCTGTGCTGCGCGTCGTGACGTCATCGTCACGATGCTTCGTTTCAGCCGTAGCATGTGTAAAGCTATGCAGTTTTCACTTGTAGATGGGGCTATTCAAAAATAGATTTAATTTAAACAATAGGTGGCGGATAAACTTGTGCAGCGTTTTTTGATGGAATTAAATGTGTGATAATTTGTCTTACTGTCGGGCGCGCTCGACTGTAGCTTTCTTTACTTGTTGTCTTTAAATTTTTTAAGTTAAGAGATAATTGGTATAATACTTAGAGAGTCAAAATCTTCTAAAGCTATATTTCTTAAAACTATGTACTATCGATACTTAACGATAACCTAATAAACCTTATGTTTGCAATTCTTTAATGCTGTGGATCAACATCTCAAATTTGTATACCCGCTACCTATAGAGTAGAAGGGTATTATAACTTTGTTCAAACCGAAAATGTAACCGAAAATGTAACAGGCAGAAGGAGACACGTCCGACCCCGTAAAGTATATATATTCTGGCTCAGAATCAACAGTCGTGTCGATATGGGCATGTCCGTCCGTCTGTCCGTATGAAAATCTAGATCTCAGCTATTATAAGAGTTAGGACTACCAAATTTGCTCCAAATATGTGTCATTATTTGTGGACTGCAAAACGAACAGTACTGGCATTTACGGGTTCGAGTCCCGCCCGCATCAAAAATTAAATGTGTGCAAAAATGTTTTTTTTTTAGTTTAGATTTTGACTTTGCATAAGTATTGTAAGTCCATGCCCTTTTACGGTCAAAATATGATTGTAGCCGTTCTTTTTTGTTCCGCAAATAAATGATGTACGAGCAGCTGGGTAGCGGGTATATTACAGTCGAGCATACTCGACTGTAGCATTCTTACTTGTTATTATTTAAACTATTATTGCATACTATAAACTACTTTCAGATTCCTTTAAAGATGTTACAACTAACGCATAATATCGATATCCCGATCTAAGGCATCTATTGCGCTTGGTTTTTTTAAATTTTGTAGTTCTTTATATGCACCCAAAAGTTAAAAACTCTTTAGAAATATAATCTACCTTGGATCTTTAAGAAACCAAAGCTACTGTGCAGAGTTTCTATATACATACAAACATAAAGTTAAGAAAAAAACAAGTAAGGAAAGCTACAGTCGAGTGCACCCGACAGTAAAGTACCATTCTTCCAGTTTCGAAACAAATCATCACACATGGTCTAATTATCACACTTTTATTTCCTCTAAAATAAAAAAATTGTTATACACAACATCTCCCCGACGGGGAATTGAACTCCGGTCTCCCGCGTGACAGGCGGGGATACTGACCACTATACTATCGAGGATGTTAATTTCAATTTGTCAAATGCATTATTTGAACACGGTGCTAGTGTGAGCAAGCTCTAAGTAAATAATTTGATACTTGACTGGTATAAGACATTTCACGTATGGTTACCTTATTATTTGCTCCGTAGCTTCGAGCCAGCGATCTCAGTTGCCGAAAATGCGTTTTCCAAAATTTAGTGGCAACAAGTAAAGAAAGCTACAGTCGAGCGCGCCCGACAGTAAGACAAATTATCACACATTTAATTCCATCAAAAAACTGCACAAGTTCATCCGCCACCTATTGTTTAAATTAGATCTATCTTTGAATAGCGCCATCTACATGTGAAAACATAGCAATCAGCTGTACACACGCTACGGCTGAAACAAAGCATCGTGACGATGACGTCACGACGCGAAGCACAGGCGCAAGCAGTGGAAGTACGGAAAACGGAGACAGGGATAACTACTGTGTTTATCGTCCAATTGATTGTAATTGTCCGATGGATTGTAATTTTGAGAATAGATTTTATTCGTTATATGTTTGTTTATTTATTAACGACCGCTTCATGTGGTGTACAATTTGTAACTGAGATTCTTAAGTCGAATGCGCGCTACTGTACGGTAGACGAATATGCATACAAAGTTAACATAAGAATAGATTTGCTCGAAGTCAATGATAATTTACAGTTAGGTTGTGGGTATGCTTTAATGTAACAACAAGAGAGTGACAGTGAGACAAACTGCGTTGTACATGTATCATATATTTCTAACACTCCTTCTCAACGTAATACGAGGGTCGATAAGACCGTGACTTTTTGTATTTGCCGCGCACCTGCTCTAAATACAACACTGCTCCTGTCAGCAGTTATCGATTAACAGCTGACTGTAAAATTTTGAGAAAGCTGCGTTTTTTGGTTTGCGTTTTATAGGCATTGAAAGCAGACGATCTCGTGAATTTTAACGAAAATGGAAAAAAGTGAATTTCGTGTGCTAATTAAGCATTATTTTTTGCGTAAAAAATCCATCACCGAAACCAAGGAAAGACTTGATAAATATTATGGGGACTCTGCACCATCAATTTCAATGGTTAAGAAATGGTTTACTGAGTTCCGTTGTGGTCGTACCAGTACAAGTGATGCCGAACGTTCAGGTCGCCCAAAAGAGGTCGTCATGCCAGAAATCGTCGACAAAATCCATGGAATGATATTGGATGATCGGAGAATGAAAGTGCGTGAGGTAGCTGAGGCTGTAGGCATCTCAACTGAACGGGTACATCACATTTTACATGAATATTTGGACATGAAAAAGCTTTCCGCGCGATGGGTGCCGCGATTGCTCACACACGACCATAAGCGCAACCGTGTGACCATTTCAAAGGAGTGTTTGGCGATGTTCAACCGCAATCCAAACGAATTTTTGCGCCGTTTCGTTACCGTAGACGAAACATGGATCCACCACACCACACCAGAGACCAAAGAACAATCAAGACAGTGGGTTTCTCCGGGTGAACGTGCACCAAAGAAGGCCAAGGTGGGTCTGTCGGCCAACAAGGTCATGGCCACAGTTTTTTGGGATGCACAAGGTATCATTCACATCGATTACCTTGAAAAGGGTAAAACGATCACCGGCGAATATTATTCAGAGCTTTTGGACAGATTCGATATTGATTTGAAGCAGAAACGACCGCATTTGGCGAAAAAAAAGTGCTGTTCCATCAGGACAATGCACGGGTGCACACGTGTGTAGTCAGCATGGCAAAATTTCATAAATTGGGCTACGAACTGCTACCCCATCCAGCATATTCTCCAGATTTAGCCCCCTGTGACTATTTTTGTTTCCAAACATGAAGAAATGGCTCGGCGGTAAGAGATTCGGGTCAAATGAAGAGGTCATCACAGAAACAAACGACTATTTTGAGGGCCTTGAGAAAACCTATTATTTGGAAGGAATAAAAAAATTGGAAAAACGCTGGACTAAATGTATAGAGCTAAAAGGAGATTATGTTGAGAAATAAAACGCTTCTTTGACGAAAAAAATATATTTTATTCAAAAAGTCACGGACTTATCAAACGACCCTCGTATGTTCACTTCATTCAAAATATAAAATTAACTATTTATTTTCAGTGTATACCCATCATACCAATATGCTTAACTTTACTAAGGTTCTTGGTTAGGACATCCTATATCATATTTTTAGTTGATACATTATTTCAATTAAATTTTCCTTAACCATTTCTCTGACATGGTGATACTTAATATCTATATGCTTGCTGCGCTCATGAAATTTTGAATCTTTAGCAAGATATTGAGGGCTTCGATTATCACTAAAAACCTGTGTTGCATGATTATCCTTCAAAACCATTTCGCTAATGAGTTTACGAATATGTATATGCTGCTTCCTTGGCAGCTGTTGACAGAGGCACGTACTCTGCTTCTGTACTACTAATAGCCACGACGCTCTGATTTTTTGACTCCCAAGATATTGCTGCTCCTGCAGCGAGAAACGTCCAGCCACTGTAGGACTTCCGGTCTGTGCAATTTCCAGCCCAGTCAGCATCGACATAACACTCGATGGGCTTTCCAGTCCACTTATAACGAAGACTTAGCTCAGTTGTACCTCTTAAATATCGCAGTACTCGCTTAGCCCCCACCTCGTGCTCCTTGTGAGGATTTGCATTGAGCTGCGAAAGCTTCGCAACAGAGTGTAGTATATCAGGGCGCGTAGTTATGGCTAGATACATCAACGAACCTATCAGGGATTGATAGCTTGCCTGGTTCGCTCTCTTGCACTCCTCATTGTCACACTTAACTTGGAATCCAGCCTCCAAAGGTATACCGTTGGTTTTGCAGTTACTCATACCATATTCGGAGAGAAGACCCTCTAAGTACTGTTTGTGACCAACAGTAACGTTGCCAGTTTCTCCTTCGCGGTCAATATCCATTCCAAGGAAATGTTTCAGTTGGCCGCCACCGACTACTTCGAATTCGCCCGCTATCGCCGCCTTTATATTGTTGAGTACCTCTTTGGATGTGCTGGCCACAATTAAATCGTCGACGTACACAGCAATAATGCTGAACTCACTGCCAGAGCGTTTAGTATATAAACACGGTTCGCTGACACATGGGACGAAACCAATCTTCAAGAGCACATCATTAAGTTTTGCGTTCCATTCTCGACTACTTTGTCTCAGTCCGTACAAAAACTTCTGGAGCTTTAGTACACTCCCAAGGTTATCTGGCTCGATAAAACCCTCTGGTTGTCGCATATATACCACATCTCGCAGTTCACTGTTAAGATAAGCAGAAGAAACATCCATCTGATGCATATACCTACCCTTTTAGACTGCTATGGCAATCACCAATCACCAATCACCAATCTGATTGTAGAATATCGCGCCACAGGAGAGAACGTTTCAGTGTAGTTTACACCATATCTTTGGCTACAGCCCTTGGCCACCAGACGAGATTTGAAGCGACTTACGTTGCCATCTTTGTCTCGCTTCACTGCATAAACCCATTTACAGTCGATCGCCCTTTCGCCTTTTCGCCCTTTCGCCACCAACGCCCATGTTTTGTTGGCTTTTAAACTATCGATCTCCTTCTGCATTGATGCCCTCCATTGACAAGCATGATAAGAGCTCAAGGCCTCAACTACTGTCTGCGGTGCTGCAAAATCATCGGTTGTCATAATATTCAATACGTGAAACTGTTTACGAGGACGCCCTCGTTGCCCCGTTCGGATCAGCTTCGGACGCCCAGGACCCTTTGGATGCACGTCTCATGTTGCTCGTCTTCTTCAGTCTCTTCTGCAGACTGCTCGAGAATTTCTTCCACACCGCTAGATTTATCTCGCTTGGCATCGAGGAGATCGTCATTTTGTTCGTTGTCTGTAACACGCGCTGACTCAGGTTCCAGCATGACCGGCGGAACGTCATTACCGGGTGCTGCATCATTGCACTTCACGGTGTCACCTGTAAAATCACCTTCAAGAAATATTACGTCACGTGCCTCAGCTACCATTCTTGAACTCGGATCATACAATCTGTACGCTTTCGCTGACTCTGAGTAGCCAATCAACAAACGCACCTCGCCCTTTGGGAGAAATTTCTGGCTATGTGTCTTGTTTATCACAATAGCCTTTACACCGAAGATTCTTAAATGGCTCACCGATGGCTTCTTGCCAAACCAAGGCTCGAAAGGTGTCATGTCCACCAGTGTTGACGTCTCCGAACGATTCCTCAGATATGCCGCCGTGTTAATGGCTTCTGCCCAAAACCCATCATTTAGACTAGCATGGAGAATCATGCTTCTTGCCATCTCCACTAATGTTCGGTTCGCGCGCTCAGCCACACCATTCTGCTGAGGTGTGTATGGCACAGTAAGCTGTCTCTTAATACCATTGCTACTAAAAATTGTTCAAACGCGCCACTTAAATACTCGCGTCCATTGTCACTTCATAGACATTTAATTTTCCGACCTGACTGTTTTTCAGCAAATGCCTTAAATTGTTTAATTTTTTCGAGTATTTCATCATGGGTTTTTAAAAAATACACACATGTGTAACGCGATTTATCATCGATAAATGTTGCAAAATATCGCGCACCTCCAAATCCAACACACCTTTCGCACGATTTTCATTTTTTCGTGGAAATGGTTTTACGCATATCTTACACTTTGCACAGATTTCGCATACATGATCTCTTAGATCAACACACAAATTTGCCTTCAAGCCATGCACCAGATTTTTCTTAATCACTTTGTTCAGACTGCTTATGTTCAGGTGTCCAAACCGATTGTGCCACTTTATTATTTCAGCTAAGTTAGCCTGCGCGCCAAAACACTTTTTGTCGTCTGTTTCAAACAAAAACAAATATTGCTGCTCCTTAGCAACTAAGATTACATCGTCATCACGATTTTTAATGCACGCACTTTGTTGCTCAAACACGACACTAAAACCCTGCTGGACGGCTTTTGATACAGAAATAAAGTTGCATTGAAGGTCTTCCACGTAGAGTACATCTACTAGTTCTATTGTATTTAAACGCCAATTTAATCGCACTGTAGCTCGACCGTTGGCTACAATATAATTGTTTCTAGCTAAAACATTTCTCTCTTTATGTTCAGTTAATTTTATAAAGCGCGATTTATAAGCACACAAATGTGCTGTTGCGCCATTGTCCAGGCACCAAACATTTATCGCAAAACTAACGTTATGATTCGAAAAAGCAAATACAGAGTTTGATTTCTTTTGATCTTTATTGTTGCTGTAATTCTTTTCGTTTTGCCTTTTGTCGCTCGCAATACTCTCACTGACTTTTGTTTTACAGTTAGCAGCAATATGCCCGCGACGACCGCACGACCAGCAACCCGCCGGTTTTGCACTTTTTTGTTCTTTTTCATTTTTTACAGTTACCCGACTGTCGCACCGCGATGAGAACATTTTCTGCTCTACTCTTTGTTCGTTGTCCGAATTACGCCTTTGACTCTCTTCAATCAATTTAACTTTCAACGCACTTAATGCAGGCAAACAATCACGTGATTCTATTGCCACGACAAAATTTTCAAAGGCCTCTGTCAAACTTGACAACAACAATATAGACAAACACTCCTCGGGCAGAATAAAACCGATCTCGCACAGTTTTTCTATCAGATCTTAGAACTTATTTAAATGCATAGCCATATTTTCCGAGTCTGACGAATTAATGCGTAGTAATTGTTTTAACAACGTAACGCGACGTGCAGGTCCCTTAGGCATATGAATTTCCTTAAGTCTAATAACGCTTTTTCGTCTTTAGCATCAAACGCAGCTTTAACATCCGCGGCGTCACTTTCGTTTTTCACTACTCGACCGCAGACCACGCCCCACAATTCGGCATGTATAAGTACGATCTTCATTTGAACGACCCACACACTGTAATTTTGGTCGTCCAGCTTTTCGACAAAATGCATTGCGGATTGGATTGTTCAATCAATTCTTAATTATAAACCCTTGTTATAATAATCTGTCATATATACGCGGAGTCACTGCCTATGACTGGGCCCATAACCTATTAGTTATATATTTGTTTATTTATTAACTACCGCTTCATGTGGTGTACAATTTGGGACTGACATTCTTAAGTCAAATGCGCGCTACTGTATGGTAGACGAATATGCATACAAAGTTAACTTAAGAATAGAATTGCTCGCAGGCAATGATAATTTACAGTTAGGTTGTGGGTATGCTTTAATGTAACAATAAGAGAGTGACAGTGGGACATAATGCGTAGGAGGAATCTGCGTCCCCATAAAGTATATATATTCTTGCTCAGGATCACTAGCCGAGTCGATTAAGCCATGTCTGTCTGTCCGTCTGTATGAACGCCTATATCTCAGAAACTAAATAAGCTAGTGCCACCAAATTTGGTGACAACACTTATGTGAATCATACGCTGTAAAATTTTTATTAAAATTTGGGACACGCCTACTTCCGCCCCCGCAAATTGAAAAACCGTATTGCAAGCGCCTAAATCTCAGAAACTAAAAAAGCTAGAGCCACCAAATTTGGTGACAACACTTATGAGAATCATACGTTGTACTACTTCCGCCCCCGCAAATCGATAAACCGTATAGCAAGCGCAATTATAAAGCTAGAGTAGAGTCAGTTTTGATGTGAATGATAACTATCACCACCTAAACGAGCGCTGAAAATTTGGTTCCGATCGGATAATAAACATAAAAGTTATTCAACGTTTTATATAGATTTGCACTGCGCCCACTGCAAGCAGGCAAGCAGTGTTTTTTTCAAGCAGTGTTTTTCAACTGCTTGGACAGCTTGGCGTCTAACTGAAAATTATATGTGTTGTTTATTATTTTCCTTTGAAAAACACGTTTACCAATAACAGTTTTCTAAATCTGATTTTTTTCATAACCATGAAAAATCCATGGTCTTATACAGTCAACACTTGACTGTAGCCGTTTTTACTTGTTCCAAATCATGTTGCACTTGTGCCTAGCAATGCAAAATGTGGTGTCGAACAACATGTTGTGGCACGGCAACAGTGGATGAACGGACGGTCAACATTTTGGGGCACTGTTGGTGCTCTTGCAGTTTCTAAGCATTTTGAGCAAGAGTCTAATTGAAGAGCGCCTCGACTGGTATAGCCGCAGCAGCTAGACACACGCACGCTTGCCCCATAATGAGGCACAGACATTGACTCCTAGTTGCATTGTGCCTAGACAAAACGTTTTGGTTTTTCGTGAGAAATTTAAAGAGTTTCTTTTTGTTTTTGAATTTTTTAAGTTAAGAGATAATTGGTATAATACTTAGAGAATCAAAATCTTCTAAAGCTATATTTCATAAAACTATGTACTATCTATACTTATCGATAACCTAATAAAATTTTACAGCGCATGATCCACATAAGTGTTGTCACCAAATTTGGTGTCTCTTGCTTTTTTAGTTTCTGAGATATTGGTGTTCATAGAGACGGACAGACAGACATGGCTTAATCGACTCGGCTAGTGATCCTGAGCAAGAATATATATACTTTATGGGGTCGCAGATGCCTCCTTCTACCTGTTACATACATTTTAGGTTTGAACAAAGTTATAATACCCTTCTACTCTGTGAGTAGCGGGTATACAAAATTCTAAAACTCTGCCCGACCGGGAATTGACACCCCGGCCTCCCACGTCGCAAGCGGGAATACTAAGGCCCGTGGTTCGGTTCACAGTTCATGCCGCTTAAGCTTTTTCTTTTTTTTTTTTAGAAATTTTACTTTAATTTTTGAATATGCATTAATTGGTGGTCTTGCATTTTATTTACAATTTTTTTTAAGGGCACACAAAGAACTTAGTTAACAAGTGGAGAAGTGATAGTCTCTTAAATCAGGTGTGTGCGATTGTTAGAGCGCAGCTTTTTCTTATATTTTTTTATTTTTATTATTTATTTAATTTGTTACGGACTGCTTTGTCCAGGGCTGTGCCGGCTAGCTCAGCTGCACAAGGGGAGGGGTTTTTCCTGCTGCCCTTGAGCCCGCACCAAAATGCCGATGAATTTCGATACTTATCACGCCTCACACACAACAACTACAACAATTACATTCTACGTTAACCAACAACAACAACGTTTGGTGACCGAAATTGGTCACCGCACACCCACCCTACCATGTGATGTTCCTGCTCGCGGTTTCGGAGCATCACCCTAGCCGATTCGTCCGATCCTGGCCCGCTACGACCGCCCCATCTCCCTAAATGACAATTCTTAGCAACTCATCTTTGATTCCACGTTACAATTACTCAATTAATTCACATTACTTATTATACAAGTTGCCTACACAAAACCTACACAAACCTAATAACGTCTAACACATAAGAATAAATAAATTTGCTTAAATCATAATTATAAACTAAATTAATCTAAAGGGTCGGGTATCTGCGGCGCGCTGTGCTGTGGCGGCCGCTCGCTGTTGCGGCGCTGCGCTCCTGCTCTCCGCTGCTGCTTAAACGCTGCTGCTCAAACGCTGCTGCTCGAACGGCGCCTTTTGCGCTCTGCGCCCTAGCTGTGGGCGCTGACGGGGTTGGGTTCGAAGGTGGATGCAGGGTCAAAATAAAACGGATCTCCTGGCGGAACTCCGCTTGGAACAAACTCACCAGGAGACTGCTTCTTTCCGACTTCTGTCGTAGTAGTCACGCCTTCGCTCCTGGACACCAAAATAATTATGTTATTATAATAATAATAGAAAAAAAAAATAATAAAAAAAAACGCCAAAAACACACACGCACTTATATATTTTGAGCGCAGCTCAAAATTCTCGCCCGCTTATCACAATTACTTTTTATGACTAAGGCCCAAAAATAAAACCGTTGGCGGTCACAAACTTGGGCCCTCGGCATCTAAGCGACAGGCCAAACAACGGTTCTACCTAACGGTGAGCGGGGGTGGCTGACCGAATTGGCTTAAGAGAGGATCTCTCTCAAGGCCATTTCTTCCCGCTAACCCTGCCACCACTGGTTTGCACTGCTTACTCTGTCGGCAGTTGTCCCAATACCAGGGTAGTTGTCTCTTCCGATAGTTTTCATATCGAAATAAACAGCTGTTTACGCAAAATGCAACAAATTGAATGTTTAAGTTATGAGAATAAATATCAACAACAACACGCATCATGCATTCAGACTTTGTTTTTGTCGTGCAATAATTTCCGAATGGTCTCATAATGTAACTTTGGCAAAATTTGCGTAATGGCTTAATGGCCGAATGGAGAAGTGGTGGATCTCTTAGGTAATGGGTCCAAGGTTCGATTCTGCATGCATGCGTGGTGTCATGGGGTGAAACTTTTCTTATTTTTTCCAAAAAAAGCTTTTGCCTCCCTTAATGAAACTTTGTATACATGTTTCTTATTGCTGCCCGCTGTAAATAAGTCGGAACGAGCCGGTACGGACCGATACATCGTATAGATGCCATAGAACCTATCGGTCGTTTTTTTTAACAAAATTTATCAAAAGTTAGAGTGCTCTAGAACACTTTCCATTCAAGTATATAAAGAGGTATTAAAAGGGCACATTTCGTTTTTTACATGCAGGTATTCGATTTTCAGTCCTCAAAAGGTTGAATTATTATTTTAACTGTTTAAGTGATAAATCTTGGATTTTTTGGTACCTGAATAAAAGTTATACGTTTTCAATACTTTTACTCCTTTTGCCGGCAGCGCTGCTTGCAGCATTGTGCCGAATAGTGTGTGCGTGTACGGTGGTGAAATGGGTCAAGTTGTGGACTGCAAAACGAACTGAACTATTATGCATTTACGGGTTCGAGTCCCACCCGCATCAAAAATTAAATGTGTGCAAAAAAATTTTTTTATACCATTCGACCATTGAAAATGGTCAAAAATGGTATACTAAGTTTGTGCAAATGTATGTAACAGGCAGAAGGAGGCCTGGCAGACCCCACAAAGTATATATATTCTGACTCAGGATCACTAGCTGAATCGATTGAGCCATGTCCGTCTGTCTGTCCGTCTGTCCGTTTGAACGTCTAGATCTCAGCTATTACAAAAGCTAGAGACACCATATTTCACATGAAGGTTCCTGTATACCATAGGTAGATCGAGTTTATTTTCAATATTTGATGCCACGCCCACCGCCCACGCAAATCAATAATTTTCGAAGTACTGAAGTTACAGATTGCGGTATGAACATAAATAATTGCAATATAAATCTATTCCCCAAATTACAATCCAATCGGACGATAAGCACAGAAGTTCTCCATGTTTCCGTTTTCCGTACTTCCACTGCTTGCGCCTGTGCTCGCGTCATGACGTCATCGTCACGATGCTTCCTTTCAGCCGTAGCGTGTGTAAAGCTATGCCGTTTTCTCATGTAGATGGCGCTATTCAAAAATAGATCTAATTTAAACAATAGGTGGCGGATAAACTTGTGCCGCGTTTTTTTGATGGAATTAAATGTGTGATAATTTGTTTCGAAACTTGTCGAATGGTATCTTACTGTCGGGCGCGCTCGACTGTAGCATTCTTTTCTTGTTTTTATTTTTGATTTTGACTTTGCATAAATATTGTAAGTCCATGGCCTTTTACGGTCAAAATATGATTGTAGCCGTTCTTTATTGTTCCACAAATAATTTTGATGTACGAGCAGCTGGGTAGCGGGTATATTACAGTCGAGCACTCTCAAATGTAGCTTTCTTACTTATTTTTGCCTGGTGCAGTCATAACCTGCTACATCTTAATTGTTCTAAATGTAAAGTTATGTCATTTTACAGAGGAAACCATCACGTCATGAACTACTCCATTAATTTAGCTCTGAAGTAAATGGTCTTGGTATTCTCTTCGATCAGAAATTAAATTTCGCCACGTCACACGTTGTTAACAAGGCTTTCCGTGTTCTTGTTTTCATTAAAAGATGGGCCAAAGAATTCAATGAACCCTTTACAACCAAGCTACTTTATACTTCTCGTGTACGTCTGATTCTCGAATATGGTTCTTGCGTGTAGTCCACGCAGTACCAAATTTATCAAGACAGAATTAAGTCTGTTCAAAAGCAGTTAATTCTTTTTGCTTTACGTAGTTTTAAATGGGTTCCAGTAGTAGATTTACCACCTTATAATAATCGACTTCTTTTAATTAGCCTTCCTTCTATAGCTAACCGTTAAGTGTCAAGTGTTAAGTGTGTTGTTTATCATAAAACTTATAAGATTTGAGGTCGATTCCCCTTCCTTATTCAGGCAACTTAACTTTAGTGTTCCTTCTAGAGTTACCCGTAATTTTCAGCCATTTTCATTAGACTTTTGTTCTAGTAAATATAGCTTGCATAAACCTTTCCGTCTTTTCTGCGATCAATATAATAAACTTTTTAGACTTTTCAACTTAGAGTCCTCTCTTTCTAATATAAAAATGCATATTCTTAACTCATTAACACTTCATACTAATAACTAATATTAATTTTTCTGATCTGATTGGGGTTTTCTGGGTTTTCCCCAATCCATTGCAACAAATGTTGGATCGGCTAGAATTTTTGTTTTTTTCGCGGAATTAAATTAATAAAATTATAATAAATTCAATTTTATAATAAAAATATTTTATATTCCATTTTATAATTTCGAACTTTATTAAAATATTAAACTTTATGCATAAACTCAATTTTTTTAGCTTTAATCAAAACTCCTTACGTTAAGTCGTTTTTCTTTATATATACATTTTTTATCTGTTTTTCTGTAACTCTTACGTCGACTGATATTAGCTATTATTAAATTAAATTAAATAAATAAATAAATAAAAGTTAAGAAAGCTACAGTCGAGCGCGCCCGACAGTAAGATACTATTCGCCCAGTTTCGAAACAAATTATCACACACTCAATTCCATCAATAAACTCTTCAAAAGTTTATTTGTCACCTATTGTTTAAATTATATCTATTTTTGAATAGCGCCATCTACATGTGAAAACGACATAGATTTACACACGCTACGACTGAAACGAAGCGTCGTGACGATCACGTCACGACGCGAGCACAGGCGCAAGCAGTGGAAGTACGGAAAACGGAAACACGGATAACTTCTGTGTTTATCGTCCGATTGGATTGTAATTTGGGGAATAGATTTATATTGCAATTATTTATGTTCATACCGCAATCTGTAACTTCAGTACTTCTCCTGATATTTGAAAATTATTGATTTGCGTGGGCGGTGGGCGTGGCATCAAAAATTGAAAATAAACTCGATCTACCTATGGTATACAGGAACCTTCATGTGAAATATGGTGTCTCTAGCTTTTGTAATAGCTTAGATCTAGACGTTCAAACGGACAGACAGGCGGACATGGCTCAATCGACTCAGCTAGTGATCGTGAGTCAGAATATATATACTTTTTGGGGTCTGCCAGGCCTCCTTCTGCCTGTTACATACATTTGCACAAACTTAGTATACCATTTTTGACCATTTTCAATGGTCGAATGGTATAAAAAGAATGGAATGGAAGTAGTGTATAGGAAGCGTAAAAAAGTCTGCAGCTAGGAGGGGCAAAAGGCAACAGCCTCATCTTTTAACCCACATACAATTCTTCAACAAAGAATTTTATACAATTTTTACAGCAAAAGAAATTATAAATAACTTTTCAGTTTTCACAAAAAAATGATAAACATTAATTAACGTTTATAAAAATTTTCTGTTATTAAATTTTGTAATAAAATTATTGAAATTTGCACTGCGCCCACTGCAAGTAAGCAAGCAGTGGTTTCTCCAAGCAGTGTTTTTACTACTAATTGGACTGCTTGGCGTCTAACTGAAATTATATGTGGTGTTCATTATTTTGAAAAACACGTTTACCAATAACAGTTTCCTCAATCTTATTTTTTCATAATCTTAAAAAATCCATCTCATACTGTCAACACTTGACTGTAGCCGTTCTTACTTTTTTTTTGTTGTTTCGATTTCGCTTGCATTAGGCGCTGCTTGCATTTCGTCACCCCACACCACGCATATTCTATTGCTGTCTACAAACGTAGTTACAGCTATCTTTTGTATGATTCTCTTTTTCGCTTGTTTTTATTTCGATTATTTGATAGACATACATTTAGAGTGCGTTTGTATACATTTTCTCCTTTGCATTGCATACCCCGCACCCCGCACTTTTACATTGCTGCCTACAAACTTAGTTACAGCAGAAGTTTGCTTGCTTTATTTGAATCGCTTGGATCCTTTTCGTTTGTTTGCTCACACGACGCATTGGTTGCGTGTGTGTGAATCAAGCAAGCTAGACTTACATAGTCAACGTAGTTGTGAGGGTAGCTTACAAAGTTTATGACACTTACTCCTTTTTGTTGACTTTAGTAAGCCTTTTTATTAAATACGCCTTAGTCCGAAAATATGATTGAAAAGCCACAAATCAGCAAGACAAGTGCAAAATTATCACTATGCTGGCAAAGATTTGACAGAGTTAGTGCTGATATTGCCCGCAAACAGCAATTAAAGCAAACAGCAATTAAAGCAAAGACCATCTTTACTGAATAAACAGAGTTAGCATGCCGATTAGAGCTTTTAGAAGGATATAGAGGAAAGGCAATGGATTAACATGCTGAGCAAGATAAGTTAAGCCCTCTTAATGATTCTAGAGGTCTATTAGAGGATTTATGTGTCGTTACAAGGGGATTATATATATATGCACGTCAGAGCCAAGACCTGAGCATTATTGCTCCGTAGTTTCGAGCTAGCAATCTCATTTGCCGAAAATGCGTTTGCCAAAACTCGGAATACAGAAATTTTATGTGCCTATTCGAAAAGTTTAATCATTCAGTTTCGTGTTTGTCAGAAGAAGCATTGGGGCTAGTTAAGCCGTATCAATTAACGGATTGCAACTATCCAAAGGCAATCGCTAGTCTCAAAGCAGTATATGACAATAACTGTCTTATATTCTTTGATACAGTTTCACAATTGTTCGATATACCTAGCATGACAAAACCATCTGCATCAAGTTTGAGATCGATCATCAATATGGTGTCTGCTATATATGCGTCGTTGTCGTCGTTAGGAAACGACAAAGATATTGCCAATGCAATGATCATTCATATGGTCATGGCAAAAGTGGATCATATTATCAAGCCTCTAATTGAAGAGCAGCTTGATTATAATACGCTGCCTTCTTGGGACGATTGTGCTAGACAACTAAACAAAAGGTATCAGTATTTGTCAGGAAAAGAGTCAACTCGCAACAAAACAAAGTCACGAATTGAACATATGGAGCCCCAACATTCCAAATCGTCCTTTGCTTGCGCTGAAGGAGGATGCACTTCATCGCCTGTATGCATTTATTGCAAATCGGAAACGCTTAACATTTATTCTTGTCCGTCGTTTGCTGCCCTCTCAGTTATGTAGCGCTTTGAATTCGTTTAGGTCCAACGGTTGTGTCTCAATTGCCCGATCGTAGGGCATATAGGCTTAAAATGCAATGCATCAAAATGTAGAATATGTTCAAAGCCTCACCATTCCTTGCTTCACAGGTATAATACACCTGTTCAAGGTGAGACACATTCTCTTCACGCGACTGCTTCCATTATGCCAAAAACGCTGCTGGGTTGGATAGTAGCGGGAAAATATTCTGAACAAGTACCGTCAGTTCAGTGGGTGTTCAGTAGCTCAAACTAATGATTGTTCTCTTGACTCCTTAGGCAGCCGTTTCTGGGAATTGGATCAATATCCATTTGAGTCGAAGGCTGTTCGCCAAACAACTGAACAACAGGCTTGTGAAATATTTTTCAAAAAGAATATCAAACAGTTATCTTCCGGTCGATTTGAAGTCAAGCTTTCTTTCAAGCCTCATCCAAGGGTTCTTGATCTGTCCTTTCAAACTGCTGAAAGGCGTTTTTTACAACTTGAGCGAAAATTATCGAAGGATGAAATTCTTGTACCATGACTTCATGATAGAATGTCTCGACTTAGGACGACCAATCTGAAGTCTGCTCCTGTGAACAGCATTACTTTATTCCTCATCAATGCGTTCTTAGACCTGAAAGCACCTCCACCAAGCTTCGTGTAGTTTTTGATGCTTCGAGTAAGACGTCAACAGCTGTCTAGCTAGTCAGAGGGAGCTAAATTCAACCTTAATTAACTTTTGATTGAATAAATATGCCGTGACTGCTGACATTTCTAAAATGTACAGGCAGATAAATATTTCTGAAGATGACAGAAAGTTCCAGCTGATTTTGTGAAGAGCACTGAGAGAAGAACACTGCACAAAATATACAGGCACCATTTTTGGCAATACGTTGCCTGTTTGAGCTTGCCGACATACATGCACAATCATATCCTATTGGATCCGCTACTCATAGAGTAGAAGGGTATTATAACTTTGTTCAAACCGGCAGAAGGAGACACCTCCGACTCAGGATCACTAGCTGAGTCGATTGAGCCATGTCCGTCTGTCTGTGCGTCTGTCCGTCTGTCCGTTTGAACGTCTAGATCTCAGCTATTACAAAAGCTAGAGACACCATATTTCACATGAAGGTTCCTGTGTTCCATAGGTAGATCGAGTTTATTTTCAATTTTTATAATATATTTATATTTATATTTATTTATTAATATATTTTCCACAGCGTCTCGTTTGGTCCACTTGGTTTGCTGTGTCCCGATATAACAAAAGCCAAAATGTTATTACAAGAGTTGTGGAGGCTTAAGATAGATGGGATGAGGCCATTCCTATGAGTCTTTACACTGCATGGCAGAAATTCACCCTGAAATTGCGTGATTTGCATATGATCCGCATTGCTCGATATGTTTGTCTCTCATATTATCAGTAAGTTCAAATCCATGATTTTGCAGACGCTTGAAGTCACGTATATGGTTGCTTCATATATGTACGAACTACCAACAACTTAGACGTTTGCATTTCGTTACTTACAGCAAAGTCTAGGGTAGCTCCACTTAATGTGAAAACAATAACTCGACTAGATCTATGTGCAGCACTTTTGCTAGCCAAACTGTGGCATTGAACCTCTCCAACCATGGAAAAATTCAATATAGAAAGTGTGAATTTTTGGTCAGACTCACAGGTTACCCTCTGCTGGTTAAAGCGTGATTCTGGCGCGTTGGGTACATTTGTGGCGAATAGAGTCGCTGAAATTCAGGAGTTGTCAAAAGGAGTTGTATGGCGTCATGTTCCGACAGACGCTCATCCTGCTGATTTGGTATCGAGAGGAACTTTTATAAATGACCTTGCAGATTATTTGTGGTTTAAAGGGCAAAGTTTTTTGAAGCAAGAAAAACACCAATAGCCATAGCTTTATCAGTTCCAGATAGCGTCGACCTTAAAATCTTCGGAAGATAAAATAAAGTGTGATGGTTTGCACACTAGCGGAAGTTTCGCAAAATAATTTTGTGGAGTTGATACATCGTCACTCTAACTTTGCAAGACTAGTTCGAATAGTGGCATATATATTTCGTTTTTGTTTCAGCGGCTCAGAACAGATTCTCTTGTGGTATCAGCCTTAGTAAGGAAAATTTCATTCCTTAAATTGATCACCGTGGTACAGAGCACCACATTTACAAAAAAATTGAAATTAGTGGAAAAATCAGCTGTCTTAGCACAAATGCTTCAATCATTAAATCCATTTATTAACAAATTTAAAAAGAACGGCCTAAAATTTGAACTCATTCGGGTGGGAGGTCGTTTGTGACACGGTCCTCTGTCGTATGAGGCTAAATTTCCTTTATTAATGACAAAGGATTCCGCCTTTGCGCAACTCTTTGTCAAACACTTGCACCTTAGGCACTACCACGCTGGTGCAAAGGTTGCAGTTGGACTGTTGAGGCAGAAAGGTTGGGTGGTGAACGCACGTAGCTTATGTACTGTAGTTGTGCGAACTTGCGTATACTTTTTTAGGGACAAGCCAAAATTGTTGAGCCAAATAATGGGTAATTTGCCAGCCGACCGTCTCCGAGAAGGCCGTGTCTGCTGTAGATTTCTGTGGGCCGTTTTATGTCAGCTATAGGACCAAGGGAAGACCCCCTGTAAAAATATATGTTGCCGTTTTTGTTTGTTTCGCCTTAAAAGCAGTTCACTTGGAACTTGTAACGGACCTATCCACTGATGCTTTTTTGAATGTCTTCAAAATGTTCATTGGGAGGTGCGGACTACCCGAGACGATATTCAGCGACAATGCAACGAACTTCGTAGGAGCGAGCAACGTGCAACGCATTTCGAAGGACTGTGGGAAGCAACGGTAAAGGCAGCCAAGCCTCAGCTGGTGCGAGGAGCGGGCAACGCGAATCTGACGCCGGACGAGTTGAGCACGCATCTGGTAGAGGTCGTTGCTCAACTCCAGACCACTACTCGTCGACACCGATCCCAACGATGGCGAGGTGATCACGCCAGGGTATCTACTCATCAGGTAGCCTTTGCTTGCGGTGCCGCACGAATCAGGAGCAGGGGAGTCAAGCAACAAGCCGGGACCCGCGTACTTGAAGCGGTGGCGGCAGATGTCGGCGCCAGACTGAACTTTTGGCGCAAGTGGACCAAAGACTACCTGCTCAGTCAGCAGCGAACGTGGACCAAAGACGAGGCTAATTTGGTGGAAGGGGCGCTCGTCATGGTGCACGACAACAACGAACCCCGCAACGATAGACCATCGGGCGCGTAACGCGCATAATCGCCGGAGTCGATGGCAAAGTTCGGGTAGCGGAGATAAAAACACCAGCAGGTGCAGTAAGGCGCGCAATACACCAGTTGGCAGTGCTCCTGAATTGTTAAAAACCGGAGTTCTTTAATGGAGTTAAGAGAAAATAAGTAGTTAACCTAGTAGTTAAGAGAGTGAATGAAGCGTCATAATTAGTCTCTTAATTTAAGACGATCGGCAATTGCATACGGCGAGTTCGGGGAGTGTGGTCGGACTGTGGCCCTCTCTCATGTATGCAGTTACTTTCGTTTTGTACATTTCAGCCAACTACACGCATTATTAAAAGAATTTTAAAACCGAACCACGCGTCTGTTTTTTTTTTTGTAATTGTTAGCTTTCAATATCTATAAAAAATCTTAGAGATTTTTCAAATATTATTATTATTTATAAAAAAATTATCATTAGACCATGGATTTTAAAAAAATACATGGTCTGTTGTGTTTGTCGAAATGTGCGTAACAGGTAGAAGGAGGCATCTGCGACCCCATAAAGTATATATATTTTTGCTCAGGATCACTAGCCGAGTCGATTAAGCCATGTCTGTCTGTCTGTCTGTCCGTCCGTCCGTCTGTCCGTCTGTTTGTCTGTATGAACGCCTATATCTCAGAAACTAAAAAAGCTAGAGCCACCAAATTTGGTGACAACACTTGTGTGAAATTTACAGCGTATAATTTTTATTAAAAGTTAAGCCACGCCTACTTCCGCCCCCGCAAATCGAAAAACCGTAATGCAAGCGCCTATATCTCAAAAACTAAAAAAGCTAGAGCCACCAAATTTGGTGACAACACTTATGTGAATCATACGCTGTACATTTTTTTTTTAAATTGGGACACGCCTACTTCCGGCTTCGCAAATCGGTAAACCGTACAGCAAGCGCAATAATAAAGTTAGAGTATTCAGTTTTGGTGTGAATGATTAATACCACCTAAACGATGGCTGAACATTTGGTTCCGATCGGATAATGAACATAAAAGTTATTCAACGTTTCATATAGATTTGTACTGCGCCCACTCCAAGCAAGCAGAGTTTTTTTCCAACTGCTTGGACTGCTTGGCGTCTAACTGAAAATTATATGTTTTGTTTATTATTTTTCTTTGAAAAACACGTTTACCAATAACAGTTTTCTAAATCGGATTTTTTTCATAACCTTGAAAAATCCATGGTCTTATACAGTCAACACTTGACTGTAGCCGTTCTTACTTGTTTTCATATTCATCTGAACATCAAAATTATTTGCGGAGCAATTAAGAACGGCTACAATCATATTTTGACCGTAAAAGGCTATGGACTTACAATATTTATGCAAAGTCAAAATCTGAAATAAAAAAAAATAATTTTTTGCACACATTTAATAGTTCTGTTCGTTAACCCATTTCACCACCTTACACGCACACACTATTCGGCACAATGATGCAAACTGGGAATCGAACCACGGGCCTGTCGGTTCAGGAGTTCATCGCTTTTCCACAATAAACTTGATCAGCGTGCAATAATAACACATACTGTCACCAAATTTGGTAGTTTTAGCTCTTATAATAGCTGAGATCTAGATTTTCACACGGACAGACAGACGGACAGACGGACATGGCTATATCGACTCGGCTGTTGATCCTGAGCCAGAATATATATACTTTATGGGGTCGGAGGTGTCGCCTTCTGCCTGTTACATACATTTTCGGTTTGAACAAAGTTATAATACCCTTCTACTCTATGAGTAGTGGGTGTAAAAACATTTGTCCACAACTTAAACCATTTCACCACCGTACACGCACACACTATTCGGCAGCGCTGCTTACAGCTATAGAAAACGTTAAGCTGAATAACTTCTGTGTTTATTATCCGATTGTTATCAAATTTTTTGAGATCATTTGGCTAGCTATAATTATCATATAAACCAAAAATGAACAATATGGCATCAAAATTGCGCTTGTAATCAATTTTTTTGATTTAGGGGGGCGGAAGGGGGCGTGGCCAAAATCCAAAATAAACTTACTCAGCGTGCAATAATGACACATATTTGGACCAAATTTGGTAGTCCTAGCTCTTATAAGAGCTGAGATCTAGATTTTCACACGGACAGACAGACGGACAGACGGACTTGGCTATATCGACTCGGCTGTTGATCCTGAGCCAGAATATATATACTTTATGGGGTCGAAGGTGTCTCCTTCTGCCTGTTACATCCATTTTCGGTTTGAACAAAGTTATAATACCCTTCTACTCTATGAGAAGCGGGTATAAAAATTTGAGATGTTGATCCATAGCATTAAAGAATTGTAAACATAAGGTTTATTAGGTTATCGATAAGTATCGATAGTACATAGTTTTAAAAAATAATTCGCTTTAGTAGATTTTGACTCTCTATGTATTATACCAATTATCTCTTAACTTAAAAAATTTAAAGGCAAAAAGAAACTCTTTAAATTTCTCACGAAAAACCAAAACGTTTTGTCTGGGCACAATGCAACTAGGAGTCAAAATTTGTGGCGCAGATATTACAAAAGCATCGTATGCTCTCATTACAGCCCGCCTTGTGATCATCGATCTTGTTTCAGTTTCTTTTTCGAGGGGTTCTTTTGTCTGCGCACCTACACAGTGAAACGTTTTAACTTGTTTTTATGGCTGAGTACTCTTTAGCGTAGAGCCTCGGGTCCTTAGAGTAGATTTTATTGTTTTCCCAGTTAAGACAAATGTAAAGTTTGGGCTTGTTTGTGAATCAGTTTCTATCTGCTCCATTTACAACAGCAATGTCCGTATATTCTTGCTCAGGATCCCTAGCTGAGTCGATTGAGCTATGTCCGTCTATCCATCACGCGTCTGTGTAAAAACACAGATCTCAGCAATTACAAAAGCTACAGACACCAAATTTGTTATGAAAGTGTATAAATCACAAGCTCCCAGAGTTTATTTTAAAATTGATGTACCACGCCAACCGCCTCTAAACATTTTTTTAATTGTTCAACTACCTACGTAAATACTCAACTGTTAGAAAAACAAAGTAAACATAAGGTGACCATATGTAAAACATCTTATACCAGTCAAGTATCAAATTATTTACTTAGAACTTGCTCACACTATCACCGTGTTCAAATAATGCATTTGACAAAGCGAAATTAACATCCTTGATAGTGGTCTGTATTCCCGCCTGTCACGCGGTAGACCGGGGTCAATTCCCCGTTGGGGCGATGTGTAAAAGATTTTTTTTATACCACATATTTGCATTTAAATGCACTAGAACTTAAAGTAATAAAAAAACAAGTAAGAAAGCTATATTCGAGTGTGCTCGACTGTAATATACCCGCTACTCAGATGCTCGTACATCAAAATTATTTTCGGAACAATAAAGAACGGCCACAATCATATTTTGACCGTAAAAGGCCATGGACTTACAATATTCAGGCAAAGTCAAAATCTAAAATAAAAAAAATAATTTTTTGCACACATTTAATTTTTTATGCGGGCGGGACTCGAACCCGTAAATGCATACTAGTACTGTTCGTTTTGCAGTCAACAACTTAACCCATTTCACCACCGTACACGCACACACGATTCGGCACAGCGCTGCTTACAGCTATGGAAAACGTGAAGCTGAATAACTTCTGTGTTTATTATCCGATTGTTACCAAATTTTCAGAGATCATCTGGCTGGCTATAGTTATCATGTAAACCGAAAATGAACAATGTGGCAAAATTGCGCTTGTAATCAATGTTTTTTCGATTTACGGGGGCGGAAGGGAGCGTGGCCAAAATCCAAAAAAAACTTGATCAGCGTGCAATAATTACACATATTTTAAACAAATTTGGTAGTCCTAGCTCTTATAATAGCTGAGATCTAGATTTTCACACGGACAGACAGACGGACAGACGGACATGGCTATATCGACTCGGCTGTTGATCCTGAGCCAGAATATATATACTTTATGGGGTCGGAGGTGTCTCCTTCTGCCTGTTACATACATTTTCGGTTTGAACAAAGTTATAATACCCTTCTACTCTATGAGTAGCGGGTATAAAAATGTACAGCGTATGATTCACGTAAGTGTTGTCAACAAATTTGGTGGCTCTAGCTTTTTTAGTTTCTGAGATATAGGCGTTCATACGGACGGAGTTTTTGCTGCTTTTGGGGCCAAGTTATGTGGAAGCCGCGAAAAATTGTTTACCACATTGTCCGAATAATTGCCGTTGGCTCTGGCTGTGGCAACGACGACGACGACGATGTCGAATTTTGCGGCGACTGTGGTTGCCTCTGCCAATTATGAGGCACGTTCCACACGCTCTGCAATTCTAGGATTGACACAATGATTTCAAATGCGATAACAGTTTTGAAAATAAAATTAATGACGAATTTGCTATAAAAACCTAACCAAGGAAATCTGAAGCGTGGTGAGATATTGGAAATCTTTGTTTATAATTTTTTAAACAAAAATCATGCGAAAATCGACTTAAAAACAGACGTTTGACAGCCTTGACTTCCAACCTCACTCTCCAGCTACCGTAACTTGACTAAAAGTCCAGAGAAACCTTAAAAACAGTAGTAATTAGAAATAATTCTGAAACCTTTATTTTCTTTCAAATTTTCTTTGACTTTAGGTAAGAATCCTTCTTTTAATATTTTAGAAATTTTTTAGAAATTTATTTAAAATATTTTATATTGCTTACTTTCATTTTTAATAATTTACAGATATCAAAATTAGCACTAATCAAACGCTTTAATCTGTTTTAAACAATATTAAATTTTTGTCTTCTCAACATTTTGTAAGTAAAAGATATGCAACACTCTCCAAAATGGGTTTCTTAGCTCAAGCAGAATGGCATAATGTTTGTATCTTAACACTCCCTCTAGTCCTTTAATTTACAAAATTTAATAACAGAAAATTTTTATAAACGTTTAAAAATGTTGATATTTTTTTTGTGAAAACTGAAAAGTTATTTATAATTTCTTTTGCAGTAAAAATTGTATGAAATTCTTTGTTGAAGAATTGTATGTTGGTTAAAAGTTGAGGCTGTTGCCTTTTGCCCCTCCTAACTGATGACATTTTTACGCTTCCTATGCACTACTTCCATTCCATTCTTTTTGGTTACCCTCTATCATTTGTTTTCGGTTTGATCATTAATCATTGGCAATTCTTGCGTTTCGTACAATTTCCGCATGGCATGCAAATTAGTCAGAAAATCGATCTAAACTCAAAATTATGTGGTATTTTCTAATTTGTCATTTCCATATATCAGATATTACAAAAGCATTGTATGCTCTTAATAGTTCCAGTCTCTGTTTCGAGGGGCTCTTTTGTCTGCGCACCTATACAATGAAATGCTTAAGCTTATTTTATTTTGTTTTTTTTATGGCTGAGTACCCTGCAGCGTAGAGCCTCGGGCCCTAAGAGTATATTTTATTGTTTTCCCAGTTAAGACAAATGTAAAGTTTGGGCTTGTTTGTGAACCAGTTTCTATCTGCTCCATTTACAACAGGAATGTCCGTATATTCTTGCTCAGGATCACTAGCCGAGTCGATTGAGCCATGTCCGTCTGTCTGTCCGTCTGTCTGTCACGCGTCTGTGTGAAGACACAGATCTCAGCTATTATAAAAGCTACAGACACCAAATTTGTTATGAAGTTGTGGGTAAATTTGTATAAACATCCCAAAAAAAACTAGGGTTTATTTTAAATTTGATGTGCCACGCCAACCGCCTCTAAACATTTTTTTAATTGTTCAACTACCTACGTAAATACTCAACAGTTAAAAAATAGATAAAGTTAAGTATATAACAAAGTAAACTTAAGGTGACCATACGTGAAATGTCTTATACCAGTCAAGTATCAAATTACTTACTTAGAACTTGCTCACACTACAACATCCTCGATAGTATAGTGGTCAGTATCCCCGCCTGTCACGCGGGAGACCGGGGTTCAATTCCCCGTCGGGGAGATGTGAATACGAATTTTTTTATTTTTTAATACCACGTATTTGCACTTAAATGCACTAGAATTTAAAGTAATAAAAAAATAAGGTGAAATAAAAAAAATCTCTAACACTCTCCCCGACCGGGAATCGACACCCCAGCCTCCCACGTCGCAAGCGGGGATACTAACCACGAAATTATCGAGGGCTTTGATTGCTGACTTCCAAAACATATTTGTAATTGTCAACCATTTCATTTGAGCTGTTTCTGTTTTAATATTGTTGTATATTTATAATAGTATTATTAATAACATTTTTAAAAAGTCTGGGTTCCATTATTAAATGCATGGTAATATACATTTTATAATTAATTTTAATAATTGTTTAACTATCTACGTAAATAACTACCTTAGAAAATAGCTTAAGTTTGGTATAAAACAAAGTAAACATAAGGTGACCATACCTTAAATGATGGTGCTATTCAAAGATAGATCTAATTTTAACAATAGGTGGCATATTAACTTCGGCAGAGGAAATAAAAGTGTGATAATTTCTTTCGAAACTGGGCGAATGGTACCTTACTGTCGGGTCCTTACTTGTTTTTTCCTTAACTTAATGTTTGTACATATATAGAAACTCTGCATAGTAGCTTTGGTTTTTTAAAGATCAAAGGTAGATTATATTTCTAGAGAGTTTTTGAGTTTTGTGTGCATATAAAGAAGTACAAAATTTCAAAAAACTAAGCGCAATCGATAGATCCCTTAGATCGGGATATCGATATTATGCGTTAGTTGTAACATCTTTTAAGGAATCGGTAGTAGTTTGAATAGATAAAATTTAAGATGTTGAACCATAGCATTAAAAAAGTGAAAACATAAGATTTATTAGGTTATCGATAATAATCGATAGTAGTAGTTTAAGAAATATAGCTTAAGAAGATATTGACTCTCTAAGTATTATACAAACGATCTCTTATCTTAAACAAATTAAAGACGAAAAGAAACTATTTAAATTTCTCACGAAAAACCGAAACTGTTTGTCCATTTGAAAATTGAAAATTGGTACCATTTATGCATTCATATGCGCAGATTGAGTGACTTTCTGGTGATTGGTTGTGTTGACCTTTACTCCCAATATTATTTATTTTTTTCTGCCTAATCTTTGCAAATAATTTGTGGTTTTAATTTACTTTGGTGTATTTTAGTTTGTGCTAACCCGGTGCGTATTCAAAACACTTAGTGTTACCCCTAGTGCTTTGCAATTTCACTAATTTTACACAATTTACACGTCTTTGGCGTCATTTGTTGTTTTTGTTTTGAGTCTACTCTTCCACACTCTCCCGCTCTCACGTTTTTATTTACGCTCTTTGAGCTTGTTACGCGTGTGTGAGTGTTACTCTTACCGTAGCGTTGCTGTTGTTGAAGTGTTTAGCTTAGCTTACTTACTACGAGGGTCGTTTGATAAGACCGTGACTTTTTGTATTTGCCGCGCACCTGCTCTAAATACAACACTGCTCCTGTCAGCAGTTATCGATTAACAGCTGACTGTAAAATTTTGAGATAGCTGCGTTTTTTGGTTTGCGTTTTATAGGCATTGAAAGCAGACGATCTCGTGAATTTTAACGAAAATGGAAAAAAGTGAATTTCGTGTGCTAATTAAGCATTATTTTTTGCGTAAAAAATCCATCACCGAAACCAAGGAAAGACTTGATAAATATTATGGGGACTCTGCACCATCAATTTCAATGGTTAAGAAATGGTTTACTGAGTTCCGTTGTGGTCGTACCAGTACAAGTGATGCCGAACGTTCAGGTCGCCCAAAAGAGGTCGTCATGCCAGAAATCGTCGACAAAATCCATGGAATGATATTGGATGATCGGAGAATGAAAGTGCGTGAGGTAGCTGAGGCTGTAGGCATCTCAACTGAACGGGTACATCACATTTTACATGAATATTTGGACATGAAAAAGCTTTCCGCGCGATGGGTGCCGCGATTGCTCACACACGACCATAAGCGCAACCGTGTGACCATTTCAAAGGAGTGTTTGGCGATGTTCAACCGCAATCCAAACGAATTTTTGCGCCGTTTCGTTACCGTAGACGAAACATGGATCCACCACACCACACCAGAGACCAAAGAACAATCAAGACAGTGGGTTTCTCCGGGTGAACGTGCACCAAAGAAGGCCAAGGTGGGTCTGTCGGCCAACAAGGTCATGGCCACAGTTTTTTGGGATGCACAAGGTATCATTCACATCGATTACCTTGAAAAGGGTAAAACGATCACCGGCGAATATTATTCAGAGCTTTTGGACAGATTCGATATTGATTTGAAGCAGAAACGACCGCATTTGGCGAAAAAAAAGTGCTGTTCCATCAGGACAATGCACGGGTGCACACGTGTGTAGTCAGCATGGCAAAATTTCATAAATTGGGCTACGAACTGCTACCCCATCCAGCATATTCTCCAGATTTAGCCCCCTGTGACTATTTTTTGTTTCCAAACATGAAGAAATGGCTCGGCGGTAAGAGATTCGGGTCAAATGAAGAGGTCATCACAGAAACAAACGACTATTTTGAGGGCCTTGAGAAAACCTATTATTTGGAAGGAATAAAAAAATTGGAAAAACGCTGGACTAAATGTATAGAGCTAAAAGGAGATTATGTTGAGAAATAAAACGCTTCTTTGACGAAAAAATATTTTATTCAAAAAGTCACGGACTTATCAAACGACCCTCGTAATACTCAGTCGCTCTCACCTTGTAAAACTCCCTTGAGTTTACTGCGTTTGCATTGTGCGTCTGTTCTTATCGCTTCTCCCGTTTACTTTGTTTCTCCAACAGTTCTTTGTAGCTTTTTGTTTTTGTTATTTTTATTTTTGAAATTTCTTTCCTACTTTAATATTTTTTTTTTGGTGTTCCCTAAGTTTTTTAAGGTACATTCACTTTGTTGTGTTGTCGTGCTCGGCTAGAAACTGCAAATCCTCTGCTGACTCTAAGTCAGATTTTGTTGATTGCTGGCTCTGCGATAACGTTTAAGTGCATTGGCCTTACCAAACGTATTAAATATGCTATTAATAGCAAAATTGGTCTTAAGTGGTCGTGTGTAGGTTGTCGGGTAGGTGAACTTAACCTACGTAAGACCCTGAGGCAGTTGCATTCGGAGTTCATTGAACTTGAATCCCAACTGAATAACCTTAATTCTCTAGAGGACCCTCCGCTTGTGTCAGTTCTTCCGTCAACTCCTTTAACTCCGTTATCTCATGCGAACACTCCTCTTGCTGTCTCGCCTATTTTGTCTCAAGCCTCCACAGTTAGTTTGATCGATTCACCTTTTGTGGTCGTCACTTCTCCTACTTCGTCTGTGTCTAGGATTATAGTAAATAACACTGGTTGGAGCTCTACTGTAGTTATGCCTCCAAACATAACTAAGTCTCTTGTCGCCGTTAAGCCAAATAAATTTACTTTTGTTTCTCGCTTGGCCCCCGATACTTCAATTGAAGATGTGCAAGCATTCATTCAATCCAAGATCTCTATAACGAACCTTATTGTTGAGAAATTTAAATTTAACTATGCCCGAGACATTGCATCGTTTAAAATTATTATTCCTGCAGACAGCTTTAAAAAAGTCTGTAGTGTACATTTTTGGCCGCCTGATTTAATTGTTAAGGAGTATACTGCTAAACAAAAAAACTTATCCCTCAGTTCCTTTGCCAGTAGTTTCCAGTGTCCCGTCTTCGAGTGGAACATCAAAAAACAAAATCCATCTTCTCTTTTTATTGCTTATCAAAATGTTAGAGAACTAAACACTAAACACTCTAAATTGTTTACTAATTGTGTCTCTTTTAATTACCATATTTTAATATTTACTGAAACTTGGTTGAAACCAGATGTACTCAGTAGCTCAATCTTTACAGATAAGTAGACTTCTCAAATTTCAATATACATTACTTGCTCTTATATTCTCCCTTCTTCAGATGTTTCCATCTACCTTGAACATCCATTCTATCCATTCTGTTGCATCCAAGCTATCTGATAGAGATTTTCTTTTAGTTTTTGGTGATTTTAATTTACCAGAAGTTGCATGGACCTCTCAATCAGATTTCTTGGTTCTCTCTAGCTTTAATAAATTTCTTATAGGACTTTCTGAACTTTCATTATTTTAAATTAATAATATTCCTAAAGTTAATGGTAGAATGCTTGATCTTATATTTTCTTCTAATGTAATGTTGCAAAACACTATTTCTAGAAGTGATCCTTTAGTTTTACCTAAAGATCCTTACCATCCTACATTAGATTGTGCAAACTGAAAATTCTCTTTCCAAATTAAAATCTCGCTGCTTTCGCAAGACCAATTTCATTAAGCTTAACAATTTGATTTTAAATCATTATTAATCTACTTTTTATTTGTGTTCAGATTTGGATATTTGTATCTCATATTTTTATAAATCGATTAATTCATTTTTTGATCAATGTGTTTCCAATGCTACAATGATAACAATTATAGCAGTTTTATAACTTTGTTAATTTGAAACGTACAACTAATAGATTCCCATCTAATCTCTTTTTGAAAATAACAAAGCAACTAATGATCAGGCTGCTGCCGATTTGTTTTTGGACTTTTTTCAATCTTCTTACTCCACTGAAGCCTATACTATGCAATCACACCCGTATTCTTTAAATAATTCTAACTCCTTTTTTGCCCTTCTATTAACGAAATATCTTTACTAAGCTATCTTAAATACTCTAAACCTGTATTTTCTCCCGTTCCTGATGGTGTTCCAGCATGTATACTTAGATTCTGTGCTGATACCATTTGTAAGCCTATATTTAAGTTGCTTGATTTGTCCGTAGCCACGAGTTAATTTCCGCCTATATGGAAGGAGTCCTTCTCTATACCTCTTCACAAATGTGGCTCTAAACCAGATGTGAAGAATTATAGGTGTATCTCTAAATTATCCGCTATTCCTAAAATTTTTATTTATTTATTTATTTATTTATTTAACGCTACCCAGCTGCTCGAACATCAAAATTATTTGCGGAACAATAAAGAACGGCCACAATCATATTTTGACCGTAAAAGGCCATGGACTTACAATATTTATGCAAAGTCAAAATCTAAAATAAAAAAAAAACACTTTTGCACACATTTAATTTTTGATGCGGGCGGGACTCGAACCCGTAAATGCATAATAGTACTGTTCGTTTTGCAGTCAACAACTTAACCCATTTCACCACCGTACACGCACACACGATTCGGCACAGCGCTGCTTACAGCTATGGAAAACGTTAAGCTGAATAACTTCTGTGTTTATTATCCGATTGTTACCAAATTTTCAGAGATCATCTGGCTAGCTATAGTTATCATGTAAACCGAAAATGAACAATGTGGCAAAATTGCGCTTGTAATCAATGTTTTTTCGATTTACGGGGGCGGAAGGGGGCGTGGCCAAAATCCAAAATAAACTTGATCAGCGTGAAATAATTACACATATTGTAAACATATTTGGTAGTCCTAGCTCTTATAATAGCTGAGATCTAGATTTTCACACGGACAGACAGACGGACAGACGGACATGGCTATATCGACTCGGCTGTTGATCCTGAGCCAGAATATATATACTTTATGGGGTCGGAGGTGTCTCCTTCTACCTATTACATACATTTTCGGTTTGAACAAAGTTATAATACCCTTCTACTCTATGAGTAGCGGGTATAAAAATGTACAGCGTATGATTCACGTAAGTGTTGTCAACAAATTTGGTGGCTCTAGCTTTTTTAGTTTCTGAGATATAGGCGTTCATACGGACGGACAGACACACATGGCTTAATCGATTCGGTTGGTCAACAGTTTTTTGCTGCTTTTGGGGCCAAGTTATGTGGAAGCCGCGAAAAATTGTTTACCACATTGTCCGAATAATTGCCGTTGGCTCTGGCTGTGGCAACGACGACGACGACGATGTCGACTTTTGCGGCGACTGTGGTTGCCTCTGCCAATTATGAGGCACGTTCCACACGCTCTGCAATTCTAGGATTGACACAATGGTTTCAAATGCGATAACAGTTTTGAGAATACAATTATTGACGAATTTGCTATAAAAACCTAACCAAGGAAATCTGAAGCGTGGGGAGATATTGGAAATCTTTGTTTATAATTTTTTAAACAAAAATCATGCGAAAATCGACTTGAAAACAGACGTTTGACAGTCTTGACTTCCAACCTCTTTTCTTTTGCAGTAAAAATTGTATGAAATTCTTTGTTGAAGAATTGTATGTTGGTTAAAAGTTGAGGCTGTTGCCTTTTGCCCCTCCTAACTGATGACATTTTTACGCTTCCTATGCACTACTTCCATTCCATTCTTTTTGGTTACCCTCTATCATTTGTTTTCGGTTTGATCATTAATCATTGGCAATTCTTGCGTTTCGTACAATTTCCGCATGGCATGCAAATTAGTCAGAAAATCGATCTAAACTCAAAATTATGTGGTATTTTCTAATTTGTCATTTCCATATATCAGATATTACAAAAGCATTGTATGCTCTTAATAGTTTCAGTTTCTTTTTCGAGGGGCTCTTTTGTCTGCGCACCTACACAATGAAATGCTTAAGCTTATTTTATTTTGTTTTTTTTATGGCTGAGTACCCTGCAGCGTAGAGCCTCGGGCCCTAAGAGTATATTTTATTGTTTTCCCAGTTAAGACAAATGTAAAGTTGGGGCTTGTTTGTGAACCAGTTTCTATCTGCTCCATCTACAACAGGAATGTCCGTATATTCTTGCTCAGGATCACTAGCCGAGTCGATTGAGCCATGTCCGTCTGTCTGTCCGTCTGTCCGTCACGCGTCTGTGTGAAGACAAAGATCTCAGCTATTATAAAAGCTACAGACACCAAATTTGTTATGAAGTTGTAGGTAAATTTGTATAAACATTCCAAAAAAACCTAGGGTTTATTTTAAATTTGATGTGCCACGCCAACCGCCTCTAAACATTTTTTTAATTGTTCATTTACCTACGTAAATACTCAACTGTTAAAAAATAGATAAAGTTAAGTATATAACAAAGTAAACTTAAGGTGACCATACGTGAAATGTCTTATACCAGCCAAATATCAAATTACTTACTTAGAACTTGCTCACACTAGCACCGTGTTCAAATAATGCATTTGACAAAGCGAAATCAACATCCTCGATAGTATAGTGGTCAGTATCCCCGCCTGTCACGCGGGAAACTGGGGTTCAATTCCCCGTCGGGGAGATGTGTATACGAATTTTTTTATTTTTTAATACCACGTATTTGCATTTAAATGTGAATTAAAATAAATTTAAAAATTTAAAGTAATAAAAAAACAAGGTGAAATAAAAAAATCTCTAACACTCTCCCCGACCGGGAATCGACACCCCAGCCTCCCACGTCGCAAGCGGGGATACTAACCACTAAATTATTGAGGGCTTTGATTGCTGACTTCCAAAACATATTTGTAATTGTCAACCATTTCATTTGAGCTGTTTCTGCTTTAATATTGTTGTATATTTATAATAGTATTATTAATAACATTTTTAAAAAGTCTGGGTTCCATTATTAAATGCATGGTAATATACATTTTATAATTAATTTTAATAATTGTTTAACTATCTACGTAAATAACTACCTTAGAAAATAGCTTAAGTTTGGTATAAAACAAAGTAAACATAAGGTGACCATACCTTAAATGATGGTGCTATTCAAAGATAGATCTAATTTTAACAATAGGTGGCATATTAACTTCGGCAGAGGAAATAAAAGTGTGATAATTTCTTTCGAAACTGGGCGAATGGTACCTTACTGTCGGGTCCTTACTTGTTTTTTCCTTAACTTAATGTTGTACATATATAGAAACTCTGCACAGTAGCTTTGGTTTTTTAAAGATCAAAGGTAGATTATATTTCTAGAGAGTTTTTGAGTTTTGTGTGCATATAAAAAAGTACAAAATTTCAAAAAACTAAGCGCAATCGATAGATCCCTTAGATCGGGATATCGATATTATGCGTTAGTTGTAACATCTTTTAAGGAATCGGTAGTAGTTTGAATAGTTAAAATTTAAGATGTTGAACCATAGCATTAAAAAAGTGAAAACATAAGATTTATTAGGTTATCGATAATAATCGATAGTAGTAGTTTAAGAAATATAGCTTAAGAAGATATTGACTCTCTAAGTATTATACAAACGATCTCTTATCTTAAACAAATTAAAGACGAAAAGAAACTATTTAAATTTCTCACGAAAAACCGAAACTGTTTGTCCATTTGAAAATTGAAAATTGGTACCATTTATGCATTCATATGCGCAGATTGAGTGACTTTCTGGTGATTGGTTGTGTTGACCTTTACTCCCAATGGTTTTAATTTACTTTGGTGTATTTTAGTTTGTGCTAACCCGGTGCGTATTCAAAACACTTAGTGTTACCCCTAGTGCTTTGCAATTTCACTAATTTTACACAATTTACACAATTATCAACTTGCGCGTCTTTGGCATCATTTGTTGTTTTTGTTTTGAGTCTACTCTTCCACACTCTCCCGCTCTCACGTTTTTATTTACGCTCTTTGAGCTTGTTACGCGTGTGTGAGTGTTACTCTTACCGTAGCGTTGCTGTTGTTGAAGTGTTTAGCTTAGCTTACTTACTAATACTCAGTCGCTCTCACCTTGTAAAACTCCCTTGAGTTTACTGCGTTTGCATTGTGCGTCTGTTCTTATCGCTTCTCCCGTTTACTTTGTTTCTCCAACAGTTCTTTGTAGCTTTTTGTTTTTGTTATTTTTATTTTTGAAATTTCTTTCCTACTTTAATATTTTTTTTTTGGTGTTCCCTAAGTTTTTTAAGGTACATTCACTTTGTTGTGTTGTCGTGCTCGGCTAGAAACTGCAAATCCTCTGCTGACTCTAAGTCAGATTTTGTTGATTGCTGGCTCTGCGATAACGTTTAAGTGCATTGGCCTTACCAAACGTATTAAATATGCTATTAATAGCAAAATTGGTCTTAAGTGGTCGTGTGTAGGTTGTCGGGTAGGTGAACTTAACCTACGTAAGACCCTGAGGCAGACCAAATTGAACGTTGCTCGTTTGTGGGCTTCGTGTTTAAGTTGCATTCGGAGTTCATTGAACTTGAATCCCAATTGAATAACCTTAATTCTCTAGAGGACCCTCCGCTTGTGTCAGTTCTTCCGTGAACTCCTTTAACTCCGTTATCTCATGCGAACACTCCTCTTGCTGTCTCGTCTATTTTGTCTCAAGCCTCCACAGTTAGTTTAATCGATTCACCTATTGTGGTCGTCACTTCTCCTACTTCGTCTGTGTCTAGGAGTATAGTAAATAACACTGGTTGCAGCTCTACTGTAGTTATGCCTCCAAACATAACTAAGTCTCTTGTCGCCGTTAAGCCAAATAAATTTATTTTTGTTTCTCGCTTGGCCCCCGATACTTCAATTGAAGATGTGCAAGCATTCATTCAATCCAAGATCTCTATAACGAACCTTATTGTTGAGAAATTTAAATTTAACTATGCCCGAGACAGTGCATCGTTTAAAATTATTATTCCTGCAGACAGCTTTAAAAAAGTCTGTAGTGTACATTTTTGGCCACCTGATTTAATTGTTAAGGAGTATACTGCTAAACAAAAAACTCGTCCCTCAGTTTCTTTGCCAGTAGTTTCCAGTGTCCCGTCTTCGAGTGGAACATCAAAAAACAAAATCCATCTTCTCTTTTTATTGCTTATCAAAATGTTAGAGAACTAAACACTAAACTCTCTAAATTGTTTATTAATTGTGTCTCTGTGTTGAAACCAGATGTACTCAGTAGCTCAATCTTTACAGATAAGTAGACTTCTCAAATTTCAATATACATTACTTGCTCTTATATTCTCCCTTCTTCAGATGTTTCCATCTACCTTGAACATCCATTCTATCCATTCTGTTGCATCCAAGCTATGTGATAGAGATTTTCTTTTAGTTTTTGGTGATTTTAATTTACCAGAAGTTGCATGGACTTCTCAATCAGATTTCTGGGTTCTCTCTAGCTTTAATAAATTTCTTATAGGACTTTCTGAACTTTCATTATTTCAAATTAATAATATTCCTAACGTAAATGGTAGAATGCTTGATCTTATATTTTCTTCTAATGTAATGTTGCAAAACACTATTTCTAGAAGTGATCCTTTAGTTTTACCTAAAGATCCTTACCATCCTACATTAGATTGTGCAAACTGAAAATTCTCTTTCCAAATTAAAATCTCGCTGCTTTCGCAAGACCAATTTCATTAAGCTTAACAATTTGATTTTAAATCATTATTAATCTACTTTTTATTTGTGTTCAGATTTGGATAATTGTATCTCATATTTTTATAAATCGATTAATTCATTTTTTGATCAATGTGTTTCCAATGCTACAATGATAACAATTATAGCAGTTTAATAACTTTGTTAATTTGATACGTACAACTAATAAATTCCCATCTAATCTCTTTTTGAAAATAACAAAGCAACTAATGATCAGGCTGCTGCCGATTTGTTTTTGGACTTTTTTCAATCTTCTTACTCCACTGAAGCTTATACTATGCAATCACACCCGTATTCTTTAAATAATTCTAACTCCTTCTTTGCCCTTCTATTAACGAAATATCTTTACTAAGCTATCTTAAATACTCTAAACCTGTATTTTCTCCCGTTCCTGATGGTGTTCCAGCATGTATACTTAGATTCTGTGCTGATACCATTTGTAAGCCTATATTTAAGTTGCTTGATTTGTCCGTAGCCACGAGTTAATTTCCGCCTATATGGAATATTTCTATATTCTCTATACCTCTTCACAAATGTGGCTCTAATCCAGATGTGAAGAATTATAGGTGTATCTCTAAATTATCCGCTATTCCTAAAATTTTTATTTATTTATTTATTTATTTATTTATTTATTTAACGCTACCCAGCTGCTCGAACATCAAAATTATTTGCGGAACAATGTATGTGCCCTTTTAATACCTCTTTGTATACTTGAATGGAAAGTGTTCTAGAGCACTCTTACTTTTAATAAATTTACCGATAGGTTCAATGGCATCTATACGATGTATCGGTCCGTACCGGCTCGTTCCGACTTATTTACAGCGGGCAGCAATAAGAAACATGTATACAAAGTTTCATGAAGGTAGCTCAAAAAGGGAGGCAAAAACTTTTCTTTGCAAAAAATAAGAAAAGTTCGATCTGCCCCACCATGACACGAATGCATGCGGAATCGAACCTTGGACCCATTACCTAAGAGATCCACCATTTCTCCATTTAATCATTAAGTCATTACGCAAATTTTGCCAAAGTTACATTATGAGACCATTCGGAAATTCTTGCACGACAAAAACAAAGTCTGAATGCATGTACAATGCTTGTACATAATTTATTTGCCGAACAAAAAAACGGCTAAAATCATATTTTGACCGTAAAAGGCTATGGACTTATAATATTTATGCAGAGTCAAAATATAAAATAAAAAAAAAAACTTTTTTGCACACATTTAATTTTTGATGCGGGCGGGACTCGAACCTGTAAATGCATAATAGTACTGTTCGTTTTGCAGTCCACAACTTAACACATTTCACCACTGTACACGCACACACGATTCGGCACAATGCTGCAAGCAGCGCTGCCGGCAGCGCTGCTTACAGCTATGGAAAACGTTAAGCTGAATAACTTCTGTGTTTATTATCCGATTGTTACCAAATTCTCAGAGATCATTTGGCTAACTATAGTTATCATGTAAACCGAAAATGAACAATATGGCATCAAAATTGCGCTTGTAATCAATGTTTTTTCGATTTACGGGAGCGGAAGGGGGCGTGGCTAAAATCCAAAATAAACTTGATCAGCGTGCAATAATAACACATATTGTCACCAAATTTGGTAGTCCTAGCTTTTATAATAGCTGAGATCTAGATTTTCACACGGACAGACAGACGGACATGGCTATATCGACTCGGCTATTGATCCTGACCCAGAATATATATACTTTATGGGGTCGGAGGTGTCTCCTTCTGCCTGTTACATACATTTTCGGTTTGAACAAAGTTATAATACCCTTCTACTCTATGAGTAGCGGGTATAAAAAATACGGCTACAATCATATTTTGACCGTAAAAGGCTATGGACTTACAATATTTATGGAAAGTCAAAATCTAAAATAAAAAAAAAACATTTTTGCACACATTTAATTTTTGATGCGGGCGGGACTCGAACCCGTAAATGCATAATAGTACTGTTCGTTTTGCAGTCAACAACTTAACCCATTTCACCACCGTACACGCACACACGATTCGGCACAGCGCTGCTTACAGCTATGGAAAACGTTAAGCTGAATAACTTCTGTGTTTATTATCCGATTGTTACCAAATTTTCAGAGATCATCTGGCTAGCTATAGTTATCATGTAAACCGAAAATGAACAATGTGGCAAAATTGCGCTTGTAATCAATGTTTTCGATTTACGGGGGCGGAAGGGGGCGTGGCCAAAATCCAAAATAAACTTGATCAGCGTGCAATAATTACACATATTGTAAACAAATTTGGTAGTCTTAGCTCTTATAATAGCTGAGATCTAGACTTTCACACGGACAGATAGACGGACAGACGGACATGGCTATATCGATTCGGCTGTTGATCCTGAGCCAGAATATATATACTTTATGGGGTCGGAGGTGTCTCCTTCTACCTGTTACATACATTTTCGGTTTGAACAAAGTTATAATACCCTTCTACTCTATGAGTAGCGGGTATAAAAATGTACAGCGTATGATTCACGTAAGTGTTGTCAACAAATTTGGTGGCTCTAGCTTTTTTAGTTTCTGAGATATAGGCGTTCATACGGACGGACAGACACACATGGCTTAATCGACTCGGTTGGTCAACAGTTTTTTGCTGCTTTTGGGGCCAAGTTATGTGGAAGCCGCGAAAAATTGTTTACCACATTGTCCGAATAATTGCCGTTGGCTCTGGCTGTGGCAACGACGACGACGACGATGTCGACTTTTGCGGCGACTGTGGTTGCCTCTGCCAATTATGAGGCACGTTCCACACGCTCTGCAATTCTAGGATTGACACAATGATTTCAAATGCGATAACAGTTTTGAGAATACAATTATTGACGAATTTGCTATAAAAACCTAACCAAGGAAATCTGAAGCGTGGGGAGATATTGGAAATCTTTGTTTATAATTTTTTAAACAAAAATCATGCGAAAATCGACTTGAAAACAGACGTTTGACGGTCTTGACTTCCAACTTCACTCTCCAGCTACCGTAACTTGACTAAAAGTCCAGAGAAACCTTAAAAACAGTAGTAATTAGAAATAATTCTGAAACCTTTATTTTCTTTCAAATTTTCTTTGACTTTAGGTAAGAATCCTTCTTTTAATATTTTAGAAATTTTTTAGAAATTTATTTAAAATATTTTATATTGCTTACTTTCATTTTTAATAATTTACAGATATCAAAATTATCACTAATTAAACGCTTTAATCTGTTTTAAACAATATTAAATTTTTGTCTTCTCAAAATTTTGTAAGTAAAAGATATGCAACACTCTCCAAAATGGGTTTCTTAGCTCAAGCAGAGTGGCATAATGTTTGTATCTTAACACTCCTTCTAGTCCTTTAATTTACAAAATTTAATAACAGAAAATTTTTATAAACGTTTAAAAATGTTGATATTTTTTTTGTGAAAACTGAAAAGTTATTTATAATTTCTTTTGCAGTAAAAATTGTATGAAATTCTTTGTTGAAGAATTGTATGTTGATTAAAAGTTGAGGCTGTTGCCTTTTGCCCCTCCTAACTGATGACATTTTTACGCTTCCTATGCACTACTTCCATTCCATTCTGTTTGGTTACCCTCTATCATTTGTTTTCGGTTTGATCATTAATCATTGGCAATTCTTGCGTGTCGTACAATTTCCGCATGGCATGCAAATTAGTCAGAAAATCGATCTAATTGACTCGAAATTATGTGGTATTTTCTAATTTGTCATTTACATATATCAGATATTACAAAAGCATTGTATGCTCTTAATAGTTTCAGTTTCTTTTTCGAGGGGCTCTTTTGTCTGCGCACCTACACAATGAAATGCTTAAGCTTATTTTATTTTGTTTTTTTTTTATGGCTGAGTACCCTGCAGCGTAGAGCCTCGGGCCCTAAGAGTATATTTTATTGTTTTCCCAGTTAAGACAAATGTAAAGTTTGGGCTTGTTTGTGAACCAGTTTCTATCTGCTCCATTTACAACAGGAATGTCCGTATATTTTTGCCCAGGATCACTAGCCGAGTCGATTGAGCCATGTCCGTCTGTCCGTCTGTCCGTCACGCGTCTGTGTGAAGACACAGATCTCAGCTATTATAAAAGCTACAGACACCAAATTTGTTATGAAGTTGTAGGTAAATTTGTATAAACATCCCAAAAAAACCAAGGCCTTTTTTAAATTTGATGTGCCACGCCAACCGCCTCTAAACATTTTTTTAATTGTTCAACTACCTACGTAAATACTCAACTGTTAAAAAATAGATAAAGTTAAGTATATAACAAAGTAAACTTAAGGTGACCATACGTGAAATGTCTTATACCAGTCAAGTATCAAATTTCTTACTTAGAACTTGCTCACACTACAACATGCTCGATAGTATAGTGGTCAGTATCCCCGCCTGTCACGCGGTAGACCGGGGTTCAATTCCCCGTCGGGGAGATGTGTATACGAATTTTTTTATTTTTTATACCACGTATTTGCACTTAAATGCACTAGAATTTAAAGTAATAAAAAAATAAGGTGAAATAAAAACAAGTAAGAAAGCTACATTCGAGTGTGCTCGACTGTAATATACCCACTACCCAGCTGCTTGTACATAATTTATTTGCGGAACAAAAAATGGGCTACAATCATATTTTGACCGTAAACGGCTATGGACTTATAATATTTATGCAAAGTCAAAATATAAAATAAAAAAAAAAACATTTTTGCACACATTTAATTTTTGATGCGGGCGGGACTCGAACCCGTAAATTAATTTTAATTAAAAATTTAAATGTTATTAAAAAGTATGTATCAATGATTTACCGGATAGACACTCGTATGGACCAATACGTCTATAAAGAAATTATAGAGGATATAATGGTGCCATATTCCGAGGACAATATGCCATTATCATGGCGTTTTATGCACGACAACGATCCTAAGCACACTTCACGGCTTATGAAAGGTTGCCTTTAGGAGCATCAAGTTGTTACGCTGAAGTGGCCAGCTCAGTCGCCGGACCTCAATCCGATAGAGAATCTCTAGAATGATGTTGAGCAGCACACTCGCACCAAAAATCTGGGCAGTTTGAATGATTTGTGGATAGTTATCCGAGAAGCGTGGTAAAGTATTCCGCAGAACAGATGCGCTGCTTTAGTGGAGAGTCAGCACAGAAGATTGGATGTAGTTATCAAAAACAAAGGATATCCAACAAAATATTAGTCCCCTTTTTTATGTTTTCTCATTCTACTTAATAAATTAATAAAAAAAAAGTATAAGTGTGCTAAACTCATGTCCAGCTGAAAATCATAGTTAATTCAATCAAACCAACGCATAAAAAAAACTACGAAAGGGAATAGGCTGAAAGTAACGGTACATCTTATCAACTAATAAGGCAACAACCAGAAAAAAAAATTGATGAACTATTCACTATACAATCGGTAAAAATTCATGTTGAAGTGTGCTGCTAAATAGTGTGCTAAATAAAAGGCCACCACTGTATATATATTTAAAATTTAGTTAAAAGTTTTACCAAATATATTTAAAAGTCGTTATAGAAAAGATATTAAATTAAATATATTATTACTATAGATTGAAACCAAAGCAAACAAGGAAACAAACAATATAGTAAACCAAGACCAAAAATTCAAAAAATTCAGTTAGTGTAAAAAAGAAATTAAATAATTTGTAGAATAGTTATGGAGCTCGATCAGTTTGCGAAGACATTCAAGCAGCGTCGCATCGAGCTCGGCTTCACCCAGCGCGATGCGGCTCTGGCCATGGGCAAACTCTATGGCAACGATTATTCGCAGGCGACAATCTCACTCTTTGAGACACACAAGTTGATCGTCAAGAGCATGCGCAAGCTTAAGCCATTGCTGCAGAAGTACCGGGTATAAAAAAAAAACGATGATATGAAACATTTTTGTGTATTTATCCAAAAAATGAAGAGAATTGCTCTACTTGTTAAAAAAAGGCATACTTTAATGGAAATGCACTACGAAAAAAAGAAGAGTTATAAAAAAAAAGAGATTCCAGTCCCACCCTGAGAAAAAAATGAGATTCCAGTCTCACCCAGAAAAAAAAACCCAGTCCAGTCTAAATTGAGAGCTGAGAGCGGACTGAAAATCCGAACACATTGAGAGCTTACGTAGTCAGAAATTAAGACAGAAGCAACTCAGCCTACTTGAATCGTTTTAATAGAATTGTATCGCTTGGTACCTCCTTGCTACAAATTCTACATATAAAGCCAGCAAGTCTTAAGAGAGAATACCTCTCTGTCTATATTATTTTCCATGGGATTAGCCGCAAATCGCAAGGGGAAATTTCTACAGCATTTTGCCTTGCTTCAGTCACTCAAATGTCTGCAACTTTCGTTAGCAGACATCGTGACTGCCCAAGCCAAGCAGATTGAGAATAAGTATGGTTTGTGCCGGTGGCAAATGTGGCAAGAGAGCAGAATCTGACCGGCCCATGACTATTATTAGTCATGCAGCGGGCTCGGACTGAGACGTCTAAGCTAATGAAGCTTTTTCACACCTGCCTGCTAAATTATGCGCCATGACCAGGAGTGCCATGGAGTGAGAGCACCATGCAAGCCATTTACTTGTTACAGATTGCTTATAATTAAATTATAATCAACATCAAGCCAGGCGCATCACGCAGATGCAGACGAAAATGGAGACGTAGAGACCAAGACCAAGACATGCAGCCAGTGAGACCGGTCTGAGGCCGCTGCTGCTGCTGACATGCATCTAACAAGCCTTTAACTATCTAATCAACGTACAAGTCAAAATATCAATACCTCAAGTAATCAAAATCACATTAGAATTTCAAATCAGTTGGGCTGATGCTGCCTGCCTGCCTGCAGCGTCTCACACAAGCACCGTGTCCAGCTGCTATATGCGACAGTTGCAACTCGAGTCCAGAGTGGGGAGATTGATGAAAAAAAAAGCAACAACAACAAAGATTATTCGAATTTAATGGGCGCAACGCGCGTGGAGACTTCACAAGTGAGGCAACGCCAACTACAACAAAAACAACAACTGAGACATGTTAGGAAAAGCTAAAACTGGACCTGCTGCCTGTTGCCTGGTCCTGCCTGTGTCTGGTCAGACCTGGTCTTTTCCAGTTATACTGTGCCCGCACTGTGACCTGTCATCATGATTGATACGTTTGATGGATTCATTCGAGCTGACTGCTGTGTGGCGTTCAGTTTTAAAGTTTGCTGATTGATCCCAGCGTGTTGATTACAATCGACGCCGACGTACACGCAGATGCAGGCACAGGTAGTTGGCGCTGTATGGGGAGTCTTGCAACGCATGCTGCTGGGAATTCAATCAAAAGTGTCAGCGCTGGCACAACATCTCTTACTGCTAAAGGTGCCGAAACCACTAACTAAATACAGTCGTAACTGAATATTAGAATAGAATATTAGAATATTAGAAATGATAAGAAAGGCAAAAAAAAATCAAAAGGGGAAACAAAGAGTTAATCCCTTTTTCATTGATTAGCAATTTTAAAAATTATGGAACTTTGGAAAAGTGGGAAGTATAAAAAAATTTTTAATAAATTATAGAAATTTTTAAATATTTTGAAATTAAGAAAATTGACAGTTAATATTTTTAAAACATTTTTAAAAGCTTTAAATATTCTTAATGAATTTTAAATAATACGCAAATTTAGGAAAAATGTGGAAATTTGATGATGACGTCACGATATGCTGCAAAGGCGCAAAGAGTGTAACTATGGAAAACGTTTAGATGAATATCTTCTGTGTTTATTGTTCGATCGGATTGTAATTTTGAAAATAGATTTATATTGTAATTATCTATGCAAAGCAGACAGCCATAACTTCAATACTTTTCCTAATAATCGTAATTATCGTTTTGCGTGGGCGGTGGGCGCGACATCGAAAATTGAAAATAAACTCGATCTACCTATGGTATACAGGAAATTAGGTGTCTCTACCTTTTGTAATAGCTGAGATCTAGACGTACAGACGGACAGACGGACGGACGGACATGGCTATATCGACTCGGCTGTTGATCCTGAGGCAGAATATATATACTTTATGGGGTCGGAGGTGTCTCCTTCTGCCTGTTACATACATTTTCGGTTTGAACAAAGTTATAATACCCTTCTGCTCTATGAGTAGCGGGTATAAAAACAAAACATTTTTGCACACATTTAATTTTTGATGCGGGCGGGACTCGAACCCGTAAATGCATAATAGTACTGTTCGTTTTGCAGTCCACAACTTAACCCATTTCACCACCCTGCACGCACACACGATTCGGCACAATGCTGCAAGCAGCGCTGCCGGCAGCGCTGCTTACAGCTATGGAAAACGTTAAGCTGAATAACTTCTGTGTTTATTATCCGATTGTTACCAAATTTTCAGAGATCATCTAGCTAGCTATAGTTATCATATAAACCGAAAATGAACAATATGGCATCAAAATTACGCTTGTAATCAATGTTTTTTCTATTTACGGGGGTGGAAGGGGGCGTGGCCAAAATCCAAAATAAACTTGATCAGCGTGCAAAAATAACACATACTGTCACCAAATTTGGTAGTCCTAGCTCTTATAATAGCTGAGATCTAGATTTTCACACGGACAGACAGACGGACAGACAGACAGACGGACATGGCTATATCGACTCGGCTATTGATCCTGCGCCAGAATATATATACTTTATGGGGTCGGAGGTGTCTCCTTCTGCCTGTTACATACATTTTCGGTTTGAACAAAGTTATAATACCCTTCTACTCTATGAGTAGCGGGTATAAAAAAAAAACATTTTTGCACACATTTAATTTTTGATGCGGGTGGGACACGAACCCGTAAATGCATAATAGTACTGTTCGTTTTGCGGTCCACAACTTAACCCATTTCACCACCGTACACGCACCCACTATTCGGCACAATGCTGCAAACTGCGCTGCTGGCAGCGCTGCTTGCAGCTATGGAAAATGTTTGGCTGAATTACTTGTGTTTTTTATCCGATTGTTACCAAATTTTCAGAGGTCATCTGGCTAGCTATAGTTATTATGAAACCATTTCACCACCGTACACGCACACACGATTCGGTACAATGCTGCAAGCAGCGCTGCCGGCAGCGCTGCTTACAGCTATGGAAAACGTTAGGCTGAATAACTTCTGTGTTTATTATCCGATTGTTACCAAATTTTTAGAGATCATCTGGCTAGCTATAGATATCATGCAAACAGGAAATGAACAATATGGTATCAAAATTGCACTTGTAATCAATGTTTTTTCGATTTACTGGGGCGGAAGGGGGCGTGGCCAAAATCCAAAATAAACTTGATCAGCGTGCAATAACAACACATATTGTCACCAAATTTGGTAGTCCTAGCTCTTATAATAGCTGAGATCTAGATTTTCACACGGATAGACAGACGAACACACAGATAGACGGACATGGCTATATCGACTCGGCTGTTGATCCTGAGCCAGAATATATATATTTTATGGGGTCGGAGGTGTCTCCTTCTGCCTGTTACATACATTTTCGGTTTGAACAAAGTTATAATACCCTTCTACTCTTGAGTAGCGGGTATAAAAATCTCTAAAACTCTCCCCGACCGGGAATCGACACCCCAGCCTCCCACGTCGCAAGCGGGGATACTAACCACTAAATTATCGAGGGCTTTGATTGCTGACTTCCAAAACATATTTTTAATTGTCAACCATTTAATTTGAGCTGTTTCTGTTTTAATATTGTTGTATATTTATAATAGTATTATTAATAACATTTTTAAAAAGTCTGGGTTCCATTATTATATGCATGGTAATATACATTTTATAATTAATTTTAATAATTGTTTAACTATCTACGTAAATAACTACCTTAGAAAATAGCTTAAGTTTGGTATAAAACAAAGTAAACCTAAGGTGACCATACCTTAAATGATGGTGCTATTCAAAGATAGATCTAATTTTAACAATAGGTGGCATATTAACTTCGGCAGAGGAAATAAAAGTGTGATAATTTCTTTCGAAACTGGGCGAATGGTACCTTACTGTCGGGTCCTTACTTGTTTTTTCCTTAACTTAATGTTTGTACATATATAGAAACTCTGCACAGTAGCTTTGGTTTTTTAAAGATCAAAGGTAGATTATATTTCTAGAGAGTTTTTGAGTTTTGTGTGCATATAAAGAAGTACAAAATTTCAAAAAACTAAGCGCAATCGATAGATCCCTTAGTAGTAGTAGTAGTTTGAATAGTTAAAATTTAAGATGTTGAACCATAGCATTAAAAAAGTGAAAACATAAGATTTATTAGGTTATCGATAATAATCGATAGTAGTAGTTTAAGAAATATAGCTTAAGAAGATATTCACTCTCTAAGTATTATACAAACGATCTCTTATCTTAAACAAATTAAAGACGAAAAGAAACTATTTAAATTTCTCACGAAAAACCGAAACTGTTTGTCCATTTGAAAATTGAAAATTGGTACCATTTATGCATTCATATGCGCAGATTGAGTGACTTTCTGGTGATTGGTTGTGTTGACCTTTACTCTCAATATTATTTATTTTTTTCTGCCTAATCTTTGCAAATAATTTGTAGTTTTAATTTACTTTGGTGTATTTTAGTTTGTGCTAACCCGGTGCGTATTCAAAACACTTAGTGTTACCCCTAGTGCTTTGCAATTTCATTAATTTTACACAATTTACACGTCTTTGGCGTCATTTGTTGTTTTTGTTTTGAGTCTACTCTTCCACACTCTCCCGCTCTCACGTTTTTATTTACGCTCTTTGAGCTTGTTACGCGTGTGTGAGTGTTACTCTTACCGTAGCGTTGCTGTTGTTGAAGTGTTTAGCTTAGCTTACTTACTAATACTCAGTCGCTCTCACCTTGTAAAACTCCTTCGAGTTTACTGCGTTTGCATTGTGCGTCTGTTCTTATCGCTTCTCCCGTTTACTTTGTTTCTCCAACAGTTCTTTGTAGCTTTTTGTTTTTGTTATTTTTATTTTTGAAAGAAATTTCACTACTTTAATATTTTTTTTGTGGTGTTCCCTAAGTTTTTTTAAGGTACATTCACTTTGTTGTGTTGTCGTGCTCGGCTAGAAACTGCAAATCCTCTGCTGACTCTAAGTCAGATTTTGTTGATTGCTGGCTCTGCGATAACGTTTAAGTGCATTGGCCTTACCAAACGTATTAAAGATGCTATTAATAGCAAAATTGGTCTTAAGTGGTCGTGTGAAGGTTGTCGGGTAGGTGAACTTAGCCTACGTAAGACCCTGAGGCAGACCGAATTGAACGTTGCTCGTTTGTGGGCTTCGTTTTCTAAGTTGCATTCGGTGTTCATTGAACTTGAATCCCAGCTGAATAACCTTAATTCTCTAGAGGACCCTCCGCTTGTGTCAGTTCTTCCGTCAACTCCTTTAACTCCGTTATCTCATGCGAACACTCCTCTTGCTGTCTTGCCTATTTTGTCTCAAGCCTCCACAGTTAGTTTGATCGATTCACCTATTGTGGTCGTCACTTCTCCTACACCGTCTGTGTCTAGGAGTATAGTAAATAACACTGGTTGCAGCTCTACTATAGTTATGCCTCCAAACATAACTAAGTCTCTTGTCGCCGTTAAGCCAAATAAATTTATTTTTGTTTCTCGCTTGGCCCCCGATACTTCAATTGAAGATGTGCAAGCATTCATTCAATCCAAGATCTCTATAACGAACCTTATTGTTGAGAAATTTAAATTTAACTATGCCCGAGACATTGCATCGTTTAAAATTATTATTCCTGCAGACAGCTTTAAAAAAGTCTGTAGTGTACATTTTTGGCCACCTGATTTAATTGTTAAGGAGTATACTGCTAAACAAAAAACTCGTCCCTCAGTTTCTTTGCCAGTAGTTTCCAGTGTCCCGTCTTCGAGTGGAACATCAAAAAACAAAATCCATCTTCTCTTTTTATTGCTTATCAAAATGTTAGAGAACTAAACACTAAACTCTCTAAATTGTTTATTAATTGTGTCTCTTTTAATTACCATATTTTAATATTTACTGAAACTTGGTTGAAACCAGATGTGCTCAGTCTTTACAGATAAGTACACTTCTCAAATTTCAATATACATTACTTGCTCTTATATTCTCCCTTCTTCAGATGTTTCCATCTACCTTGAACATCCATTCTATCCATTCTGTTGCATCCAAGCTATCTGATAGAGATTTTCTTTTAGTTTTTGGTGATTTTAATTTACCAGAAGTTGCATGGACCTCTCAATCAGATTTCTTGGTTCTCTCTAGCTTTAATAAATTTCTTATAGGACTTTCTGAACTTTCATTATTTTAAATTAATAATATTCCTAACGTAAATGGTAGAATGCTTGATCTTATATTTTCTTCTAATGTAATGTTGCAAAACACTATTTCTAGAAGTGATCCTTTAGTTTTACCTAAAGGTCCTTACCATCCTACATTAGATTGTGCAAACTGAAAATTCTCTTTCCAAATTAAAATCTCGCTGCTTTCGCAAGACCAATTTCATTAAGCTTAACAATTTGATTTTAAATCATTATTAATGTACTTTTTATTTGTGTTCAGATTTGGATATTTGTATCTCATATTTTTATAAATCGATTAATTCATTTTTTGATCAATGTGTTTCCAATGCTACAATGATAACAATTATAGCAGTTTTATAACTTTGTTAATTTGAAACGTACAACTAATAAATTCCCATCTAATCTCTTTTTGAAAATAACAAAACAACTAATGATCAGGCTGCTGCCGATTTGTTTTTGGACTTTTTTCAATCTTCTTACTCCACTGAAGCCTATACTATGCAATCACACCCGTATTCTTTAAATAATTCTAACTCCTTTTTTGCCCTTCTATTAACGAAATATCTTTACTAAGCTATCTTAAATACTCTAAACCTGTATTTTCTCCCGTTCCTGATGGTGTTGCAGCGTGTATACTTAGATTCTGTGCTGATACCATTTGTAAGCCTATATTTAAGTTGCTTGATTTGTCCGTAGCCACGAGTTAATTTCCGCCTATATGGAAGGAGTCCTTCTCTATACCTCTTCCCAAATGTGGCTCTAACCCAGATGTGAAGAATTATAGGTATATCTCTAAATTATCCGGTATTCCTAAAATTTTTATTTATTTATTTATTTAACGTCAACTAATGGCAGTCGACACAAAATTTTAAATGATTTAATATTTAATTAAACAAATTTTTATATAATTAAAAAACGTTAAAATTAACGTTATGATTAAAAAAAATAAAATTAAAAGTGAAGTAAATAATTACAATTTAAAACAAAAATTTAACGACTAGTCTGGGTGAACAAAAAAATAATTGAAAATTTTATTTATTTAAAATGATTCAAAATTTGTTGCAAAAGGATTGGGGAAAACCCAGAAAAACCCAATCAGATCAGAGAAGATTGTTAGGTGTTAGTTGTTAGTGTTAAGTGTTAGTTGTTAGTACGCTACATCGACCGGAGGAAGCGTAAAAGAAAATCCAACATTAGATAGTGAGTAAAGATATATAGTTCATGCTTAGAAAAAAGATAAACGAGGAAAAGAGGAAAATACACTAGTAAGGACTAATTTCTACACAGATGAGAAAGAATTAAAGATTTTAAGTCTACAGAATTTGAATTTGCTATGATAAAATATAAGTTGTTATAGTTCGAACATAATGCCCTAAAGGGGCATGCGAGGCATAGTGTAAGTGTTAGAGGTATGAAGTTACGAGAGTTTCTAAAGGGGTCAGAGAAGTATAACTGGCTAACCAAGTCTTCACTATCAATATCACCTTGAGTAAGGTTATTTATAAACAGTACACCAAGCATGGTTCTACGATTTGCTAAAGACGGAAGATTTAATAAGCGAAGTCAGTAAATTTAAGTTTGCGATCCAAGCGGACGCCCAGATCATCAGCCAAGGTAATTCTATCCAGGGAGCAACCACAAAGAGTGTATGAGGCGTACTTGGGACTGGCCCGAGAGAAAGTCGTTAGTTTGCATTTAGCCATTTTCAAGTTTAATTGGTTCGCACTGCACCAATTATGAAAACGGTCAAGGTCGTCTTGAAGAAAAGAGTGACAAGAGACATCTTTAAATTGATAGCATAGCTTAACATCTTCTGCATACATAAGAGGAGGCGAGTTACGTATGACCAAAGGTAGATCATTAATAAAAAGAGTGAAAAGAAGGGGACCCAGATGGCTTCCTTGAGGAACACCAGAGGTGACTTAAAGTGGGTTAGAAAGAGCATTTTTGAATGAGACTCTTTGAGTTCGGTCGGTTAGATAACTAACGATCCATCTAAGGAATTTGAGTGTAAAGCCCAGAAGGTTAAGTTTGTGTTGCGAGAAGGGAGTGGTTTACTGAGTCAAAAGCTTTACTGAAATCAGTATAAATGACATCAGTCTGTAGATTTTTCCGAAATCCGTTAATTATAAAAGATGTTAGCTCAAGCAAATTTGTCGAAGTTGAACGACGTTTCACGAATCCATGCTGACTAGGAGACATGAAAGATCTGCAATAATGTTGCAAGTAAGGAGTCAAAACTTACTCAAAGAGTTTAGGTATAGCCGACCATTTAGAGATACCTCTATAATTGCTTGCATCAAACTTACTGCCTTTTTTGTGAAGAGGAATTATAAATGATTCCATCCAAATCAAGGGAAAAGAGGAAGTGTTTAAGGACAGTAAAAAATAGTTTGTGCAACGGCTTAGTTAATGAATTAGCACAGTAACGAAGCACGCAACCGGGAATTCCGTCAGGACCTTGATTGAAAACAGGTTTTACCAGACATAGTTACCTATAGAGACTATTCTCATGAAGGATAGGGGTGGAAATTCAATTCGAGCTAGGAATGGTATATGGGTATGTATGAGAGGACTGTGTAAATTTTGAGTAAGTCGTTTGAAAGAACTTCGCAAACAAATCGGCAATGGCTTGATGATTATTAGCATCATCCTTATTAAACGATAAATTAGAAGGAGTGGTATTAGAATAACGCTTCATGTTAACGAAACTATAAAACTGTTTAGGATTCTGCTAGAACTGAATCCTGCAGCGAATCAAATAGTTATTGTGACAAGCAGCGTTCAGCACGATAAAGTTTGACCGAGCAATAAGATAACGAGAAAAGGCGGACGGAGAATGACCTGCTCTATATTTCTTATAGAGTTTAGACTTTCGATTTTTTAAACTTGACAATTCTTTAGGAAACCACGGAGGGTTACTTGAAGTCATTCGATAAACACGAGGAACACAATTATCAAAAAATACATTTAAGGTATCGTAAAAAATACTAATGGCGTCAGCCATATTAGTACATGAATATGATCGGACCAGTCGCAACATGAGATCAAGTTATTAAGCTTGGAGAAATCTGCATTACGAAAGCAGCGAACATGTTTACATGGGTTGGACTCTGGTCAGAGTTACCTTAGAATGATCAGAAACGTAACACAAATCAAGTGTTCGATTTAAGGAATTTACGACATGATTAACCTGAGACATTGAAATGTCTTGCAAACCATCAAAAAGGTCATGCTGTTTTGAGGGCAATAAAAAATTTTCCTCATCACTAGGTGTCCAGTAACAATCAGGTATATTAAAGTCCCTGTTTGATAGCAGGTTGAAAATAGACTTTATAATAGACAAATGTTGATTGAAGACAGAATTATTAGATGACGGAGGAACATACGAGCAAGTTATATAGGCGCAAAAGCCGGGAAAATGTAATTTTACACAAATAAATTCAATATCATATTGAACCTCCGGCACTATCTTATCCGACGTGATGGCAGAGTCGACTGCAATCAAAACCCCGCCGGCCAGGTCGGTCAAGTCTATACGTTGTGTACCGACTTGAAAGAACTTCGGAGCTTAAAATCTCCGGATTCAACCAAGTCTCAGTAAACACAAGCATCTGGGAAGCAAATGAAAGACTATTTCGAAATAAAGAAGTTAGTTTAATACATAGGCTTCTAACGTTTTGATAGGTTAAGGAAAGTGACGTAATTAGTTTATTGTTATTTTATTTGTCTTTGTTGTAGTGGTTTGATTTGGGACTGAAAGAGTAATCGGCTGCTGATTTTTTCTCTTTTTAGTCTCGAATTCTTTAACCATAATATGATCAGGCCAGAATTCAGTTGAGCATATACGGTCAAAGAAATCATTAGGGACACTTATTTTAAAGGATGAAATATCCCTTCGTACGAGAATCTAAATTTTTCCACCTTTATGTCGGCTTGAGTTTTGGCTTGAATAAAATCCATAACATCATCTGCTGTGAGATCAGGGGCAAGCCTTGAAACAAATATTTGTTTCTTTGGTGGGATTCCTGTCACAGCCTTACGACCCACTGAACGGTTTCAAACGTACCCAGTCGTTTGAAACCGGTAATCCGGAAGACGCTGCTGTCTGGGGAACTATTTCCTGAGTTCCTAAATTTAACGATCTCAAAGGTAATGAGATCTGACCGGACAAATCGGAGACAGGCGTAATGGGCGTTACAGACTCCACAATGACAATTTCGGGTGCCGAAACTTATTGAGCCGCCGGCCTCGTTACTACAGGTGTAGTTAACATAGGCAGAGGCAGTGTCACAGGAGTCACTGTTTGGCTAGCATTCTGAGGCGGGAGGGCAATAATAGGCGACTGCTCTTTAGACTTTTTTCGCTTCGTGGACTCATCCAATAGCTTAGGGCTATTGACAAACGATTCCAGCGCAGAGAACTGATCGGACAGTTTTCGAAAACTACTGTTCAGCTCCCTGAATCCCGTCCTAATCTGCCGCATAAACGATACAAATTCGTTTTCGACTTCACGACATGCCTCGCAGCAGTAATGCAACCCATTACGCCTGGCTATGGCATCAGCTGTAGTGCCGCTAAGGCCAGCACATTTAGCATGAGCAATATTATTGCATATCCAACATGCAATACTTGCCTGAGGAAGTAATCTGCTTTTGGCAAGATTTTTTATAGCAGACAATGCCTCCTTCCATTGTAAGAATTGACCACTGTAAGTTTACAACAGCCGCAAGTAAAAACAAAAAGAGAGAATAGATTGGAGTGAGAGTCAGGCACACGCAACAACAAAGTTCAAAAGAACAAGAATAGGGAGTGAGCGTTGCAGCACACAACAACAAAAACTACAGTAAGTTAAAGTATGGGAGAGTAAATGAGAGTTAAGTGCTCTCACGCTGAAAGAGAAAAAGTAAATTAGGTCAGGAACAACAACAATAGTTCTAACAAGTAAGAAAGCTACATTCGAGTGTGGTCGACTGTAATATACCCGTTACCCAGCTGCTCGTACATCAAAATTATTTCCGTAACAATAAAGAACGGCTACAATCATATTTTAACCGTAAAAGTCAAAATCTAAAATAAAAAAAATAATTTTTTGCACACATTTAATTTTTGATGCGGGTGGGACTCGAACCCATAATTGCATAATAGTTCTGTTCGTTATGCAGTCCACAACTTAACCCATTTCACCACCGTATACGCACACACTATTTGGCACAATGCTGCAAGCAGCGCCGCTGGCAGCGCTGCTTACTGCAAAGGAAAACGTTAAGCTGAATAACTTCTGTGTTTATTATCCGATTGTTAAAAAATCATGTGGCTAGCTATAGTTATCATATAAACCGAAAATGCACCATATGGCATCAAAATTACGCTTGTAATCATTTTTTTTCGATTTACAGGGGCGGAAGGGGGCGTGGCCAAAATCCAAAATAAAATTGATCAGCGTGCAATAATAACACATACTGTCACCAAATTTGGTAGATCTAGCTCTTATAATAGCTGAGATATAGATTTTCACACGGACAGACAGACGGATAGACGGACATGGCTATATCGACTCGGCTGTTGATCCTGAGCCAGAATATATATACTTTATGGGGTCGGAAGTGTCTACTTCTGCCTGTTACATACATTTTCGGTTTGAACAAAGTTATAATACCCTTCTACTCTATGAGTAGCGGGTATAAAAATATAAGAAAAAGCTGTGCTCTAACAATCGCACACAGCTGATTTAAGAGACTGTCACATCTTCACTTGTTAACTAAGTTCATTGTGAACCATTAAAAAAATTTTAAGTAAAATGCCCGACTACCAATTAATGCATATTAAAAATTAAAGTGAAAGTTCTTAAAGAATAAAAAAAAAGAAAAAGCTTAAGCGGCATGAACTGGGAATCGAACCACGGGCCTGTCTGTTCAGGAGTTCATCGCTTTTCTACTAAGCTACTGACGCTGTTTTCCAACAACTGCAAAAATTTGCATTGTAAGGCATTCTTATTATTTCCTGTACAAATAAAGAATTTGCGCTGCCGGCAGCGCTGCTTACAGCTATAGAAAACGTAAGGCTGAATAACTTCTGGGTTTATTATACGATTGTCACCAAATTTTCAGAGATCATCTGGTTAGCTATAGTTATCATGTAAACCGAAAATAAACAATATGGCATCAAAATTGTGTTTGTAAGCAATGTTTTTTCGATTTACAGGGGCGGAAGGGGGCGTGGCCAAAATCCAAAATAAACTTGATCAGCGTGCAATAATAACACATTTTGTCACCAAATTTGGTAGTTCTAGCTCTTATAATAGCTGAGATCTAGATTTTCACACGGACAGACAGACGGACAGACGGACAGACAGACAGACGGACAGACCGACGGACATGGCTATATCGACTCGGCTGTTGATCCTGAGCCAGAATATATATACTTTATGGGGTCGGAGGTGTCTCCTTCTCCCTGTTACATACATTTTCGGTTTGAACAAAGTTATAATACCCTTCTACTCTATGAGTAGCGGGTATAAAAATAAATAAATAAAACCAACAAGTAAAGAAAGCTACAGTCGAGCGCGCCCGACAGTAAGATACCATTCGCCCAGTTTCGAAACAAATTATCACAAATTTAATTCCATCAACATTTAATTTAATTTAATTTAATTCCGGCAACATTGGATGGACGGACGGTCAAGATTTTGGGGGAATGTTGGTGCTCCTGCAGGTTTTAAGCATATTAGCAAAAGTCTAATTGAAGAGCGCCTTGACTGGTGTAGCCGCAGCAGCTAGACACACGCACGCCTTCTTCATAATGAGGCACAGACTTTGACTCCTAGTTGCATTGTGCTTAGACAAAACGTTTTGGTTTTTCGTGAGAAATTTAAAGAGTTTTTTTTTGTCTCTAAATTTTTTAAGTTAAGAGATATTTGGTATAATACTTAGAGAGTGAAAATCTTCTAAAGCTATATTTCTTAAAACTAATATCGATAACCTAATAATCCTTTTGTTTGCAGTTCTCAAATGCTATGGATCAACATCTCAAATTTTTATACCAGCTACTCATAGAAGGATATTATAACTTTGTTCAAACCGAAAATGTATGTAACAGGCAGAAGGAGACATCTCCGACCCCATAAAGTATAAAGTATATATATTTGGTAACAATATGTGTAATTATTGCACGCTGATCAAGTTTATTTTGGATTTTGGCCACGCCCCCTTCCGCCCCCGTAAATCGAAAAATAATGATTACCTCTAAACCTCTAGATCTCAGCTATTATAAGAGCTAGGACTACCAAATTTGGTGACAAAATGTGTTATTATTGCACGCTGATCAAGTTTATTTTGGATTTTAGCCACGCCCTCTTCCACCCACAATCGAAAAAATTGATTACAAGCCCAATTTTGATGCCATATTGTTCATGTTCGGTTTACATGATAACTATAGCTAGCCAGATGATTTCTGAAAATTTGGTAACAATCGGTTAATAAACACAGAAGTTATTGAGCTTAACGTTTTCCATAGCTGTAAGCAGCGCTGCCAGCATCAAAAATTAAATGTGTACAAAACTGTTTTTCTACCCGCTACTCATAGAGTAGAAGGGTATTATAATATATATTCTGGCTCAGGATCAACAGCCGAGTCGATATAGCCATGTCCGTCTGTCTGTCCATGTGAAAATCTAAATCTCAGCTATTATAAGAGCTAGGACTACCAAATTTGGTGACAATATGTGTTATTATTGCACGCTGATCAAGTTTATTTTGGATTTTGGCCACGCCCCCTTCCGCCCCCATAATTCGAAAAAACATTGATTACAAGCGCAATTTTGATGCCATATTGTTCATTTTTGGTTTACATGATAACTATAGCTAGCCAGATGATCTCTTCCGGCAGCGCTGCTTGCAGCATTGTGCCGAATCGTGTGTGCGTGTACGATGGTGAAATGGGTTAAGTTGTGGACTGCAAAACGAACAGTACTATTATGCATTTACGGGTTCGAGTCCCGCCCGCATCAAAAATTAAATGTGTGCAAAAATGTTTTTTTTTTTTATTTTAGATTTTGACTTTGCATAGATATTATAAGTCCATAGCCTTTTACTGTCAAAATTTGATTGTAGCTTTTTTTTTGTTCCGCAAATAAATGATGTACGAGCAGCTGGGTAGCGGGTATATTAGAGTCGAGCATTTCGACTGTAGTTTTCTTACTTGTTTTTTTTTTAAGAACTTATACTTTAATTTTAAATATGCATTGAATATGCATTAAATGGGTGGGCGTGCATTTTATTTAAAAATTTTTTAATGGCTCACAATGAACTTAGTTAACAAGTGGAGAAGTGACAGTCTCTTAAATCAGCTGTGTGTGATTGTTAGAGCGCAGCTTTTTCTTATATTTTCTTATTTTTATTTTTTATTTAATTGTATGTTTAAGTTATGAGAATAAATAGCAACAACAACACGCATCATGCTGTCAGACTTTGTTTTTGTCGTGCAAGAATTTCCGAATGGTCTCATAATGTAACTTTGGCAAAATTCGCGTAATGGCTTAATGACCGAATGGAGAAGTGGTGGACCTCTTAGGTGGGGGAGATCGAACTTTTCTTATGTTTTGCAAAGAAAAGTTTTTGCCTCCCTTTTTGAGCTACCTTTATGAAACTTTGTATATGTCGCAGATTTGTCGTTATTCGCCATAATGGAAGCACAGTGAGTTTCGATCGCACTGAAGTACTACGCACAACTGCCTTGTGTCGCACACTTCTTCTACGTGCTTACCATCGAACCACACTCGGCGTCAGCGACAACACGCTGGCGCCGCGCTAAAACGGTTCTTCCCAAAACTACAAACTACAGGCGACCAATAACTGCGCAATTAGAGGCTGATGCAATATTTCCATTATGATGAAATACACTACCAGAATACCCATACACTAACACATGCAAACTTATGCTCCGACACGGCCATCCTGACCATTACACGACCTCGTGAAATATTACCAACAATGCTTTTTCTTTAATGCAACAAAACCATTTTCAAATTACACTTACATTAACAAATTAAATTTCACATTTCAATATCATTCTTAGAGTAATACAAACTTTTTAACATAATTCATTCATCATTTCATTACAATATCTAATGCGCCACACGCCATGATCAAAACAATTGTTTTGCACTTGTGCTTACATTATTATTATAAATTTCATTATAAGCCCTTCAGGCCTCCTCAGTGTCACTTGCTAACGCTTATATTCTAATCATTTCATTACTGTCTCTTTCAACAGCTTTCTTTTCCATTTCCTTATCACTGTCTCTTTCAACAGTTTAATTTTCCATTTCCTTATCACTGTCTCTTTCAACAGCTATATTTTACATCTCTTCATCACTGTCTCTTTCAACAGTTTCATTTTCAACCATTTCACTTAAATTCTTTTTACATTTTTCTAATTCTTCTTGTACTTGCCAATCTGGCATTTTTCTTATGTCATCGTGAGCATATTTATATTTTCTATTGTTCGTCAACGACCTGAGCATATATCTATCCTCCTCCAACAATTCAGTTATTTCAAAAGGCCCTCTAAACTTCGGACTTAACTTTGTTTGATGCCTTTCTTCATTTTTTAACAACACGAAATCTCCAACTTGACATTTTACAACTTTGGCTTTTCCTTTATCAAATTGCTTCTTGTTATATGCTGCTGCAGCTGAAATATTGTGAACTGCCTGTGCTCTTACTTCTGCCAAATCAATCTTGTCTGCCGTATCGCAAGGTGGAAGCAACCCCAACGGGCGGGCAACTTTGCCAATAAACAGTTCTAAGGGACTTGCCTTGGTTGCTTTACTAACCGTACAATTTAACGCTAATTGAACCTCTTCCAACGCATCTTGCCAAGCGCGGCTGCTAGTCTCAACTGCAGTCAATAAGTTCTTTAAGGTGCTCATAATGCGTTCGACTTGCCCATTAGCTCTACTTGCACCAGTCGCAATCAAATGCAAATTTATTTTCTGTTGATCACAAAACTCACTAAATCTAGTGCACCTACCCTGATCTGCTATAATGCGATTTGGCACCCCAAACAAAGATATAGCCGACGACACAGCCTTTATACAATTCTCAGCGTCAATCCTAATAGTGTGGGTTAGGTAAACAAATTTAGTAAAGGCATCTACTTGGACGATTACATACTCTTTCTGATCAGCCTTGCCACTCAACTTTCCAGTAATATCAATGTGAACGGTGTGCCAAGGTATATTTACTTTTGGTATTGGATAAAGGCTAGCTTGAATTTTGCCTGAAGAAGTCTTTGACATTTTACAAGTAATGCAGTTTTCAACGAACTTTCGAATATATTTAGACATGTTTGCAAACCAGTAAAAGTCATAGGCCTTATCTAATGTCTTCTCCCAACCCAGGTGCATAACTGCCTCATGAATTTGATTTATAACAGACCATCTAAATGATCTTGGAACAATTGATAAGGAACGGGTTCTGCCGTTTCGCTGAATTTTCCTATATAATATTCCGCTTCTCAATTCATAAGTTTTTGCAACATCCGCAGGAAGAGAATAATCTTTCAATTTATTTACGATATCAACTATTTCGGAATCCTGTCGCTGTTCAGCCAAAAGCCAATTACTGGATATTTCTGCTAGATTAACTCTTTTTTCAGGAATCTTGCACTTTGTAGCAATTACATCAGCTGAAGTCAAATTGCAAGTCAAATGTAAACGACTGTAAATAAGCCCACCATCTTTGTACCCTGGGAGATAGGTCAAGTTTGGTCCTTGAAGCCTTAAGCGAGTTACAGTCAGTAAAGACAACAAAATTTCTACCCAGTAAATAATGCCGAAAATGTTTTATAGCCAAAACAACGGCAAGAGCCTCCAATTCATAAGAATGGTATCGTGACTCAACAAGTGAAGCAGCCTTACTAAAATATTCGACGACATGAGGCCTATTATTGATTTTGTGTAATAGGATGGCGCCGTATCCACGAGAACTTGCATCTGTATGCAACTCTATTGGGTGTCGCGGGTCAAATATTACTAAAACTGGCATTTGTGTAAGAATAGAGATAATCCTTTGTCTAATTTGTTCATATCTTCACCAACAAGATCAGTATTTAACTCACAAAGTTGTTTATCATTTGAACAACAATTTACAGTTTTTGATCTGATAATTTCAAATTGGCCAGGTGATACTATTACATTAAATCCTGAGAACAACACTTCTCGACCAATAATGATATCATTTCTTAAATGCACATCGTCCAAAACATGAAACAATATCTCAATACAATAGTTGTTAATTTTTACGTTGCTAAGTATTTGCAATGTGCTACAAATACTACCATTGCCAATACCTTTCAACAGCACTACATTGTTAATTCTTTTACCAACAAATTTGTTACTTAGCTTTTGTTTAATTAAAGAACATTCCGATCCAGAGTCAAAAGTTATTGGATATGTCCACTGTAGAGCACCACGCCGTTGCATCGACGCCAACACCGTCTGCGTTGAATTTGGGTAGCACTACCGAATTTTTATTTGTTGTTTCGGATGCCGTTGTTTGCAGTGTTTTAACAAGCTCGATAAAGTTTTTATTTTGCATTTCCATTAAAATCCGCAATGGCTCACTAGGCATATCAGGTAGCGAGCCCGATCCCACTTCTGATGTCGCAGATTTGTCGTTATTCGCCATAATGGTAGCGCAGTGAGTTTCGATCGCACTGAAGTACTACGCACAACTGCCTTGTGTCGCACACTTCTTCTACGTGCTTACCATCGAACCACACTCGGCGTCAGCGACAACACGCTGGCGCCGCGCTAAAACGGTTCTTCCCAAAACTACAAACTACAGGCGACCAATAACTGCGCAATTAGAGGCTGATGCAATATTTCCATTATGATGAAATACACTACCAGAATACCCATACACTAACACATGCAAACTTATGCTCCGACATATACATGTTTCTTATTGCCGCCCGCTGTAACTAAGTCGGAACGAGCCGGTACGGACCGATACATCGTATAGATGCCATAGAACCTATCGGTGGTTTTTTTAACAAAATTTATTAAAAGTTAGAGTGCTCTAGAACACTTTCCATTCAAGTATATAAAGAGGTATTAAAAGGGCACAAATCGTTTTTTACACGTATTCGATTTATAGTCTTCAACAGGTAGAATTATTATTTTTACTGTTTAAGTGATAAATCTTGGATTTTTTTGGTACCTGAATAAAAGTTATACGTTTTCAATACTTTTTACTCCTTTTGCCGGCAGCGCTGCTTGCAGCATTGTGACGAATAGTGTGTGCGTGTACGGTGGTGAAATGGGTTAAGTTGTGGACTGCATAACGAACAGAACTATTATGCATTTACGGGTTCGAGTCCCACCCGCATCAAAAATTAAATGTGTGCAAAAAATTATTTTTTTTATTTTAGATTTTGACTTTGCATAAAAATTGTAAGTCCATGGTCTTTTACGGTCAAAATATGATTGAAGCCGTTCTTTATTGTTCCGCAAATAATTTTGATGTACGAGCAGCTGGGTAGCGGGTATATTACAGTCGAGCACACTCGAATGTAGCTTTCTTACTTGTTTTTTATAACTTTCGACCATTGAAAATGGTCAAAAATGGTATACTAAGTTTGTGTACGTATGTAACAGGCAGAAGGAGGCATAGCAGACCCCACAAAGTATATATTCTGACTCAGGATCACTAGCTGAGTCGATTGAGCCATGTCCGTCTGTCTGTCCTTCTGTCCTTTTGAACGTCTAGATCTCAGCTATTACAAAAGCTAGAGACACCATATTTCACAAGAAGCTTCCTGTTTACCATGGGTAGATCGAGTTTATTTTTTATTATTGATGCCACGCCCACCGCCCACGCAAATCGATTATTTTTGATTATCAGGAGAAGTATTGAAGTTACACCATTCTGCTTTGGTATGAACATAAATAATTGCAATATAAATCTAAATTACAATCTAATCGGACGATAAACACTGAAGTTTCCATGTTTCCGTTTTCCGTACTTCCGCTGTGACGTCATCGTCACGATGCTTCGTTTCAGCCGTAGCGTGTGTAAAGCTATGGCGTTTTCACATGTAGATGGCGCTATTCAAAAATAGATCTAATTTAAACAATAGCTGGCGGATAAACTTGTGCAGCGTGTTTTTGATGGAATTAAATGGGTGATAGTTTGTTTCGAAACTGGGCGAATGGTATCTTACTGTCGGGCGCGCTCGACTGTAGCTTTCTTTACTTGTTTTTATTTTAGATTTTGACTTTGCATAAAAATTGTAAGTTCATGGTCTTTTACGGTCAAAATATGATTGAAGCCGTTCTTTATTGTTCCGCAAATAATTTTGATGTACGAGCAGCTGGGTAGCGGGTATATTACAGTCGAGCACACTCGAATGTAGCTATCTTACTTGTTTTTTAAAACATTCGGCCATTGAAAATGGTCAAAAATGGTATGCTAAGTTTGTGCAAATGTATGTAACAGGCAGAAGGAGGCCTGGCAGACCCCACAAAGTGTATATATTCTGTCTCAGGATCACTAGCTGAGTCGATTGAGCCATGTCCGTCTGTCTGTCCGTCTGTCCGTCCGTCCGTCTGTCCGTCTGTCCGTTTGAAAGTCTAGATCTCAGCTATTACAAAAGCTAGAGACACCATATTTCACATGAAGGTTCCTGTATACCATAGGTAGATCGAGTTTATTTTCAATTTTTGATACCACGCCCATCGCCCACGGAAATTGATAATTTTCGATTATCAAAAGTATTGAAGTTACAGCTTTCTGCTTTGGTATGAACATAAATAATTGCAATATAAATCTATTTCACAAATTACACTTCAATCGGACACAGAAGTTATCCGTGTTTCCGTTTTTCGTACTTCCACTGCTTGCGCCCGTGCTGCGCGTCGTGACGTCATCGTCACGATGCCTCGTTTCAGCCGTAGCATGTGTAAAGCTATGCAGTTTTCACATGTAGCTGGTGCTTTTCAAAAATAGATCTTATTTAAACAATAGGTGGCGGATAAACTTGTGCAGTGTTTTTTGATGGAATTAAATGTGTGGTAATTTGTTTCGAAACTGGGCGAATGGTATCTAACTATCGGGCGCGCTCGACTGTAGCTTTCTTAACTTGTTTTATTTAAATTTCTTCTGTAGGGAATTCAAATGAAAATGGATTAATCTCGTCTGAATTCGAGTCATCATCAGAACAGTAGTCATTAGATTTTTTTTTTTTATACGTTGCTTTGTTTATTGAAGCTTCTCATTATGAGACTAAAAATAAGTTTACAAATCTTAAAAAGTACTTAACTAACAGTCACTATTGCAACTGATATGAGTTTGTGTGGCCCTAGTAATTAACGTTGGGTTGGCATATCATTACGACGAAGTCGGGTTCGGCTTGATAGCCGTGATAAGTCTCTCGCAAGCCTGTTCAGATGGGCACGTAGTGTGTTGCGGTATTTTTCCATTTGTTTGGCTATTTCATCTCTGACCGAAAGTATGAATAAATTCCTCTGTAAGTTATCACTTCGAACGTACCACGGTGCGCCGGTGATGGTTCTCAGGATTTTCAATTGGGCTCGTTGGAGGATTTCTACTCTGCTGTAACTGGCGTTCCCCCATAGCTGGGAGCCATAGGTCCAGGTCGGTTTTAGGACGGAGTTGTAAAGTAAGACCTTATATTCTAGTCTTAGCTGAGAGCGTATACTAAGAAGCCAATGTATACTATTGGCTTTTAGTTTAAGGTGTGTTCTTTTTGCTTCGATGTGACTACGCCAAGTGAGTCGTCTGTCAAGATGAATGCCTAGATACGTAACTTCATTTGATTTTGGAATAACAGTGTTATTTAGTATGAGCGAAGGGCACTCTTGTCTGTTGAGGGTAAAAGTTACGTGTTTACATTTCTGTTTATTGACTTTTATTCGCCATCAAGTTGTGCAGTAACTTGCTGTGGACATTTAGAGCGGCTCAGGATTGCAGTGTCATCGGCAAATGTAGATATTGTTAGCTGCCTCGATGTTGGTATATCGGCTGTATATAGTAGATATAGTGTTAAGTACATAGGGCTAAGTACGCTGCCTTGAGGAACCCCAGCTTCTATGATGTGGTCCTCAGAGTTAACAGTGTCGCATCTAACTGAGAACACTCTATTGTGCAGGTACGACTTTAAAAGCTTATGGGTGCATTCAGGAAGTGTTGACTTAATTTTATGCATTAGGTCATCTAACCAGACTCTGTCAGTACTCTCTCTCTTTTCGAATGCAGTTCGAATTTCAGATGTGATTCGATTGATTGTTTCGTTTGATGGTTCCAAGTTTCTCCTGAAAACCGAATTGATGCTCCGGTATTTTGTTAAAAGTTTGCAGATAGGGTATAACAAAGGTCAGCAGCCATTTTTCGATGAGTTTTGACATACATGGTAGTAAACTTATAGGTCTGTATGATGATGGAACTGTGTGATCCTTTCACGGTCTCGTATCATAATGATGATCGACTTTTTCCATAACGAAGGGAAGTGACCAATTCTATTTATTGCATTGAAGAGCTGGCAAATAGTTTGGATGGCACAAAATGGAAGTTCGATGATCATCTTATTAGGTTTTAATTCCTTAATGATTTTACCAATTTCAGTTAGTCGAAATTCTATTGGATCCTGTGTCGTTTGTCTTACAACTGTTTGCTCTTGTAATACGAAATTATTCGTTGCTGGGTTTGGTTAAAACACGTTTTGAAGGTGCTCCGCGAAAGTAGAAGCTCTATGTTTGTCGCTGCGGACCCATTCACCTGCAGAATTTCTTATTGGCACAACAGATTCTACCGGGGGGCTCTCCAAATTGGGTATTTTGTGCTAAAAGGTGATAATTGCTCTATGTAGCGGCGTTGTGCGCATTCCTCCTCTTGATTACCTCCTTTCTTAATCTACGAGTTGCGTTTTTAAGCCTTTGTTTTGCAAATGGCGATCTATAAGATTGCCATTCTCGTCGAAGGCGGCGCTTTTCCAAGACAAGCTGCTGAATTTGAACATTTGTCTTACGTTGCGTATACTGTACAGTTTGTTTTTCTGAGGTTGAGGCATGGGCTGCTGCAACAAGGACAGACTCCAAAAGTTTAGTGGTGCTTTCTATGTCAGCCTTATTGATGATTCTTGGGTTCAGTTCAATGTGCGAACTTACGAATTTCTTATATTTTATTTAGCCAGTTAGTTCTATTGGATGTCAATCGACAGGGTGAATTTTTCAGATCCGGACATTGAAGATAATTAAGGAGCACCGGCGAAGGATCAGAAGATAGGTCTGGGAGGGATTCGGCGTTTATATGATTATGTGAGATGTTTCTTGTAACAGCAAAGTCAATGAAGTGGTATCTTTCTGGGGTTCGTTGGCCAATATGTAGGTGTGCCCGGAGAGGCGCAACTAAGCTTGTTGCTTACTTTAATAATTGTATTGTACAATTGTTTTCCCTTAGGGATTACAAGACAAGATCCCCAGTGCGTATGCTTAGCATTGTAGTCACCAGCAGCTATGAAGCGATCCCCTAGTGTGTTGAAAAAATTCAAAAATTGGTTTTCGGATATCGTAAAGTGAGGTGGGCAGTATACAGCAGCAAGTGTCCGTTTCCAGCTGTATATTTAAAGATGTTGCCTATAAGTAGTTTGTCGCAAAGTCGTTACGAAAAGTTTGTTTTATGCGGTTTCTAATCAGGACTCCAGTGCCTCCATGTGCTTTACCATCTGGGTGGTTGGTGCCGTAGAATATATAACCATTTATTTGAAACTTTTACTTGTTTGTAAGATGTGTTTCAGAAAGGAGCATTACATCGATATGTTTGTCTTGGAGAATTGAGCCATTTCAAGTAGTCATTAGATGACGATTGAACATTATTATGGGGTGCTTCTAAAAGCTCAATTACTTCACGTGGAAGCGTTCGTTTTTTTTCGTCGGTCAACCCTTTTCTTTGTATGTATACTTGATATAAGTGGATCTGATGATTCTATAAATCTTTGGAATACATCTAACATATTGTTGCTGTGCTGTGCTGTGCCGCTTTGTAAAATTTTTTCGCGCTTCTGACGCATTTTCGCCGAGATAACCCACTGGCACCACTGATGCAGCTATAATCTATGATCCATGTACTAGAATCTTATGTAGCGTTGGCGACATTTGATACCATGGATAATGCAACATGTATAATCTAATTTTATTATTAGAAAGTTTCTGAAATTTTTCAGCATCTATTGCAAATTCGAAGTTTATAGCAATAAGAATATTATGCGGATTCTGAAGTAATTCCAAGTCGACTTCTAAAATAGATGCAAACAATTCTGTATTCAAAAAAGCTTTTCGCGCAGTATTGCCATCGTTTGAGTTACCGCACCCATTTGGAATTGGCTTATCTACATGCAATCTCATTCCTTGCCACATTCTATTTTGTATGTGTTTATACCCGCTACTCATAGAGTAGATGGATATTATAACTTTGTTCGAACCGAAAATATATGTAACAGGCAGAAGGAGACACCTCCGACCCCCATAAAGTGTATATATTCTGGCTCAGGATCAACAGCCGAGTCGATATAGCCATGTCCGTCTGTCCTTCTGTCTGTCCGTGTAAAAATCTAGATCTCAGCTATTTTAAGAGCTAGGACTACCAAATTTGATGACAAAATGTGTTATTATTGCACGCTGATCAAGTTTATTTTGGATTTTGGGCACGCCCCCTTTTGCCCCCGTAAATCGAAAAAATTGATTACCTCTGAACCTCTAGATCTTAGCTATTATAAGAGCTAGGACTACCAAATTTTGTGACAAAATGTGTTATTATTGCACGCTGATCAAGTTTATTTTGGATTTTGGCCACGCCCCCTTCCGCCCCTGTAAATCGAAAAAAATTGATTTTAAGCCCAATTTTGATGTCATATTGTTCATTTTCGGTTTATATAATAACTATAGCCAACTAACAAGTCAAATGGTCTCTGAAAATTTGGTAACAATCGGATAATAAACACAGAAGTTATTTAGCTTAACGTTTTCCATAGCTGTAAGCAGCGCTGCCGGCAGCATTGTGCCGAATAGTGTGTGCGTGTACGGTGGTGAAATGGGTAACGGGTTCGAGTCCCACCCGCATCAAAAATTAAATGTGTGTAAAAAATTATATTTTATTTTAGATTTTGACTATGCCTAAATATTGTAAGTCCATGGCCTTTTACGGTCAAAATATGATTGTGGCCGTTCTTTATTGTTCCGCAAATAATTTTGATGTACGAGCAGCTGGGTAGCGGGTTTATTACAGTCGAGCACACTCGAATGTGGCTTTCTTACTTGTTTTTTTTTAATTTTTATCTCTTGTTTTTCATTTTCACTTCTTGCTTGCCATTTTTTCATTATCTAAAGCGATTTTGAAACTCATTGACAGCCACATCGAATGTTTTTCCCGAAATTTCATCATATTTCGACCGCACTTTTCAAAATATCTTTTAACATGCAGTTCAAATTTTCTTGTTTTTGACAAAATTTCTCGTTTTTTTCTTCGCTCAGCATACTTTCACTAATTTGGCCAAATATCTAGTTAGCAAGGCCGGAATAGTTGCGACCGTTGTCGATCCAAGCATCCAGCAGAGTTGCATGGCAAAATTCAAGGCCATCTACATTTTCAATGTTTGGCCAAAGTCGCATAAAGTCGCAAGCAAAATTATAAAAATTTGACATGATGGTTCCTGTATACCATACGCAGATCAAGTTTATTTCAAATTTGGAGTGCAACGCCCAACGTCCACGCAAATCGATAATTTACGAATATTTAGGAAAGTATTACAGTTACGGACACCAAATTTGACATGATGGTTCCTATAAAAAAACAAGTAAGAAAGCTACTTTCGAGTGTGTTTGACTGTAATATACCCGCTAACCAGCTCGAACATCAAAATTTTTTGCGGAACAACTAAGAACGGCTACAATCATATTTTCACCGTAAAAGGCCATGGACTTACAATATTTATGCAAAGTCAAAAATACAATAAAAGATAATTTTTTGCACACATTTAATTTTTGATGCGGGTGGGACTCGAACCCGTAACCCATAAGGATGGAAAGTGTTCTAGAGCACTCTAACTTTTGATAAATTTTGTTAAAAAAACGACCGATGGGTTCTATGCCATCTATACGATGTATCGGTATATATATATATATATATATACTTTATGGGGTCGGAGGTGTCTCCTTCTGCCTGTTACATACATTTTCGGTTTGTACAAAGTTATAATACCCTTCTACTCTATGAGTAGCGGCTATAAATATAAATATATATATAAATTGATAATTTACGAATATTAAGGAAAGTATTTAGGTTACAGATTTCTGCTTTAGAACACGTAAAGATGATCATAATATGGACCCAGTCCGATATTAATTAAAGAAAACGTTTTTCATAGTTCCGTTGCCCGCGTAATTACAGCATATCGTCTGCATCGTTTTATCCTTTGTTTGTGTGTCTGTATGTGTGTGTGAGAGCGAGTTAGTACTAGTTAGTGCAACTACGAAGTTAGTCCAATGGTATCTTGCGGTCAAGCGCGCTCGAGTGTAGCTTTCCTTACTTGTTATACCCGCTACTCATAGAGTAGAAGGGTATTATAACTTTGTTCAAACCGAAAATGTATGTAACAGGCAGAAGGAGACACCTCCGACCCCATAAAGTATATATATTTTGGCTCAGGATCAACAGCCGAGTCGATATAGCCATGTCCGTCTGTCCGTCTGTATGTCCGTGTGAAAATCTAGATCTCAGCTATGATAAGAGCTAGGACTACCAAATTTGGTGCCAATATTATTGCACGCTGATCAAGTTTATTTTGGATTTTGGCCACGCCTCCTTCCGCCCCCGTAAATCGAAAAAACATTTCCGGTTTGTATGATAACATCGGATAATAAACACAGAAATTATTCAGCATTACGTTTTCCATAGCTGTAATCAGCGCTGCTTGCAGTATTGTGCCGAATAGTGTGTGCGTGTGCGGTGCACATTGGGCTAAATTCTAAAAAAAGTGGCATAAAGTCGAAACTTTTGTCGTCTCAAATCTTAATTTTAACTTAATATATTTAAAAAAGATTATTTTACGGGGGCGGAAAAGGGCGTGGCCAAAATCTAAAATTAACTTCATCAGCGTGCAATAATAACACATATTGTCACCAAATTTGGTAGTTCTAGCTCTTATAATAGCTGAAATCTGGATTTTCACACAGACGGACAGACGGCAGACGGACATGGCTATATGACTCGGCTGTTGATCCTGAGCCAGAATATATATACTTTATGGGGTCGGAGATGTCATCTGCAATGGTAGGTTGTTTCTATCGCTTCCCTCATTAATAGATCAGCCGTAATACGAAACTGTTCGGCTTGGGTTTTATCCATAGACGTTTCAAAATCGGTCAACTCGCCTCCAACAAGAAACAAGTAAGAAAGCTACATTCGAGAGTGCTCGACTGTAATATACCCGCTACTCAGCTGCTCGTACATCAAAATTTTTTGCGGAACAATCATATTTTGACCGTAAAAGGCCAGGGACTTACAATATTTAGGCAAAGTCAAAATCTAAAATAAAATAAATAATTTTTTGCACACATTTAATTTTTGATGCGGGTGGGACTTACAATGCTGCAAGCAGCGCTGCCGGCAAAAGGAGTAAAAAGTATTGAAAACATAAAACTTTTATTCAGGTACCAAAAAAATCCAAGATTTATCACTTAAACAGTAAAAATAATAATTCTACCTGTTAAAGACTTTAAATCGAATACATGCATGTAAAAAAACGATATGTGCCCTCTTAAGACCTCATTATATACTTGAAGTGTTTTAGAGCACTCTAACTTTTAATAAATTTTGTTAAAAAAAAGACCGATAGGTTCTATGGCATCTATACGATGTATCGGTCCGTACCGGCTCGTTCCGACTTATTTACAGCTGGCAGCAATTAGAAACATGTTTACAAAGTTTCATGAAGGTAGCTCAAAAAGGGAGGCAAAAACTTTTCTTTGGACAAAATAAGAAAAGTTCGATCTCCTCCCCCACCATGATATGCTTGCATGCGGAATCGAACCTTGGACCCATTACCTAAGAGATCCACCACTTCTCCATTCGGCCATTAAGTCATTACGCAAATTTGCCAAAGTTACATTATGAGACCATTCGGAAATTCTTGCACGACCAAAACAAAGTCTGAATGCATGATGCGTTTTGTTGTTGCTATTTATTCTCATAACTTAAATATACAATTAAATAAAAAATAAAAATAAAAAAATATAAGAAAAAGCTGCGCTCTAACAATCGCACACAGCTGATTTAAGAGACTGTCACTTCTCCACTTGTTAACTAAGTTCATTGTGAGCCATTAAAAAAATTTTGAATAAAATGCACGACCACCAATTAATGCATATTCAAAAATTTAAGTAAAAGTTCTTAAAAAAGAAAAATGCTAAAGCGGCATGAACTGGGAATCGAAGAACGGGCCTGTCGGTTCAGGACTTCATCGCTTTTCCACTAAGCTGCTGACGCTGGTATCCAACAACTGCAAAAATTTGCATTGTAAGGCATTCTTATTATTTCCTGTACAAATAAAGAATTTGAGCTGCCGCAGCGCCGCTTACAGCTATGGAAAACATTAAGCTGAATAACTTCTGTGTTTATAATCCGATTGTTACCAAATTTTCAGAGATCATCTGGCTAGCTGTAGTTAGCTAAGTTGTGGCTAGCTAAGTTATGTAAACCGAAAGTGAACAATATGGCATCAAAATTGCGCTTGTAATCAATGTTTTTTTTTTTTTAATTTACAGGGACGGAAGGAGGCGTGGCCAAAATCCAAAATAAACTTGATCAGCGTGCAATAATAACACATACTGTCACCAAATTTGGTAGTTCTAGCTCCCATATTAGCTGAGATCTAGATTTTCACACGGACAGACAGACAGACGGACAGACGGACATGGCTATATCGACTCGGCTGTTGATCCTGAGCCAGAATATATATATTTTGTAGGGTCATAGGTGTCTCCTTCTGCCTGTTACATACATTTTCGGTTTGAACAAAGTTATAACACCCTTCTACTCTATGAGTAGCGGGTATAAAAAAATAAATAAAACAAGTAAAGAAAGCTACAGTCGAGTGCACCCGACCGTAAGATACCATTGGCCCTGTTTCAAAAGAAATTATCACACTTTTTTTGCCACCTCTTGTTGAACTTAGATATATCTTTATTTATCAGCTTTATACACTTTGCGGCTGAATTGAAGTATCGCGACAATGACGTCGCGATATTCTGCAAAGGCGCAAGCAGAGGAACTACGGAAAAGTTTAATTGAATAATTTTGTGTTTATGATCCGATCGGCATATGCATACAGTACATACACTTCTTCTATTTGAACATTGATATATAAAACTAATGTGACACAAAAAATTGCAGCTGTAAAACAAGAAAGAACGGCTACAGTCAAGTGTTGACTGTATAAGACCATGGATTTTTCAAGGTTATGAATAAAATCAGATTTAGAAAACTGTTATTGGTAAACTTATTCTTTTATAGAAAAATAATAAACAATACATATAATTTTCAGTTAGACGCCAAGCTTTCCAAGCAGTTGGAAAAAAACACTGCTTGGAAAAATCACTGCTTGCTTGCTTGCAGTGGGCGCAGTGAAGGTCTATATGAAACATTGAATAACTTTTATGTTCATTATCCGATCGGAACCAAATTTTCAGCGATGGTGATAGTTATCATTCACACCAAAACTGAATACTGTAGCTTTACTATTGCGCTTGCTATACGGTTTATCGATTTGCGGGGGCGGAAGTAGGCGTGTCCCAAATTTTAATAAAAATTGTTCAGCGTATAATTCACATAAGTGTTGTCAACAAATTTGGTGGTAGCCTTTTTATACCCGCTACTCATAGAGTAGAAGGGTATTATAACTTTGTTCAAACCGAAAATGTATGTAACAGGCAGAAGGAGACACCTCCGACCCCATAAAGTATATATATTCTGGCTCAGGATCAACAGCCGAGTCGATATAGCCATGTCCGTCGGTCTGTCTGTCCGTCTGTCTGTCCGTGTGAAAATCTAGATCTCAGCTATTATAAGAGCTAGGACTACCAAATTTGGTAACAGTGTGTGTTATTATTGCACGCTGATCAAGTTTATTTTGGATTTTGGCCACGCCCCCTTCCGCCCCCGTAAATCGAAAAAACATTGATTACATGTGCAATTTTGATGCCATATTGTTCATTTCCGGTTTGCATGATATCTATAGCTAGCCAGATGATCTCTGAAAATTTGGTAACAATCGGATAATAAACACAGAAGTTATTCAGCTTAACGTTTTCCATAGCCGGCAGCGCTGCTTGCAGCATTGTACCGAATCGTGTGTACGTGTACGGTGGTGAAATGGGTTAAGTTGTTGACTGCAAAACGAACGGTGCATTTACGGGTTCGAGTCCCGCCTGCATCAAAAATTAAATGTGTGCAAAAATGTTTTTTTTTTTATTTTATATTTTGACTTTGCATAAATATAGTAAGTCCATAGCCTTTTACGGTCAAAATATGATGGTAGCCGCTTTTTTTTGTTCCGCAAATAAATGATGTACGAGCAGCTGGGTACCGGGTACATTACAGTCGAGCAAACTCGACTGTCGCTTTCTTACTTGTTAGTTTCTGAGATATAGGCGTTTATACAGACGGACAGACAGACATGGCTTAATCAACTCGGCTAGTGATTCTGAGTAAGAATATATATATTTTATGGGGTCGCAGATGCCTCCTTCTGCCTGCTACTCACATTTCGACAAACACAATTGACCATGTATTTTTTTAAAACCCATGGTCTATTTTTTTAAAATCCATGGTCTAATAAAAACTTTTCTTAATTTCTGTTTAAATTCGTGGTTGAAGTCTTGTGGCTTAAGTCTAAGAGCACCACTGTATATCAGAGAGAGCTCAACTCTCTATTGTTCTCTGTCAAATCTATAAAATCTTGCACGTTTGTTCGAGGCGCCTTCGAGAGACTCAAGTGTAGCCAGAGTATTATTCTCCCCAAAGCATATGTCAATTAAACAAATTATCAATATATTTTCAATATAATCCTAACATATTATTTATTATACCATTCGAACATTGAAAATAGTTAAAAAATAGTATACTAAGTTTGTGCAAATGTATGTAACAGGCACAAGGCGGCGTGGCAGAGCCCACAAAGTATATATTGTGACTCAGGATCACTAGCCGAGTCGATTGAGCCATGTCCATCTGTCTGTCCGTCTGCCGCCTGTCCGTTTGAACATCTAGATCTCAGCTATAACAAAAGCTAGAGACACTTAATGTCCATGATGGTTCCTGTATACCATAGGTAGATCTAGTTTATTTTCAATTTTTGATGTCACGCCCACCGCCCACGCAAATCGATAATTAACGATAATTAGGAAAAGTATTGAAGTTGCAGTTTTCTACTTTAGTATGAGCATAGATAAGTACTATATAAATTTATTCTCAAAATTACATCCGATCAAATAATAAACACAGAAATTATTTATTTAAACGTTTTCAATAGCTACATTGCTTGCGCCTTTGCAGCATATCGTGACGTCACCGTCACGGTGCTTGTTTTCACATTTAGATGGAGCTATTCATAGATAGATCTAATTTAAACAATAGGTGGCGGATAAACTAGTGCAGAGTTTTTTGATGGAATTAAAAGTGTGATAATTTGTTTCGAAACTGGGAAATGGTATCTTACTGTTGGGCGCGTTCGACTGTAGCTTTTTTTTACTTGTTTACTGTGATCAGCTGCTTAAATATCAGTGATTCATAATGTAACAAGTAAGAAAGCTACATTCGAGTGTGCTCGACTGTAATATACCCGCTACCCAGCTGTTCGTACATCAAAATTATTTGCGGAACAATAAAGAACGGCTACAATCATATTTTGACCGTAAAAGGATATGGACTTACAATATTTATGCAAAGTCAAAATCTGAAGCGAAAGGGGGCGTGTCCAAAATCCAAAATAAACTTGATCAGCGTGCAAAAATAACCCATATTGTCTCCAAATTTGGTAGTCCTAGCTCTTATAATAGCTGAGATCTAGATTTTCACACGAACAGACAGACGGACAGACAGACAGACGGACATGGCTTTATAATATAGTTATAATAACCTTCTACTCTATGAGCACCGGGTATAAAAAGCTTAAGCTTAACTGGGAATCGAACCACTGGCCTGTCGGTTCAGGAGTTCATCGCTTTTCCACTAAGATACTGACGCTGTTTTCCAACAACTGCAAAAATTTGCATTGTACGGCATTCTTAATATTTCCTGTACAAATACAGAATTTGCGCTGCAGGCAGCGCTGCTTACATCTACGGAAAATGTTAAGCTGAATAACTTCTGTGTTTATTATCCGATTGTTATCAAATTTTCAGAGATCATCTGGCTAGCTATAGATATCATGCAAACCGAAAATGAACAATATGGCATCAAAATTGCACTTGTAATCAATGTTTTTTCAATTTACGGGGGCGGAAGGGGGCGTGGCCAAAATCCAAAATAAACATGATCAGCGTGCAAAAACGTTAAGCTGAATAACTTTTGTGTTTATTATCCGATTGTTACCAAATTTTCATAGGTCATCTGGCTAGCTATAGTTATCATACAAACCGAAATTGAACAATATGGCATCAAGATTGCGCTTGTAATCAATTTTATTCGATTTATAGGTGCGGAAGGGGGCGTGGCCAAAATCCAAAATAAACTTGATCAGCGTGCAATAATAACACACACTGTCAATAAATTTGGTAGTTCTAGCTCTTATATTAGCTGAGATCTAGATTTTCACACGGACAGACAGGCAGATGGACAGACGGACATGGCTATATCGACTCGGCTGTTGATCCTGAGCCAGAATATATATACTTTATGGGAGGTGTCTCCTTCTGCCTGTTACATACATTTTCGGTTTGAACACAGTTATAATACCCTTCTACTCTATGAGTAGCGGGTATAAAAAATAATTTTTTGCATACATTTAATTTTTGATGCGGGTGGGACTCGAACCCGTAAATGCATAATAGTTTTGTTCGTTTTGCAGTCCACAACTTAATCCATTTCACCACCGTACACGCACACACTATTCGGCACAATGCTGCAAGCAGCGCTGCCGGCAAATGGAGTAAAAAGTATTAAAAATGTATAACTTTTATTCAGGTACCAAAAAAATCCAAGATTTATCACTTGAACAATAAAAATAATAATTCTACTTTTTGAGGACTATAAATCGAATACGTAAAATGTAAAAAACAATATGTGCCCTTTAAATTCCTCTTTATATACTTGAATGAAAAGCGTTTTAGAGCACTCTAGCTTTTGATAAATTTTGTTAAAACAACGACCGATAGGTTCTATGGCATCTATACGATGTGTCGGTCCGTACCGGCTCGTTCCGACTTACAGCGGGCTCCAATAAAAAACATGTATACAAAGTTTCGTGAAGGTAGCTCAAAAATGGAGGCAAACACTTTTTTTTGGAAAAAATAACAAAAGTTCGATCTCCTCCCCCACCATGATACGCATGTATGCGGAATCGAGAATCGAACCTTGGAGAGAGAGATCCACCACTTCTCCATTCGGCCATTAAGCCATTACGCAAATTTTGCCAAAGTTACATTATGAGACCATTAGGAAATTCTTGCACGACAAAAACAAAGTCTGAATGCATAATGCGTGTTGTTGTTGCTATTTGTTCCCATAACTTAAACATTCAATTAAATAAAAAATAAAAATAGAAAAATATAAGAAAAACCGAGACTGTCACTTCTCCACTTGTTAACTAAGTTCATTGTGAGCCATTAAAACAAGTAAGAAAGCTACAATCGACTGTGCTCGGCTGTAATATACCCGCCACCCAGCTGCTCTTCCATCAAAATTATTTGCGGAACAATAAAGAACGGCTACAATCATATTTTGACCGTAAAAGGCCATGGACTTACAATATTTATGCAAAGTCAAAATCAAAAATAAAAAAAATAATTTTTTGCACACATTTAACTTTTAATAAATGTTGTTAAAAAAATGACCGATAGGTTCTATGGCATCTATACGATGTATCGGTCCGTACCGGCTCGTTCCGACTTATTTACAGCGGACAGCAATAAGAAACATGTATACAAAGTTTCATGAAGGTAGCTCAAAAAGGGAGGCAAAAACTTTTCTTTGCAAAAAATTAGAAAAGTTTGATCTCCCCCACCATGACACGTATGCATGCGGAATCGAACCTTAGACCCATTACGTAAGAGGTCAACCACTTCTCCATTCGGTCATTCAGCCATTACGTTTTGCCAAAGTTACATTATGAGACCATTCGGAAATTCTTGCACGACAAAAACAAAGTCTGAATGCATGATGCGTGTTGTTGTTGCTATTTATTCATAAATAATAATCATAAACGCTGCCGGCACCGCTGCTTACAGCTATGGAAAACGTTAAGCTGAATAACTTCTGTGTTTATTATCCGATTGTTACCAAACTTTTAGAGATCATCTGGCTAGATATAGTTATCATATAAACCGAAAACAATACAGCATCAAAATTGCACTTGAAATCATTTTTTTTCGATTTACAGGGGCGGAAGGGGGCGTGGCCAAAATCCAAAATAAACTTGATCAACGTGCAATAATAACACATTTTGTTACCAAATTGGGTAGTTTTAGCACTTATAATAGCTGAGATCTAGATTTTCACACGGACAGCAGACGGACAGACGGACAGACGGACAGACGGACAGACGGGCAGACGGACATGGCTATATCGACTCAGCTGTTGATCCTGAGCCAGAATATATATATACTTTATGGGGTCGGAGGTGTGTCCTTCTACCTGTTACATACATTTTCGGTTTGAACAAAGTTATAATACCCTTCTACTCTATGAGTAGCGGGTATAAAAATATTAGAAAAAGCTGCGCTGTAAATTACGCTTGTAATCAATGTTTTTCGATTTACGGGGGCGGAAGGGGGCGTGGCCAAAATCCAAAATAAACTTGATCAGCGTGCAATAATAACACATATTGTCACCAAATTTGGTAGTCCTAGCTCTTATAATAGCTGAGATCTAGATTTTCACACGGACAGACAGACAGACGGACATGGCTATACCGACTCGGCTGTTGATCCTGAGCCAGAATATATATACTTTATGGGGTCGGAGGTGTCTCCTTCTGCCTGTTACATACATTTTCGGTTTGAACAAAGTTATAATACCCTTCTACTCTATGAGTAGCGGGTATAAAAACACTTTTGTTGTTATCTTGTGTTTTGGATGGGGGAAAAAGATAATGCACAGTTTTCGAATAACAAGAAAAGGAAAACAAAATGCACAAACTGACGCTGTGGGTGCAGTTTGAATACAAATCTTCTGAGCCAGAATATATATATACTTTATGGGGTCGGAGGTGTGTCCTTCTACCTGTTACATACATTTTCGGTTTGAACAAAGTTATAATACCCTTCTACTCTATGAGTAGCGGGTATAAAAATATTAGAAAAAGCTGCGCTGTAAATTACGCTTGTAATCAATGTTTTTCGATTTACGGGGGCGGAAGGGGGCGTGGCCAAAATCCAAAATAAACTTGATCAGCGTGCAATAATAACACATATTGTCACCAAATTTGGTAGTCCTAGCTCTTATAATAGCTGAGATCTAGATTTTCACACGGACAGACAGACAGACGGACATGGCTATACCGACTCGGCTGTTGATCCTGAGCCAGAATATATATACTTTATGGGGTCGGAGGTGTCTCCTTCTGCCTGTTACATACATTTTCGGTTTGAACAAAGTTATAATACCCTTCTACTCTATGAGTAGCGGGTATAAAAACACTTTTGTTGTTATCTTGTGTTTTGGATGGGGGAAAAAGATAATGCACAGTTTTCGAATAACAAGAAAAGGAAAACAAAATGCACAAACTGACGCTGTGGGTGCAGTTTGAATACAAATCTCATTGCATATGCAACAAGTGACAAGGCATACATGCACAAGCACAGAAACACATTGAAACAAAGCATCGTGACGATGACGACACGACGCGAGCACAGGCGCAAGCAGTGGAAGTACGGAAAACGGAAACATGGATAACTTCTGTGTTTATCGTCCGATTAGATTGTAATTTAGATTTATATTGCCATTATTTATGTTCATACCAAATCAAAAAATTAAAAATAAACTCGATCTACCGATGGTATACAGGAACCTTCATGTGAAATATGGTGGCTTTTGTAATAGCTGAGATCTAGACGTTCAAACGGAAAGACGGACAGACAGACGGACATGGCTCAATCGACTCAGCTAGTGATCCTGAGTCAGAATATATACACTTTGTGGGGTCTGCCACGCCTCCTTCTGCCTGTTACATACATTTGCACAAACTTAGTATACCATTTTTGACCATTTTAAATGGTCGAATGGTATAAAAAAAAATATTTTTGCACACATTTAATTTTTGATGCGGGCTGCCAGCAGCGCTGCTTACAGCTATGGAAAACGTTAAGCTGAATAACTTCTGTGTTTATTATCCGATTGTTACCAAATTCAGAGATCATCTGGGTAGCTATAGTTATCATGTAAACCGAATATGAACAATACGGCATCAAAATTTCGCTTGTAATCAATTTTTTTTTCGATTTACAGGGGCGGAAGGGGGCGTGGCCAAAATCCAAAATAAACTTGATCAGCGTGCAATAATAACACATTTTGTCACCAAATTTGGTAGTCCTAGCTCTTATAATAGCTTAGATCTAGAGGTTCAGAGGTAATCATTTTTTTTCGATTTACGGGGGCAAAAGGGGGCGTGGCCAAAATCCAAAATAAACTTGATTAGCGTGCAATAATTACACATATTGTCACCAAATTTGGTAGTTTTAGCTCTTATAATAGCTGAGATCTAGATTTTTACACGGACAGACAGACGGACAGACGGACATGGCTATATCGACTCGGCTGTTGATCCTGAGCCAGAATATATATACTTTATGGGGTCGGAGGTGTCTCCTTCTGCCTGTTACATACATTTTCGGTTTGAACAAACTTATAATACCCATCTACTCTATGAGTAGCGGGTATAAAAACACTTTTGTTGTTATCTTGTGTTTTGGATGGGGGAAAAAGATAATGCACAATTTTCGAATAACAAGAAAAGGAAAACAAAATGCATAAACTAACGCTGTGGGTGCAGTTTGAATACAAATCTCATTGCATATGGAACAAGTGACAAGGCATACATGCACAAGCACAGAAACACACGCCCCACGAGATGCTACAGGTGCCTGGGCTACGGTGAACGAGCAATGACCTGCAAGGCGATCGATAGGGCAGGTAGCTGTCTGCGATGCGGCGAGCGAGGGCACAAGCCAAAGGGGTGTGTTGCACCACCAAAAGCCCAATTTGCAGCAGTGAGGTGGATAGAAACCACCCGTCGCGACGGATAGTTTTGCGTGACCGAACTACAGAGCGTACCTAAAAGAAGCTAAGAGCCATCATAATGGAGTGCGCAATTAAGTTTATCCAGCTTAATATGAACCACTGCAAAGCTGCTCAGAGTCTTCTGGCTCAGACCGTGGTAGAGCGCAATGTAGACATCATGCTCCTGAGCGAACCCTTCTCTCCTCCTGGGGTAAATTCTTCTTCAATGATCATTGACGAGACAGGCAAAGCAGCTATCAAATTTTGCAGCCCCCTACAAGTTTAGGAACTGGCTGCCTCGCCGATGCGAGGAGTTGGATATGCAATGTTAAAGGACTTATGTACAGCTGCTATGCTCCGCCTAGCGACAGCTCGGACCAGTTTAAGAGATACTAGAGCTGATGGTGAGCCATGCGAGAGAGCACAGCCCGAAGATTATTGCTGGAGCCAATGACTGGGCAGTAGAATGGGGAAGCAGTATACCCAACTCCAGAGGCCGAGCTGTAATAGACGCTACGGAAATGCTAGACCTGACACTGGTGAACATCGGCCGTAAGCCAACGTTCGATAATGGCAGGGGATCGTCTTTTATTGACATAACATTTACAAGCAGAGGGCTAGTGGCTAACACCAACCCTAGCTGGTCCATGACGCTGTAAAGCTAAGCGACCACTCAATGATTTCCTTCAGGCTCTTTCCGGTGGCTACGACTTGAAGACGGCATACAAGAACAGTCGGGCAAGCGTGGGACACCAGGAAGATCAATGAAGACATGCTAGCACACCAAATCAATTCCCTGGAAATCTCAAATGGTCACGCAGAGACAATGGCGGTTGACCAAATGAAAAAAGCTTACAGCAACGTGCGACGCTATGCCAAGGAGAGCTAAGGCGCAGCGCAAGCCACATGTATACTGGAGCGCCACCTTAAATCAAGTAAGGTTTGAATGCCATAGGCAAGGAAAAAGGCGTAACGAGCCAGAGGTAGCACCCATCATACGGAACTCATGGAGGAATTCAGAATCAAACGCTCACAATTCCAGCACGGCATATCGAATGCCAAGTCTCGTGAACAATAAATTAAGGAAGGGAGAGCCAACGTCATCGGACCCTGATGCACTAGCATTGTAGCGAATCACTTCATGGCAGCCAGCAGCAGTTGCCCCTCCCCCTAATTTCCTGTGCGTCACGGAACTTGAAGTTGTCAACGCAGCCAAGCGAATCAAGCCCAATAAAGTACCTGGCCTTGATGGAATTCCTGGAGCAGTGTTCAAGGCTGTGGGGTTGGCTAGATCTGATATCTTCAGGGACACGTTCCAGCAGTGTCTTACGGACGGGGTCATTCCAATGAGGCGAAACAGTAACTCGTCTTGGCTGCTGTGCTTTAGTACTTACTTTAGTATGAACATAGATAAGTACTATAAAAATCTATTCTCAAAATCACATCCGATCGAATAATAAACACAGAAATTATTTATCTAAACGTTTTCAATAGCTACACTGCTTGCGCCTTTGCAGCATATCGTGACGTCATCGTCACGATGCTTGTTTTCACATTTAGTTGGAGCTATTCATAGATAGATCTAATTTAAACAATAGGTGGCGGATAAACCTGTGCAGAGGAATGATGGAATTAAAAGTGTGATAATTTGTTTCGAAACTGGGAAATGGTATCTTACTGTTGGGCGGGTTCGACTGTAGCTTTTTATACCCGCCACTCATAGAGTAGTAGGGTATTATAACTTTGTTCAAACCGAAAATGTATGTAACAGGCAGAAGGAGACACCTCCGACCCCATAAAGTATATATATTCTGGCTCAGGATCAACAGCCGAGTCGATATAGCCATGTCCGTCTGTCCGTGTAAAAATCTAGATCTCAGCTATTATAAGAGCTAAAACTACCAAATTTGGTGACAATATGTGTAATTATTGCACGCTAATCAAGTTTATTTTGGATTTTGGCCACGCCCCCTTTTGCCCCCGTAAATCGAAAAAAAATGATTACCTCTGAACCCCTAGATCTCAGCTATTATAAGAGCTAGGACTACCAAATTTGGTGACAAAATGTGTTATTATTGCACGCTGATCAAGTTTATTTTGGACTTTGGCCACGCCCCCTTCCGCCCCTGTAAATCGAAAAAAAATTGATTACAAGTGCAATTTTGATGCCATATTGTTCATATTCGGTTTACATGATAACTATAGCTAGCCAGATGATCTCTGAATTTGGTAACAATCGGATAATAAACACAGAAGTTATTCAGCTTAACGTTTTCCATAGCTGTAAGCAGCGCTGCTGGCAGCCCGCATCAAAATTTAAATGTGTGCAAAAATATTTTTTTTTATACCATTCGACTATTGAAAATGGTCAAAAATGGTATACTAAGTTTGTGCAAATGTATGTAACAGGCAGAAGGAGGCGTGGCAGACCCCACAAAGTATATATATTCTGACTCAGGATCACTAGCTGGGTCGATTGAGCCATGTCCGTCTGTCTGTCCGTCTTTCCGTTTGAACGTCTAGATCTCAGCTATTACAAAAGCCACCATATTTCACATGAAGGTTCCTGTATACCATACGTAGATCGAGTTTATTTTTATACCCGCTACTCATAGAGTAGAAGGGTATTATAACTTTGTTCAAACCGAAAATGTATGTAACAGGCAGAAGGAGACACCTCCGACCCCATAAAGTATATATATTCTGGCTCAGGATCAACAGCCGAGTCGATTAGCCATGTCCGTCTGTCTGTCTGTCCGTCTGTCTGTCCGTATGAAAATCTAGATCTCAGCTATTATAAGAGCTAGGACTACCAAATTTGGTGACAATATGTGTTATTATTGCACGCTGATCAAGTTTATTTTGGATTTTGGCTACGCCCCCTTATGCCGCTGTAAATCGAAAAAAATTGATTGCAAGCCCAATGTTGATGCCATTTTGTTCATTTTCGGTTTATATGATAACTATAGCTAGCCAGATGATATCTAAAAATTTGTTAACAATCGGATAATAAACACAGAAGCTATTCAGTTTACTGTTTTCCATAGCTGTAAACAGCGCTTCCGCCAGCGCAAATTCTTTATTTGTACAGAAAATAATAAGAATGCCATACAAAGCCAATTTTTGCATTTGTTGGATAACAGCGTCAGTAGCTTAGTGAAAAAGCGATGAACTCCTGAACCAACAGGCCCGTGATTCGATTGGCAGTTCATGCCGCTTAAGCTTTTTCTTTTTTTTTATGAACTTATACTTTAATTTTTGAATATGCATTAATTGGTGATGCATTTTATTTAAAATTTTTTTAATGGCTCACAGTGAACTTAGTTAACAAGTGGAGAAGTGACAGTGTCTTAAATCAGCTGTTTGCGATTGTTAGAGCGCAGCTTTTTCTTATATTTTTTTATTTTTATTTTTTATTTAATTGCATGTTTATGATTATTATTTATGAATAAATAGCAACAACAATACGCATCATGCATTCAGACTTTGTTTTTGTCGTGCAAGAATTACAATGGTCTCATAATGTAACTTTGGCAAAATTTGCGTAATGGCTTAATGACCGAATGGAGAAGTCGTGGACCTCTTAGGTAATGGGTCCAAGGTTCGATTCCGCATGCATGCGTGTCATGGTGGGGGAGATCGACTTTTTTAATTTTTTGCAAAGAAAAGTTTGTACCTCCCTTTTTAAGCTACCTTCATGAAACTTCGTATACATGTTTCTTATTACGTACGGACCGATACATCGTATAGATGCCATAGAACCTATCGGTCGTGTTTTTAACAAAATTTATTAAAAGTTAGAGTGCTCCAGAACACTTTCCATTCAAGTATCGTATATAAAGAGGTGTTAAAAGGGCATATATCGTTTTTTACATGCACGTATTCGATTTATAGTCTTCAACGGGTAAAATTATTATTTTTACTGTTTAAGTGATAAATCTTGGATATTTGTGGTTCCTGAATAAAAGTTATACTTTTTCAATACTTTTTACTCCTTTTGCCGGCAGCGCTGCTTGCAGCATTGTGCCGAATAGTGTGTGCGTGTACGGTGGTGAAATGGGTTAAGTTGTGGACTGCATAACGATCAAAACTATTATGCATTTATGGGTTCGAGTCCCACCCGCATCAAAAGTTAAATGTGTGCAGAAAATTATTTTTTTTATTTTAGATTTTGACTTTGCCTAAATATTGTAAGTCTATGGCCTTTTACAGTAAAAATATGATTGTGGCCCTTATTTATTGTTCCGCAAATAATTTTGATGTACGAGCAGCTGGGTAGCGGGTATATTACAGTCGAGCCCACTCGAATGTAGCTTTCTTACTTGTTTTAACAAAATTTATCAAAAGTTAGAGTGCTCTAGAACACTTTCCATTCAAGTATATAAAGAGGTATTAAAAGGGAAAATATCGTTTTTTACATGCACGTATTCGATTTATAGTCCTCAACAGGTAGAATTATTATTTTTACTGTTTAAGTGATAAATCTTGGATATTTGTGGTTCCTGAATAAAAGTTATACTTTTTCAATACTTTTTACTCCTTTTGCCGGCAGCGCTGCTTGCAGCATTGTGCCGAATAGTGTGTGCGTGTACGGTGGTGAAATGGGTTAAGTTGTGGACTGCATAACGATCAAAACTATTATGCATTTATGGGTTCGAGTCCCACCCGCATCAAAAGTTAAATGTGTGCAAAAAATTATTTTTTTTATTTTAGATTTTGACTTTGCCTAAATATTGTAAGTCTATGGCCTTTTACAGTAAAAATATGATTGTGGCCCTTATTTATTGTTCCGCAAATAATTTTGATGTACGAGCAGCTGGGTAGCGGGTATATTACAGTCGAGCCCACTCGAATGTAGCTTTCTTACTTGTTTTAACAAAATTTATCAAAAGTTAGAGTGCTCTAGAACACTTTCCATTCAAGTATATAAAGAGGTATTAAAAGGGAAAATATCGTTTTTTACATGCACGTATTCGATTTATAGTCCTCAACAGGTAGAATTATTATTTTTACTGTTTAAGTGATAAATCTTGGATTTTTTTGGTACCTGAATAAAAGTTATACGTTTTCAATACTTTTTACTTATTTTGCCGGCAGCGCTGCTCGCAGCATTGTGCCGAATAGTGTGTGCGTGTACGGTGGTGAAATGGGTTAAGTTGTGGACTGCATAACGAACAGAACTATTATGGATTTATGGGTTCGAGTCCGGCCCGCATCAAAAATTAAATGTGTGCAAAAAATTATTTTTTTTATTTTAGATTTTGACTTTGCCTAAATATTGTAAGTCTATGGCCTTTTACGGTCAAAATATGATTGTGGCCCTTATTTATTGTTCCGCAAATAATTTTGATGTACGAGCAGCTGGGTAGCGGGTGTATTACAGTCGAGCACACTCGATTGTAGCTTTCTTACTTGTTTTTCTTCACTCAGCATATTTCACTAATTTGGCCAAATATCAAGTTAGCAAGGGCGGAATAGTTGCGACCGTTGTCGATCCAAGCATCCAGCAGAGTTGCATGGCAAAATTCAAGCCCATCTACATTTTCAATGTTTGGCCAAAGTCGCAAAAAGTCCCAAGCAAAATTATAAAATACTTTTAATATACATTCTCTAGTTTATTTTGACATACATTACATGACGCGCACCCGCGCGCAAAGTCAGTTCTTTTCCACAGAACACAAGAAATTTTGTTTGGTTTCATCTATTTTTGGACAGTACAAAACAATACACATAAATAACAAACTACAAATTTAAACACAAAATGTTTTTGCTTTATTAATTCTACATACCTTGGCTACCAAAATCGATACTTTGAAATGTTTTTTTGTTTTTATACCATTCGACCATTGGAAATGGCAGAAGGAGACATGGCAGACCCCATAAAGTATATATATTCTGACTCAGTATCAACAGCCGAGTCGATTGAGCCATGTCCGTCTGTCTGTCTGTATTAACGTCGAGATCTTAGCTATTACAAAAGCTAGAGACACCAAATTTGATATGATGGTTCCTGTATACGATACGCAGATCAAGTTTATTTTAAATTTGGAGTGCCACGCCTACCGCCCACTCAAATCGATAATTTACGAATAAGAAGAAAAGTATTACAGTTACAGACACCAAATTTGACATGTTGGTTCCTATAAAACTATATAATATGAAATGATAATTTACGAATATTAAGGAAAGTATTTAGGTTACAGATTTCTGCTTTAGAACACGTAAAGATGCTGATAATATGCACCCACTCCCAAAATTAAAATCTGATCGTGCAATAAATACAGATTGTTAAAGAAAACGTTTGTCATAGTTCCGTTGCCCTCGTCATTACAGCATATCGTCTGCATCGTTTTAGCCTTTGGGTGTTTGTCTGTATGTGTGTATGAGAGCGAGTTAGTACTAGGTAGTGCAACTACGAAGTTGGTCGAATGGTATCTTACGGTCGGGCCTTCTCGAGTGTAGCTTTCCTTACTTGTTTAATTTGTAAAATTGCCAATCCCACAAAGTTTGCAAAACTTTCCCGCCAAATTTTATAGCAGAAGTCAGCTGACTAATCACCTCTTTTTAAAAGTAGATTAAAATGACAGGGCTGCATTTTTCGCAAAAATATTTATTGATTCTTTTTATATAAATAATCTATTTTAAATATATTAAGTTAAAATTAAGATTTGAGACGACAAAAGTTTCGACTTTATGCCACTTTTTTTGGAATTTAGCCCAATGTGCACCGTACACGCACACACTATTCGGCACAATACTGCAAGCAGCGCTGCTTACAGCTATGGAAAACGTAAAGCTGAATAACTTCTGTGTTCATTATCGGATTGCTGTCATTTAAACCGAAAATGAATAATATGGCATAAGAATTGAGCTTGTAATCAATTTTTTTCGATTTACTTGGGCGGAAGGAGCAATGACGTCACGACGCGCAGCACAGGCGCAAGCAGTGGAAGTACGGAAAACGGAAACATGGCTAACTTCTGTGATTATCGTCCGATTGGATTGTAATTTATATTGCAATTATTTATGTTCATACTACAGCAGAAAGCTGTCATTTCAATACTTATCCTGATAATCGAAAATTAATCGCTTTGAGTGGGCGATGGGCGTGGCATCAGAAATAGAAAATAAACTCGATCTACCTATGGCATACAGGAACCTTCATGTGAAATATGACGTCTCTCGCTTTTTTAAAAGCTGAGATCTAGATGTTCAAACGGACAGACGGACAGACAAACGAACATGGCTCATTCGACTCAGCTAGTGATCCTGAGTCAAAATATATACATTTTCTGGGGTCTGCCATGCCTCCTTCTGCCTGTTACATACATTTGCACAAACTTAGTATACCATTTTTGACCATTTTTAATGGTCGAATGGTATAAAAGCCTGAAGTTGGTGTTGTTACCGAAAGCCAAAGGACCAGCACATGCCGCAAACATTTATGTCTATTAGATATTGTGGGTAAATTATTGGAACGAATCCTATAGTCCCGAATAGAGGCAATCACGCGGAGTATTAACGGTTAAGAAACCAGCAGTATGGCTTTCGGAAAGCAAAGAGAACCCTGGACGATCTCATTGCCATTGGAACATTGGCCTCGATGGTGATAAACGGTCAGGAGGATCGAAACAGTACTGTGCAATCGTAACGCTGGACGTAAAGAAGACCTTTAACACCGCTAGACGGCCCGTAATCCTCGGCGCCATGCACAGAATGGGTATCCCGAAGTACTTGAGGATCGTCGTTGGCAGTTATTTCAGGAATCGCGTGCTTTGGTACGACACGGTGACTGACCCAAGGATCTGTGGTTGGACCGATCCTGTGGAACGTCATGTACGATCGGATCCTGGGCATCAACAGGCCCTTAGAAGCGGAACTGCATTGCTTTGCGGACGATGTATGTAGCTATAACAGCAGTCCCCAAAACTATAAACTGGCACGAGAAAGCCGGAAAGATGCGCCTCACAAGACCGAGGCTCCTTGAAGTATTTGGGTGTGCTGATGGACCATAGGATATCATTCAAGTACCATGCTAGATACGCAAGCAGGAAGGCAGCAATCACAGCTGCTGCCTTGTCTAGACTTATGTCCAACGTAGGAGGTCCCAGAAATGCGACCAGAAAGCTTCTAGTGGCGGTAGCAAAGTCAACTATATTATATGCAGCACCAATCTGGAACAACGCTATCAACAAATGTTCATACATAACAGGAGCGTGCTTAGTAATACGGTCTATGGCCCTTAAACTTATTAGAAGCTTCAGGACAGTATCCAAGGACGCAGCTCTAGCTCTGGCAGGCATGCCACCAATCGACCTTGAGATTGAAACTCTGCCAAATTCGTGAAGGCGCCACCCGACGCAATGGGGGAGGTGGTCCTAAAGCTCATCTCCGAGTTAGCGGTATGGAGAGGATGCCAATATAAAAGCTTGGACTACCACCTAACCCAGTTCGTCACTGACCATGGCTGCTTTCGGGCACACCTACTTCAGTTCCGCCACGTAGAGTCAGCCCAATACCTCTTCTGCTTCGATGCGGTGGAAACTGCAGAGCATGTGCTCTTTCAGGTTTACGGCGGACAGAGAGAGCAGCTAAGAGCGCTGACTGGAGATCCGCTCAACCCAAGTGGCCTGTTCGCGGCTATGATGGCAAACAGTGATGCATGGGAGCGGGGTCATAATAATCGCTATCAAGATGAAATGGGTCCGAGCTGACGTGATTGCCAACAGAGCTGGAGGCTAAAGCAGCAGACATGTTGCCGTGGGGTGGCGGGAGAAGAATACTACCTCAGCGTACCCGGCTAAAGGGTGAAAGGACTGGCGCCTCATGACCAACATTTAAGGAAGGGAGTGCGAGTGGCTTCACATCCTGCTCATCGAATTCGTACCCTTGACTGGCAGTCCCGGTGAGCGTGCAAAGGACTGAAGAGTATACGGAGGTTTTTGTTTTAGTACGTAGGCTGGATGGAAACCCCTATGGGGTTATCAAGGCGGTAGCGTTGGCTAGACCCGAGATTTTTAGAGTCACTTTCCAGCAGTGTCTTCTGTATGGAGTCTTTCCGACGCGGTGGAAAACCAGAAGCTGGTGTTGTTGCCAAAAGAAAAGGAAAAAGCTCACCCTGCAGGTAACTACCGCCCGCTATGTCTGCTGGGCATAGTTGGTGAACTGTTCAAACGCATCTTGTACGCTCGTTTAGAGACGACAACCGTGAGCTCCAACGGCCTGGGAGGTCAGCAATTCAGCTTCAGGAAGGGAAGTAGTACCCTGGGTGCACTCTCCACGGTTGAAGAAATAGCAAGGAATGCTCTCAATGGTAAGAAATGGCTAAGCGGCAGAAAAGAATTTTTGCTCAATCGTCACACTGGACTTAAAAAATGCCTTAAACAGAGCAAGGCCTGTAATACTAGGCGCAATGCATAGTACACCAAACTACCTAAAGATCGCCCTAGGCAGCTAATTTAGCGATCGTGTGCTTTGGTACGAGACGGCAACTGGTCCAAGATGTTACCAATTTTCGTCAAGTGTTTCACAGGGGTCGGTCCTCGGCCCGATCCTGTGGAACATTTTGTAAGTTAACACCACAAATGTTTTGGTAAGAACATTTGGAGCTGCACACGTATTCGCTTGCGCAACACTCATCAACAAAGGTACTTGGGGTCGCACGAGCGTCCGGTTGCGAAACATACGTTGCACCTGCACAACATAAAAGTGCAAACGTAGCGTCTGCCCAATTTACGTGAGAATCAGCATAGCCAGCGAGTGCGGCAGCAATCAAAGCAGAGCAGCACCGACGCCAGCAGCATAGGTGGCAGGCGAAGTTGGGTAGGGACAAATTTGTAAAACTTAAATCAGTTCTGTTTTTGCGATTAATTAATAAAGACCTTATGGTCATAAACTTAAATAAAAAATATATAATAATAATTATAATAATAATATATTTTTTTTATTAATCGAAACTCTCTTGAGTTAACTGGCGCCCAACGTTAAAAACGGATTGTGCGCGAAACTAAAGTCAAGTTAAACAACGCGAAGTACGCGCAACCTGTAAGTGCACCCGATTGGCTGCCCTGGTTATTGTAATCACGTTCGAAAACATTTTTATACCATTCGACCATTGAAAATGGTCAAAAATGGTATACTAAGTTTGTGCAAATGTATGTAACAGGCAAAAGGAGGCGTGGCAGACCCCACAAAGTATATATATTCTGACTCAGGATCACTAGCTGAGTCGATTGAGCCATGTCCGTCTGTCTGTCCGTCTGTCCGTTTGAACGTCTAGATCTCAGCTATTACAAAAGCTAGAGACACCATATTTGACATGAGGGTTCCTGTATACCATAGGTAGATCGAGTTTATTTTCAATTTTTGATGCCACGCCCACCGCCCACGCAAATCGATAATTTTCGATTATAAGGAGAAGTATTAAAGTTACAACTTTCTGCTTTGGTATGAACATACATAATTGCAATATAAATCTACTCCCCAAATTACAATCCAATCGATAAACACAGAAGTTATCCATGTTTGCTTTTTCCGTACTTCCACTACTTGCGCCTGTGCTGCGCGTCGTGACGTCGTCGTCACGATGCTTCGTTTCAGCCGTAGCGTGTGTAAAGCTATGCCGTTTTTACATGTAGATGGCGCTATTCAAAAATAGATCTAACCTAAACAATAGGTGGCGGATAAACTTGTGCAGCGTTTATTTGATGGAATTAAAGGTGTGATAATTTGTTTCGAAACTGGGCGAATGGTATCTTACTGTCGGGCACGCTCGACTGTAGGTTTCTTTACTTGTTTCATCAAATCTCGTAGTGAACTGAGAAACTAGATAAAATCCCATAAGTGTACCCATTTGGCTGCCAAGGATTAACGAACTGCCGCTGATAAACGCACCCAATTGGCTGCTCCAGCGAAACAATCAAGCCCAAAACACAAACGAACTCACTTACATCGGTCTGCAGACGTTGGTCGCAGACAACTGGTTCGGAGGTGCTGGAAGAGGTACCCCAGTAGATCAGCGAAAAGGAAGAATACCCCCCAGCCCGTCCAGGATGTTTTTTATAATGTAAGTAGTATTAAGTGAAAAGAAAACAAACCAAAAAGAAATAAACAATCAAACTAAGCAGTTGAAAATTTAAAACAAAAGGAATTAAAACGAAAATAAAAATTAAAATAAAAATTAGAAAAAAAATCAATTTTAAATCAAGCATTTTTAAGAAATATTAAAATTTGAATAAACAATTATAATAAATTCAAATAAAGTAAATAAATTAAAATATTGTTTTTAAATATTAATTCAGATAAAAATATCTAAGAAAACTAAAATAAAAATTAGCAGAAAATCAATCCAAAAAAAAAAAAAAATTTTTAAAAATTAAAATTAAAAATTTTTAAAAATATTGAAATTCAAGTAAATAATAAAAACAAATTCAGCCAAAGTAAATAAATTCAAACATTGCTTCTAAATATTAATTAAGGTAATTAAGTAAAAGAAAACAGTTGATCAAGTAAAGCAAATTAATTAAATTAAAAACAATCAATCAACTTCAAGAAAATTTTTAAACTTTAATAAATCTTTTAACAAAAATAAATAACAGAAGTTATTAAGAAACAAGTAAGAAAGCTACAGTCGAGTGTGCTCGACTGTAATATACCCGCTACCCAGCTGCTTGTACATAATTTATTTGCGGAAGAAAAAAACGGCTACAATCATATTTTGACCGTAAAAGGCTATGGACTTATAATATTTATGCAAAGTCAAAATCTAAAATAAAACAAGTAAGAAAGCTACAGTCGAGTGTGCTCGACTATAAAAATAAAATAAATATAAAATAAAAAAAAAAACATTTTTGCACACATTTAATTTTTAATGCGGGCGGGACTCGAACCCGTAAATGCATAATAGTACTGTTCGTTTTGCAGTCCACAACTTAACCCATTTCACCACCGTACACGCACACACGATTCGGCACAATGCTGCAAGCAGCGCTGCCGGCAGTGCTTGAAATCTACCACGAAAATAGCAAGACGTGTTTTTTGATAGCGAAGAGTTTTTTCCTGTGTTTCTGCGGTTTTTCTGCCCAGAACTCTGACCTGAAAGAGCAAAGTGCTTGGTCAAAGTCTGCTGCATTGGTGGCAATACTCACTGCGAGGTTCTCCGGGTTCTGGAATCCTAATCGGGAGTATTTTCCCAGGCCATATCACTGCGCTTATTGGTGGCGGGGGCGAGGAGAGCGCCGCGAGGGCTGAGTGAAGGTGAAAATTTAATTTTCACTCAACTTTTCCTCGCTTTCTGCTTTTCATAAGTCACGCCATTGTGGCCGGCGGAGAACATCAGCTGACAGCGCTGCCAACCTACGTCAGTAAGCGATCGGACCTGAGCGGCGTTGCCAGATCAACGGCACCGCCAGGGCTGCTCGATCAGCTGAGCGCGTAATTCAGATATTTAATTTGAATTTTATATTTTTATAAATATCTATATTTATAAATATTTATTTATAAATATATATTTATAAATATATATATATATTTATATAAAAATCACGCAAATTTAAATTTAAAATTTGGCGCTCTACGTACGCATAGGGTAAGTTGTTGACACCTGCCAATTAATGGACGGTATAACGGGGGGCATTGCCCCCGACGACGTGGTGGACCCATTCAAACGAAGCGCCAGAATGTCCAGGTCCCCCACAAGAGGAGCGGGAATAACGGAGCGAGGAGCTGAAATCCCAGTTCCAGCGGCCGTGCGCGTAGCGCAAGCCGTCTCCCAGACGCTGACTTCAATACCCAGCATCAGTGATGCTATAGTAGAAGAGAACTTGGCCCCTTCAGCACCGCCAGCGACCAAGAAGAAGATCTCCGATCTCATCAGCGTGCCGACCCGAAAAGCCTCAGCGAAAACCCCGCCTGTTTCGCCGATTAGGCCACTAGATCTGTCGGTCTACAAAAACGAGGACCTGCGCAGCATTTTGGGCATTTTGGAACTGAAAATAACGGTACTGTTATCAGCCTTTGAAACGCAGCGCCACGTCACACGGGAAACTAAGGAGGTGATTTCGGAGATGGCAGCTCTAAATGCCAGAGCAATCCAGCTGCCGGATGCCATCGCTAAGGTGGCCCCAACGAAGAGCACGGCAACCCAGACGGAAGCGCGACTGCAACCAGCGGGCACCCCGGCAGCCAGCAAAAAGAGCGCCCCAGTGAAGCCTGCCTCGAAGAAGCTTCCCGCTAACAAGGATGTGACATTGCAGACGTCCAAAATTAAAGAGCCACTTCCGCCCAGCTTCGCGTCCGTAGCCAAAGAGGGTAACAAAAAGGCGGAGTGGACTAAGGTGGCACCTAAACTACTACGCAAAAAGCCGGAGGCGATAATAATTAAAAAGACGGGATAAATCTCATACTCGGACATGCTCCGTAAGCTCAAAGCCGACCCGAGCCTGACAGAACTTGGCAGTCATGTCAAGAAAATCAGGAGGACCCAACAAGGCGAGTTGTTGCTCGAAGTGGAGGGAAAAGTTTCTGCGAGCGTGCCCAAAAATAAAGGAGCGATCGAGGAATCCCTCAGGGAAATGGCTGCGGTCCGCACGGGCGCGCAGAGAATGGCGCTAACCTGCAGCGGCATGGATGAGGCGACGACAGCAATGGAGCTCTACAACTGCATGGCCTCCCAATTTGAAGGTATTCAGCTGAAGCCAGAAGATGTGCGGGGGATGCGCAAAATGCGAGATGGGACCCAAGTGGCGACGGTTACGATTAGCGTTAACGACGCAATAGGCGTCCTAAAAAAGGGCTCGGTAACCGTTGGCTGGTCTCGCTGTCGCATCATTCAAGACACACGCCCCACAAGATGCTATAAATGCCTGGGTTACGGTCACAGGGCCATCAACTGTAAGGAGCCTGACCGCTCGGACTGCTGTCTTCGGTGCGGCAAACGTGGTCACAAAGCGAAGGGCTGTGATAATCCGCCGAAATGCCTGATCTGCAACAGCGATGTAGACAGAAATCACCCGACAGGTAGTTATGCATGCCCTACCTTCAAAGCGAGCACAAAAAAAGGAGTCCTGAGTTGCCGTGATGATGATGAACATCTTCCAACTAAATGTTAACCACTGCGCAGCTGCACAGAGCCTCCTGTCCCAGACAGCGAGAGAGCGCAATGCAGACGTCATGCTTCTGAGCGAACCGTACGCCCCTGGTGCGGGAAACTCTAGAGTGCTCTTCGACTCCACACGTAAGGCGGCAGTCATATGCTGCAGAAACCTCTACATAGAGGAACAGGAAAGCGTGCCAATGCGTGGCATTGCGTACGCTAAAGTTAAGGGTGTTCACCTATATAGCTGCTACGCCCCGCCTAGTGACAGTCCGGACCTCTTCGAGGAATTGTTAAATACTTTAATTCACCACGCTAGAGGGCGCAAGCCTGTAGTCATTGCAGGTGACTTCAACGACTGGGCAATAGAATGGGGAAGCCGGATATCCAATCTCAGAGGACGGGCCGTTATTGATGCCATGAACCAGCTGGATCTGGTGCTGTTGAATGACGGCGGCAAGCCGACGTTTAATAACGACAGAGGTACATCATTCATCGATGTCACCTCTGTCAACAGAAGCCTAGCCCCCACTGCTAAATGGACGGTTCAGGAGGACGTAACGCTGAGCGATCATGCCCTAATTACATTCAGCGCGCGTACGTCGTGCATCACACAACGACAGGCAAGAAGTACTCTTGGGCATGCATGGGACATTAAAATACTTGACAAGTACATGCTGGCTTTCAACATCGAACAAATGGTGCTTACAAATGGACATGCGGAAACCATGGTGGCGGCGCTCATGAAGATGCTGGAAGCTGCATGCGATGCAGCGATGCCGCGTAAGAAGCAAACAAGTAAACGCAAACCTCCGGTCTACTGGTGGAACGGCTCTCTCAACCAGCTACGCTCGGAATGCTTCAGGGCAAGGAGACAGGCGCTACGAGCCAGAGGTCACTCTCAGCACTCAGATCTACATGAGAGGTACAGATCGAAACGTGCGGAGCTCAGAAATGGCATTGCTGCTGCTAAAGCAAATGCTTTTAAAGAACTGCTGGCGAGCGTAGACGATGATCCGTGGGGTCCCGCCTACAAATTGGTTTGCAATAAGCTTGAAGCCGCTGAAGGAGGCACTCCACAGGACCCGGCTCTATTATCAAGCATCGTGGAGGAGCTATTCCCAGATCAGGATACTCTATGGCAACCCGCACAAGAAATCCCTGTCCCCGACTTCCCGTGTGTCACTACATGCGAGGTCATCGAGGCGGCAAAGAGAATTAAGCCCAACAAAGCCCCAGGTCTCGATGGCATCCCAGGCGTCGTAGTCATGGCTGCCGCAAATGCCAAGCCTGAAATCTTCAGGGACACCTTCCAAAAGTGTCTGATAGATGGTGTCTTCCCTTCTCGCTGGAAGAACATGAGGCTGGTATTGTTGCCAAAAGGTAAGGCTACAACTAATGCTGCAGGCAGTTTCCGCCCACTATGTCTGCTGGATATTGTGGGAAAGCTCTTCGAACGCATCCTATACACCCGAATTGAGCTGATCACTGAGAGCCCCGATGGCCTACAAAGACACCAGTATGGCTTCCGGAGAGGAAAAAGCACTCTCCACGCTCTCACTGCCATAAGAGATCTGGCCAAGTCCGCCCTCGATGGTGACAGATGGCTAGGTGGCAGCAAGGAGTACTGCGCCATCATCACGCTAGACGTGAAAAATGCATTCAATACGGCGAGATGGCCAAACATCCTCGGGGCCATGCGCAACATGGGTATTCCTCGTTACCTCAGGATCATCATTGGCAGCTACTTCAGGGACCGTATACTATGGTACGATACTGATGGCGGGCCAAGAAAACACCACGTCACCGCAGGGGTCCCACAAGGGTCGGTACTTGGTCCAATACTGTGGAACATAATGTACGACGGGATATTGTCCATCAGCAAGCCCAGTGGAGTGGAGCTACTCTGCTTTGCTGACGACGTGGCAGTAGCAGCGGTTGCCAAAACTATTCCGGAGTTGCAGGACAAGAGCAATACAGCGATTAGCTCAGCTTTTAGCTGGCTGGAGAATGCCGGTCTGAGCATTGCTGCGCACAAGTCCGAAGCAGTGTTGTTGAGCAGCAGAAAGGCCGTCGAGAGTATACGTGTCGCGGTCAAAGACGCTCAAATAGAGTCTGCTGGATCCCTGAAGTATCTGGGTGTTCTTATTGACCATAGACTGTCATTCAAGGAGCATGCGAGATACGCCAGTAGGAAGGCAGCGATGACAGCAGCAGCACTGGCAAGACTCATGCCAAATATAGATGGACCCAGGATGCCGGCCAGGAGGCTGCTAGTGGCAGTCGCGAAATCATCGCTTCTATACGCTGCCCCCATCTGGAGGAGTGTCACGAATAGAGTGACTTACCTGGACAGCGCGCGTGCAGTATCACGGACCCTGGCTCTTAGACTGATAAGAGGATTCAGAACAATATCGGAAGATGCAGATGAAGCCCAATACCTGTCTCGAGAAGGTGTTATCGGTGAAGAGATCAGTGTCTGGCTTTATGTGGCAGACTAGGTGGCAACACTCACAACAAGGGAGATGGACCTACCAGCTGATTCCAGATCTCTCCGAGTGGGCAGGGTGTGAACACAAAGTGCTGGACTATCACTTAACCCAGTTCATCACCGACCATGGTTGTTTCCGGGGTTACCTCTTCAGGTTTCGCCATGTGGACTCAGCCCTGTGCCTGTTCTGCAACGACGTAGCCGAAACAGCGGAACATATCCTAATGCACTGCACTAGGTTTCGTACAGAGAGGGAGATACTGAAGACTCTTGCTGGAACTCCGCTCAGCCCGAGAAGTCTAATGCGCAATATGCTGGCGGACAAAACCGTGTGGGAGAGGGCTCATGGCATTATAATAGGCATGATGAAACGTGTTCGCATCGATGAGACGGCCAGCAGACCCGTTGGATAAAGGAGCACTCCCGTGTGGTGGCGGACCAAGAATACCACCTCAGCGGGCTCGGCTTGTCGTAAAAGGCGACTAAAGAGTTAACGAAGGAGCGTTACACAGCAACGCACCAAGAGAGGGACTGCGACCGGGCACCACATCCTGCTCACCGAAGTAATACCTTGATTGGAAGTACCAGTGAGCGATGCAAGGACTGGAGAGCATACGGAGGTTTTTGTTTAGTACGTAGGCGTAACTCTACTTGGAGAGTTATGAATCGTGCATACCATCTACGGACGGTGGATGGTATCTTTCGAAGATCTTATTTTCCTGCCTTATTTGCAATAAAAAAAAAAAAAAAAAAAACAATGCTACAAGCAGCGCTGCCGGCAGCGCTGCTTACAGCTATGGAAAACGTTAAGCTGAATAACTTCTGTGTTTATTATCCGATTGTTACCAAATTTTCAAAGATCATCTGGCTAGCTATAGTTATCATGTAAACCGAAAATGAACAATATGGGATCAAAATTGCGCTTGTTATCAATGTTTTTTCGATTTGCGGGGGCGGAAGGGGGCGTGGCCAAAATCCAAAATAAACTTGATCAGCGTGCAATAATGACACATATTATCCCCAAATTTGGTAGTCCTAGCTCTTATAATAGCTGAGATCTAGATTTTCACACGGACAGACAGACGGACAGATGGACAGACGGACATGGCTATATCGACTCGGCTGTTGATCCTGAGCCAGAATATATATACTTTATGGGGTCGGAGGTGTCTCCTTCTGCCTGTTACATACATTTTCGGTTTGAACAAAGTTATAATACCCTTCTACTCTGTGAGTAGCGGGTATAAAAATTCCTTCAAGTAAAGAAAACAAAGTAAAGTAAATACAACCAACCTAAGACTATATCACAAATAAATTCAAAAAAATTTTTGAACTATAGTAAATCAAAATTTTTTTTAAAAACAATTAACAAAAATTACAAATTATACAATTTTTTTTTTTTGAAGAACTTATAAATATCATTATCATACTGCAAAGCAATCGAAATTTACAATATTATTATTTTTTCATTTTTACCAATTCCGCTCACTTAAATTACAATATCATTATTTTTAATTTTTACTTATTTTTGCTACTGCCGAATCAAAATTTAAAAAGAAACAAGTAAAGAAACCTACAGTCGAGCGTGCCCGACAGTAAGATACCATTCGCCCAGTTTCGAAACAAATTATCACACATTTAATTCCATCAACTAAACGCTGCACAAGTTTATCCGCCACCTATTGTTTAAGTTAGATCTATTTTTGAATAGCGCCATCTACATGTGAAAACGGCATAGCTTTACACACGCTACGGCTGAAACGAAGCATCGTGACGATGACGTCACGACGCGCAGCACAGGCGCAAGCAGTGGAAGTACGCCAATTACGCCAATACGGAAAACGGAACCATGGATAACTTCTGTGTTTATCGTCCGATTGGATTGTAATTAGGGGAATATATTTATATTGCAATTATTTATGATCATACCAAAGCAGAAAGTTGTAACTTTAATACTTCTCCTTATAATCGAAAATTATCGATTTGCGTGGGCGGTGGGCGTGGCATCAAAAATTGAAAATAAACTCGATCTACCTATGGTAAACAGGAACCCTCATGTCAAATATGGTGTCTCTTAATATATATAATATATGAGATCTAGACGTTCAAACGGACAGACAGACGGATATGGCTCAATCTACTCAGCTAGTGATCCTGAGTCAGAATATATATACTTTGTGGGGTCTGCCACGCCTCCTTTTGCCTGTTACATACATTTGCACAAACTTAGTATACCATTTTTGACCATTTTCAATGGTCGAATGGTATAAAAATGCCTAATCCAAATAACCTTGTAAGACCCCCTATTTTGAATGCACCTGCAAACCAGCAGCAGAATCAAGTCCTTCCCATCAATATGGCTGGTATGCAGGATGAAATACGGGTAATGGTACAGAGAATGATAGAGGATAGGTTGAGCCCAAGGGTCCCTCAATTAGTAGACCAACCAGTAAACATCGAGGGGAACAACATGAACGAACTGGACAGAATTCCAGATGTAGTAAAGTGCCTTAGGGAATTTTCAGGACAGGCAGGAGAATTCAGTTCTTGGAAAAAAAAGTGTGGAACGAATCTTGCAAATTTATTCAACAACAGCCGGCTCACCTAGGTACTATGGGATTCTTAACGTCATCAGGAATAAGATCGTGGGAAATGCTGACTCGGTTTTAGAATCATATCAAACCGCTTTAAACTGGACGGCTTCTCGAAATGCTTGACAGCTCATTACGCTGACAAACAAGATGTCACTACACTCGAGTACCAAATGTCGTCTCTAATACAGGGCAATCAGACGGTATTAGAATTTTATCAACGCGTCTATACTGATTTGTCGCTAATTTTGAATAAAATTACCTGTATGGAAATGAGCAGAGATTCAATGGATCTTTTTGCTAAATCTTATCGTGACAAGGCCGCCTTGGACACCTTTGTTAGAGGTCTCAACGGCGATTTACCAAGATTATTGGGATCCAGAGAACCAGACGACTTACCATCGGCTCTCCAGTTATGTGAGAAGTTAGAAAATCAAAAGTTCAGAATCAATTACGCCAATAATAATCAGGCCAATTCGAGAAAATTCAACCGTCCCCTTGGACCAGCACCACACTTGCCAAGAAGGAACATACAACCAAACTCTCACACATCTAGGCAACAATTCTTTCTCCAATTGGCCTATATGCCACAAACTCCTCGATGGGCTTATAATCTAACACAGCAACAACCACAATATTACAGAAATAGTAACCAACCACAGGGAAACCACTTTTCGGCACCCCCTCCACGTCCATCGGCTCCAAAGCCCCAACTGCGGCCGGAACCAATGGATATAGATCAAAGTATGCAGACAAGACGAATAAATTACATGAACAGACCCTTTAATGACACCGTAACTAAAAGACCATTGGCACAGACTGACAAAAGACAAGGAAACGAACAGCAATACCTTGAAAACGTAGAACAATATGTGTCTGAAGGTGAGGGAGCATCAGCTTCCGAATATAGTGAGGCACAAGAATATGAGCAAGAACAAGACCTAGACAACAACGAACCATTGAAATCCGACTTCGTTGATCTTAATTTTTTAGAGTAACATCCTCCTCCTTACCGTACATAAACTGTAGAATCGGTGAGCAAGGAATGATCAAAATGCTGATAGACACCGGCTCTAATAAAAATTACATCAACAAATCCAAAGAAAAATGGAAACCCCTTCCATGTAAGATCTGTTGGTGGCACCGTTTTAGTGACTCACCATGAAATAGCCAACCCGTTCGGATTAAAAAATAGTAACCTCAAATTTTTTCTCTTGACACAATAAGAGAAATAGGAATAGACATATTTTCAAGACAAGGATTCATAATCATAGCAAACAAACTAAAAATTAAATTAAATCAACAACCTTCACAAGAAGTAAACAATCTCCGACTAGAACACGCCAATAACACCCAAAAACAAATTATGAAAAAGGTCTGTTCAGAATTCCCAAAACTGTTCGAAAAATTAACGTTTACAACAAAAGTGGTAGCAACAATTAGAAGTACTAACACCGACCCTATCTATTCAAGACACTATCCTTATCCAGAAGCCCTCACGAAAGAAGTAGGGAAAACGGAGTCATAAGACCATCAAGATCGCCCTACAACTCTCCGATATGGATCATTCCTAAGATAGATGCATCGGGCCAAAAAAAATTAAGAATGGTGATTGATTATAGGAAGTTGAATATGGCGACCATTCCCGATAGGTACCCGATCCCAGACATTAATTTTGTCTTTGCACAGTTAGGAAAAAACAGGTTCTTTTCAGTTATATATTTAAAAAGCGGTTTCGATCAGATTCCCCTAAGGAAATCCGACATAGAGAAAACAGCTTTTTCAGTGAATTAGGGTAAATATGAGTTTACGAGATTACCATTTAGGCTCAAAAACGCCCCCTCTATATTTCAAAGGGCACTAGATGATATACTTGGAGACAATGTCGGTGTAAGATGCTTCGTCTATATAGACGACATCATCATATTTAGCAAAACAGAAGAACAGCATGCAAGCGACATTTGTAAAATCTTCCGAACATTAAAAGAAGCAAGTATGAAGGTTCAGGACAAGTGCGAATTTTTCAAAAAAGAGGTAGAATTCCCGGGATTTTCGATAGCAGACGGTGAAATTAAAACAAATCCAGAAAAAGTTAGAGCTATCGCAGAATTCCCCATTCCCAAGACACTCAAAGACCTTCGATCCTTTTTGGGACTTTCAGGGTTTTATCGGCGTTTCATAAAAGACTACGCAAAACTGGCTAAACCCCTTTCAGCCCTTTTAAGAGGGGAGGAGGGCCGAGGCCGAATCTCTAAGACTGCTTCAAGGAAAACTCTAATAAGTCTTGATGAGAATGCAATGGGCGGTATTGTCGCAAGAAGATAGACCCATAATGTTTATTTTAAGAACTCTGAGAAAAGCCGAGGAGCATTACGCTCCAAACAAAAAAGAGATGCTTGCCATCATATGGGCGGTACAGACACTTCGTAATTACCTTTACGGTTCCACTAAAGCAAAGATTTTCACAGACCACGAATCACTTACGTATGCCACAAGTCCCAAAAGTAGAAATGATCAAATGAAGCGCTGGAAAGCAGTCCTTGAAGAATATAATCATGAACTTTTACACAAGCCAGGGAAGTCAAACGTAATAGCAGACGCATTAAGTACACCACCCATTCAAACAAACGATGAAATAAATACCCTCACCGCAACAGTCCACAGTAGTAACAGCTCGCCAGAAAGACTAATTCCAATGGCTACGGAGCCACTAAACGTCTTTAAAAATCAAATAATACTGAAAATAGGAAACCAGGCCCCTTATAAATTTAAAATAATTTTTCCAAGCTATCATAGACATACAATAGAGGAACCCTCAATCGATTTCGAAAATCTTATTGAAATCTTAAAGAAACAATTAAACCCTTCTGTCATAAATGGACTGCACTCAGACGAACGCACTTTAGACCTCCTTCAAAAAATATACCCGCAGCATTTCTGTAAATTCAAAACCAGATTTTCATCAACAATAGTAACTGACCTGACGGACGAAACGGATCAGGAAAATAGAATGATTAATGAACACAAAAAAGCTCACCGTAGCGCAAAAGAAAATAAACTGCAAATATTAGAAAACTTTTATTTTCCACAAATGAGAGCTAAAATGGAGAAAATCGTAAAGGAATGCAGCGTCTGTAAAGAACACAAATACGAGAGACATCCTAATAAACCTGAAATACAGAGAACACCTATACCCCAATATCCAGGTCATATTGTCCACATCGACCTTGACTTGTAAACAAGTTGTCCTAACCGCGATTGATAAATTTTCTAAATACGCGCAAGCGATAATCATAAAATCTAGGGCGACCCAACATGTAAAAGAACCTCTAGAGGAAGTACTAAGGAATTTTGGTGAACCAAAAATCGTAGTAATAGATAACGAAAAATCGCTAAGTTCAGGTCCAATAATGAGAATGATGCAGGAGAAATATAATATAGAAGTGTTCAAAACTCCGCCCTACCATAGCGCGGCAAACGGACAAATCGAGCGTTTCCATTCAACCCTAACTGAAATCATGAGATGTCAAAAGGCAGAAAAACCCCATAGCTCCATAAGGGACCTTATAGGCAGATCTATAGTTAAATACAATTACTCTATTCACTCTACTACTAACAGGAAACCAGTCGATCTATTTTTTGGTAGGAAGGTAGCAAATGACCCTAACCTACAACAAGCGGAAAGACAAGAAACCATTGAAAAAATAAAAAATAAACAGGAGAAAGATTTAGAATTCCACAACGAAAGAAAAGACTTTGTAAAAATCTATAAGGCCGGTGACGAAATTTACGTAAAAAACAACAAAAGATTGGGAACCAAGCTGTCATCTAGATACAAGAAGGAAATAGTAAAGGAGGACAGGAATACAACTGCTTTGACAGAAACAGGACGAGTTATTTACAAAGGACTAATACGAAACTGAAACTTCATTTACAGGTTCTTACAGGCATGCAAAGCAGAAGTACAAATAACTGACTACACCAACTCCGAAATAGTAACGCTGACGACTGGAGTAGCAAAAGTACAGACAGGAACTTTTCGATTAATTCATGTGATTGATCTCGAACAATAACAGAACATTCTTGAAAAAATCAACGCCACAGCAAAATCCAAACTAAAATCACTACCCAATACTATCGTTTATCATGGAGGAAGTTAAGAAATCCCAAACATTAATCGACAATCTAAGAGTTAAGAATAGGAAGAAAAGGCACATCGAAATGTTAGGTAGCGCATGGAAATGGTTAGCCGGATCTCCAGATAGCAGGGATTTCGATATAATATAGGAGAAGATTAACGGAGTATTGACAAACAATAATAACCAAGTCATTTCAAACAGAGCCATAATAAGATAAAGATAAATAACATTACTCAGGTTACCAATAGCATTACCAACAGTTTAAAATATGAGGGAAATGCACAAAGGGACATGAGCACCACCATTATGTTTCGGAGCTAAATGCTAAAAGAAGAAATACTGAATCTCAACCATGCGGTGCAATGGGCAAAAGCCGAAATAAGCAGTCCTCTGATATAAGGCGATGAAGAAATTAGACAGATAAAGAAGGTATTAGAAACAGATAAAATGCCATATGTCAATTTCGAAGAAGCACTGCATATAGCTGAGATAAGTATAGCGAACAATGGTCCAATGTTAATATACGTCATAAAAATTCCTATAACAAATTCCGAACAGAGAGATATTGTTTAAGCCAGTTAAAATCGAAAAATATGTCAATAAAATAGAAAGAGAAAATATAAATAAATGTAAGGAAAAACTTTTCTCAAAAATTGTAAACTGTAATAAATATAATGAAATAACCATTTGTAAACATAGAAATATAAGAGAAATAAACAATTTCTGCCAACTGCACCAGAACAAATAACCAACACGTCCCACAGGTTGAAGAGTTGCTACCAGGGACCATCCTGCTGAACAGCTTCCCGGGCACAATAAATGTAGACGGGACGACCACCAACCTCAACGGTACGTTCCTCGTGACCTACAACAATTCCACCATAGAAATAAAGGCTCAAAAATTCGAAGCCAAAGATGCCGTTTACGCCAAGCCAATGCCAGCAATCTTGCAAACTGAAGTGGCTATCACCCAGGTCAAAGAGAAATTATCACTGGAGCTGAGGAAAGAATTAAATGCCAAAAACACCAAGACGATAAGCTTATTGAAGACGACATCACATCTGGTCGACATATCTTTTGGAGGCGTTATCACCATCATTATCATCTTGGCCCTAATCCGAATGACGATCAAGACAAGGGGAAAAATCAACATTACCGAATCCCCTGTCATAATCAATGTACCCGATCAGAACGAACAGGGACGTTCGTTTTTGAAGGAGGAAGAGTTAACACCACAAATGTTTTGATAAGAACATTTGGAGCTGCACACGTATCCGCTTGTGCAAAACTCGTCAACAGGAAATCGGAATCTACCACGAAAATAGCAAGACGTGATTTTTTGATAGTGAAGAGTTTTTTCCTGTGTTTCTGCGGTTTTTCTGCCCAGAACTCTGACCTGAAAGAGCAAAGTGCTTGGTCAAAGTCTGCTGCATTGGTGGCAATACTCACTGCGAGGTTCTCCGGGTTCTGGAATCCTAATCGGGAGTCTTTTCCCAGGTCATATCACTGCGCTTATTGGTGGTGGGGGCGAGGAGAGCGCCGCGAGGGCTGAGTGAAGGTGAAAATTTAATTTTCACTCAACTTTTCCTCGCTTTCTCCTTTTCCTAAATCACGCCATTGTGGCCGGCGGAGAACATTAGCTGTCAGCGCTGCCAACCTACGTCAGTAAGCGATCGGACCTGAGTGGCGTTGCCAGATCAACGGCACCGCCAGGGCTGCTCGATCAGTTGAGCACGTAATTCAGATATTTAATTTGAATTTTATATTTTTATAAATATCTATATTTATAAATATTTATTTATAAATATATATTTATAAATATATATTTATATTTATATATAAATCTCGTAAATTTGGTGCTCTACGTACGCATAGGGTAAGCTGTTGACACCTGCCAATTAATGGACGGTACAACGGGGGGCATTGCCCCCGACGACGTGGTGGACCCATTCAAACGAAGCGCCAGAATGTCCAGGTCCCCCACAAGAGGAGCGGGAATAACGGAGCGAGGAGCTGAAATCCCAGTTCCAGCGGCCGTGAGCGTAGCGCAAGCCGTCTCCCAGACGCTGACTTCAATACCCAGGATCAGTTATGCAATAGTAGGAGAGAACTTGGCCCCTTCAGCATCGCCAGTGACCAAGAAGAAGATCTCCGATCTCATCAGCGTGCCGACCCAAAAAGCCTCAGCGAAAACCCCGCCTGTTTCGCCGATTAGGCCACTAGACCTGTCGGCCTACAAAAACGAGGACCTGCGCAGCATTTTGGGCATTATCGTACGGAAAATAACGGTACTGTTATCAGCCTTTGAGACGCAGCGCCACGTTACCCGGAAAACTAAAGGGGTGATTTCGGAGATGGCAGCTCTAAATGCCAGAGCAATCCAGCTGCAGGATGCCATCGCTAAGGTGGCCCCAACGAAGAGCACGGCAACCCAGAGAAGCGCGACTGCAACCAGCGTGCACCCCGGCAGCCAGCAAAAAGAGCGCCCCAGTGAAGCCTGCCTCGAAGAAGCTTCCCGCTAACAAGGATGTGACATTGCAGACGTCCAAAATTAAGGAGCCACTTCCGCCCAGCTTCGCGTCCGTAGCCAAAGAGGGTAACAAAAAGGCGGAGTGGACTAAGGTGGCACCTAAACTACTACGCAAAAAGCCGGAGGCGATAATAATTAAAAAGACGGGAGAAATTTCATACTCGGACATGCTCCGTAAGCTCAAAGCCGACCCGAGCCTGACAGAACTTGGCAGTCATGTCAAGAAAATCAGGAGGACCCAACAAGGCGAGTTGTTGCTCGAAGTGGAGGGAAAAGTTTCTGCGAGCGTGCCCAAATATAAAGGAGCGATCGAGGAATCCCTCAGGGAAATGGCTGCGGTCCGCACGGGCGCGCAGAGAATGGCGCTAACCTGCAGCGGCATGGATGAGGCGACGACAGCAATGGAGCTCTACAACTGCATGGCCTCCCAATTTGAAGGTATTCAGCTGAAGCCAGAAGATGTGCGGGGGATGCGCAAAATGCGAGATGGGACTCAAGTGACGACGGTTACGATTAGCGTTAACGACGCAAAAGGCGTCCTAAAAAAGGGCTCGGTAACCGTTGGCTGGTCTCGCTGCCGCATCATTCAAGACACATGCCCCACAAGGTGTTATAAGTGCCTGGGTTACGGTCACAGGGCCATCAACTGTAAGGAGCCTGACCGCTCGGACTGCTGTCTTCGGTGCGGCGAACGTGGTCACAAAGCGAAGGGCTGTGATAATCCGCCGAAATGCCTGATCTGCAACAGCGATGTAGACAGGAATCACCCGACAGGTAGTTATGCATGCCCTACCTTCAAAGCGAGCACAAAAAAAGGAGTCCTAAGTCGCCGTGCTGATGATAAACATCTTCCAGCTTAATGTTAACCACTGCGCAGCTGCTCAGAGCCTCCTGTCCCAGACAGCGAGAGAGCGCAATGCTGACGTCATGATTCTGAGCGAACCGTACGCCCCTGGTGCGGGAAAATCAGGAGTGCTCTTCGACTCTACACGTAAGGCGGCAGTCATATGCTGCAGAAACCTCTACATAAAGGAACAGGAAAGCCCCGCCTAGTGACAGTCCGGACCTCTTCGAGGAACTGTTAAATACTTTAATTCACCACGCTAGAGGGCGCAAGCCTGTAGTCATTGCAGGTGAATTCAACGCCTGGGCAATAGAATGGGGAAGCCGGATATCCAATCTCAAAGGACGGGCCATTATTGATGCCATGAACCAGCTGGATCTGGTGCTGTTGAATGACGGCGGCAAGCCGACGTTTAATAACGACAGAGGTACATCATTCATCGATGTCACCTTTGTCAACAGAAGCCTAGCCCCCACTGCTAAATGGACGGTTCAGGAGGACGTAACGCTGAGCGATCATGCCCTAATTACATTCAGCGCGCACGTCGTGCATCACACAACGACAGGCAAGGAGTACTCTTGGGCATGCATGGGACATCAAAAAACTTGACAAGTACATGCTGGCTTTCAACATCGAACAAATGGTGCTTACAAATGGACATGCGGAAACCATGGTGGCGGCGCTCATGAAGATGCTGGAAGCTGCATGCGATGCAGCGATGCCGCAAGAAGCAAAGAAGTAAACGCAAACCACCGGTCTACTGGTGGAACGGCTTTCTCAACCAGCTACGCTCGGAATGCTTCAGGGCAAGGAGACAGGCGCTACGAGCCAGAGGTCACTCTCAGCACTCAGATCTACATGAGAGGTACAGATCGAAACGTGCGGAGCTCAGAAATGGCATTGCTGCTGGTAAAGCAAATGCTTTTAAAGAACTGCTGGCGAGCGTAGACGATGATCCGTGGGGTCCCGCCTACAAATTGGTTTGCAATAAGCTTGAAGCCGCTGAAGGAGGCACTCCACAGGACCCGGCTCTATTATCAAGCATCGTGGAGGAGCTATTCCCAGATCAGGATACTCTATGGCAACCCGCACAAGAAATCCCTGTCCCCGACTTCCCGTGTGTCACTACATGTGAGGTCATCGAAGCGGCAAAGAGAATTAAGCCCAACAAAGCCCCAGGTCTCGATGGCATCCCAGGCGTCGTAGTTATGGCTGCCGCAAATGCTAAGCCTGAAATCTTCAGGGACACCTTCCAAAAGTGTCTGATAGATGGTGTCTTCCCTTCTCCCTGGAAGAACATGAGACTGGTATTGTTACCGAAAGGTAAGGCTACAACTAATGCTGCAGGCAGTTTCCGCCCACTATGTCTGCTGGATATTGTGGGAAAGCTCTTCAAACGCATCCTATACACCCGAATTGAGCTGATCACTGAGAGCCCCGATGGCCTACAAAGACACCAGTATGGCTTCCGCAAAGGAAAAAGCACTCTCGACGCTCTCACTGCCATAAGAGATCTGGCCAAGTCCGCCCTCGATGGTGACATGGCTAGGTGGCAGCAAGGAGTACTGCGCCATCATCACGCTAGACGTGAAAAATACATTCAATACGGCGAGATGGCCAAAGATCCTCGGGGCCATGCGCAACATGGGTATTCCTCGTTACCTCAGGATCATCATTGGCAGCTACTTCAGGGACCGTATACTATGGTACGATACTGATGGCGGGCCAAGAAAACACCACGTCACCGCAGGTGTCCCACAAGGGTCGGTACTTGGACCAATCCTGTGGAACATAATGTGCGACGGGATATTGTCCATCAGCAAGCCCAGTGGAGTGGAGCTACTCTGCTTTGCTGACGACGTGGCAGTAGCAGCGGTTGCCAAAACTATTCCGGAGCTACAGGACAAGAGCAATGCAGCGATTAGCTCAGCTATTAGCAGGCTGGAGAATGCCGGTCTAAGCATCGCTGCGCACAAGTCCGAAGCAGTGTTGTTGAGCAGCAGAAAGGCCGTCGAGAGTATACGTGTCACGGTCAAAGACGCTCAAATAGAGTCTGCTGGATCCCTGAAGTATCTGGGTGTTCTTATTGACCATAGACTGTCATTCAAGGAGCATGATACGCCAGTAGGAATGCAGCGATGACAGCAGCAGCACTGGCAAGACTCATGCCAAATACAGGTGGACCCAGGATGCCGGTCAGGAGACTGCTAGTGGCAGTCGCGAAATCATCGCTTCTATACGCTGCCCCATCTGGGAAGTGTCACGAATAGAGTGACTTACCTGGACAACGCGCGTGCAGTATCACGGACCCTGGCTCTTAGACTGATAAGAGGATTTAGGACAATATCGGAAGATGCAGCTCATGTTCTTGCGGGCATCCCCCCGATCGATCTTGAGATAGAAGCCCAATACCTGTCTCGAGAAGGTGTTACCCGGGAAGAGATCAGTGTCTGGCTTTATGGAGTGTGGCAGACTAGGTGGCAACACTCACAACAAGGGAGATGGACCTACCAGCTGATTCCAGATTTATCCGAGTGGGCAGGGTGTGAACACAAAGTCCTGGACTATCACTTGACCCAGTTCATCACCGACCATGGTTGCTTCCGGGGTTACCTCTCCAGGTTTCGCCATGTGGACTCAGCCCTGTGCCTGTTCTGCAGCGACGTAGCCGAAACAGCGGAACATATCCTACTGCACTGCACTAGGTTTCGTACAGAGAGGAGGATACTGAAGACTCTTGCTGGAACTCCGCTCAGCCCGAGAAGTCTAATGCGCAATATGCTGGCGGACAAAACCGTGTGGGAGAGGGCTCATGGCATTATCATTGGCATGATGAAACGTGTTCGCATCGATGAGACGACCAGCAGACCCGTTGGATAAAGGAGCACTCCCGTGTGGTGGCGGACCAAGAATACCACCTCAGCGGGCTCAACTTGTCGTAAAAGGCGACTAAAGAGTTAACGAAGGAGCGTTACGCAGCAACGCACCAAGAGAGGGCCTGCGACCGGGCACCACATCCTGCTCACCGAAGTAATACCTTGATTGGAAGTACCAGTGAGCGAAGCAAGGACTGGAGAGTATACGGAGGTTTTTGTTTAGTACGTAGGCGTAACTCTACTTGGAGAGTTATGAATCGTGCATACCATCTACGGACGGTGGATGGTATCTTTCGAAGATTTGATTTTCCTGCCGTACTTGTAATAAAAAAAAATAAAAACACTCGTCAACAAAGGTACTTGGGGTCGCACGAGCGTCCGGTTGCGAAACATACGTTGCACCTGCACAACATAAAAGTGCAGATGTAGCGTCTGCCCAATTTCCGTGAGAATCAGCATAGCTAGCGAGTGCAGCAGCAATCAAAGCAGAGCAGCACTGACGCCAGCAGCATAGGTGGAAAGCGGCACCGACGCCAGAAGCATAGGTAGGCAGGCGAAGTTAGGTAGGGACAAAATTGTAAAACTTAAATCAGTTCTGTTTTTGCGATTAATTAATAAAGACCTTATGGTCATAAACTTAAATAAAAAATATATTTTTTGTTATTAATCGAAACTCTCTTGAGTTAACTTGTACAATGGAATATTGGGCATCGGTATCCCCTAGGAGCTGAGCTGCATGGTTTCGCGAATGACGTGACGATAATAGCAGTCGCAAAATCTATTGACGAACTTTAGGTTAAGAGCAATTCGACGATTAAATGGACCATCGAATGGCTCGATATGGTCAGGCTCACAAAACTGAGGCTGTTTTCCTAAGCAGCAGAAAAGCCCTGGCCATTAGAACTGGAGGCTGAAAGAGGACGCGTGTTCCCGTTCCCACCGCAGCGGGCTCGGCTTGTCGTAAAAGGCGACTACAGAGTGGAACGAAGGTGTCAACATAGCCATTATCAAAGGAAGGGACTGCGAACCTTGCATCACATCCTAGGTTTCTCAAGGACTGAAGAGCTCACGCAGGTTTTTTTTTAGAACGTAAACATAATCCCATTAGGGGTTATAAATCGAGCATGCCACCTATGGACGGTAGGTGGTATCTTTAGAAGATTTTATTTTTTCTTCCGTGAGGCGAACCCAATAAAAAAACACTCCCACACACATGTAGCCCTAGCACATCTACACGAACCGAAGCAGAGCGCGTAGTGGGAACGATAACGATGACGTCGTCGACGACGACGACGACGCTGACGATGGCGATGACAATCAAATGCATATTACAATGATATATTTCGCGTCGTTCGCATCAAAAGAAAGCCAATTACGTAGAACTAAAACCTACTGCTATCGCATAAGTAATGCTCGCTTGAATGACCCAATTACCGTTAGCGCTTCACCTCTCCGAGTCTATTCGAAACGGGCTTGACTAATGATCCATGGCATGTGAAAAGTTTTGCAACTGGTTATACCATTCGACCATTGAAAATGGTCAAAAATGGTATACTAATCTTGTGCAAATGTATATGTAATGTACATAGATAATTATAATATAAATCTATTCTCAAAATTACAATCCGATCGAACAATAAACACAGAACATATTCATTTAAACGTTTTCCATAGTTACACTGCTTGCGCTTGACGTCATCGTCACGATGCTTTGTTTCAGCCGTAGGGTGTGTACAGCTGATTGCTATGTTTTCACATGTAGATGGCGCTATTGAAAGATAGGTCTTTTTTAAACAATAGGTGGCGGGTGAACTTGGGCAGAGTTTTTTGGTGGAATTAAATGTGTGATAATTTATTTCGAAACTGGGCGAATGGTATCTTACTGTCGGGCGGGGTACAGAAAGACTTACACGCCATCTTTCACTGACTGAAAGAAATTACACCACAGCATGGAATATGCTGGAGGAAAGATTTAATAACAAGCGAGTGCTCAGTACAGCTCTAATACCGAGGTTACTAGATCAACCTACAACGACTAGTAACGATGCAAACTCTGTTAAGGCAATGCATGATAACATTAAAGAAACGTTATCAGCGCTTAATAACATTGGGATACCGACAAACTAATGGGACCTACTTCTGCTATGCATTCTTACAAAAAACAAAATCAGTCGATTAATGAATTCCTCGCATTCTTGGAGCAAAGGTTCCTAATAATGGAAGCCATTAATACAGACAAATATAAAGTGAAACACAACACGTGTGCTTCAGTAGGAGCTGAGCACAATTTTATATGCTACTTCTGTAAAAAACCGAATCATAGCATTTTTATACCATTCGACCATTGAAAATGATCAAAAATGGTATACTAAGTTTGTGCAAATGTGTGTAACAGGCAGAAGGAGGCGTGGCAGACCCCACAAAGTATATATATTCTGACTCAGGATCACTAGCTGAGTCGATTGAGCCATGACCGTCTGTCTGTCCGTCTGTCCGTTTGAACGTCTAGATCACGCCCACCGCCCACGCAAATCGATAATTTTCGAGTATCAGGAGAAGTATTGAAGTTACAGCATTCTGCTTTGGTATGAACATAAATAATTGCAAAATAAATAAGCTATGCCGTTTTTACATGTAGATGGCGCTATTCAAAGATACATCCAATTTAAACAATAGGTGGGGGATAAACTTGTGCAGAGTTTTTTGATGGAATTAAATGTGTGATAATTTGTTTCGAAACTGGGCGAATGGTATCTTACTGTTGGGCGCGCTCGACTGTAGCTTTCTTTACTTGTTAAATGTAATGAGTTCTTAAAACGAACATCAGCAGAACGTTTAAATTGGGTACAGAGACAGAAACTTTATGCAAAATGCTTCCGTTCAGAGCATCCAACAAGTTCATGCTCGAAAAAGGACTGTTTTAAGTGTAACAAAAAACATAATACATTATTACACTTAGAATTAAAACCTGAAAGCACAACAGCTGCTACCGCAAGTGGACAACAATCAAGCTGTATTCTGTAGCCACTGCACGCGTTACGATTCAGGGCAACAATGGACAAAAGACCGAATTTCTTTCCTCCAGCAATGGCATTGGAGGAAAGGATCTCGCATCAATGCCCTGCTGAAATAAAATTATGGAGATTTCATTTCTGGTTAGAGGCAATGGTTTTACCAAACTTTGTGAATAACCAACCAATAGCTGGAAATTGCCACAAAATATTACATTGGCAGATCCACACTTCGGAAAACCTGGAAAAAGAGATGTTCTCCTAGTAGCCGAACATTATTTTGAAATCCTGAATAAAGTACAAATATCATTGGAAAAAAGGACTACCCATGCTTCAAGACACCAAACTTGGATGGATCATCACGGGAAAGATTAAAAATAAGGCCTCAACATCATCAACCTGTGCGATGCTCACCGAACAGGAGAAGGTGGACGAACAACTGGCCAAATTCTGGGAATTGGACAATCTTCAGACAAAGGGCGTTTGTCTTTCGCCGATGCACAAGGAATGCGAGCGGCATTTTAAACGGAGCCTACAAATTGCCAAAGATAAAAGGTTGATTGTTCGCCTATCACAAATGGGGGAGTCTCATGACATAGCGTCAAGAAGATTCCTATCATTAGAAAAACGATTACAAAAGGATTCAACACTAAAGCAAGGGTACATTCAATTCATGACGGAGTATGAAGATATTGGACATATGAAACAAGTGCCACCAGAACATATACCCAAACAACATTATTTCATACCCCAACTACTTTCAACTACTACTTGGTTTGCCTAAAGAAGACATTATGCCCAACGTTCATTTGGAAGATGCAGCATATGAGGATTGCAGCATTAAAACACTGGGAATTACATGGAATCCAAGTTCGGACAAATTATGCTGCCCAACACAAACTAGCAAGAAGCAAACAATAACAAGGCGAGATGTTGTCTCGGAAATCTTTAAAATATTTGACCCACTGGGATTATTTACGCCAGTGGTAATTAAAGCAAAGATCTGCAGGAACTGACTAGAGAAGGGTATCAGTATGATAAAGAATTACCACTGCAGAAGGAGTGTTAGCAATATCGAGAAGATCTAAATGTTCTCAACGAAATTAAAATTGACAGATATGTCTATAAGGGGCAAGTTCCTGTCCAACGGGAAATTCACACATTTGTAGACGCATCAGAAAAGGCATATGCGGCAGCAGTGTACATTCGCTCCATTCACAAAGATAAACGACTAGCACCGCTTAACGCTATCACACTTCCTTGATTGGAATTAAAGGCTGCCGTTCTAGTACTATCCTAGATCAACAATCAGAAAACGATTAAGGACAAATTCGTAGCCACCAGGATAACAGCCATCCAAGATACGTCCACACAAAAGGAATGGAGACATATCCCAAGCGCACACAACGCTGCTGATGTCGCACCAAGAAAAATAACTGCCTCAAAATTTAAGGATCACAGTTTGTGGTTCTATGGTCCACTATTTCTGCATGGACCTCCATCGACATGGCCATCGCCGTTTGTACCAAAGGGAACTGAACCATACAAGGTCGTCCCTGAAGTCGTATTAGCAGCAACCAAATCAGAACAAGTAAGAAAGCTATATTCGAGTGTGCTCGACTGTAATATACCCGCTACCCAGTTGCTCAAACACGAAAATTACTTGCGGAACAATAAAAAACGGCTACAATCATATTTTAACCGTAAAAGCCCATGGACTTACAATATTTATGCAAAGTCAAAATCTAAAATAATTTTTTGCATACACTTAATTTTTGATGCGGGTGGGACTCGAACCCGTAAATGCATAATAGTTCTGTTCGTACCAAAAGGTACCAAAAAAATTCAAGATTTATCACTTAAACAGTAAAAATAATAATTCTACCTGTTGAGGACTACAAATCGAATACCTGCATGTAAAAAAACGATATGTGCCTCTTTAATACCTCTTTATATACTTGAATGAAAAGTGTTCTAGAGAACTCTTACTTTTAATAAATTTTGTTAAAAAAACGACCGATAGGTTCTATAGCATCTATACGATGTATCGGTCCGTACCGGCTCTTTCCGACTTATTTACAGCGGGCAGTAATAAGAAACAGGTATACAAAGTTTCATGAAGGTAGCTCAAAAAGGGAGGCAAAAACTTTACTTTGCAAAACATAAGAAAAGTTCGATCTCCCCCACCATGACACGCATGCATGCGGAATCGAACCTTGGACCCATTACCTAAGAGGTCCACCACTTCTCCATTCGGTCATTAAGCCATTACGCAAATTTTGCCAAAGTTACATTATGAGACCATTCGGAAATTCTTGCACGACAAAATCAAAGTCTGACAGCATGATGCGTGTTGTTGTTGCTATTTATTCTCATAACTTAAACATACAATTAAATAAAAAATAAAAATAAAAAATATAAGAAAAAGCTGCGCTCTAACAATCGCACACAGCTGATTTAAGACACTGTCACTTCTCCACTTGTTAACTAAGTTCATTGTGAGCCATTAAAAAATTTTGAATAAAATGCACGACCACCAATTAATGCCGTCAGCGCTGCTTACAGCTATGGAAAACGTTAAGCTGAATAACTTCTGTGTTTATTATCCGATTGTTACCAAATGTAAACCGAAAATGAACAATATGGCATCAAAATTGCGCTTGTAATCAATGTTTTTCGATTTACGGGGGCGGAAGGGGCCTGGCCAAAATCCAAAATAAACTTGATCAGCGTGCAATAATAACACATATTGTCTCCAAATTTGGTAGTCCTAGCTCTTATAATAGCTGAGATCTAGATTTTTACACGGACAGACAGACGGACAGAAGGACAAACGGACATGGCTATATCGACTCGGCTGTTGATTCTGAGCCAGAATATATATACTTTTTAGGGTCGGAGGTGTCTCCTTCTGCCTGTTACATACATTTTTGGTTTGAACACACATACCCCATGAGTAGCATGTATAAAAATTGATTTACACAATCAATCATGGCAATTCATACAATAAATGGTTGAGAATAGTTGCATATATGATGCGTTTTTGAAAACGGCAAGCCAAGCAAGATCTCCAGAAAAATCGTGAAGTGGACAGACACAGCAGCTTAAATGCTCTAAAACCATTCCTCGATAATGATAATATTATTCGAGTGGGTGGAAGACTAGAAGTAGCAGAGATCAAATTTGACGCAAAACATCCTATGCTGCTGCCAAAAAAATTGATATTTGAGCAAGGTCATAAGGATAACATGTATTGTGGACCTCAAGCTCTTTTAGCAACAATGCGGCAAAGGTACTTGGCCATTAAAGGACAAACAGTAGACCGGAATATCGTGCAAAATTGTGTAAGATGCACAAGAGCCAAACCTAGATTAATCCAACAAATCATGGGAAATCTAACACCGTTAAGAGTCACTCAAGCAAGACTATTTCTTAATGCTGGGGTAGACTATTGTGGACCGGTAAAGATTTACTATAAGCTCCGTGGAAAGCAACCACATGTATCATATATTGCCATATTCTGCTGTGTTGCAACAAAGGCAATGCATTTGGAACTAGTAAGCGACCTTACGACCGATGCGTTTCTAGCAGATCTTCGAAGATTTATCAGGCGACGTGGAAAGTGTCAGACTCTGCATTGTGACAATGCAACAAACCTCGTTGGAGTCAGCAACAAACTCCAAAAACTGGAAGAAGCAATTCAGTCAGACAAGGCTAAAAATGCCATTATCGAGAGCTGCAATCAAAAAGGAGTAAACTTTAAATTTATTCCTCCCAGAGCACCTCACTTCGGCGGAATATAGGAAACAGCCGTTAAATCAGCCATGCAACTACTTCTAAAGAATATTCTCTCTGTTAAACTAACATATGAGGAATTAGAAACTGTAGTAGTCGAGATTGAAGCAATATTGAATTCTCAACCACTTGTGCCGATGTCAAATGATCCAAACGACATGACTGCATTGACACCAGGAAATTTTATAATAGGAGAACCACTGACGGCGCAAGTGGACCACGAGCCATCGCAACAACCTATTTCATTAGGACAGATATGGACATCAGTATCCAAGGTCAGACATCAGTTCTGGTTACAGTGGTCAACGGACTACCTACAGAAACTCCAAGAACGGCATAAATGGAAAAAATCATATGGTAATGTTAAAGAAGTCATGCTGGTGCTAATGAGAGAGGACAACACACCAGTTTTGCATTGGCCAATGGGACGCATAATTAATGCAATCCCTGAAAAGGATGACTTCGTTCGGGTTGTGGAGTTGAAAATAGCAAGAGGCATTAGCAAGGGACATCCAACATATCGCACCATTATTTCCGGAAGAAGAACCAGATCACAAACATCCGCTAGAAGACGCGGAACAATGCGAAGTGGAAACTCTTCCCAACCAACTCATTTCAATTGAAATTGAACCAATTAAACATCATCACATCGCATTATACGGTGGACTCCTGTTCATGATGATCATGTCCACACTCTATATTAGAAACAAATACTACAAAGAAAGGTCACTCGCCAAATCAGCTCCACCAACCGAAAAGAACCTACATCAGTTTAGAATCAATATCGACGATTCTTGAACATATGTTCAACGGCCGGGAGGATGTACGATTTTACATAACTGGAGAAAAACGAACGCTACAGATGATACGCAGCCACACTGCTTACGCAGATAGCGACAGGGTACGTTTCACACTTACCTAAATCAACAGTGACCCTTAACTGATATGCACTGACCCTAGGCATACACACCTAATAAATACTGACCGTTCGCTGATATGCAGGCGGCCTTAGTAAATAACGAAATTTATCGCTAAGCATGCAGATGCACGATTTCGCACCATCTGCATACCATAAATCATATTATTAGTCTTAGATTTGTCTTATCATGCAAAACCTAAGTAAATACCTAGCTTGTAAGAAACGTGTATATAAACCCTACAAGTATGAAAAGTAACTTTCACTTGACTACTCATTCTAACTCCGCAGCCTAATTTGTTTTGTACTTATTGTGGCGACCTCTGCCACATGGTTATGCACCTGGGGAAAAAAAATTAATTAAAAATTTATACAATACAATACAATAGAATACAGTTGATATTACTCCGATGTTGAGTGATATCAATTCATTTCTAACAGACCGATTGGATTGTAATTTGGGAAATAGATTTATATTGCAATTATTTATGATCATACCAAAGCAGAAAGCTATTACTTCAATACTTCTCCTGATCATCGAAAATATCGACTCAGCTAGTGATCCTGAGTCAGAATATATATACTTTGTGGGGTCGTCTCCTTCTGCCAGCCATTTGCACAAACTTAGTATACCATTTTATACCATTTTGAATGGTCGAATGGTAAAATAAGGTTAAAAAGTAGAGGGTCAAGATGACTACCCTGAGGAACCCCAGATGCAACAAATATAAGCTAAGATTGGCAAGAATTAAAAAGGACTCTTTGCGTCCTCTTAGTTAAATAATCAGATATCAACAAAATACGTTTTTAAGCAATACTAATGAGATCAAATTTATGAAGCAATAGGTTATGATTAACGAAGTCAAATGCTTTACTGAAATCAGTGTAGACCACATCGGTTTGTATTTTCCTCCGAAATCCTTTGATTATAATTGAGGAAAACTCAAGAAGATTTGTAATTGTTTTATTGTTTTTATTTATTTTATTTAATTTAATTTAAAGTCAACTAATAGCAGTCGACGTAAAAGTTACAGAGAAATAGATAATAAATTATGTATAAAGAAAAACTACTTAACAAAAGCAGTTTTGATTAAAGTTAAGAAAATTCATTTTATGCATGAATTTTAAAATTTTAATTTTTTAAGAAATTTTAGAACGGGAAATAATATATTTTAATTATAAAATTTAATACATTATAATTTAACTTAATTTAATTCCGGGGAAAAAACAAAAATTCTAGCCGATCCAACATTTGTTGCAATGGATTGGGGAAAACCCAGAAAAACGCAATCAGATCAGAGAAGTTAATATTAGTTGTTAGTATGAAGTGTTAATGAGTTAAGAATAGAAATTTTTATATTAGAAAGAGAGGACTTTAAGTTGAAAAGTCTAAAAAGTTTATTATATTGATCGCAGAGAAGACGGAAAGGGTCATGCAAGCTATAATTACTAGAACAAAAGTCTAATGACAATGGCTGAAAATTACGGGTAACTCTAGAAGGAACACTAAAGTTAAGTTGCCTGAGTAAGAAAGGGGAATCGACCTCAAATCTTATGAGTTTTATGATAAACAAGACACTTAACATAATACGACGGTTAGCTAAAGAAGGAAGGCTAATTAAAAGAAGCCGATTATGATAAGGTGGTAAATCTACTCCTGGAACCCAGTTGAAATTACGTAAAGCAAAGAGAAGAAACTGCTTTTGAACAGACTCAATTCTGTCTTGATAAATTTGGTACTGCGGGGACCACACGCAAGAACCATATTCAAGAATTCGACGTACAAGAGAAGTAAAAAGTAACTTGGTTGTAAAGGGATCATTAAATTCTTTGGCCCATCTTTTAATGAAACCAATGTGTGTAACGTGTCGATCAAATTTCAATTTCTGATCAAAGAGAATACCTAGATAATTTACTTCAGATATTCTTAAAAGTTGAGTTAAATTAAAGGAGTAGTTCATTACGTGATGGTTTCCTCTGTAAAATGACATAACTTTACATTTAGAACAATTAAGATGTAGCAGGTTATGATTACACCAGGCAAAAAACTTGTCAAGATCCATTTGAAGAAAGTTTAAAGTTTTGTCATTATACGTCAGACAAAGTTTAAAGTCATCAGCCTACATAAGAATAGATGATCGTGTTAGTACAGAAGGTAGGTCATTAATAAAAGAGGTAGAGGGTAGAGGGCCAAGATGACTACCCTGAGGAACCCCAGATGTAACAAATATAAGCTTGGATTGGCAAGAGTTAAAAAGGACACTTTCCGTAATAAGTTTTTGAGGAAAACCAATGAGATCTAATTTATGAAGCAATAAGTTATGATTAACGGAGTCAAATGCTTTACTGAAATCAGTGAAGGCCATATCAGTTTGCATTTTCCTCCGAAATCCTTTGGTTATAATTGAGGAAAACTCAAGAAGATTAGTAATTGTAGATCTAAGTTTGACAAATCCATGCTGATAAGGGGAAAGAACGGACTTACACATATGTGTTAATTGTGCAGTCAAGATTTTTTCAAAAATTTTAGGAATAGCGGATAATATAGAAATACACCTATAATTCTTCACATCTTGGTTAGAGCCACATTTGTGAAGAGGTATAGAGAAGGAATCCTTCCATATAGGCGGAAAGTAACTCGTGGCTACGGACACATCAAGCAACTTAAATATAGGCTTACAAATGGTATCAGCACAGAATCTAAGTATACATGCTGGAACAAGATTTAAGATAGCTTAGTAAAGAGATTTCGTTAATAGACGGGCAAAAAATGGAGTTAGAATTATTGAAGAAATACGGGTATGATTGCATAGTATAGGCTTCAGTGGAGTAAGTATATTGAAAAAAGTCCGCAAACAAATCGGCAGCATCCTGATCATTAGTTGCTTTGTTATTTTCAAAAAAAAGATTAGATGGGAATTTATTAGTTTTACGTTTCAAATTCACAAAGTTATAAAACTGATTAGGATCTTGGGCAAACTGTAGGCGACAACGATTCAAGTAATCATTGTAGCAGCGTGTATTTAGAGAAAAAAAGTTAGCTCTAACAACGATATAACGAGAATAGTCAGAAGGACTTCCAGTAGATTTAAACTTTTTAAAATATCTGGATTTCAAATTTCTTAAAACCATCAATTCACGAGTAAACCAAGGTGGCCTATCACATTTAACTGGATAAGCATTGGGAACACATTGATCAAAAAATGAATTGATAGATTTATAAAAATATGAGATACAAATATCCAAATCTGAACACAAATAAAAAGAAGAACACAAAAGAAGAAGATTTAAAATCAAATTGTTAAGCTTAATGAAATTTGTCTTGCGAAAGCAGCGAGATTTTAATTTGGAAAGAGAATTTTCAGTTTGCACAAGAGTAGGCAATTTTAATGACAAATCTAATGAAGGATGGTAAGGATCTTTAGGTAAAACTAAAGGATCACTTCTAGAAATAGTGTTTTGCAACATTACATCAGATGCAAAGATAAGATCAAGCATTCTACCATTTAGGTTAGGAATATTATTAATTTGAAATAATGAAAGTTCTGAAAGTCCTATAAGAGGGAACCAAGAAATCTGATTGAGTCCATGCAACTTCTGGTAAATTAAAATCACCAAAAACTAAAAGAAAATCTCTATCAGATAGCTTGGATGCAATAGACTGGATAGAGGAAAGATGTTCAAGGTAGATGGAAACATCTGAAGAAGGGGGAATACAAGAGCAAGTAATGTATATTGAAATTTGACACACTAACACTTTAACACAGATAAATTCTGGGCAAACAATTAACAGTTGATCAACAGATAAATCAGACCTAGCAGCTATAAGCACGTATCCACCAGTTCGACCTAAACGGTCGCATCTGAAGGAAGTGTACTTATCTGTAAAGATTGAGCTACTGAGTACATCTGGTTTCAACCAAGTTTCAGTAAATATGAAAATATTGTAATTAAAAGAGACACAATCAAAAAACAATTTAGAGAGTTTAGTGTTTAGTCCTCTAATATTTTGATAAGCAATAAAAAGAGAAGATGGATTTAGTTTTTTGATATTCCACTCGAAGACGGGAGACTGGAATCTACTGGCAAAGAAACTGAGGGACGAGTTTTTGTTAAGGAGTATACTCTCTAACAATTAAATCAGGGGGCCAAAAATTTACACTACAGACTTTTTTAAAGCTGTCTGTAGGAATATTAATTTTGAACGATACAATGTCTCGTGCATAGTTAAATTTAAATTTCTCAACAATAAGGTTCGTTATTGAGATCTTATATTGAATGAATGCTTGCACATCTTCAATTGAAGTATCGGGGGCCAAGCGAGAAACAAAAATAAATTTCTTTCGCTTAACGGCGACAAGGGACTTAGTTATGTTTGGAGGCATAACTACAGAAGAGCTGCAACCAGTGTTATTTACTATACTCCTAGACACAGGCGAAGTAGGAGAAGTGACGACCACAATAGAAGGATCGATCAAACTAACCGTGGAGGCTTGAGGCAAAATATTCGAGACAGCGAGAGGAGTGTTCGCATGAGATAACGGAGTTAAAGGAGTTGATGGAGGAACTGACACAAGCGGAGGGTCATCTAGAGAATTAAGGTTATTCAGTTGGAATTCAATTTCAATGAACTTCGAATGCAACTTAGAAAACGAAGCCCACAAACGTAGGTTAAGTTCACCTACGTAACAACCTTCACATGACCACTTAAGGCCAATTTTGCTATTAATAGCATCTTTTATACGGCCGGTAAGGCCAATGCACTTAACGTGAGAGCCAGCAATCAACAAAATCTGACTTAGAGTCAGCAGAGGACTTGCAGTTTCTAGTCGAGCACGACAACATCTTCATAGAAGTGAATGTACTTCAAAAAACGTAGGGAACACCAAAAAAATATTAAAGTAGGAAAGAAATTTCAAAAACAAGTAAGACAGCTACAGACGAGTGTGCTCGACGGTAACATACCCGCTACCCAGCTGCTTGTACAAAATTTATTTGCGGAACAAAACAAGTAAGAAAGCTACAGTCGAGTGTGCTTGACTGTAATATACCCGCTACCCAGCTGCTTGTACATTATTTATTTGTGGAACAAAAAAACGGCTACAATCATATTTTGACCGTAAAAGGCTATGGACTTATAATATTTATGCAAAGTCAAAATATAAAATAAAAAAAAAAAACATTTTTGCACACATTTAATTTTTGATGCGGGCGGGACTCGAACCCGTAAATGCATAATAGTACGTTTCGTTTTGCAGTCCACAACTTAACCCATTTCACCACCGTACACGCACACACGATTCGGCACAATGCTGCAAGCAGCGCTGCCGGCAGCGCTGCTTACAGCTGTGGAAAACGTTAAGCTGAATAACTTCTGTGTTTATTATCCGATTGTTACCAAATTTTTAGAGATCATCTGGCTGGCTATAGTTATCATGTAAACAGAAAATGAACAATATGACATCAAAATTGCACTTGTTATCAATGTTTTTTCGATTTACGGGGGCGGAAAAGGGCGTGGCCAAAATCCAAAATAAACTTGATCAGAGTGCAATAATAACACATATTATCACCAAATTTGGTTGTCCTAGCTCTTATAATAGCTGAGATCTAGATTTTCACACGGACAGACAGACGGACAGACGGACATGGCTATATCGACTCGGCTGTTGATCCTGAGCCAGAATATATATACTTTATGGGGTCGGAGGTGTCTCCTTCTGCCTGTTACATACATTTTCGGTTTGAACAAAGTTATAATACCCTTCTACTCTATGAGTCGCGGGTATAATAAAAATAACAAAAACAAAAAGCTACAAAGAACTGTTAGAGAGACAAAATAAACGGGAGAAGCGATAAGAACAGTCGCACAATGCAAACGCAGCTAACTCGAGGGCGTTTTACAAGGTGAGTGCGACTGAGTATTAGTAAGTAAGCTAAGCTAAAAACTACAACAGCAACGCTACAGTAAGAGTAAACACTCAACACACGCGTAACAAGCTCAAAGAGCGTAAATAAAAACGTGAGAGCGGGAGAGTGTGGAAGAGTAGACTCAAAACAAAAACAACAAATGACGCCAAAGACGCGCATGTTGATAATTGTGTAAATGGAGTAAATTTAGTAAAATTGCAAAGCACCAGGGGTAATATGAAGTGTTATGAATACGCACCGGGTTAGCACAAACTGAAATACACCAAAGTAAATTAAAACCGCAAATTATTTGCAAAGATTAGGCGAAAAAAATAAACAATATTGAGAGTAAAGGTCAACACAACCGATCACCAGAAAGTCACTCAATTTTATCGATCTAAATTTGACAAATCCATGCTGATAATAAAAACGGACTTACACATATGTGTAATTTGTGCAGTCAAAATTTTTTCAAAAATTTTAGGACTAACGGACAATTTAGAGATACACCTATAATTTCTTTATTCTTTATCTAAGTACACATGCTGGACCACCACTAGGACCGGTAAAAAATACAGGCTTAGAGGATTTAAGATAGCTTAGTGAAGAGATTTTGTTAATAAAAGGGCAAAAAAAGGAGTTAGAATTATTTAAAGAATACGGATAGGATTGCATAAAAGGAGTATAGGCTTCAGTGGAGTAAGTAGATCGAAAAAAATCCGCAAACAAATCGGCAGCAGCCTGATCATTAGTTGCTTTGTTATTTTCAAAAAAAAAAAAAAAAACTGGAAATCTATTAGTTTTACGTTTCAAATTACCAAAGTTATAAAATTGCTTAGGGTCCTGGGCAAACTGTAGACGACAACGATTCAAGTAATCATTGTAGCAGCGTGTATTTAGAGCAAAGAAGTTAGCTTTAACAACGATATAACGAGAATAGTCAGAAGGACTTCCAGTAGACTTAAACTTTTTTAAATATCTGGATTTCAAATTTCTTAAACCGATCAATTCACGAGAAAACCAAGGTGGCCTATCACATTTAACTGGGTAAGCATAGGGAACGCATTGATAAAAAATGAATTAATAGATTTATAAAAATATAAGATACAATTTTCCAAATAAAAAGTAGACCAATCATGATTTGAAATGAAATTATTAAGCTTAATGAAATTGGTCTTGTGAAAGCAGCGAGATTTTAATTTGGAAAAATCATTTTCAGTTTCCACAAGAGTAGGCAATTTTAATGACAAGTCTAATGTAGGATGGTAAGGATCTTCACGTAGAACTAAAGGATCAATTCTAGAAATAGTGTCATGCAATATTACATCAGATGAAAGATAAGATCAAGCATTCTACCATTTAAGTTAGAAATATTATTAAATTGAAATAATGAAAGTTTGGAAAGTCCAATAAGAAATTTATTAAAACTAGAAGGAACTCAGAAATGTGATTGAGAAGTCCATGCAACTTCTGGTAAATTAAAATCACCAAAAACTAAAAGAAAATCTGTATCAGATAGCTTGGATGCAACAGACTGGATAGAGGAAAGATGTTCAAGGTAGACATCCGAAGAAGGGGGAATATAATAGCAAGTAATATATATTGAAATTGACACTTTAACACAGATAAATTCAGGGCAATCAACTAACAATTGTTCGAGTATTTGATAAGGAAAAAAAAGTGAAGATAGATTTAGCTTTTTGATGTTCCACTCGAAGACGGGGCACTGGAAACTCCTGGCAAAGGAACTAAGGGACGAATTTTTTTGTTTAGGAGTATACTCCTTAACAATTAAGTCCGGCGGCCAAAAATGTACATTACAGACTTTACAGAAATATTACAATAATTTTAAACGATGCAAATTTAAAAATTTAAATTTCTCAACAACAAGGTTCGTTAATTCAGATTGAGAAAATTGTTATTAAACGCGTTTTCAAAGAAAAATAATAAACAAAACATATAGTTTTCAGTTAGACGCCAAGCAAGTCCAAGCAGTTAGAAAAAAACACTGCTTGGAAAAATACTGCTTGCTTGCTTGCAGTGGGCGCATTGCAAATCTATATGAAACGTTGAATAACTTTTATGTTCATTATCCGAACAGAACCAAATTTTCAGCGATCGTTTAGGTGGTGATAGTTTTCATACACACCAAAACTGAATACTGTAGCCTTAGCTATACGGCGCTAGTTACAGTCCTGTGACCGAGGGGGGAAAGCTTTCAAAAAAAGAAACAACTGAGTTGTTCGGGGTATGAATTGAGAATGCTCTCTTTATTACAAAAGTTGTCAGTTTTAGCAAATGTGTCTTCGTCAGAGTTCGGCGATCTGCGTTGAATTTTTTGGCTCTCAGTTTTTTGTTGCCGGGTCGGTGTTGTTTCCCAGTGGCCGGAGAGAGCTGTATGATAACTCCTCCTCCTCCTCCCCCCCCCAACCCCAGTCGAAAAAGGGAAGGCCATTAGGGGAATAGCCGGATCGGAGAAGGGTGATTAGGCGACGTGTTGTTGGTGTATGCCACGAACTCCGACGATATTTTGATTTTAACAATTTTTTTAAAAATGGGTATCTTAATGTTAAACATGAGTTTTGTGTTTATAAACGTTACATCTTGTTTACTTATAATCTATCTTATATTATTATTTGTTCCTTATGAAATAACAGTTTTGGGATAATGTTTAGTTTACTAGCTAATGGCCATCGACTACTTCGTTTACATAATCAGACAGTGTCTATATTGTAGCTTACGAGGGTCGTTTGATAAGACCGTGACTTTTTGTATTTGCCGCGCACCTGCTCTAAATACAACACTGCTCCTGTCAGCAGTTATCGATTAACAGCTGACTGTAAAATTTTGAGAAAGCTGCGTTTTTTGGTTTGCGTTTTATAGGCATTGAAAGCAGACGATCTCGTGAATTTTAACGAAAATGGAAAAAAGTGAATTTCGTGTGCTAATTAAGCATTATTTTTTGCGTAAAAAATCCATCACCGAAACCAAGGAAAGACTTGATAAATATTATGGGGACTCTGCACCATCAATTTCAATGGTTAAGAAATGGTTTACTGAGTTCCGTTGTGGTCGTACCAGTACAAGTGATGCCGAACGTTCAGGTCGCCCAAAAGAGGTCGTCATGCCAGAAATCGTCGACAAAATCCATGGAATGATATTGGATGATCGGAGAATGAAAGTGCGTGAGGTAGCTGAGGCTGTAGGCATCTCAACTGAACGGGTACATCACATTTTACATGAATATTTGGACATGAAAAAGCTTTCCGCGCGATGGGTGCCGCGATTGCTCACACACGACCATAAGCGCAACCGTGTGACCATTTCAAAGGAGTGTTTGGCGATGTTCAACCGCAATCCAAACGAATTTTTGCGCCGTTTCGTTACCGTAGACGAAACATGGATCCACCACACCACACCAGAGACCAAAGAACAATCAAGACAGTGGGTTTCTCCGGGTGAACGTGCACCAAAGAAGGCCAAGGTGGGTCTGTCGGCCAACAAGGTCATGGCCACAGTTTTTTGGGATGCACAAGGTATCATTCACATCGATTACCTTTGAAAAGGGTAAAACGATCACCGGCGAATATTATTCAGAGCTTTTGGACAGATTCGATATTGATTTGAAGCAGAAACGACCGCATTTGGCGAAAAAAAAAAGTGCTGTTCCATCAGGACAATGCACGGGTGCACACGTGTGTAGTCAGCATGGCAAAATTTCATAAATTGGGCTACGAACTGCTACCCCATCCAGCATATTCTCCAGATTTAGCCCCCTGTGACTATTTTTTGTTTCCAAACATGAAGAAATGGCTCGGCGGTAAGAGATTCGGGTCAAATGAAGAGGTCATCACAGAAACAAACGACTATTCTGAGGGCCTTGAGAAAACCTATTATTTGGAAGGAATAAAAAAATTGGAAAAACGCTGGACTAAATGTATAGAGCTAAAAGGAGATTATGTTGAGAAATAAAACGCTTCTTTGACGAAAAAAATATATTTTATTCAAAAAGTCACGGACTTATCAAACGACCCTCGTACAAAAAATGTTAAGGAAAAAAGCCAACACTAGTAACACAGTTAGGGGCAGATTAGGGCTAAGGAGCGGATTTAGTTTATCTAAGATAAAGGAAGTACAGGAACATTTAAACGCGACCACAGATAAAAGGTTGGCCAAATTAAATAAGGACAGAGAGACACCAGTTTAAGTCGAGCCTAATGATAAAATATTTAGAAAAGAAAACCGTAGAAACAAGATAACACCGAGATTTTCACTACACAAAGTAGATAGAGACAAAGGCGTCACTTTCCTAACATCTAAAGGTCAAAAGTTACACAAACAAAAAATTAGAAAAACAGTTAAAAAAACAGTGGAAAAAACATAAGATAGACAAGCACTATTCAATAAATATATTATTATCAAACTAAGTAACATAAAAGCCCAAGACAAGAAACAATCTACAAAAAAAAAAAAATCCGAAAAGGCACAAAACTTTTCTTTAACGAACTAAGGGAAGCCAGAAATAACACTAATTCATTATAAAATAGTGTTATGTTTTCCTTTTTTCGTATAAATATTTTAGACAATATTATTAAAATTATCGTTGTAGTTATCAGTGTAATGATTGCAATCCGATTCATAATAGAGTGTGTTTTGATTTCTTCCAGGTGTCCTATGTTTTTAATATTTAGGGCATGTAGTGATTCTAACGATAGGATTTGGAACCGTTCCGCTTCTATTGGGGACATCTGAATTATCGGTATTCCAGGTTTTATAATTGTTTTCTCCTTGTTAGTGAATACCTTTTTATCTATTAGTATTGTGTCGTTCCAAAAATGCAGTAGATAGGTTCCATTTAATTGTTGTGTTGTGTTGTCGTGTTGTATAGTTCCATTAAAGTTGTTTAGTAGTATTAGGCTGTTGTCAATTTCCTCGACTCTTTGGATGTGCTCTGCGTTGGCGTAGTCACACAGCGATGCTTTTCCCTGAACTAATTTTGTGATAGATTTAGATTTGCTTAAGTTAACAATGTTTTGTTTTTTACAAATTTTTATATTTTTAGATAGTTTACAATTTTCTGGTGTTTTTAATAATATGTCTTTATACAAAAATATTTCATTAGCTTCTAAATGGATAATTGAATTATTTCTTAGAACAGGTTTTACAAGTATGTTTTGGTATGTAATCGGTTCTAGTTCTGGTATTTTTATAATGTAGGCTATTGTTGTTTTATTATAAAGAACTGAAACATCAACCAATTCTAACATTTCTTCTACTGAAAGAGAGGTAATATTACCTCTTTTGAACGTTTCATGAACTTCAGCAAGTTCTGTATCACTTAAAAGTAGGGTGTTTATTATATTTAGTCTTGCCCATTGAATAGCGTATTTGACATTAATTAACTCTTCTTTTAATAGTCTGACTTCATTTTGAAGACTTGTAGCTATTTCATTATTAAAAGAACTGTCTTTCCTAATTGAATTTTTTAACATATTCGGTACTGTAGTTAAACTATTAATTCTAGTCTGTAACTGTTGATTTATAATAATTTGTTCGTTATTGTTAGTTATAAGATTATTAATATTGTTCTCTATCATGACAAGATCGTCATGGTCAGGATTGCCTGCAACATACTTCCATGCTGATCCGATCCAATTTATTGATCTCTTGTTATGATTTTTAAATGTAAGGGTGTTTAATGCAGAGAATGCTTGGGTTATTTCATGTGTAAGAGTGTGGTATAAGTAGCTTTTCCTTAAGTCGTTTACGGTGTGTTCTCGAATGTTAAAAAGTTCTTCTTCTATTTGTTTTAAGTTTATAAGGTGAATCATTTTAATGGATGCTGATTGTATTTTCCCTATTCCTTTATGGATAGTAATAGTGTGTGCGTCTGTATAGTTTGTGATTTTAAGAGTTGCGGTTATCATTGGTAACCAAAATATTAGTAGGAGAAGCCTGCAACGAGAGTTAAGTGAAATTACTATTAGTTTTTTGAGGGGCATGGGCCGATTCGTCACAATCGGATGCATACCGTAAATCGGACAACTTTATTAGTTTTTGGATATAGGTGTTCTCTTGGACATTTTCGGACATTTAAAAAAAATATTCGGACTCCTAGTCATTTTTGATATTACTCTTGTGAACAATTTTCCCTGTTTCTGTGATAATAGTAGTACGATTATTTTGTTTTACGATTTCTTTTTTATAACGTTTAGATAGTTTGGACCCTAGTCTAGTATTTTGTTTAACGAATATTTCTTGTCCTGGCTGATAAGTTTGAATCTCCTTTTGTTTTTTATTATGGTTCTCCAAATCCTGTTGTTGTTTGTTTCTCTTAATCTCGTAATACGAGGGTCGTTTGATAAGTCCGTGACTTTTTGAATAAAATATATTTTTTTCGTCAAAGAAGCGTTTTATTTCTCAACATAATCTCCTTTTAGCTCTATACATTTAGTCCAGCGTTTTTCCAATTTTTTTATTCCTTCCAAATAATAGGTTTTCTCAAGGCCCTCAAAATAGTCGTTTGTTTCTGTGATGACCTCTTCATTTGACCCGAATCTCTTACCGCCGAGCCATTTCTTCATGTTTGGAAACAAAAAATAGTCACAGGGGGCTAAATCTGGAGAATATGCTGGATGGGGTAGCAGTTCGTAGCCCAATTTATGAAATTTTGCCATGCTGACTACGTGTGCACCCGTGCATTGTCCTGATGGAACAGCACTTTTTTTTCGCCAAATGCGGTCGTTTCTGCTTCAAATCAATATCGAATCTGTCCAAAAGCTCTGAATAATATTCGCCGGTGATCGTTTTACCCTTTTCAAGGTAATCGATGTGAATGATACCTTGTGCATCCCAAAAAACTGTGGCCATGACCTTGTTGGCCGACAGACCCACCTTGGCCTTCTTTGGTGCACGTTCACCCGGAGAAACCCACTGTCTTGATTGTTCTTTGGTCTCTGGTGTGGTGTGGTGGATCCATGTTTCGTCTACGGTAACGAAACGGCGCAAAAATTCGTTTGGATTGCGGTTGAACATCGCCAAACACTCCTTTGAAATGGTCACACGGTTGCGCTTATGGTCGTGTGTGAGCAATCGCGGCACCCATCGCGCGGAAAGCTTTTCATGTCCAAATATTCATGTAAAATGTGATGTACCCGTTCAGTTGAGATGCCTACAGCCTCAGCTACCTCACGCACTTTCATTCTCCGATCATCCAATATCATTCCATGGATTTTGTCGACGATTTCTGGCATGACGACCTCTTTTGGGCGACCTGAACGTTCGGCATCACTTGTACTGGTACGACCACAACGGAACTCAGTAAACCATTTCTTAACCATTGAAATTGATGGTGCAGAGTCCCCATAATATTTATCAAGTCTTTCCTTGGTTTCGGTGATGGATTTTTTACGCAAAAAATAATGCTTAATTAGCACACGAAATTCACTTTTTTCCATTTTCGTTAAAATTCACGAGATCGTCTGCTTTCAATGCCTATAAAACGCAAACCAAAAAACGCAGCTTTCTCAAAATTTTACAGTCAGCTGTTAATCGATAACTGCTGACAGGAGCAATGTTGTATTTAGAGCAGGTGCGCGGCAAATACAAAAAGTCACGGTCTTATCAAACGACCCTCGTATTATCTTGCCTACTTTTTTCAAATTGTTCGGGATCTGTGGTGACATTTCTGCCAAAAAATACTTCTAGTGGTCTTTGTTTGGTTACTGAGTGTATGGTATAATTGTATTCATAAATAGTTCTATCGAGCAGTTCTTCGAATGTTTGATACACCTATTTTGATTTTAAACACCTCATTATTTCAGACAAGCTGGAATGAAATCTTTCTATTTGACCATTCACTGTACTTTTATATGGGGGGACCCTAAAAATTTCTATGCCTAGCTGGTCTTTCATCATAAAGTTGATACTGGCAGAATTAAATGATTTTTCATTGTCCATGACAACAAACTTTGGAACATCATAATAAAATAATACGTCGTTTAGTGGTTTTTTTTATATGTTCTATTGCTTTTGATTCTATAACTCTTGCTTGTGCTAATTTTGAGAATTTGTCTATTGTTGTCAATACTAGTTTTTTCTCGGTAGAGAATATGTCGATGTGAATTGTGTGTCCTGGGTATTCTGGTATGGGGGTCTCTTTCAAAACTGGATTAGGTGGGTGTCTATCATATTTTCCTTCTTTGCAGACTTGACATTGTTCAACTAGCATGGATATTTTATTTTTCATTTTGGGGAAATAGTATTTTTCAGAAATTTGAATTTTATTCTCTTCAGTATTTCTGTGTGCTCTATTGTGGGTTTCTAAAATGATTTCGTCCTGTTCCAATTCTGTTGTTAAGTCCTTTACTCTAGATTGTGTAAATCGTATTTTAATAGTCGAGAAATGTTCTGGATATAAATTTTGAATTTGACCCATTAGGTCTTCAGATGTTTGGATTCCGTTTATGACTGTTGGATTGAGATATTTTGTTAATAGTTCTATTAGGTCACTGTCCGAAAAATGTGGTTTTGAAATTGTGGGTCTGTGAAATGTTGGGAAGGGTAATGTGAACTTATAATCGGGTGGTTCTTCTTTTAAAATAAATATTTTGGTTTTTAAATGCATTAATGGGAATTTCTATGCTGGGTATAAGATTGTGACCTGAACTTTGGGCACTGTGCTGTGTTGCTGTTAGTGAATTTACCTCACCTTGACTTTTTATTCGTGATAATGCGTCCGCCACTACATTTTCTTTACCGGGTTTGTAAATTAATTCTTTATCGTACTCATCCAAATAAGATTTCCATCTCCTAACGGCTATGCTACCTTTCCAGTTACAATCATGCGTAAGGGGTTCATGGTCTGTGTAGATCTTTACTTTTAATCCACCATATAGGTATCCATTAAAGGATTTCACTGCCCAGAATATGGCTAACATTTCCTTACGCGCGGTTTCATAACTCTCTTCAGTTTTTGACAAAGTTCTGGATATGAAAGCTATTGGTTGGTTGGCTTGGGAAAGGACTGCTCCTATTGCATAATCAGAAGGGTCAGTTGTTAGTGTGAATTCTTTATTGAAGTCGGGGTAATGCAATATTACTTCATCAGATATCAGGGCGTTTTTTAATTGTTCAAATGCTTTCAAGGCTTCTTTGTCAAGTTGTATTAATTTTTTGGATGAAGCTCCTTTTGATATGCGACCATCTTCTCCCCTGAGCAATGTCGTAAGGGGCTTAGCGATTGAGGCATATCCCATTATGAATCTTCTGTAATATCCTGATAGCCCTAGGAAAGATCTAAGTTCCTTAAGCGTTTTGGGGCATGGGTAATTGGCAATTGCCTTAACTTTATTGGGATTGGTTTCTGTACCCTTATCGGATATAACAAAGCCTAAAAATTCTACTTTGCTTTTAAAGAAATCACACTTATCTAATTGACATTTTATATTAGCTGAGCTTAGAGTTTTAAATATTTGGTCAAGATTTTCGCAATGTGTTAGCTCATCCTTGCTAAAAACTATTATATCGTCGATATCAATGTAGCAAATTTTGCCTATGTGAACACATATCTAAGAATATCGTCGAGAGCGCTTTGAAAAATAGACGGGGCATTTTTTAATCCGAATGGGAGACGCATGAATTCGTATTTACCGTTATTAACTGGAAATGCTGTTTTCTCAATGTCACTATCTTTTAAAAGAATTTGATGGAATCCACTTTTGAGATCTAGTACCGAAAATATTTTATTGTCACCTAGTTGAGCTAACACTCCATTAATATCAGGTAGAGGGTATCTGTCTGATATTGTTACGCTATTTAGTTTTCTATAGTCCATTACCATTCTGTACTTTTTTATATTTGATGAATCTAATTTCTTTGGTACAATCCACACGGGTGAATTGTAGAGTGATCGAGATGGGCGTATTATGTTGTTGTCTAATAGTTCAATTATTTGTTTATCGACTTCGTTCTTAAGAGACATTGGGTACTGATAAAATTTTGAATACACCGGTGTATCTGTATTTGTACGTATTTCCGCTTTAACGTTAGTAGTGTAAGTTAATTTCTCGTTTGGTTCGGCAAACAGATTAGGGTACTTTTTTAATAAACGATTTAATTCTATTTTTTGATTAGGCGAAAGGTGATCTAGTTTAGGTATTATTACATTAATTTGCTCGAATTTTTCCTCTTTTAACGGAATGATTTTGCCATTTTTTTAATACATTAATTTTTTTCCCGTGTCTATAATGGCTCCTAGCTCTTTTAAGCTATCGTTTCCTAATATCGCGCCAAAAGTTTTAAGAGTAGGTAATAAGAAAAATTTGACTATTGCGTTGGGGTCATCAAATAGGTTAGCCATCTTATGATGAGTTATCTGAATGTTGCCACTTACTGAGACAGCGTCAAAAGTTTGTTCATTGGGTGTTGGGTTGGAAACTAACTGTGATTAAATATAATTTCTATTCGAGCCTGTGTCTATTAGAATTTTCAGAATTTTCCCATTCCTCAGCTTGCATTCATAATATGGAAATGAGGAATTTGTTATTCTAAAAAATTAACATAAGTATAGTCATACTGGTAATTCTCATTGTTGTTGTTGAGCATCTCAGAGTAATCAGTTAAAGATTGTTCAAAGTCTGCTTGTTCCTCTTGATTTGCGACTGTTTGTACGTATGCTGACATTTCTGATTTCTCTGTCTCTTTTTGTTCGTCAGTATTAGAAGTTGTGTCTGTCTGGGAGGTTTCGATATTAAAATGCCGCTGTTTTTTGGTCACATCATTTTGGGTTGCAAGTGGCATAGGCGGTCTTTTCCCTGCTTCTCCTGGATTTGGTCTGTTCATGTAATTAATTTGTCTTGTATGTAGACTTCTGTCTACGTCCATAGGCTCTGGCCGTGGTTGTGGCTTAGCTGCAAATGGTCGAGGTGGTGGCATGTATTGAGTTTGAGCTGCAATGGGAATCGGTCCAAGTTGGTTACCTACATTTGGTAAGATTGGTCTTGGGTAATACTGTCCAAAATTAATGTTGTTTTGGCGAGGAAAGATGAGCGGGGCTGGTTGTAGAGCCATGCTTGGTTGTGAAAATGGCCTGGCTTGAAAGTTCGGGTTGCTAATAATTGGGAGCTGCCTCTGAATTTGTGGAGGTCTTAGTGGAGGCTGAGATGCCTGCCGGAAGTTAGTTGATTGCACTCTATTGTTGGCAAGGTTAGACCTGAAAGCTTGATTTTCTAATTTCAAGTAGATATGTAAGGCTGTGGGTAAATCGGTGGGTTCTTTCATACCCAATAATCGTGACAAGTCTCCCCGTAGTCCTCTAATAAAAGTGTCCAAAGCTTTGTCCCTATATAATTTGGTCATTAGTTGCTGTGACTCAATGTTTAAGTCCATGCAACTAATTCTATTCAATATCAGAGATAGGTGTTTATAGACATTTTGGTGGAAGTCTTCTATTGATTGATTGGGACCTTGTATTATTGTAGTCATCTGATACTCTAAAGTACTCAAATCTCTTTTATCAGCGAAATGTAGGGTAAGGCATTTAGATATTGCAGTCCAGTTAAGAGGAACATTGTAAGATTCTAAAGCAATATCGGCATTGCCAGTGATTTTATTGCGAATTGTGTGCAATATGCCGAAATATTTAGATGTGCCTTTAATGTGTTCGTATGTTCCTAGAATTCTATCTACACCCTTTTTCCAGGAGCCGAACTCTGCTGGATTGCCTGAAAATTCACGTAGTCCCTTTACTATGTCTGGCACCTTATCTAAGTCATCCAAATTTCTTTGGTGTTCGGGGTTGATGCTCTGATTTTCTGCGTTAGTGAAGTCGAATGAGTTTGTTTGGGCTTGCCGTAACAGAACAGGTAATTGTTCTGTTATAATCTGCCTAATAGTTTGTGCTACGTCGTTGTTTTGTGCTACGTCGTTGTTTTGTGCCATGTCTCTGTGTTGTTGGAAAGCTACTTGCCTTCTGCTAGTTTCTACTGTGTTAAGTACTGCGGGTCTAATTAGATTATTCGGGTTTGACATTGATTTGAAAAGTTAACTTATTTTAAAATTTTACTCTGTAGATTATAAAATTTATACTAAACTTTGTATGGGCAAGTATCGAATAAAATAATTGGTCTTGAAGGGTTGAAAATTATATAAAACTTATCACTTAGCAAAATAGAAATTGTAATTAATGCTTATTAAATAATTTTGGTTGTCCTATTTGGTTGGTGCAAGCAATTATTTTTGTATGAATATTTCGTGTGTGAATCGTATTTAAAGAAATTGCATGTGTGATTTTATTCAGTATTATTTAGATTTAATTTATTGGGTTTTGTTTTAGATTGTGTGAAAACCAGTGGCTGGTTTTACCCTTCTACCTTGGAGGGTCCTTTGATTTAGGAATCGCAAGATTGGGTTTAATTTATACTGCACTAATAAATGCACTTTTTATTTTGGTGCAATGCAGTGTGGTGTTAGTTATCGCTTTACGCAGTTTGATGTAATTTATTAAAGCACACTTTAAATATTCGCAATTTCGTTAAATATTTTTCACTTCACTATTACTTAACTTATTATTTAAATTTTGTTTCACTTAGTTAATAATTTTGTTATTTTAAAATTTTCCTTTTAACTTATAATTTTAATTGTGTTTTCACTTTTCTTTCTTTCGTTTTAGGTAAGTTTAATTTTGCACTTAATCACTAACTTACATTATTGAGATTGATGTGGTCACTCCTCCCGTTGATCCGGATGTGTTCCTGTTTGCTGTTGCTACTTGGGATCTTGCGATCACTCCAATAGAGGTTGTCCTGCGGGCTGACCTGACAAGACTTGCGATCCACCGATGGGGTTTTGCTGCACCAGATCCGTCTTAAGGGATGAGTCCTCTGATAACAGCGGGCCAGTGAGTTGGGATGGGAAATTAATCCTCAAGTCTTAACTTAATGAGACTGTATCCGTTTCCACTGGTCCCTGCTCGGGCGCCAGTTAATATTTCAAATGCTAAGATTTGGTTTATTTAACTCCACAGTAGTGGTTCTTTATTCAAGGTTCGATTTAGACTGATTTTACAATTGTTAGGCTGTCCCTACGCTAGCTGTGACTTTGGGCCGCGCTGCTGGCAGAGGTTCGACAGAGGTTCGGCAGAGCTGCGCTGGCATCGAATTGCAGCGTTAGCAATTTGAAGCCGCTGATGTTGCGGGTGGATGTTTACGTTAAGTCGGCGGATGTTGGGTCATTGAAATTAAATTGTGTCACAAAGTTGCGACACTTCTTTGGTGGCATTGACTTTGGGTTGTATCGTATTGCATGGGTCATTGAAATTAAATTGTGTCACAAAGTTGCGACACTTCTTTGGTGGCATTGACTTTGGGTTGAATAGTTTTGTTATTTAACTTGTATGAGAGGATTGTATAAATTTTGAGTAAGTCATTTGAAAGAACTTAGCAAACAAATAGGCAATGACCTGATCATTATTATCATGGTATTTATTAAACGATAAATTATAAGGAGTGGTATTAGATTTACGCTTTATGTTAACAAAACTATAAAACTGTTTAGAATTCTGCTGGAACTGAATCCTGCAGCGAATCAAGTAGTTATTGTAGCAAGCAGCGTTCAGCCCGACAAAGTTTAACTGAGCAATAAGATAGCGAGAGAAGACGGACGTTGAATGACTTACTCTATATTTCTTATAGACTTTCGATTTTTTAAACTTGACAATTCCTTTGTAAACAACGTAGGGATACTTGAAGTCATTGGATAAACACGAGGAAAACAATTATCTAAAAAAAAATTAAAGTTGTCGTAAAAACAAGTAAGAAAGCTACATTCGAGTGTGCTCAACTGTAATATACCCGCTACTTAGCTGCTCGTTCATCAAAATTATTTGCGGAACAATAAAGAAGGGCCACAATCATATTTTGACCGTAAAAGGCTATGGATTAACAATATTTATATATTAAGTCAAAATCTAAAATAAAAACAAGTAAAGAAAGCTACAGTCGAGCACGTCCGACAGTAAGATACCATTCGCCCAGTTTCGAAACAAATTATCACACATTTAATTCCATCAAAAAAACGCTGCACAAGTTTATCCGCCAGCTATTGTTTAAATTAGATCTATTTATGAATAGCGCCATCTACATGTGAAAACGGCATAGCTTTACACACGCTACGGCTGAAAGGAAGCATCGTGACGATGACGTCACGACGTGAGCACAGGCGCAAGCAGGGGAAGTACGGAAAACGGAAAAATGTATAACTTCTGTGTTTATGGTCCGATCAGATTGTAACTTGGGGATAATAGATTAGACAACTTAACCCATTTCACCACCGTACACGCACAAACTATTCGGCACAATGCTGCAAGCAGTGCTGCCGGCAAACGGAGTAAAAAGTATTGAAAACGTATAAGTTTTTTTCAGGTAACAAAAAAATCCAAGATTTATCACTTAAACAGTAAAAATAATAATTCTACCTGTTGAGGACTATAAATTGAATACGTGCATGTAAAAGACGATATGTGCCCTTTTAATACCTCTTTATATACTTGAATGGAAAGTGTTCTGGAGCACTCTAATTTTTAATAAATTTTGTTAAAAAAAAACGACCGATAGGTTCTATGGCATCTATACGATGTATCGGTCCGTACCGGCTCGTTCCGACTTGTTCACAGCGGGCAGCAATAAGAAACATGTATACAAAGTTTCATGAAGGTAGCTCAAAAAAGGGAGGCTAAAACTTTTTTTTTGGAAAAAATAAGAAAAGTTTGATCTCCCCCACCATGATACGCATGCATGCGGAATCGAACCTTGGACCCATTACCTAAGAGATCCACCACTTCTCTATTCGGCCATTAAGCCATTACGCAAATTTTGCCAAAGTTAAATTATGAGACCATTCGGAAATTCTTGCACGACAAAAACAAAATCTAAATGCATGATGCGCTTTGTTGTTGCTATTTATTCTCATTACTTAAACAAAAAGTAAAAATAAAAAAATATAAGAAACAGCTGCGCTCTAACAATCGCACACAGCTGATTTAAGAGACTGTCACATCTCCACTTGTTAACTAATTTCATTCTGAGCCATTAAAAAAATTTTAAATAAAATGCACGACTACCAATTAATGCATATTCAAAAATTAAAGTATAAGTTCTTAAAAAAAAAAGAGAAAGCTTAAGCGGGATGAACTGCGAATCGAACCACGGGCCTGTCGGTTCAGGAGTTCATCGCTTTTCCACTAAGCTACTGACGACCTTTTCCAACAACTGCAAAAATTTGCATTGTAAGGCATTCTTATTATTTCCTGTACAAAGAAAGAATTTGCGCTGCCGGCAGCGCTGCTTACAGCTATGGAAAAAGTTAAGCAGACATCATCTGGCTAGCTATAGTTATCATGTAAACCGAAAATGAACAATATGGCATCAAAATTGCGCTTGTAATCAATGTTTTTTCGATTTTCAGGGGCGGAAGGGGGCGTGGCCAAAATCCAAAATAAACTTGATCAGCGTGCAATAATAACACATTTTGTCACCAAATTTGGTAGTTATAGCTCTTATAATACCTGGGATCTTGATTTTCACACATATATTAATATATTGTAAGTCCATGGCCTTTTACGGTTAAAATATGATTGTAGCCGTTTTTTATTGTTCCGCAAATAATTTTGATGTACGAGCAGCTGGGTAGCGGTTATATTACAGTCGAGCACACTCGAATGTAGCTTTCTTACTTGTTTTTATTATAAATATGCCATTAAGTCGAAGCTCAGATAATATTGCAGTAGATGTGACGTGCTTAAAGGCAACTAATACATAACATAACCAGCAAAAACTTCATGAAGCCAACATGGAAGTTGCCCATTCTGTTCAAGAAGCACCAAATGCCAGATCTTCGGCACAAGCAAACAAATCAGAACAAATTTTAATTGAGGCTATAACTGCTTCTGCTGCTCGACAAACTAAAATGTTGTCGGCTGTATTCCAATCAAGCATGCAAAGTATGTTAGCCGCATTGACCAATAATCTCAGGTTGGAATCATCAACTTCTCCTCCGTCCTCCCAAATAATAGGAAGTTGGAAAATTAGGTTTTCAGGCAGATCAGATAAATGTGAAAGACTTTCTATATCGCGTAGAGGCTCTCAATAATCAGTCTTTAGAAGGCAATTTTTCTTTATTGACTAGTCATATAAACTTTATTTAAGCTTTAGTGACTCGTCATATAAGCACCTTTTCATTGAAGGCTGTGCACGTGATTGGTATTGGCGATATCATAGAAAAATACATACCGTCACTTTGAATACGCTATGTGAAGCCTGGCGGACTTAATTTAAAGAAGAACGTAAGCATCCGAGCTAAAATTAATCGCAGAAAGCAAAAAGATGGAGAAAACTTTGATGAATTTTATGAAAGTGTCATTTTATTATCCGATAAACTATCTATGTACCTTTATCTGATTCGTCACTTCTAGAATCTATCCGCTCCAATCTTTTGCCTGATATTCAACATGAGCTGTTACATCAGTATATATAAGCAATTGCGGAAAGGCAGATACACGTCGACCATCTTGTCCTCAACTACTAAGACCGTACACCTTGAAAAGGGGCACACAAACCGACAATGTCGAGAGCAACCAACACCAAACAACTTTTAGTTGTTCTTCCCAAACCCTACCTGATTTTACAAATATCCCAGATGTTCCATTTTCCGAGACAATTACCCCCAGTAACTCCATTAATGAATCTTTGCATAAATCTAATCGGTTTGCTCATCGAATTAAAAACTATTATAATCAACTTAAAATTGAAAATATGATCGTATCTTCAATAAAGGCGGTTGATGCGGATTCAATAAAGGCGTCCCTATGCTAACGTATATGTCTTAAGTCGTTCAATGTCTGGATTGATGGATACAGACGCTTCAATTAGTTGTATTAGAGGAAGTATTGTATTGTATTGCCGCAAAGATCTTGGAGAGCGGGTTAAAAAATGTAAGAGTTAATACTAGGGTACAAACACAAAATATAATTGGAAAAATTTTCAATACAGTTGAAACTACAATAGAGTTTCTAAATCCTTGACGTTCTATTTCGTTCTATCCTTAAAGCAATCATTATATTTAGGGATTGACTTTTGGACAGGTTTTGAATTGTTACCTGAAGACATTCGTAATGGTATGCAGACGAAGGGTATTTCTGTCATTGACGTGAATATATTTTGTTCTTTATCGAAAGAGCAGCAGGAACAGTTGATTACTATACAAAAGTTTCCATCATTCGCACAAAAAAAAACTTAGGTAAAACCGCACTTAAGGCTCATTCCATTATTATTAGCGATGCTGTGCCGATAAAACAAAAGTATTATCCAGTATCCCCCGCCATTCAGCAGATGATGTACGATTGAAGAGTCAAATAGTGCATGGTCATCACCTGTCGTGCTGCTTCGAAAACCTGGAAAATTACGATTGTGTCTTGACAGTCGCAAACTTAATCAGGTTACGCGTAAAGATGCTTATTCAATTCCCATAATTGAAGGACTTCTTAGTCGACTCCCAAAAGGCAGCCTATATAACGAGCGTTGATCTAAAAGATGCTTATTGTCCAATCCCCTTTGAGACTAGTTCAAGGGATAAAACTGCCTTTTCAGTGCCTGGTAAACCACTCTATCAGTTTACGGTAATGCCTTTTAGTCTCACAAATCGACTATGACAAAATTAATGGATCGGGTCATTCCTGCTTCCCTAAAGCATGAGGATGATCCTGGATGATTTGTTGATAGTATCCGACACATTCGAACATCATATGACAGTTCTTCCAACATAGCAACATTTTTGAAGAACGCTGGAATGACTATCAATGTACAGAAAAGCGAATTCTTTAAGAGGGAGGTGAGTTACTTGGGACACATTATAGGTATCGGTACTACAGCTATGGACCCAGATAAAATATCTGCCATATGAAATTATCCACCGCCACGTTTCGTTAAGCAATTGCGCAGATTTCTTGGTATGACTGGGTGGTACCAGAACCACATAAGTAATTTTGCTTCACTAGCTACACCTTTAACCAATGCTCTTAAAGGGAAACAACGCTTTCAATGGTCCGATGCAGTCAATGAATCATTTGAAGCGTTAAAGAAAGAGATGCGTACAGCCCTGACTTTGTACACACCTGACTTTACTATTCTATATTCATTGCGACGCTAGCCATACTGGTGTAGGAGGTGTGCTAATGTCGTTAAACTGCAGCGGTGACGAAGTACCAATTTCATACACTGCGCGTCATCAGGTTAGCGCCCTGTACATACTTCTTTGATGTGAAATATTTGGCAGACTGCTTAAGCTAGAGCTATGCAATTTTTTTCCCCATAATTCCAATCATTTTTAAAATGAAAAGTTAAAATTCAATGCAAATGGTTTTAAATGGATTTTTATATAAATAATAAAGAATAACAATTCATAAATAAGTAAATCAAAATTGGGTCATCAGGATAGCGCCCCCCTACGATAATATGAGTATATTCAGTTAATTTCGAAATAAATGTTAAACTTAACAATTTTAAAAACTAATTTGAATATTTTAGAAGCTAATTAATAATGTGTTCCCTCCTTTATTAACAAGGACTTCACACATTCGATTGGGAAGTGACTCATAAAGTTTTTGTAGGTAATCCAAGGAAATCATTGACCATGCGAGTTTTATCCCGGTGATCAATTCTTCTTTAGTGGCATATTGTTTACCACTCCGTACACCTTCCTAGCCAACCATCCCCATACGTTTTCTATTATATTGAGGTCTGGGGAGTATGGTGGCCACTTCAGAACTTTCACATTTTCTTCTCTAATCCATGATTTTACAGTACGGGCGGTGTGGATCGGCGCATTGTCGTGCTGAAAATGCCATTCCAGATTACCAAAAAGGTTTTTAAAGAACGGGAATGCCGTATTTAATACGCAATAATAGTCTTTCGCGTTCATTTTTGGTGTTAAAAACTGCAATTCGCAGTGATCATACGGATAGGATACGGCGCCCCATACCATAACACCTCCGACCCGACTGTGTAAACGATCCAAAAGATGCTCCTCTTTACGCAAATCGTGGTAGTAGTAACAATAGCCGTCTGGTCACTCCAGATTAAATTTCTTCTTATCCGAAAATACGACGTATTGCCACTCCTTCGACCATGTCATATGTGTACAAGCAAAATCAAGGCGTGTTTCCTTTCGCAACTTATTCAGGTGCTTTTTTCTTTAGTTTCTGTCTCTATAAATGTTCAGCGTTCTTTATCACCCTTTGAATCGTTGATTTGCTCGTGTTAACACCACTTTTTTCTCGGATTTTGGCAGAGGAGTCGTGGGAGTTGGAAGCCCCCGGAGTATTATCCTGCGATCTGCCTTGGTAATGACTCGGTTATTGCCACATTTAAAGTTCTTTCCATAGGTATTCTTGTTATGAAGAAAATTGGCTATAGTTTTGCAATGTCTACCGTTTTTTTCAGCGATTTTATGAAAAGATAGCCCGCATTCATAGAAAGCTGTGATTTTCGATTTTTCCTCCAAAGATAGGACCGTTCCTCTTCCCATTTTCACAAAAAATTATATCAAACTTTTAAATTAATCACCGTAAAAAATTTTATTGCTGTGCTTTTCAAACTAAGGAAGATAATTACAATTGCATTTGCAGGCGCTAATCTGATGATGCAAAACACGTGTTAGCTTTTTCATTGAAATTAAGACAAAGCAGAAATAAAAAGATAACGGCTCTTCTCATGCGCTCTTTTTTTCTCACAAAGAAAAAATAATTTGCAATAGCAAATTAGATAACATAAAAAGAAATAGAGCAAAGCAGAGGGCGCTAAGCTGATGACGCGCAGTGTATACGTTGAAAAAGCTTAATTAGTGTTAGTGAAACTACTCAGTGCCAGAAAAGAATGCCCAGCAGCTATACTAAGCATAAAATATTCCGAGCATATGTTGAAGGACACTCTTTTACCGTATTTACAGACAACGCTTCATTAAAGATTGAGTGACTTTCTGGTAAACGGTTGTATTGACCTTTACTCTCAATATTATTTTTTTTTTCTGCCTAATCTTTGCAAATAATTTGTGGTTTTAATTTACTTTGGTGTATTTTAGTTTGTGCTAACCCGGTGCGAATTCAAAACACCTAGTGTTTCCCCTGGTTCTTTGTAATTTCATTAAATTTATATAATTGTTTTTGTTTTGAGTCTACTCTTCCACACTCTCCCGCTCCCACGTTTTTATTTACGCTCTTTGAGCTTGTTACGCGTGTGTTGAGTGTTACTCTTACCGTAGCGTTTCTGTTGTTGTAGTTTTTAGCTTAGCTTACTTACTAATACTCAGTCGCTCTCACCTTGTAAAACTCCCTCGAGTTTACTGCGTTTGCATTGTGCGTCTGTTTTTATCGCTTCTCCTGTTTACTTTGTCTCTCCAACAGTTCTTTGTAGCTTTTTGTTTTTGTTATTTTTTATTTTTGTAATTTCTTTCCTACTTTAATATTTCGTTTTTTTGTGTGTTCTCTAAGTTTTTTGAGGTACATTCACTTTTATTCAGATGTTGTCGTGCTCGGCTAGAAACTGCAAATCCTCTGCTGACTCTAAGTCAGATTTTGTTGATTGCTGGCTCTGCGATAACGTTTTTCACGTTAAGTGCATTGGCCTTACCGGCCGTATAAAAGATGCTATTAATAGCAAAATTGGCCTTAAGTGGTGGTGTGAAGGTTGTCGCGTAGGTGAACTTACCCTACGTAGGACCCTGAGGCAGACCAAATTGAACGTTGCTCGTTTTCGGGCTTCGTTTTCTAAGTTGCATTCGGAGTTCACTGAAATTAAATTCCAACTGAATAACCTTAATTCTCTAGAGGACCCTCCGCTTGTGTCAGTTCTTCCATCAACTCCTTTAACTCCGTTATCTTATGCGAACACTCCTCTCGCTGTTTCGAATATTTTGCCTCAAGCCTCCACGGTTAGTTTGATCGATCCATCTATTGTGGTCGTCACTTCTCCTACTTCGCCTGTGTCTAGGAGTATAGTAAATAACACTGGTTGCAGCTCTTCTGTAGTTATGCCTCCAAACATAACTAAGTCCCTTGTCGCCGATACTTCAATTGAAGATGTGCAAGCATTCATTCAATCCAAGATCTCAATAACGAACCTTATTGTTGAGAAATTTAAATTTAACTATGCACGAGATATTTCATCGTTCAAAATTAATATTCCTGCAGACAGCTTTAAAAAAGTCTGTAGTGTAAATTTTTGGCCCCCTGATTTAATTGTTAAGGAGTATACTCCTAAACAAAAAACTCGTTCCACAGTTTCTTTGCCAGTAGTTTCCAGTGTCCCGTCTTGCTTATCAGGTCGAACTGATGGAGGCGTGCTTATAGCTGCTGGGTCTTATTTATCTGTTGAACAACTGTTAATTGTTTGCCCAGAATTTATCTGTGTTAAAGTGTCAGTGTATCAAATTTCAATATACATTACTTGCTATTATATTCCCCGTTCTTCAGATGTTTCCATCTACCTTGAACATCTTTCCTCTGTCTAGTCTGTTGCATCCAAGCTATCTGATAGAGATTTTCTTATAGGTTTTGGTGATTTTAATTTACCAGAAGTTGCATGGACCTCTCAATCAGATTTCTTCGTTCCCTCTAGCTTTAATTAATTTCTTATAGGACTTCTGAACTTTCATTATTTCAAATTAATAATATTCCTAACGTAAATGGTAGAATGCTTGATCTTATCTTTTCATCTGATGTATTGTTGCAAAACACTATTTCTAGAAGTGATCCTTTAGTTTTACCTAAAGATCCTTACCATCCTACATTAGATTTGTCATTAAAATTGCCTACTCTTGTGCAAACTGAAAATGACTTTTCCAAATTAAAATCTCGCTGCTTTCGCAAGACCAATTTCGTTAAGCTTAACAATTTGATTTTAAATCATGATTGGTGTTCTGATTTGGATATTTGTATCTCATATTTTTATAAATCTATCAATTCATTTTTTGATCAATGTGTTCCCAATGCTTACCCAATTAAGTGTGATAGGCCACCTTGGTTTTCTCGTGAATTGATGGTTTTAAAAATTTGAAATCCAGATATTTTAAAAAGTTTAAATCTACTGAAAGTCCTTCTGACTATTCTCCATGTACATGCTGCTACAATGATTACTTGAATCGTTTTCGCCTACAGTTTGCCCAGGATCCTAAGCAGTTTTATAACTTTCTTAATTTGAAACGTAAAACTAATAAATTCCCATCTAATCTCTTTTTCGAAAATAACAAAATAACTAATGATCAGGCTGCTGCCGAATTGTTTGCAGACTTTTTTCAATCTACTTACTCCACTGAAGCCTATACTATGCAATCATACCCGTATTCCTTAAATAATTCTAACTTCTTTTTTGCCCTTCTATTAACGAAATCTCTTTACTGAGCTATCTTAAATCCTCTAAGCCTGTATTTTCACGCGGTCCTGATAGTGTTCCAGCATGTATACTTAGATTCTGTGCTGATACCATTTGTAAGCCTATATTTAAGTTGCGTGATTTGTCCATAGCCACGAATTACTTTCCGCCTATATGGAAGGATTCCTTCTTATACCTCTTCACAAATGTGGCTCTAACCAAGATGTGAAGAATTATAGGTGTATCTCTAAATTATCCGGTATTCCTAAAATTTTTGAAAAAATCTTGATTGCGCAATTAACACATATGTGTAAGTCCGTTCTTTCCCCTTATCAGCATGGATTTGTCAAATTTAGATCCACAACTACAAATATCTAATTATTTAACTAAGAGGACGCAAAGAGTCCTTTTTAACTCTTGTCAATCTAAGCTTTTATTTGTTACATCTGAGGTTCCTCAGGGTAGTCATCTTGGCCCTCTACTTTTTAACTTTTTTATTAATGACCTACCTTTTGTACTAACACAATCATCTATCCTTTTGTACGTTGATAACGTTAAACTTTGTCTGACGTATAATGACAAAACTTTAAACTTTCTTCAAATGGATCTTGACATGTTTTTTGCCTGTTGTAGTTATAACCTGCTACATCTTAATTGTTCTAAATGTCATTTTTTATGTCATTTTACAGAGGAAACCATCACGTCGTGAACTACTCCTTTAATTTAACTCAACTTTTAAGAATAACTGAAGTAAATGATCTATGTATTCTCTTTGATCAGAAATTGAAATTTGATCGACACGTTACACATATTATTAACAAGGTTTTTCGAGATCTTGGATTCATTAAAAGATGGGCCAAGGAATTTAATGATCCCTTTACAACCAAGTTACTTGTACATTTTACTTATTTTGTACGTCCAATTCTTAAATTTAGTACTTGCGTGTGGTCTCCGCAATACCAAAGTTATCAAGACAGAATTGAGTCTGTTCGAAAGCAGTTTTTTCTTTTTGCTTTTCGTAATTTCAACTGGGTTCCAGGAGTAGATTTACCACCTTATCATAATCGACTTCTTTTAATTAGCTTCCTTCTTTAGCTAACCGTCGTATTATGTTAAGTGTCTTGTTTATCAAAAAACTTATAAGCACAAACTATTCGGCACAATGCTGCAAGCAGTGCTGCCGGCAAACGGAGTAAAAAGTATTGAAAACGTATAAGTTTTTTTCAGGTAACAAAAAAATCCAAGATTTATCACTTAAACAGTAAAAATAATAATTCTACCTGTTGAGGACTATAAATTGAATACGTGCATGTAAAAGACGATATGTGCCCTTTTAATACCTCTTTATATACTTGAATGGAAAGTGTTCTGGAGCACTCTAATTTTTAATAAATTTTGTTAAAAAAAAACGACCGATAGGTTCTATGGCATCTATACGATGTATCGGTCCGTACCGGCTCGTTCCGACTTGTTCACAGCGGGCAGCAATAAGAAACATGTATACAAAGTTTCATGAAGGTAGCTCAAAAAGGGAGGCTAAAACTTTTTTTTGGAAAAAATAAGAAAAGTTTGATCTCCCCCACCATGATACGCATGCATGCGGAATCGAACCTTGGACCCATTACCTAAGAGATCCACCACTTCTCTATTCGGCCATTAAGCCATTACGCAAATTTTGCCAAAGTTAAATTATGAGACCATTCGGAAATTCTTGCACGACAAAAACAAAATCTAAATGCATGATGCGCTTTGTTGTTGCTATTTATTCTCATTACTTAAACAAAAAGTAAAAATAAAAAAATATAAGAAACAGCTGCGCTCTAACAATCGCACACAGCTGATTTAAGAGACTGTCACATCTCCACTTGTTAACTAATTTCATTCTGAGCCATTAAAAAATTTTAAATAAAATGCACGACTACCAATTAATGCATATTCAAAAATTAAAGTATAAGTTCTTAAAAAAAAAAGAGAAAGCTTAAGCGGGATGAACTGCGAATCGAACCACGGGCCTGTCGGTTCAGGAGTTCATCGCTTTTCCACTAAGCTACTGACGACCTTTTCCAACAACTGCAAAAATTTGCATTGTAAGGCATTCTTATTATTTCCTGTACAAAGAAAGAATTTGCGCTGCCGGCAGCGCTGCTTACAGCTATGGAAAAAGTTAAGCAGACATCATCTGGCTAGCTATAGTTATCATGTAAACCGAAAATGAACAATATGGCATCAAAATTGCGCTTGTAATCAATGTTTTTTCGATTTTCAGGGGCGGAAGGGGGCGTGGCCAAAATCCAAAATAAACTTGATCAGCGTGCAATAATAACACATTTTGTCACCAAATTTGGTAGTTATAGCTCTTATAATACCTGGGATCTTGATTTTCACACATATATTAATATATTGTAAGTCCATGGCCTTTTACGGTTAAAATATGATTGTAGCCGTTTTTTATTGTTCCGCAAATAATTTTGATGTACGAGCAGCTGGGTAGCGGTTATATTACAGTCGAGCACACTCGAATGTAGCTTTCTTACTTGTTTTTATTATAAATATGCCATTAAGTCGAAGCTCAGATAATATTGCAGTAGATGTGACGTGCTTAAAGGCAACTAATACATAACATAACCAGCAAAAACTTCATGAAGCCAACATGGAAGTTGCCCATTCTGTTCAAGAAGCACCAAATGCCAGATCTTCGGCACAAGCAAATAAATCAGAACAAATTTTAATTGAGGCTATAACTGCTTCTGCTGCTCGACAAACTAAAATGTTGTCGGCTGTATTCCAATCAAGCATGCAAAGTATGTTAGCCGCATTGACCAATAATCTCAGGTTGGAATCATCAACTTCTCCTCCGTCCTCCCAAATAATAGGAAGTTGGAAAATTAGGTTTTCAGGCAGATCAGATAAATGTGAAAGACTTTCTATATCGCGTAGAGGCTCTCAATAATCAGTCTTTAGAAGGCAATTTTTCTTTATTGACTAGTCATATAAACTTTATTTAAGCTTTAGTGACTCGTCATATAAGCACCTTTTCATTGAAGGCTGTGCACGTGATTGGTATTGGCGATATCATAGAAAAATACATACCGTCACTTTGAATACGCTATGTGAAGCCTGGCGGACTTAATTTAAAGAAGAACGTAAGCATCCGAGCTAAAATTAATCGCAGAAAGCAAAAAGATGGAGAAAACTTTGATGAATTTTATGAAAGTGTCATTTTATTATCCGATAAACTATCTATGTACCTTTATCTGATTCGTCACTTCTAGAATCTATCCGCTCCAATCTTTTGCCTGATATTCAACATGAGCTGTTACATCAGTATATATAAGCAATTGCGGAAAGGCAGATACACGTCGACCATCTTGTCCTCAACTACTAAGAGCGTACACCTTGAAAAGGGGCACACAAACCGACAATGTCGAGAGCAACCAACACCAAACAACTTTTAGTTGTTCTTCCCAAACCCTACCTGATTTTACAAATATCCCAGATGTTCCATTTTCCGAGACAATTACCCCCAGTAACTCCATTAATGAATCTTTGCATAAATCTAATCGGTTTGCTCATCGAATTAAAAACTATTATAATCAACTTAAAATTGAAAATATGATCGTATCTTCAATAAAGGCGGTTGATGCGGATTCAATAAAGGCGTCCCTATGCTAACGTATATGTCTTAAGTCGTTCAATGTCTGGATTGATGGATACAGACGCTTCAATTAGTTGTATTAGAGGAAGTATTGTATTGTATTGCCGCAAAGATCTTGGAGAGCGGGTTAAAAAATGTAAGAGTTAATACTAGGGTACAAACACAAAATATAATTGGAAAAATTTTCAATACAGTTGAAACTACAATAGAGTTTCTAAATCCTTGACGTTCTATTTCGTTCTATCCTTAAAGCAATCATTATATTTAGGGATTGACTTTTGGACAGGTTTTGAATTGTTACCTGAAGACATTCGTAATGGTATGCAGACGAAGGGTATTTCTGTCATTGACGTGAATATATTTTGTTCTTTATCGAAAGAGCAGCAGGAACAGTTGATTACTATACAAAAGTTTCCATCATTCGCACAAAAAAAAACTTAGGTAAAACCGCACTTAAGGCTCATTCCATTATTATTAGCGATGCTGTGCCGATAAAACAAAAGTATTATCCAGTATCCCCCGCCATTCAGCAGATGATGTACGATTGAAGAGTCAAATAGTGCATGGTCATCACCTGTCGTGCTGCTTCGAAAACCTGGAAAATTACGATTGTGTCTTGACAGTCGCAAACTTAATCAGGTTACGCGTAAAGATGCTTATTCAATTCCCATAATTGAAGGACTTCTTAGTCGACTCCCAAAAGGCAGCCTATATAACGAGCGTTGATCTAAAAGATGCTTATTGCCCAATCCCCTTTGAGACTAGTTCAAGGGATAAAACTGCCTTTTCAGTGCCTGGTAAACCACTCTATCAGTTTACGGTAATGCCTTTTAGTCTCACAAATCGACTATGACAAAATTAATGGATCGGGTCATTCCTGCTTCCCTAAAGCATGAGGATGATCCTGGATGATTTGTTGATAGTATCCGACACATTCGAACATCATATGACAGTTCTTCCAACATAGCAACATTTTTGAAGAACGCTGGAATGACTATCAATGTACAGAAAAGCGAATTCTTTAAGAGGGAGGTGAGTTACTTGGGACACATTATAGGTATCGGTACTACAGCTATGGACCCAGATAAAATATCTGCCATATGAAATTATCCACCGCCACGTTTCGTTAAGCAATTGCGCAGATTTCTTGGTATGACTGGGTGGTACCAGAACCACATAAGTAATTTTGCTTCACTAGCTACACCTTTAACCAATGCTCTTAAAGGGAAACAACGCTTTCAATGGTCCGATGCAGTCAATGAATCATTTGAAGCGTTAAAGAAAGAGATGCGTACAGCCCTGACTTTGTACACACCTGACTTTACTATTCTATATTCATTGCGACGCTAGCCATACTGGTGTAGGAGGTGTGCTAATGTCGTTAAACTGCAGCGGTGACGAAGTACCAATTTCATACACTGCGCGTCATCAGGTTAGCGCCCTGTACATACTTCTTTGATGTGAAATATTTGGCAGACTGCTTAAGCTAGAGCTATGCAATTTTTTTCCCCATAATTCCAATCATTTTTAAAATGAAAAGTTAAAATTCAATGCAAATGGTTTTAAATGGATTTTTATATAAATAATAAAGAATAACAATTCATAAATAAGTAAATCAAAATTGGGTCATCAGGATAGCGCCCCCCTACGATAATATGAGTATATTCAGTTAATTTCGAAATAAATGTTAAACTTAACAATTTTAAAAACTAATTTGAATATTTTAGAAGCTAATTAATAATGTGTTCCCTCCTTTATTAACAAGGACTTCACACATTCGATTGGGAAGTGACTCATAAAGTTTTTGTAGGTAATCCAAGGAAATCATTGACCATGCGAGTTTTATCCCGGTGATCAATTCTTCTTTAGTGGCATATTGTTTACCACTCCGTACACCTTCCTAGCCAACCATCCCCATACGTTTTCTATTATATTGAGGTCTGGGGAGTATGGTGGCCACTTCAGAACTTTCACATTTTCTTCTCTAATCCATGATTTTACAGTACGGGCGGTGTGGATCGGCGCATTGTCGTGCTGAAAATGCCATTCCAGATTACCAAAAAGGTTTTTAAAGAACGGGAATGCCGTATTTAATACGCAATAATAGTCTTTCGCGTTCATTTTTGGTGTTAAAAACTGCAATTCGCAGTGATCATACGGATAGGATACGGCGCCCCATACCATAACACCTCCGACCCGACTGTGTAAACGATCCAAAAGATGCTCCTCTTTACGCAAATCGTGGTAGTAGTAACAATAGCCGTCTGGTCACTCCAGATTAAATTTCTTCTTATCCGAAAATACGACGTATTGCCACTCCTTCGACCATGTCATATGTGTACAAGCAAAATCAAGGCGTGTTTCCTTTCGCAACTTATTCAGGTGCTTTTTTCTTTAGTTTCTGTCTCTATAAATGTTCAGCGTTCTTTATCACCCTTTGAATCGTTGATTTGCTCGTGTTAACACCACTTTTTTCTCGGATTTTGGCAGAGGAGTCGTGGGAGTTGGAAGCCCCCCGGAGTATTATCCTGCGATCTGCCTTGGTAATGACTCGGTTATTGCCACATTTAAAGTTCTTTCCATAGGTATTCTTGTTATGAAGAAAATTGGCTATAGTTTTGCAATGTCTACCGTTTTTTTCAGCGATTTTATGAAAAGATAGCCCGCATTCATAGAAAGCTGTGATTTTCGATTTTTCCTCCAAAGATAGGACCGTTCCTCTTCCCATTTTCACAAAAAATTATATCAAACTTTTAAATTAATCACCGTAAAAAATTTTATTGCTGTGCTTTTCAAACTAAGGAAGATAATTACAATTGCATTTGCAGGCGCTAATCTGATGATGCAAAACACGTGTTAGCTTTTTCATTGAAATTAAGACAAAGCAGAAATAAAAAGATAACGGCTCTTCTCATGCGCTCTTTTTTTCTCACAAAGAAAAAATAATTTGCAATAGCAAATTAGATAACATAAAAAGAAATAGAGCAAAGCAGAGGGCGCTAAGCTGATGACGCGCAGTGTATACGTTGAAAAAGCTTAATTAGTGTTAGTGAAACTACTCAGTGCCAGAAAAGAATGCCCAGCAGCTATACTAAGCATAAAATATTCCGAGCATATGTTGAAGGACACTCTTTTACCGTATTTACAGACAACGCTTCATTAAAGATTGAGTGACTTTCTGGTAAACGGTTGTGTTGACCTTTACTCTCAATATTATTTTTTTTTTCTGCCTAATCTTTGCAAATAATTTGTGGTTTTAATTTACTTTGGTGTATTTTAGTTTGTGCTAACCCGGTGCGAATTCAAAACACCTAGTGTTTCCCCTGGTTCTTTGTAATTTCATTAAATTTATATAATTGTTTTTGTTTTGAGTCTACTCTTCCACACTCTCCCGCTCCCACGTTTTTATTTACGCTCTTTGAGCTTGTTACGCGTGTGTTGAGTGTTACTCTTACCGTAGCGTTTCTGTTGTTGTAGTTTTTAGCTTAGCTTACTTACTAATACTCAGTCGCTCTCACCTTGTAAAACTCCCTCGAGTTTACTGCGTTTGCATTGTGCGTCTGTTTTTATCGCTTCTCCTGTTTACTTTGTCTCTCCAACAGTTCTTTGTAGCTTTTTGTTTTTGTTATTTTTTATTTTTGTAATTTCTTTCCTACTTTAATATTTCGTTTTTTTGTGTGTTCTCTAAGTTTTTTGAGGTACATTCACTTTTATTCAGATGTTGTCGTGCTCGGCTAGAAACTGCAAATCCTCTGCTGACTCTAAGTCAGATTTTGTTGATTGCTGGCTCTGCGATAACGTTTTTCACGTTAAGTGCATTGGCCTTACCGGCCGTATAAAAGATGCTATTAATAGCAAAATTGGCCTTAAGTGGTGGTGTGAAGGTTGTCGCGTAGGTGAACTTACCCTACGTAGGACCCTGAGGCAGACCAAATTGAACGTTGCTCGTTTTCGGGCTTCGTTTTCTAAGTTGCATTCGGAGTTCACTGAAATTAAATTCCAACTGAATAACCTTAATTCTCTAGAGGACCCTCCGCTTGTGTCAGTTCTTCCATCAACTCCTTTAACTCCGTTATCTTATGCGAACACTCCTCTCGCTGTTTCGAATATTTTGCCTCAAGCCTCCACGGTTAGTTTGATCGATCCATCTATTGTGGTCGTCACTTCTCCTACTTCGCCTGTGTCTAGGAGTATAGTAAATAACACTGGTTGCAGCTCTTCTGTAGTTATGCCTCCAAACATAACTAAGTCCCTTGTCGCCGATACTTCAATTGAAGATGTGCAAGCATTCATTCAATCCAAGATCTCAATAACGAACCTTATTGTTGAGAAATTTAAATTTAACTATGCACGAGATATTTCATCGTTCAAAATTAATATTCCTGCAGACAGCTTTAAAAAAGTCTGTAGTGTAAATTTTTGGCCCCCTGATTTAATTGTTAAGGAGTATACTCCTAAACAAAAAACTCGTTCCACAGTTTCTTTGCCAGTAGTTTCCAGTGTCCCGTCTTGCTTATCAGGTCGAACTGATGGAGGCGTGCTTATAGCTGCTGGGTCTTATTTATCTGTTGAACAACTGTTAATTGTTTGCCCAGAATTTATCTGTGTTAAAGTGTCAGTGTATCAAATTTCAATATACATTACTTGCTATTATATTCCCCGTTCTTCAGATGTTTCCATCTACCTTGAACATCTTTCCTCTATCTAGTCTGTTGCATCCAAGCTATCTGATAGAGATTTTCTTATAGGTTTTGGTGATTTTAATTTACCAGAAGTTGCATGGACCTCTCAATCAGATTTCTTCGTTCCCTCTAGCTTTAATTAATTTCTTATAGGACTTCTGAACTTTCATTATTTCAAATTAATAATATTCCTAACGTAAATGGTAGAATGCTTGATCTTATCTTTTCATCTGATGTATTGTTGCAAAACACTATTTCTAGAAGTGATCCTTTAGTTTTACCTAAAGATCCTTACCATCCTACATTAGATTTGTCATTAAAATTGCCTACTCTTGTGCAAACTGAAAATGACTTTTCCAAATTAAAATCTCGCTGCTTTCGCAAGACCAATTTCGTTAAGCTTAACAATTTGATTTTAAATCATGATTGGTGTTCTGATTTGGATATTTGTATCTCATATTTTTATAAATCTATCAATTCATTTTTTGATCAATGTGTTCCCAATGCTTACCCAATTAAGTGTGATAGGCCACCTTGGTTTTCTCGTGAATTGATGGTTTTAAAAAATTTGAAATCCAGATATTTTAAAAAGTTTAAATCTACTGAAAGTCCTTCTGACTATTCTCCATGTACATGCTGCTACAATGATTACTTGAATCGTTTTCGCCTACAGTTTGCCCAGGATCCTAAGCAGTTTTATAACTTTCTTAATTTGAAACGTAAAACTAATAAATTCCCATCTAATCTCTTTTTCGAAAATAACAAAATAACTAATGATCAGGCTGCTGCCGAATTGTTTGCAGACTTTTTTCAATCTACTTACTCCACTGAAGCCTATACTATGCAATCATACCCGTATTCCTTAAATAATTCTAACTTCTTTTTTTGCCCTTCTATTAACGAAATCTCTTTACTGAGCTATCTTAAATCCTCTAAGCCTGTATTTTCACGCGGTCCTGATAGTGTTCCAGCATGTATACTTAGATTCTGTGCTGATACCATTTGTAAGCCTATATTTAAGTTGCGTGATTTGTCCATAGCCACGAATTACTTTCCGCCTATATGGAAGGATTCCTTCTTATACCTCTTCACAAATGTGGCTCTAACCAAGATGTGAAGAATTATAGGTGTATCTCTAAATTATCCGGTATTCCTAAAATTTTTGAAAAAATCTTGATTGCGCAATTAACACATATGTGTAAGTCCGTTCTTTCCCCTTATCAGCATGGATTTGTCAAATTTAGATCCACAACTACAAATATCTAATTATTTAACTAAGAGGACGCAAAGAGTCCTTTTTAACTCTTGTCAATCTAAGCTTTTATTTGTTACATCTGAGGTTCCTCAGGGTAGTCATCTTGGCCCTCTACTTTTTAACTTTTTTATTAATGACCTACCTTTTGTACTAACACAATCATCTATCCTTTTGTACGTTGATAACGTTAAACTTTGTCTGACGTATAATGACAAAACTTTAAACTTTCTTCAAATGGATCTTGACATGTTTTTTGCCTGTTGTAGTTATAACCTGCTACATCTTAATTGTTCTAAATGTCATTTTTTATGTCATTTTACAGAGGAAACCATCACGTCGTGAACTACTCCTTTAATTTAACTCAACTTTTAAGAATAACTGAAGTAAATGATCTATGTATTCTCTTTGATCAGAAATTGAAATTTGATCGACACGTTACACATATTATTAACAAGGTTTTTCGAGATCTTGGATTCATTAAAAGATGGGCCAAGGAATTTAATGATCCCTTTACAACCAAGTTACTTGTACATTTTACTTATTTTGTACGTCCAATTCTTAAATTTAGTACTTGCGTGTGGTCTCCGCAATACCAAAGTTATCAAGACAGAATTGAGTCTGTTCGAAAGCAGTTTTTTCTTTTTGCTTTTCGTAATTTCAACTGGGTTCCAGGAGTAGATTTACCACCTTATCATAATCGACTTCTTTTAATTAGCTTCCTTCTTTAGCTAACCGTCGTATTATGTTAAGTGTCTTGTTTATCAAAAAACTTATAAGATTTGAGGTCGATTCCCCTTCCTTACTCAGGCAACTTAATATTAGTGTTCCTTCTAGAATTACCCGTAATTTTCAGCCATTGTCATTAGACTTTTGTTCTAGTAATTATAGCTTGCATGACCCTTTCCGTCTTCTCTGCGATCAATATAATAAACTTTTTAGACTTTTCAACTAAGAGTCCTCTCTTTCTAATATAAAAATTTCTATTCTTAACTCATTAACACTTCATACTAATAACTAATATTAACATTTCTGATCTGATTTGGTTTTTTTTGGGTTTTTCCCAATCCATTGCAACAAATGTTGGATCGGCTAAAATTTTTGTTTTTCCCCGGAATTAAATTAAATTAAATTATAATGTATTAAATTTTATAATTAAAATTATTTTATATTCCATTTTAAAATTTCTTAAAAAATTAAAATTTTAAAATTTATGCATGAAATCAATTTTCATAGCTTTAATCAAAACTGCTTTTGTTAAGTCGTTTTTCTTTAGACATAAATTTTTTATCTGTTTCTCTGTAACTCTTACGTCGACTGCTATTAGTTGACTTTAAATTAATTAAATTAAATAAAAATAAATAAATAAATAAAGTTGCTGATGTCCCAAACGGATCTGAGTAGTAGATTAGCCAGGTGAGCGTTAAAACTCAAGGAATATGACTTTAAGATAAAACATCGAAAAGGTAGTAAAAATGTCGTTTCTGACTCTCTGTCCAGAACATTTACCGAAGATAAACAGCGATAGACAATGGTTTGCTAGTAGACTTACAGTCGGAACTTTTTCAATTGGTAGCTTATCAAGATCTGATAACACAGATGGAGAAAGGATCCTTTAACGCATCTGCTGTAAAATTCATTAATAACCTTGGTTATCGGCAAGCTGAGCATGAAGCAGAAAAGAAAATTGCAGACGATGTTGTTTGGAATCCTTATCAGCGATAGACAATGGTTCGCTAGTAGACTTACAGTCGGAACATTTTCAATCGGTAGCTTATCAAGATCTAATAGCACAGATCGAGAAAGGATCCTTTAACGCATCTGCTGTAAAATGACCTTGCTTATCGGCGAGCTAAGCATGAAGCAGAAAAGAAAATTGCAGACGATGTTGTTTGGAAGCTGTGAATCCCAAAGGAATTAGTCCCTTCCGTTTTGAAAATGGCGCATAATGATGGACTAACTGCTCATGGTGAAATTAACAAAACACCAGAAAGAATTCGACGCTATTATTTTTGGCCAAATTTGGTAGCAAAAAAAGTTTTCGGTTCATGCCATTCTGAGCTACGTAGAGAAAGATTTTTATACCCGCTACTCATGGAGTAGAAGGGTATTATAACTTTGTTCAAACCGAAAATGTATGTAACAGGCAGAAGGAGACATCTCCGACCCCATAAAGTATATATATTCTGGCTCAGGATAAACAAACGAGTCGATATAGCCATGTCCGTCTGTCTGTCCGTGTGAAAATCTAGATCTCAGCTACTGTAAGAGCTAGAACTACCAAATTTGGTGACATAATGTGTTATTATTGCACGCTGATCAATTTTAATTGTGATTTTGGCCATGCCATATTGTTCATTTTCATTTTTATACCCGCTACTCATAGAGTAGAAGGTTATTATAACTTTGTTCAAACGGAAAATGTATGTAACAGGCAGAAGGAGTCACCTCTGACCCCATAAAGTATATATATTCTGGCTCAGGATCAGCAGCCGAGTCGATGTAGCCATGTCCGTCTGTCCGTCTGTCCGTCTGTCTGTCTGTCCGTCTGTCCGTCTGTCCGTCTCTCTGTCCGTGTAAAAATCTAAATCTCAGCTGTTATAAAAGCTAGAACTACCAAATTTGGGGACAATGTGTTATTATTGAACGCTGATCAAGTTTATTTTGGATTTTGGCCACGCGCCCTTCCGCCCCTGTTAATTGAAAAAACATTGATTACAATTTTGATGCTATATTGTTCATTTTCGGTTTACATGATAAGTATAGCTAGCCAGATGATCTCTGAAAATTTGGTAACAATCGGATAATAAACACAGAAGTTATTCAGCTTAACGTTTTCCATAGCTGTAAGCAGCGGTGCCGGCAGCGCAAATTCTTTCTTTGTACAGGAAATAATAAGAATGCCTTACAATGCAAATTTTTCCAGTTGTTGGAAAAGAGCGTGAGTAGCTTAGTGGAAAAGCGATCTTTTAATTGGCGCCCGAGCAGGGACCGGTAAACAGAGCCTTCGTCAAAAGGATCACGCGTAACTTTAAAGTACCTGAAGCAGCTACAAGTTCGCGTCGCAGTGCCTAAAAAATAGTCACAGTGATCACTGACTAATCAACAACTACAAAAAATAAGTAGAAGTGACAAAAAATCGCACAGTGTAAAAGTGCCTTTAAAAAGATGCCACAACATCAAGTGCGTCCAGTGAACAAGTGCGAAAGATTCTAAGGTTCAGTTTAACCGGTCTAAGAACTATCGCCGACTCTCCTGTAGTGTCCGTCCGCAGGAGCCTTCGAAGGAACTCAGTGCCACCAAGGGTCCCGAGTCACCCACACCCGGACACCGCTACGTCGCTGCCCAACGTGGGACAAAAAGGATCAAACCCAAGGGGTCATCGAGGGAACGTCGCCGAAAATGTTATTTATCGCGTAAGCTAGAAAAATAAGTTTAAAAAACAAACACTACTATACTATAAGAAGAATTAAGAAAGGAAAAGAAAAGTAAATTTTAAAAAAACAAGAAAAAATTTTAAAACAAGAAAGATAAGAATCTTATGAGAATAATAATCTATTGAAAATAAGTCAAAATAGAATTTAAACAACAATACTTAAGAGAAATATACAATAAGCTTAAAAAATTTTAGAAAAATATAACTCAAACTAAAAATTCAAAAAGAAAAAAACTCCCGAAAACCCAAAACATCTATTAGTTGTTGTTCGAAATAAACAAATCCTTAAGCCTTTAACATGTCAAAAGATAGAGAATTGGCAAGTGCATTAGCTGCACTTAATATAGGTACCGATAGCGGGGAACAACCCGGGGGAAGCAGGCCCACGGCCACCAGTACACCGGTAGCTAGCCCAGAGCTAAAACAGGTTATTATGTCTCTCATCAAAGAGACATTAGGCGAAACCGAGTTTATGGGGGAACTTTTGAATAAAGGCAGACCATCAGAAATGTTAGAAGATGTCCCCTTTATCGGCCCACTACCAGGCGAGTCCGAAAAACTACCAGACCTTACAAAACTAATCAGAGAATTTTCAGGAAACCGCACAGAATTCGGTTCTTGGAAGAAGAATGTATCTAGAATAATGAGTTTGTACGAGGGTAGGGAAAACACCAACGCATATTTTTTGATAACGTTGGCGATTAGGAACAAAATCACCGGCGAGGCCGATGCCGTGTTAGAATCCTATAACACCCCTCTGAACTGGAAGGCGATTGCAAAATGCCTAACGGATCAGATCGCTGACAAACGCGACCTCAAGACCCTAGAGTACCAATTGTTCTCGATGACTCAAGGACGACTGACCATTGCCGAATTCTATCAGGCCGTTTACTACCAATTATCGCTGATCCTTAATCAAATCAGCGTGCAAGAATTAAAACCTGATAGTGTCCATGCCCTGAAACAAAATTATCGAGAAAAGGCCTTAGATACTTTCATACGGGGATTAAATGGAGACTTGCCCAGACTCTTGGCCATCAAAGAACCCAGAGATCTCGGTCACGCCTTACACTTGTGTGAATTGGTCGACAATCAGGAGCAAAGGAACGCGTTCACGCCCAAATTCAGGCTGCATGCACCTCCTGTACCTCCTAGGCAAGCGCAGCCGCCTGCATTTAACAGGTCCATACCAAGGAGATTGCTTACAGCAGACTCTGCGGGAAATTGGAGAGGTTTCAACCCTAGACTATATTATAGTCCAGCTCCCCAACATACGACAGACCCACGCACTACCGGAAATCCACAGATCTGGCAAACGGGAGCAGCTGACCAACAGAAATACGGTCAACGACCCCAGTATCCCACGAACCAAAACTATCAGCCAGCACGGCAATTCTATCCGCCTCCGCGTCCAACGGCCCCTAAACCACAACCGAAACCCTTACCAATGGACATCGACGGCTCCATTCGTTCAGGCAACGTCAATTACATGAATAGACCCAATGTTAACGACTTCTCTGGGAAACGACCTGCCCCATTAAACGGACCTCCACCTAAAATCCTTAGGCAGTTTCACATTGCCACGGGGGTTCCAGAAGAGGCATCCGAGGGAGGGCGACTTGTACTACCTTGACCCCGAGGAACAGACCTATTTCGCTAGCGCCGATTCCGAGGGAATTACGGGCTTGTATGACCAGCAATCTGAGGAAAACGAACCGGAAAGCGAATCGACTCCCGTCGACGCTTCGGATGTTCATTTTAAACGGGTCATCCCTGCCATACTTCCAATGCATCATGGAAGATGGCACCAAACTAAACTTTCTCATAGACACCGGATCCCGTATGGATAGTCCCCAAAAAAAGCGACGCGTCCGGAGAAAAGAAGTATAGGATAGTCATTGACTATCGAAAACTTAACTCCGTAACTATTTCGGATAGGTACCCTATCCCTGAGATTGGAGAAATAATCGCACAATTGGGCGACAATAAATATTTCTCCGTTCTAGATCTCAAAAGCGGATTCCACCAGATACCGCTTAAAGAAAAGGACATAGAAAAAACTGCGTTCGCAATCAACGGCGGAAAATTCGAATTCACTCGATTACCTTTCGGTTTAAAGAACTCACCGTCTATTTTCCAGAGAGCATTAGACGATATTCTAAGGGAACACGTAGGAAAAATATGCTACGTGTATATCAACGATATTATCGTCTTTAGTCGGTCCGAAAATGAACATGCCACGCACTTAGATAAGATATTTGCCACATTAGAAAAAGCCAATATGAAAGTGCAGATGGACAAATGTACAATTTGGCAAGTTACTATAGGCGTTTTATTCGCGACTATGCTAAACTTGCAAAACCACTGACTAACTTATTGAGAGGCGAAAACGGTCGCCTCCCAAAAAATATTTCAAATAAAACAAAGATAGATCTGAACAACGACGCGATAAGCGCATTTGATAAGAAAAGAAGAACTTTAGCCTCACAAGACGTCATACTGGCGTACCCAGATTTTAGTAAGGAATTCAAGCTAACAACCGACGCCTCAAACTTCGCTACAGGCGCCGTCTTAGAACAAGAATCCCGACCGATCACTTTCATTTCCCGTACGCTCTCGAAGACCGAAGAAAACTACGCAGCAAATGAGAAAGAAATGCTAGCAATAGTTTGGGCACTTCAGAGCCTACGAATGTACCTTTACGGTACAGCCAAGGTGATAATATACACTGACCACCAACCGTTGACTTTCGCTCTTAGTTCAAAGAACCATAATGGGAAACTTAAAAGATGGAAAAGCTACTTAGAGGAATACAACCACGAGCTAAGATACAAGCCGGGTACCTCTAACGTAGTAGCCGACGCACTTTCCAGAATCCCAACAAACCCCCAAATAAATAGTACAACGGCGACGGTTCATAGCGACGAAAGTTCCTCGCATAATTTGATACCAGTCGAAAATGTCCCCATTAATGTATTCAAAAACCAACTATTTCTTCTGATATCAGAAGAAGAGGAAGAGTCGTTCGAAATTCCCTTTCCTACTTTTCATAGGCACATAATAAAAAAGAAATCATATTCCGAGGAAGATCTGGTGGATATTCTAAAAAAACACCTAGACCCAAAAATCGTGAACGGGATCTTCACACCCGAACACGTAATGGGCAAAATCCAGAATATTTACCCACAGCACTTTAACAATTACAAAACTAGATACACGCAGAAACAAGTCACGGACGTGAGTTCAGAGAGCGAACAGGATAATATCGTAGCTTCCGAACACATGAGGGCGCATAGAAACGCCATTGAAAATAAAATCCAGATACTAAGCAAGTTTTTCTTTCCTGGACTTCGAAAAAAAACAGAAGCCACGGCAAAAGCATGCGGGACTTGCAAAATAGCCAAATATGACAGACATCCGCATCATGGGGAGATTCAACCAACCCCCATACCGACGTACCCCGGACAAATCATTCATGCAGACTTCTACACGACCCAAAAAGAGCTAGTACTGACGGCCATAGATAAATTTTCAAAATATGCCCAGATAAAACTATTAAGATCAAAAGCATCGGAAGATATAAAACATCCACTAAGAGAAATTATGATAGCATTCGGTATGCCCAAGCAGATTGTAATAGACAACGAAAAGGCTCTAAATTCAGCAGCTATCAAGTTTCTGCTGCAAGAGCAGCTGCAGGCAAAAGTCTACACGACACCGCCCTATACTTCGACTAGCAATGGGCAAGTCGAAAGATTTCATTCAACTCTACCAGAGATAATGAGATGCCTTAAGTTAGACGAAAGCACACTTGAATTTGAAGAACTACTCTTTAAAGCAGTTGAAGAGTACAATACTTCAGTTCATTCAACAACACAAAAAAAACCAATAGACTTATTTTTCGGAAACCAATTAAGCGCAAACCCCCAAGAACTTCAAGATGTTAGGAAAAAGATCAGCGAAAAAATAGAAAAAAAAAACAGAATACCGACTTAGAATACCACAAGGGTCAAAACTAACACCGAGATACAGAAAAGAAATAGTCCAAGAGGATAGGAACACCACCATAAAAACACGTTCAGGGAAAATAGTACACAAAAATAATATTAAGAAATAACATTCATTCGCAGGTTACTCTTATTGCCAGCATGTTTCGGACGGGTTACCATACTAGACTACACCCACTCCCAACTCATTCCCATAAAAACGGGAACCGCTGTTCTGCAAAACGGGACATTTAAAATTATCCACGTGTTCAACATTGAAGAATACGAATCCGCGTTCGGTGACATATCGAACAGATTAAATGAAATTAATAAAACGCACCCACTTCTCCCTTTCTTAAAATTCGAACTTATGAAGTCGGAATCAGACTTAAGAAAACTTAAACCTTTTAAAAAACAAAAAAGGGCAATAGATGCTTTGGGAACGGCATGGAAATGGTTGGCCGGTTCACCGGACCACCATGACAAAGAAATAATAATTAATAAAATAAACGAACAGCTCGAGAACAATAATAAACAGTTAATAATAAATAAAGTACTAAACGATAGAATGAAACAGTTAAGCTTAATAACCAACAATATAATTAAGGCCACGTCAGAAAATAAAAGTTTTATAGACGAAAAAATCTCTCTGTTGCAATATAAATTACACATACTTAAAGAAGAACTTAATAACCTAGTCCATGCAATAGATTGGGCAAAAACAGATACCATAAATTCCATTATATTATCAGAATATGAAACTGAACAAATTGAAAACCTATTCAATAAAGAGATTGTTTTCATGAACCTAGAAGAACTGCTAGAATTTTCCAAAATAAAAATAGCCACCAACGGCAAAAACCTATTGTATATTATTAGCATACCTTTAATTTCTAACGAAACCTGTACACATACAATTTTAAAACCAATAAAAAAAGGTAAAATAATTTACGAGATAAAATACACTAAAATCATCCAATGTAACCAAATAAATTACGGCCTTAAAGGAAATTGTGAAACCCATAACGATAAGTCAATTTGTAATAAAATAAACCTAGTAGACCTAAGCAACGACACGTGTATCACACCGCTACTAAGAAGTCGAACACCTAACTGCAAGATCATCAATAGCCAACATGTAGCGGACCACGAGGAAATCCTGACCGGCACCATTCTCCTGAATGACTTCAGAGGCACCGTACGTTCCTAGTCCAATCCCAGAACTCTACAATCGTCATAGCAAATGACGTGTATGAGACAAAGATGATGACGTACGCCGAGGCTGCACCCCCAGTTCTTCAACTCCAAGCACGAGAGAGCAAGGTGGAAGAAGTTCTTTCGCTACAAATGCTAAAGGAATTCAATATCAACAATACCAGGGAGCTTGAGATGATAAGAGACGACAGCACCAAGACAGCAACAATCAACGTCTCGGTGACAGGGACTCTGCTTTTGGCACTCATCGCGGCAATCGGCTGGATAGCAAAACAAAAGCTATCTCATAGGGGCCACCAGCTAAAAAACACACAAGAACCCAAACCTCGATCACGACTCCACCACATGCAGTACATCCGCCACGAGCAGACAGTCAGCGAAGTCCCAATAACAACAACAAGCCCAATGCAGCCCAACATGAACCAAGAAATTGCACAACGAACAACAGCTCAGCAAGAACAGGCACATTGACTCCAGCTACGACGGCAGTGCATCCGCCACGTGCGCTGCATCAGCAGAATGTCTGCACCGGCCAAGTCGTGGGAACGCCAACGACATCGGACACCATCAGCGACAACGGCGCAGCCACAACGGCAGCGGCAAAGCTACAGCGGCAGCGACGGCTTCGACGACATCAGCGACGTCGGCAGAGAATAGGTTTAATTATTAATTGTAAAACTCAGTCCAGTCAGTTCCAAAATCAACACCAATAAAATCTGACGTGTTCTTTTTTTAAAAGAAAATTAAAAATATCTTTTAATTTATGTAACAGGTAGAAGGAGGCATCTGCGACCCCATAAAGTATATATATTCTTGCTCAGGGTCACTAGCCGAGTCAATTAAGCCATGTCTGTCTGTCCGTCTGTTCGTCTGTCCGTCTGTATGAACGCCTATATCTCAGAAACTAAAACTATAAAAACTAGAGCCACCAAATTTAGCGACAACACTTATGTGAATCAAGCGCTGTAAAATTTGTATTAAAATTTGGGCCACGCCTACTTCCGCCCCGCAAATCGATAAACCCTATAGCAGGTGCAATAATAAGGCTAGAGTATTCAGTTTTGGAGTGAATGATATCGGATCATTATCCGATCTGATAATGAACATAAAAGTTATTCAACGTTTCATATAGATTTGCACTGTTTATTAATTTTCTTTGAAAAACACGCTTACCAATAACAGTTTTCTAAATCTGATTTTTTTCATAACCTTGAAAAATCCATGGTCTTATACAGTCAACACTTGACTGTAGCCGTTCTTACTTGTTTTATTTTTATTTTTATACCCGCTACTCATAGATTCTGTCCATCTGTCCGTCTGTCTGTCCGTGTGAAAATCTAGATCTCAGCTATTATAAGAGCTAGGAATACCAAATTTGGTGATAATATGTGTTATTATTGCACGCTAATCAGGTTTATTTTGGATTTCGGCCACGCCCCCTTCCGCCCCCGGAGGTAATGGGTCCAAGGTTCGATTCCGAATGCATGCGTGTCATGGGGGCGGAGATCGAACTTTTCTTATTTTTTCCAAAAAAAAGTTTTGCCTCCCTTTTTGAGCTACTTTCATAAAACTGTGTATACATGTATCTTATTGCTGCCCGCTGTAAATAAGTCGGAACCAGCCGGTACGGACCGATACATCGATAGATCGTTAGAGTGCTCTAGAACACTTTTCATTCAAGTATATAAAGAGGTATTAAAAGGGCACATATCATTTTTTATATGCACGTATTCGATTTATAGTCCTCAACAGGTAGAATTGTTATTTTTACTGTTTAAGTGATAAATCTTGGATTTTTTTGTTACCTTAATAAAAGTTATACGTTTTCAATACTTTTTACTCCTTTTGCCGGCAGCGCTTCTTGCAGCATTGTGCCGAATAGTGTGTGCGTGTACAGTGGTAAAATGGGTTAAGTTGTGGACTGCAAAACGAACAGAACTATTATGCATTTACGGGTTCGAGTCCCACCCGCATCAAAAATTAAATGTGTGCATTTATTTTAGATTTTGACTTTTCATAAATATTGTAAGTCCATAGCCTTTTACGGTCAAAATATGATTGTGGCCGTTCTTAATTGTTCCGCAAATAATTTTGATGTACGAGCAGCTGAGTAGCGGATATGTTACAGTCGAGCACACTCGAATGTAGCTTTCTTACTTGTTTTATATGAAAACTATAGCTAGCCAGATGATCTCTGAAAATTTAATAACAATCACATAACAATCACATAAACACATAAGTTATTCAACTTTACGTTTTCCAAAGGTGTATGCAGCGCTGCTGGAAGCATTGTGCCGAGTAGTGTCTGCGTGTACGGTGGTGAAATGGGGTAAGTTGTGAACTGCAAAACGAACAGAACTATTATGCATTTACGGGTTCGAGCTTGCTTACTTGTTTAAATAAATCAATTTTTAATTTGTTGTTAGGTTAAGCATAACTTTTTTAATTGATCATAATTTATTAAAATATTTCAAATTATATATATAATATTTCCCATTGATGAATGCAAAATTTATGTATAAATGTATAAGAAACTTTAAAAAAGTTTCTCAAAATATAAAAATACACAAAACTCTCGTAGAAAAACGGATATTTCTAATAACTCCGCTGAAGAATTACCGAATGAATGTAGATCAAATGGCATTTTGGATTCTTAAATTTTCGGTTTTATACCATTCGACCATTGAAAATGGTCAAAAATGGTATACTAAGTTTGTGCAAAAGTATATAACAGGCAGAAGGAGTCATGGCAGACCCCATAAAGTATATATATTCAGGCTCAGGATCAACAGGCGAGTCGATTGAGCCATTGCGAACGTCGAGATCTCAGCCATTACAAAAGCTAGACACACAAAATTTGACATGATGTTTCCTGTATACCATACGCAGATCAAGTTTATTTCAAATTTGGAGTGCCATGCCCACCGCCCACGCAAATCGATAATTTACAAATATTAAGGAAAGTATTACAGTTACAGACACCAAACTTGGCATGATGGTTCCTATAAATCATGCGCAGATAAAGTTTTTTTTAAATTTGCGGTGCCACCCGCACCGCCCACTCAAATTGGTAATTTTTTAATATTAAGGAAAGTATTAAGGTTATAAATTTCTGCTTTAGAACACGTAAAGATGCTGATAATATACACTCAATTTCAAAATTACATTATCCGATACAATAAATAGAATAGAATAGAATAGAAGTTATTAATGAAAACGTTTTTCATATCGTCATGCATCGTTATAGCCTTATTAGCCTAGTTAGTGCGCTCGACTGTAGCATTCCTTACTTGTTAGGGATGAATTTTATTTTTTGGTGCAGCATGCACACGTAGTGGACTCCGGCCGGGACGGGGTCGTTGTTCTTACTTTCTTCCGGTTTCTGACCGATGCGCCGTGCTTGGCCTAATAAAAGAACGTCCCTGCCACTACACAACCCCCTCCTCGTCACTCCTTCCCTCCTCCTTCTCTCTTTGGCTGCAGCAGTTGCATCGAGAGGCAATCCAATCCTAAATCCAATTCAATCACCTCGTTTGCCACATCAAATTTGTTTACAGCAACTTGGGGCACACGCACATACACATTCTCAGGTCTGTAGATCTTCACCTAAATCACTCAAAAGGCAACACACAAGGCGGCTTTAGTTGTCTTTGCACTCTGCACGAAATGTTAACTCATCGTATAGTGACACAAATAATAGTATGCTTATTCTGTCAAGGGTCGTTGCCGGGCCCTCACCCCAGCTGGGAGAGGGAGAGAGGCGTTGGACACGCAACACGTTGAAGAGAGATCGGAACAAGCACCGGCGGCAACAATACGTTAATTCAATTCGCGAGGTTTCCTGACTATTAAGATGCCTTTAAATGCCGGTTAGTCTAATTGGGATAAATTCCAGCGAGAATACGTTGCGAAATTATATTGCAATCATATTTTCCATGTGTCATTATGACAAATAACATATTTACCGTGAGATATATATAATTTGTGGACCAACAGATAAACGAGAGTACGGGGCGTAAGAGATTGGGCATAGTTGGGGAAGAAGATGAGATAGACAAAATGAAAGGGAGCTGAAGATAGAGAGCGAGAAGAGAAGACTAGTTAAACGGCATAATAACAAGTAAGAATGGCTACAGTATACTGTTGACTTTATAAGACCATGAATTTTTGAAGATCAAGAAAAAAACAAATAAATAAGCTACAGTCGAATGTGCTCGACTGTAATATACCCGCTATCCAGCTGCTCGTACATCCGAATTATTTGCGGAACAATAAAGAACGGCCACAATCATATTTTGACCGTAAAAGGCCATGGACTCACAATATTAAGGCAAAGGCAAAATCTAAAATAACTGCACACATTTAATTTTTGATGCGGGTGGGACTCGAAATGCATAATAGTTCTGTTCGTTTTGCAGTCCACAACTTAATCCATTTCACCACAGTACACGCACAAAGCTGCAAGCAGCGCTGCCGTCAAAAGGAACTGCCGTATGAACTGGGAATCGGACCACGGGCCTGTCGGTTCAGGAGTTCATCGCTTTTCCACTAAGCTACTGACGCTGTTATCCAACAACTGCAAAAATTTGCATTGTAAGGCATTCTTATTATTTCCTGTACAAAGAAAGAATTTGCGCTGCCGGCAGCGCTGCTTACAGCTATGGAAAACGTTAAGCTAAATAACTTCTGTGTTTATTATCCGATTATTACCAAATTTTCAGAGATCAGCTGGCTAGCTATAGTTATCATATAAACCAAAAATGAACAATATAGCATCAAAATTTTGCTTGTAATCAATTTTATTCGATTTACAGGGGCGGAAGGGGGCGTGGCCAAAATCCAAAATAAACTTGATCAGCGTTCAAAAATAACGCATTTTGTCACCAAATTTTGTAGTTCTAGCTCTTATAATAGCTGAGATCTAGATTTTCACACAGACAGACAGACGGACAGACAGACAGACGGACAGACGGACATGGCTATGTCGACTCGGCTGTTGATCCTGAGCCAGAATATATATACTTTATGGGGTCAGAGGTGTCTCCTTCTGCCTGTTACATTCATTTTCGGTTTGAACAAAGTTATAATACCCTTCTACTCTATGAGTAGCGGGTATAAAAAGTGTGAAAATCTTTTGTGAAATAAAACTTCGATGTATCAATGCATTATGTGAATCATGCGCTGTAAAATTTGTATTAAAATTTGGGACACGCCTACTTCCTCCCCCGCAAATCGATAAACCGTATAGCAAGCGCAATAAGAAAGCTAGAGTATTCAGTTTTGGTGTGAATTTTAACTATCACCACCTAAACGATCGCTGAAAATTTGATTCCGATTAGATAATGAACGTTAAAGTTATTCAACGTTTCATATAAATTTGCACTGCAAGCAAGCAAGCAGTGTTTTTTCCAAGCAGTGTTTTTTCCAACTGCTTGGACCGCTTGGCGTCTAACTGAAAATTATATGTGTTGTTTATTATTTTTCTTTGAAAAACACGTTTACCAATAACAGTTTTCTAAATCTGATTTTTTTCATAACCTTGAAAAATCCATGGTCTTATACAGTCAACACTTGACTGTAGCCGTTCTTACTTGTTCAACATATATGGTATGTTGGTAATTGGTACATCGTAACCGCTGCAGTTTAATGACATTAGCACACCTCCTACACCAGTATGGCTAGCGTCACAATGAATATAGAATAGTAAAGTCAGGTGTGTACAAAGTCAGGGCTGTACGCATCTCTTTCTTTAACGCTTCAAATGATTCATTGACTGCATCGGACCATTGAAAGCGTTGTTTCCCTTTAAGAGCATTGGTTAAAGGTGTAGCTAGTGAAGCAAAATTACTTATGTGGTTCTGGTACCACCCTGTCATACCAAGAAATCTGCGCAATTGCTTAACGAAACGTGGCGGTGGATAATTTCATATGGCAGATATTTTATCTGGGTCCATAGCTGTAGTTCCGATACCTATAATGTGTCCCAAGTAACTCACCTCCCTCTTAAAGAATTCGCTTTTCTGTACATTGATAGTCATTCCAGCGTTCTTCAAAAATGTTGCTATGTTGGAAGAACTGTCATATGATGTTCGAATGTGTCGGATACTATCAACAAATCATCCAGGATCATCCTCATGCTTTAGGGAAGCAGGAATGACCCGATCCATTAATTTTGTCATAGTCGATTTGTGAGACTAAAAGGCATTACCGTAAACTGATAGAGTGGTTTACCAGGCACTGAAAAGGCAGTTTTATCCCTTGAACTAGTCTCAAAGGGGATTGGGCAATAAGCATCTTTTAGATCAACGCTCGTTATATAGGCTGCCTTTTGGGAGTCGACTAAGAAGTCCTTCAATTATGGGAATTGAATAAGCATCTTTACGCGTAACCTGATTAAGTTTGCGACTGTCAAGACACAATCGTAATTTTCCAGGTTTTCGAAGCAGCACGACAGGTGATGACCATGCACTATTTAACTCTTCAATCACTCCTAATCATCATCTGCTTAATGGCGGGGGATACCAGATAATGCCTTTGTTTTATCGGCACAGCATCGCCAATAATAATGGAATGAGCCTTAAGTGCGGTTTTACCTAAGTCTTTTTGTGCGAATGATGGAAACTTTTGTATAGTAATATTCAACTGTTCCTGCTGTTCTTTCGATAAAAAACAGAATATATTCACGTCAATGACAGAAATACCCTTCGTCTGCATACCATTACGAATGTCTTCAGGTAACAATTCAAAACCTGTCCAAAAGTCAATCCCTAAATATAATGATTGCTTCAAGGATTTAGAAACTATTTTGTACTCAGCTGTATTGAACAATTTACCAATTATATTTTGTGATTTTCCATCTGCAGTTTGTACCCTAGTATTTACCGTTACATAGTTTAACTCGCTCTGCAAGATCTCTGTGGCAATACAATACAATACAATACTTCCTCCAATACAACTAATTGAAGCGCCTGTATCCATCAATCCATACATTGAACGACCTAACACATAGGCGTTAGCATAGGGACGTGCATCAACCGCCTTCATTGAAGATACGATCATATTTTCAATTTTAAGTTGATTATAGTAGTTTTTAATTCGACGAGCAAACCGATTAGAACTTTGCAAAGATTCATTAATGGAGTTACTGGGGGTAATTGTCTCGGAAAATGGAACATCTGGGATATTTGTAAAATCAGGTAGGGTTTGGGAAGAATAACTAAAAGTTCTTTGGTGTTGGTTGCTCTCGACTTTGTCGGCTTGCGTGGCCCTTTTCAAGGTGTACGCTCTTGGCAGTTGAGGACAAGATGGTCGATATGTATCTGCCTTTCCGCAACCGTAGCAAAATACTCTGCGTTCCGAGAGACAGTCTTGATAACGGTGGCCAGCGGTTCCACAATTCCAACGGGATAAATTAACTGCAGACAACCCGATATTGTCTTCTAACGATTCATCCTCGGTTGTCACTTCCACCTCATTTACAAAACGACGCGTGACCGGTTAAAGTTTTCGCTTCCCAGGCCTTAGTGATTGTATAAAGGCTTCTCGCGTACGCACTATACGCCGAAGCTGAGCAATGCTGCTTATATCCTGATATAACAGCTCATGTTGAATATCAGGCAAAAGATTGGAGCGGATAAATTCTAGAAGTGACGAATCAGATGAAGGTACAGATAGTTTATCGGACAATAAAATGACACTTTCATAAAATTCATCAAAGTTTTCTCCATCTTTTTGCTTTCGGCGATAAATTTTAGATCGGATGCTTACGTTCTTCTTTAAATTGAGTCCGCCAGGCTTTACATAGCGTATTCCAAGTGACGGTATGTACTTTTCTATGATATCGCCAATAACAATCACGTGCCCAGCCTTCAAAGAAAAGGTGCTTATATGACTAGTCAATAAAGCTTAAATAAAGTTTATATGACTAGTCAATAAAGAAAAATTGCCTTCTAAAGACTGATTATTCAGAGCCTCTACGCGATATAGAAGGTTTTCCATTTATGCCAGATCTGCCTGAAAACCTAATTTTCCAACTTCCTATTATTTGGGAGGACGGAGGAGAAGTTGATGATTCCAACCTGAGATTATTGGTCAATGCGGCTATCATACTTTGCATGCTTGATTGAAATACAGCCGACAACATTTTAGTTTGTCGAGCAGCAGAAGCAGTTATAGCCTCAATTAAAATTTGTTCTGATTTATTTGCTTGTGCCGAAGATCTGGCATTTGGTGCTTCTTGAACAGAATGGTCAACTTCCATGTTGGCTTCATGAAGTTTTTGCTGGTTACGTTATGTATTAGTTGCCTTTAAGCACGTCACATCTACTGCAATATTATCTGAGCTTCGACTCAATGGCATATTTATAATAAAAACAAGTAAGAAAGCTACATTCGAGTGTGCTCGACTGTAATATACCCGCTACTCAGCTGTTCGTACATCAAAATTATTTGCGGAACAATAAAAAACGGCTACAATCATATTTTAATCGTAAAAGGCCATGGACTTACAATATTTAGACAAAGTCAAAATCTAAAAAACAAAAAATTGTTTGCACACATTTAATTTTTGATGCGGGCGGGACTCGCACCCGTAAATGCATAATAGTTCTATTCATTTTGCAGTCCACAACTTAACCCATTTCACCACCGTACACGCACACACTATTCGGCACAATGCTGCAAGCATCGCTGCCGGCCAAAGGAGTAAAAAGTATTGATAACGTATGTAGGTTCAGCTTTTAGTGTACGAACAAATAGTTTTTATTGTAGTATATTCACTTGTCTTATAATTAACAATTTTAAATTGAACGGTGTGTATATTTTAAATACATGTTCACGGACCGAGATTCTGGCATAAAGTGTCGACTTTATCGGTAATTCTTAACGACTCGATAGTTGGTTAACCGATGTTTCATTGTGAAGTAGTTGCTGGCTTTTAATAGGGCTGACCACTCCGAGTCTCACGAACTAGTGTTTGCTCAGATCCAATTCCTACATTCGGCCCTCCTGACGCTATATTCGTCCCGAATATCTTCATATATTCTGCCACAGTTGAAGTTTTGAATGGGCCATCTCCCTCGCCTATCTTCTCAACATCATACCTGCCGTGTTTGTGGACTTTCACTACCTTATTCGGTCCAAGATATTTTCCTTTTAACTTCAATCCTACCCCGTATTGTGTACGCCCAATAGCTACTAGATCGTTCACTTTATAGATTTTTTCTGCTTTACGTTTTTTAATAAATGCTTTTTGATTTTCATTTTGTAACTTTGTGATATTATTCCTAGCCAGTGTTCGTAGTTCCTGACGCTCTTTATCTAATTCTTCAAATAATGACTCCTGCACTAACTGTTTCATCTCTGAGGAGTAACGAATATCAATACCTGTCAATAGCTTGAATGGAGTGATTTTCCTACTACGTGGTTCGGTATTGTTAATCAGATGTTGTAAGCAACCTACATACTTATACCATGAACCAGGGCTCTCCATACTCAATTTGGACAACATGGGTACAACAATCCTATGCAACCTCTCTACCTGTCCGTTTCCACGTGGAACACCTGCAGTTATCCACAAATGTTGTATGTTTTGTTTTTCGCAATATGCTTTAAAAGCATTTGCTGTCCGTCACAATTCTACATGGATTTCCGAAATTTACTGCCTGCCTTTCCAAAAAATTGATGACCTCTTCAACTCCTGTACTTTGAGTTGGATATAACCAAACGTACTTAGAAAATGTATCTACGATAACCAGAATGTGATTGTATCGCTTTTGAGTGATCTCCATTGGACCCACATGATCGATATGATAGGTAATCAATGGTGTATCTCCCTTATCAATCGGATTAAGAAATCCTTCCACACGACCTGCCTTTGTATTTACCAAAATACACTCAACGCAACTACCAACAACTCTAGCTACTTTCTCCTTAATCTTAGGAATATAATAAGACTTTTCTAATAAATCCTGAGTTCTCTTTGACCTTGTTTATGTGCGATTTGAATTATTTCTACTTCCATACCTGATGGAACCACAAGTAATTCCCTGTTGGGGTCCTTAAACAACACTTGGTTGAAAACATAAAAATCCTCATATCCTTTACTTTCAACTAGATTCTTAACCACTTTAATCCAATCGTCTGCTAATTGTGCTTCTTTTAACCTGTGAACCACACTCTCAGTCAACACATAGCAAAATACTCTGCTCAGCGCATCAACGTGCCTCATTTTCACACCAGATCTATGTTCGATCTCATAGTCAAAATCCTGCAAGTACATCGCCCACCTTGCTACTCTTAATGGAACTTCTTTCTTTTTCATTGTCATGGCAAACGCATTACAATCTGTAATTATCTTAAATTTCGTTCGCAAAACATAAACACGCCATTTAATCAACGCTCCTATAACTGCTAATTCTTCCAGCTCATATGAGTGGTATTTCTCCTCACAAGGTTTTGTTTTACGGCTCATGTACATAACTGGGTGAAACAAATTATCATACTGGTTCCTCTGAAGCATTACCGCTCCAAACCCAAACTTAGATGCATCTGTGTGAATTTCTGTAGTCGCACCATGATCATACAACTGCAAAACGGGCTTACTAACCAACGCTGCTTTTAACTGCCCAAATGCAATTTGCTGCAATTCTTTAAACTGAAACTGGCAATCTTTCCGAAGCATATCTGTCAATGGTTTTGCAATTAATGCATATCCATCAACAAACTTCCTGAATGATGTCAAGCCCAGAAATCGCTGTACTGCTTTCTTATCGCCTGGTAGAGGAAAATTAGCTACTGCTTGCGTTTTCTCATCACTGGGTCTTATAGTACCATTCTCAATCACATATCCCAGAAACTTCACCTTACTCTGCACAATTTGACACTTGCTCCAATTTATTCGCAACCCATTTTTAGCCGCAACTTCCAAAACTCTTTCTAGTTTAACTAAGCCGTCCTCAACATCATTACTTGCAATTACAATATCGTCCATATACACAACAGCATCACCACTCTTAATTAAATCTCGCATTACAGCTTGATTAAAACGAGTAAACACTGCAGGGGAGTTTTTAATTCCAAAAGGTACATATAAAAACTCAAATTGTCCTTTCTGTGTAACAAAAGATGTATACTTTTGCGACTCCTTCTCAACTGGTACATGAAAGTATCCATTAGTCAAATCTAATGTAGTAAAAACCTTAAATCCATGCAGCTTTTCAATCACACTATCCATTTGTACCATAGGAAAATTGTCCCTCAATATTTTTTCATTCAGCTTTCTATAATCACAACAGAGTCGTTTCTTTCCATTCTTTTTTGCCACTAGGACAACTGGTGAAGCATATTCTGAGGTACTCGGCTTTATGATGTTTTCCTCAAACCACTCATTAACTTGATCATCAACCACCTTCTGCTCACAATAAACTAAACGCCTTGGATGTTGATATACCGGTAACTCGTCCGTTAACAGAAGTTTCATTCGAACAGTGCTCTCTACATTGCGTCTAGGTGGATAATTGTTAACCATAGCTTTGACTTTACTAGCATGCTCTTGAGATAAGTGGGTTAAAACAATTTCATCAGCCATATTTTGTTGTTGAAAATTGGCACACAAGACTCTTTAAATAAATCTGTGAACGGTCCATCTACTTTTCCTATATTATGCATACCTTTGTCTTCGTCGACCTTTTTGCTAACCAATTTGGTACCAAACTTAGTAACATTCATATCTACGCTGTCAAGAAAAGTTCTGCCCAAAATTGAGTCAAAAGCTATATCCTCATCGGCAACTACATGGAATTCTACTTGTATTTTTATTCCATCAATGTGTACACAAGCTACAAAGCTGCCCAAAGTCACAATTTGACTTTCGCCTATACCTGGTCAAACATTTCTCTGCACCTGTCAACTTTGCATTACGAAGCTTAAGAAACACATTTCTACGAACCAAACACAAATCTGCACCTGTATCTACAAGACCTTGAAATCCAAACTGATCACATGTCACACTCTTTAATTCAAGTCCTGACTTAGTAAACATGCTTCCAGACTTTGCACGAACTTCTTCTTGAACAAGATTAGCCGCCTTCTCTCCCTTTTCAGGAAAAACAACTTTACACTGAGCAGCTCTATGCCCAGGCTGATTGCATTTAAAGCACTTGAGCTCCTTGCTAATCATTGGACAATCTTTCTTTATATGGGTCTGTTCACCACACTTGAAACATTTTCTTACATAAGTTCCTGAGCTCTCTTCATTTGTCTCAGCTTTTACTCCTGACGATCCATACTTATTAAACTGCTTAGACGAACCTCGCATCTTCTCATATGCCACAATTTGAACCTTTAATTGTCTCATAGTCTTTCCCTGAAAAAGTAATGCCTTATTCGTCCTAGAATCTGGTAATCCATTTACAAAATATTCAATTAAACTCTCATCCTCCAAGTCTATTGGCTTTGCTATCTCCATCAGTGCATACAAATACTCGTTTAATGTTTCATTCTTTTTCTGACTGCGTCTGCCCGAATTCTTCAACTAGCGACCTTTTCAAAATATTCCAATCGCGAATATCACGCTGACTGCGTATGAATGACTTCGCTGCCCCACTAAGCAACTGCTTTGCATAGATAAACAACTGCAACTGACTCCATTCGACAGAAAGTGCACATTCCTCAAGCAAATAACATCAAGGTTATTTGAACCGGAAAACTGTGACACACTACCTTCTACGTCCTTAAGTGTAAACCACGATCTATTTTGACTATTCTGGGCTGTTTCGCCTATGTCTTCAGTGTTAATCCAAGATTCACTTACACTTTCTCCTCTATTTCGATTAGTATGTGCTGGGTTGTTTCTTCTACACTAGCAAACGATACATCATCCTGACCCTGATGCTGTTCTACATCCACTAAGTCTTCGGTCAATTGCAAACCATAATAAGCCAATAACTTATTCTGCAAGTCTGTCTTTAATCCAGATGAATTAATTTTTAAGGCCACCAACTTATCACGCAACTGCGCAACTCTCAATGCCAAGATCTCGTTTCGCTCCATATTACTGAAATTTAAATTATCTGTACTAAAACTTATTAATCATAAATCAAATTTGTTTTGGTTCAGCTTACTTAAACTTATTTAACATTAGTCAATTTCAAACTTTTAACAACTGTCCACACTCACTGTTATTACAGTGACTCTCCAACTTAACATTATGTTAAATATTCTCAAGCTGAAAAATTTTTAATTTTAACTGCCAAAATGACGTTCTTGTCTGTTTGTCTTACACAGCTTCTTCTACGCAAACCAAATCCGCCGCTCACCAATACCAGCACAAAATTCCCAAAAAATTTCCCGATGCTGCTGTCCGTTTGATTTTTGCCACAATCTGGCGCCAAGTGCCCTTCCTCGAGCTCTCCAACGTTGACTCTGATTATCCACAATGCTCCAGACTCTGATTCTGCTCACTGTTCCCGCATTACCACGGTCTTCCAGATTCTGCGTTGCTTACACAGCTTAACCACGGTCCTCCAGATTCTGCGTTATTATTGACGACTCGTCTATGAAACTGTCGCACGTTCCAAACTTTATCTGTGTCCCACAGCGCCGTGTTGCAAATCCTGCATAGCTGCCTGCTCACCAAAGTTGCCGTGCCGACTTCACAGATTAATCCCGTCGTAATTGACTTGGTGCTCTCGTCTTTTGCCAAATCTCGCCGTTTGATTGTAAGTTACTGAAAGTTGCTAGCGTTATTTAATTTTAGTAACACAAGTTTGTTTCTCTAGAATTGTGCCTCTTTCGGCGTCTTAATTTATTTTTGTTTTCAATTTCACAATGCTTGTGCTTTTCTGTTAGGCTCGACACACGCACATTATTTTTACACACACACAGTTTCAATGTTAAGTTTTTGACAAGCTTATATCCCGGTTCAGCCCCCAAAATTTGTAGGTTCAGCTTTTAGTGTACGAACAAATAGTTTTTATTGTAGTATATTCACTTGTCTTATAATTAACAATTTTAAAATCAATGGTGTGTATATTTTAAATACATGTTCACGGACCGAGATTCTGGCATAAAGAGTCGACTTTATCGATAATTCTTAACGACTCGATAGTTGGTTAACCGATGTTTCATTGTGAATTAGTTGCTGGCTTTTAATAGGGCTGACCACTCCGAGTTTCACGAACTAGTGTTTGCTCAGATCCAATTCCTACACGTATAACTTTTATTCAGGTACCAAAAAAATCCAAGATTTATCACTTTTACTTAACAGTAAAAATAATAATTCTACCTGTTGAGGACTGTAAATCGAATTCCTGCATGTAAATAACGATGTGTGACCTTTTAATACCTCTTTATATACTTGAATGGAAAGTGTTCTAGAGCACTCTAACTTTTGATAAATTTTGTTAATAAAAACGACCGATAGGTTCTATGGCATCTATACGATGTATCGGTCCGTACCGGCTCGTTCTGACTTATTTACAGCGGGCAGCAATAAGAAATATGTATACAAAGTTTCATGAAGGTAGCTCAAAAAGGGAGGCCACAACTTTTTTTTGGAAAAAATAAGAAAAGTTCGATCTCCCCCACCATGACACGCATACATGCGGAAGCGAACCTTGGACCTATTACCTAAGAGGTTACGCAAATTTTTCCAAAGATACATTATGAGACATTCGGAAATTCTTGCACGACAAAAACAAAGTCTGAATGGATGATTCGTGTTGTTGCTAATTATTCTCATAACTTAAACATACAATTAAATAAAAAATAAAACAAGTAAGAAAGCTACAGTCGAGTGGGCTCGACTGTAATATACCCGCTACCCAGCTGCTGGTACATCAAAATTATTTGCGGGACAATAAAGAACGGCTACAATCATATTTTAACCGTAAAAGGCCATGGACTTACAATATTTATGCAAAGTCAAAATCTAAAATAAAAAAATAATTTTTTTGCACACATTTAATTTTTGATGCGGGTGGGACTCTAACCCGTAAAGGGTTTTCCAATAAGAGGTGTTATTTTGATATTCAAATAAAAATAGCATTTTTTGAGATAAATGATCGGATGTTTATTTCATTATGAATAGGAAGGTATGCCATTAATTATGGAACACAACATTAGCCAAATGGTCACCATGACCACGCTTACAAATCCATATCCTTTTCATGAATTTTTCCATAACCAAATCGCAAAGTGACTGCCCTATGTCCTCGATAGCGTCACGAATTCCATCTTTGAGGTCTTGAATCGACGCAGGGCTGTTGGCGTAGACCTTATATTTCACGTGGCCCCAATGGAAGAAGTCACAAGGTGTTAAATCACAAGATCTCGGTGGCCAATTGTCACCTCTCCGAGCGATAACACGGTCCGGAAACTTTTCCCGTAAAAAAGCGATGGTTTCATTGGTTGTGTGGCACGTAGCGTCGTCTTGTTGAAAGTAAACGTTGTCCAGATCAATACCATCCAATTCCGGCCATAAAAAATCATTAATTATCTCTCGATAGCGCAATCCATTGACCGTAACTGTCGCTCCAGCCTCATTTTCGAAAAAGTAAAGTCCAATAACCCCGCCGGACCATAAACCGCACCAAACAGTCACGCGTTGAGGATAGAGAGGCTTTTCAACAATAACTCTTGGGTTTTCCGAGCCCCAGATGCGACAGTTTCGCTTGTTGACGTAGCCTCCGAGGTGGAAAATGGCCTCATCAGTCAAGATAATTTTTCGATGGAATTCCGGATCATTTTCATGCATTTCAACGACCCAATCAGCAAAGGACCTTGTTGATGATCGCCCGGCCTGAGTTCTTGTGTTAACTGAACTTTATAAGCCTTAAGACCCAAGTCTTTATGCAAAATACGGTGTAATGACGTTTGTGGATGTCTAATTTCAAAAAACGACGAGGAATGGACAAACCTGGGTTTTTTTCAACACTTTCGGCAACAACAGCAATATTCTTAATTGTTCTTGAGCGACGTGCACTGGTTTTACTTTTCACATCACTAACTTATCCCAACAGCTCGAATTTTCCCACCAATTTCTGTATTGCGGTCCGAGAAGGTGCTTCACGACGACCGAAAAATATTTTCGTTTTACGAACCGACTCTGCCAAATTTTCACCATATTTATAGTGAATTTTGATAATTTCATTGTTGAAGCGTGTATCGTACAATTTTTATTAATGGCGTAGTTTCTAATTGTCAAATGTCAAAAAATTGCAGCTTCAACAGTGACACCTACCGGAATAGCGGGCTATTCAAAATAACACCTCTTATTGGAAAACCCTGAAGTTCTGTTCGTTTAGCAGACCACAACTTAACCCATTTCACCACCGTACACGCACACACTATTCGGCACACTATTCACACTATTCGGCACTGCAAGCAGCGCTGCCAGTAAAAGGAGTAAAAAGTATTGAAAACGTATAACTTTTATTCAGGTTCCAAAAATTCCAAGATTTATCACTTCAACAGTGAAAATAATAATTCTACCTGTTAAGGACTATAAACCGAATACGTGCATGTAAAAAACGATATGTGCCCTTTTAATACCTCATTATATACTTGAATGGAAAGTGTTCTGGAGCACTCTACCTTTTGATAAATTTTGTTAAGAAAAACGACCGATAGGTTCTATGGCATCTATACGATGTATTGGTCCGTACCGGCTCGTTCCGACTTATTTATAGCGGGCAACAATAAGAAACAAGTATACAAGGTTTCATGAAGGTAGCTCAAAAAGGGAGGCAAAATCATTTTTTTGGAAAAAATAAGAAAAGTTCGATCGCCCCCACCATGACACGCATGCATGCTGAATCGAACCTTGGACCCATTACCTAAGAGGTGCACTACTTCTCCATTCGGCCATTAAGCCATTACGCGAATTTTGCCAAAGTTACATTATGAAACTATTCGGAAATTCTTACACGACAAAAACAAAGTCTGAATGCATGATGCGTTTTGTTGTTGTTATTTATTCTCATAACTTAAACATACAATTAAATAAAAAATAAAAATAAAAAAATATAAGAAAAAGATGCGCTCTAACAGTCGCACACAGCTGATTTAAGAGGCTGTCACTTCTTCACTTGTTAACTAAGTTCATTGTGAGCCATTAAAAAATTTTTAAATAAAATGCACGACCACCAATTAATGCATGTTCAAAAATTAAAGTAAAAGTTCGTAAAAAAAAAAAAAGCTTAAGCGGCATGAACTGGGAATCAAACCACGGGCCTGTCGGTTCAGGAGTTCATCCCTTTTCCACTAAGCTACTGACACTGTTATCCAACAACTGCAAAAATTTGCATTGTCAGGCATTCTTATTATCTCCTGTACAAATAAAGAATTTGCGCTGCCTGCAGCGCTGCTTACAGCTATGGAAAAGCAGCGATCATCTGGCTAGCTATAGTTATCATGTAAACCGAAAATGAACAATATGGCATCAAAATTGCGCTTGATCAGCGTGCAATAGTAACACATTTTGTCACCAAATTTGGTAGTTTTAGCTCTTATAATAGCTGAGATCTAGATTTTCACACGGACAGACAGACGGACATGGCTATATCTACTCGGCTATTGATCCTGAGCCTGGGGTCGGAGCTGTCTCCTTCTGCCTGTTACATACATTTTCGGTTTGAACAAAGTTATAATACCCTCCTACTCTATGAGTAGCGGATAGAATTATGTTAGCTGTTAGAAAAATTATTTTTTGTAAGCAAAACTTTGTTTAAACAATTTCAATAATTTCAAAAACTCCCAAGGCCCTTCTATTACCACAATTATAGGTTTGTATATTTCAGTGGCTTAAATTTATTTTGCGGTACTTCGCATAATTTTCGTAGCCAGCCCCTATAAGAGCGCCATCATCGGCTGCCTCCGCATGGCATCTCGTAGCAGATTCTCGGCAAAGGCTTCTTCCATCTTGCCACGAGTATCACTCGCATATATTGCACTTACCATAGCCATCGCCATCGCCATCGTCACCGACATCACCACTCTCATGATGTATTAAAGTACTAAAAATACGAATACCGTTAGAAATTTGCGCTGATTTTGAGACTGATTGTAAGGACGTTCATAGCCGATTGCTGAATGACCGACGACAACTAAAGCAATTGTATAACATTAACATTTCGACTGCCGCTAAATGGAGATGGATAAAAAGTGACGTAGCCAATGCTACGTCCTTGTCTCCGGCCTGCTTTGGTCTGCTCTCCCGACCTTAAATTAAATTTAATTGCGTCAAAATTTAATTCCAAAAAAAAAATCGATAATCTGTTCAAAGACCTGAGAAGGTTCTTTCGTTTATCAATATCCCTTGTACTTATTGCGATCTTATCGAATCTTGTGTACTTGTGTTCTCCTCTCGTTCATCCAGGACGATGAGAAAGTGGACATTATGCGCAAGGCAGATGTTTGACACCCAAAAGACGGGCTTCATCAAGACGCTGCGACTGAAGACCACACTGAATAGCAAGGGTCAGATGGGGTGGCAGCAATAGCGCCCGTGGTAAAAACGCCCGCGGGCGTTATTTCACCAAAAAAAAAATGCAATAAAGCCCGAAAATCTTATTTTACAAATTTCGTGGGCATTATTTCACGAAAATTCCGGTCTTTTCAAATTATGCCATGCCATGATTAAGCCAAACCAAATTAAAGAAATGGTTTTAAAACTTAAAAATGATTTTCAAAATCTACCAAAGGTCTCCCACAGTGATTTAAAAAAATTTATAAATTATTATGAAAAAGAATGGATGATTTAGGTAAGAAAAAAATTTTAAATATAACATAAAATACAACATTAAATCATTTTAGATTACACCTTCCTTGGGTGGCTGCAATAGCGCCCGTGGTAATAACGCCCGCAGGCGATATTTCACTCAAAAAAGTGCAGTAACGCCCGCGGGCGTTATTGCAAAAAAAAATTGAAATAAGGCCCACGAAAATTGTGAAATAAAGTCCGCGTATGTTATTACACAAAAAAAAAAATGCAATAAGGCCCGCGAATCTTATTTCACAATTTTCGTGGGCGTTGTTTTACAAAAAAAGCAATAACTCCCGCAATATTTATTAAAAATAAATTGTGATTTGCTCCGGAACAGATCAAGAATCAAGATCAAGAATTTTTAAAATAAAAATTTATTAATTGGGCTTTTTGCCTTATAATAAGTGAATTCTGAAAGTAACATTGAAAAATTATTCCAGGAATTAAAGGATAATTGTCTTCCAAATCAATTAACAAAATTATGAACAAATTTTAAAATGATTTTTTACGATTTGCCTGCAATATGGGCAGAGCAGTTCGGACTTATTTTTTTTAGATTTATCAATCAAAGTTGTGCAACATTGGCCACAAATTTTAAAATTAATGCATGGGGATAGCAAGATATTTTCGGTGCAAATAATGCACATCAAGACAGTAATCATTTGACTGAGTGCAAAATTATCGTCCGGATCCTCCAAGTCGTCCTGTTCGACGACTTCACTTGGGTCGACTTCTTCGTTTTCTTTAGGTAGTTTTAAGTTTCACTCCAAAAAATCATTTTGCCTGTTGGTCATGCACTTAAAAAAATATTCAAGTGATATTCTTCCCACCATTAGATCTGCTGTTAAGCTTTGTAAGCGCTTTTCCCGGGTCTGTTGCATTTTTCGCTTTTTAGGTAGCGCATCCATTACCCCATCTGTTGCGTTCTTCAGTTTTTCTGCTGTATTCAAATTCAAAAAAATTGCCATGTTTTTTTACTTTTCTGGCTAATATGGAATTAAAAGACTCCAAAGAGCTGGTTGTTTTCATATTTTCTCCATAAACCGAAAATGCGGAAGGTGTAATCTTAAAATATTTAATGTTGTATTTTATGTTACCTTAATCATCCATTCCTTTTCATAATAATTTATAAATTTTTAAACCCGCTACTCATAGAGTAGAAGGGTATTATAACTTTGTTCAAACCGAAAATGTATGTAACAGGCAGAAGGAGACACCTCCGACCCCATAAAGTATATATATTCTGGCTCAGGATCAACAGCCGAGTCGATATAGCCATGTCCGTCTGTCCGTCTGTCTGTCCGTGTGAAAATCTAGATCTCAGCTATTATAAGAGCTAGGACTACCAAATTTGGTGACAATATGTGTTATTATTGCACGCTGATCAAGTTTATTTTGGATTTTGGCCACGCCCCCTTCCGCCCCCGTAATTCGATAAAACATTGATTACAAGCGCAATTTTGATGCCATATTGTTCATTTTCGGTTTACATGATAACTATAGCTAGCCAGATGAATTTGGTAACAATCGGATAATAAACACAGAAGTTATTCAGCTTAACGTTTTCCATAGCTGTAAGCAGCGCTGCCGGCAGCGCTGCTTGCAGCATTGTGCCGAATCGTGTGTGCGTGTACGGTGGTGAAATGGGTCAAGTTGTGGACTGCACAACGAACAGTACTATTATGCATTTACGGGTTCGAGTCCCGCCCGCATCAAAAATTAAATGTGTGCAAAAATGTTTTTTTTTTTATTTTAGATTTTGACTTTGCATAAATATTATAAGTCCCTAGCCTTTTACGGTCAAAATTTGATTGTAGCCGTTTTCTTGTTCCGCAAATAAATGATGTACAAGCAGCTGGGTAGCGGGTATATTACAGTCGAGCACACTCGACTGTAGCTTTCTTACTTGTTTTAGATCACTGTGGGATACCTTTGGTAGATTTTGAAAATCATTTTTAAGTTTCAAAACCATTTCTTCAACTTGGTTTAGCTTAACCAATGGCAAAATTTAAAAAGACCGAAACCACATGATTCTTTTTTAACAATTTTCCAAATCCTTTTATTTTTAAAATCTTTTTTCTTAAAGCTTGGCAATAATGAAACCAGCAGCCCTTTAGAATTGTTTTCAATGCCTTTCGGAGACCCAACTCGTAGTCAGTCATAAAACTGTGCGGCTCCAATTTTAAAATATTTTGATTAATGAAACCAAAAAGGTGTTGATAAGAATAAAGATGAATGGAAAAGATTTAAAAAATTTCAAAATGTTATATGGTGATAAAACCGGCATTTATACTTACTTACCTGGTGAATAAATTGAAAATGAATTATAAGCAATTGCTTATATCCGCACGATGGCACTATATCAAAAGTTCCATCAATCAAATAACACCGTTCGCCCTCAATTTTCGAAATGATTTCCAATATACTTGGCAATGCAAATACAGAATACGCGAAATCATCTTCCACAATTGTATGTTTATAGAAAGGTTAGTTGTTGTGCTTTGAAAAGCCATATTCCGCCAGATAAGCCTTATTTTCAAAAAACTCTTTGGTTTCGACAGGTGTTGTTGGATTTGTAGGCATTTTTTCTTTTCTAATATTATAAAGTTGCCTTAGAACTTTAGGGAAGTGCACCGAAGATGAAGCATCTCTAGAATTCTGGCATGCTTCGTCAAATATTTGTTTAATACTTTCTCTTTTAGGCTTTTTGACACACAATGAGATTTGATGTCATTTAAAAGTTTTTAATAAGGTCTTCTGGTGGCGCATGGTTATGATAGTAGTTAAAACTGAGTTGGCTGCATACATTATTAAACAGATTAACTGTCACACCACACATTTCAATATACCACTTTTTGATACACTTTTTAACTTAATTAACTGATTTTCATCACTCAAATATAATAATTTTGAGGTCTTTCGAAAACCAGCAACGAAAGAAAATTTTTTGTTATACACCTCCATCACGTGCGACTGCCAAATTTATGACATCAATTCAAAGCAGAGACGAAAATCTGTGTGTTTTCAATGTAAAACACCGAATAACTGTAAATTTATCGCTACTTGTCATCAGAGACAAGACAAATTTTGCAGATTTTAAAATATTTTGGGCGTTATTGCATTTTATTTTGTTGCAAAAATGCCCGGGGGCGCTATTGCAGCCACCCGAAAATTATATGTGTTGTTTATTATATTTCTTTGAAAAACACGTTTACCAATAACAGTTTTCTTAATCTGATTTTTTGCACAACCTTGAAAAATCCATGGTCTTATACAGTCAACACTTGACTGTAGTCGTTCTTATTTGTTTTTCATAATCTTATAAAATCCATGGTCTTATACAGTCACTGTAGCCGTTCTTATTTGTTTTTCATAATCGTATAAAATCCATGGTCTTATACAGTCACTGTAGCCGTTCTTACTTGTTTTTCATAATCTTATAAAATCCATGGTCTTATACAGTCAACACTTCACTGTAGCCGTTCTTACTTGTTTATTATGATTGCCTCCGGCTTTTTGCGTATTCGTGTAGTTGCAACCCTGGTCTAATGACCTGATCGGCTTTTTAGGTGGGCACACTGATGAGATCATAAATCTTCTTATGTGTTGTTGCTGGAGATGCTGAAGGAGCTAAGTTCTCCACTTCTGCAGCTCCGCGGTTGCTTAATATTTCCGTCAACATCTGTGGGATGGCTTACACTACTCTCTCTCTCTCTTAGCCTCAGTGATTGAGATTAGAGCTCCCCGCTCCGTGATTCCCACTCTTCTAATGGGAGACCTAGACATCCTGGCGCTTCTCCTGAATGGGTGCTCCACGTCGGGGGCAGTGCCCCCTGCAGAGCTATCCATATATTGGCAAGTATGAACGTCGATATCTCACTAAAAGCTAGACACACTAAAATTGATATAATGGTGCCTTTTTCCATACGCAGATCAAGTTTATTTCAAACTTGAGGTGCCACGCCCACCGCCCACGCAAATCTAAAATTTACGAATATTAAGGAAAGTATTGCAGTTACAGACACTAAATTTGCCATGATGGTTCTTGTAAATCATGCGCAGATGAAGTTTATTTCAAATTTGAAGTGCCACGCCAACCGCCAACGCAAATCGATAATTTTTATACCCGCTACTCATAACCGAAAATGTATGTAACAGGCAGAAGGAGACATCTCCGACCCCATAAAGTATAATAATAATATTCTGGCTCAGGACCAACAGCTTAGTCGATATAGTCATATCCGTCTGTCCATCTATCCGTCTGTCGGTCCGTGTGCAAATCTAGATCTCAGCTGGTTTAAGAGCTAGGACTACCAAATTTGGTGACTATGTGTGTTATTATTGCACCCTGGTCAAGTTTTTTTTTAATTTTGACGACGCATCTTCCGCCTCCGTAAATCGAAAAAAATGAATTACAGGCGCAATTTTGATGCCATATTGTTCATTTTCGGTTTATGTGATGACTATAGCTAAATAGCTATATTCAGATAATCTCTGAAAATTTGGTAACAATCGGATTATAAACACAAAAGTTATTCAAGTCAACGTTTTCCATAGCTGAAAGCTGCGCTGCCAGCACCTATTTTTTAAATTAGATCTGTCTTTGAATAGCGCCATCTACATGTAAAAAACATCATAGCATTCAGCTGTACACACGCTACGGATGAAACGAAGCATCGTGACGATGACGTCCCGATATGCTGCAAAGGCGCAAGCAATGTAACTATGGAAAACGTTTAGATAAATAACTTCTGTGTTTATTGTTATAATTGATTCGAACTTAACGATTTCCAAAGGACCCTCTGAAGTAAAAGAAAACTCAGCCTTTAGTTTTAAATCATATAAAACAAACAAGAAACTCAAACACACACACACAAATCGAATTATCTTTAAGAAAACATAATATCTTACTAACACACTTTAAACATAATAAGAAATAAGCACCATAATTTGCTCCCTTGAGTTATCTTAAATTAGACCCATTCTTAATGCGGATTTACTTAGCGTTATATGGCTAACGCGAATAACCTGATCAGGACATCAATACTTAATGCTTGTAGACAAACAATCAGACGACAGGAGGAACAAAACTTAATAGAAATATGGTCAAAAACATAGACAGAGCTGCATTAGCAGCAACTGCGAGTGAAATCCTAGAACAATAATTGCTAGGTTTGTTGAGATGTCAAAATTCTTCGGAAGAATTCGCGAACGTAACAGACCAGGTAATTGCCCCATAATATGCAGGGAACTTAGGCGATGTAGACAGAATGCCGGATATAACTATCCGAGACTTTTCAGGTGATCCTTCAGAGATCAGCTCATGGAAGAATGGTGTAGACCGTATCTTAGAAGAGTACAGTGCTTTTCAGGGTACCCCAAAATACTAGGGTATCTTACACACCATACGTAATAAGATTGTAGGAGACTGACATGACACTAAAATCCTACAATACCCCATTGAATAACACCCCATTTGGCAATTTCGAAATGTCTGACTTTTCATTACGCAGATAAACGCGACGTTAACACCTTAGAATATAAAATGAGAAAGCTTATACAAGGAGCTAACAAATCGATGGAAGAATTCCATCAAACAGTTTATAAGCACCTTTCCCTAATCCTTAACAAGATCGGTTGTATGGAGTTAGGAAGAGAAGCAGATCTGCAGAACTACTGGGAATCAAAGAACCAGTAGACTTTCCCTCAGCAATACACCCTTGCCTCAAATTAGAAAACCAGAACTTTAGGGCAAGACATGCAATAAACATGGGACAGACAAGACAGTTTAGGATTTAGACTTCAAAGCCGCCACCTGCTCCTCGCAGTACTTTGTTTATCAATAGAGAATTCCTGCTTCAAGAACTCAACATTACCAAATGCCACAACAACCACCGACCGCTTTACCACGACAAAATTTAAAAACCTTCGGTTACCAGCTTGCACAGCCAACAGCTCCACCTTTTCAGAAGGCAATTCCCGCCGCAACAGTTAGGGCCCAATTAATTGTCACAGTCTGTCATTGTCAATGGAGTCTCAGTGGGTCGTGTTCAAAGACAATTAAAACAACAAAGAAAGCTTACCTTCGACACGCCGAAGGTTGTATACCATTCCAACAACTCCATATATTAAATCGGCTGCTATGTTGACAGCTTTTAAACGCCTATACGATATATCGGTGCGTTCCGGCTCCTTCCGACTTATTTAGAGCGTGCAGTAATAAGAAGCATGTATACCAAATTTCATCAAGATAGCTCTAAAACTGAGAGACTAGTTTGCGTTGTAACAGACGGACGGTCTGACGGACGGGCGGACAGACGGACATGGCTAGTTCGACTCCCCTCTTGAGGCTGATTAAGAATATATGATCTCTCCTAAGGTGCGTTGCAAACTTCTGGCCAAAATTAATATACCATCTGCAATGGTATAAAAATAGGTTGTGCGGTACTGAACCATTTACAGCGTTACCAAAAACCTATCAAGGTTTAACTTAAGTATTCTCTGACCATTCGCGGATTTTTATACCCACTACTCATAGACTAGAAGGGTATTATAACTTTGTTCAAACCGAAAATGTATGTAACAGGCAGAAGGAGACACCTCCGACCCCATAAAGTATATATATTCTTGCTCAGGATCAACAGTCGAGTCGATATAGCCATGTCCGTCTATCTGTCCGTGTGAAAATCTACTTCTCAGATATTATAAGAGCTAGGACTACCAAATTTGGTGAAAATATGTGTTATTATTGCACGCTGATCAAGTTTATTTTGGATTTTGGCCCCGCTGCCGGCAGCGCTGCTGGGTAGCGGGTATAATACAATCGAGCACACTCGACTGTAGCTTTCTTACTTGTTTTATACCATTCGACCATTGAAAATTGTCAAAAATGGTATACTATGTTTGTGCAAAAGTATGTAACAGGCAGAAGGAGACATGATAGATCCCATAAAGTATATGTATTCTGGCTCAGGATCAACAGCCGAGTCGATTGGGCCATGTCCGTTTGTCTGTCTGTCTGTCCGTCTGTCTGTATGAACGTCGAGATCTCAGCTATTACAAAAGCTAGAGACACTAAATTTAACATGATGGTTCCTATATACCATACGCAGATCAAGTTTATTTCAAATTTGCAGTGCCACGCCCACCGCCCACGAAAATCGATCATTTACGAATATTAAGGACGTATTTACGTTGTCCGCGTCATTACAGCATATCTTCTGCATCGTTTTAGCCTTTGTGTATGTGTCTGTATGTGTGTGTGAGAGCGACTTAGTACTAGTTAGTGCAAGCAAATGATAGTACAGGTGGCAACACTGCGAGAGTTGTAAAACGGTGGATAGGTCAGTCGGTCTTTCAGAAACGATCGGTTGAGTCGGACAGTCGTTGAAAGTAGAAAAAGTGTTGCGTGAAGCTCTATCAGAGTTTGTCAAATCAAGTTTATTCACACAGTTGTCCTTTCTCTTAATCTTAACTTTGCTTCATTAAATAATATCATTAAACAACAACCAATATTTAAATAAATATTACATTTGGGGGCTTAACCACCGAGTTAAGGTAAAACAATGTAAATAATTTCCCTTATTGTGAAATTGCGTCAGAAACTGAAAAATTGCGTCAGAAACTGAAAAATCGCTGTGTATGTGTTTGCGTTGCTTCGAAGAAAAGTAACATTAAAAAACAGACAGAAAAATGCCAAGCACCTGCAAGAAAGAGAGGAAGAAGAAAACAAGTATGAAAGCGTGTGCTCGACTGTAATATACCCGCTTCTCAGCTGCACGTACATCAAAATTATTTGCGGAACAATAAAGAACGGCCACAGTCATATATTGACCGTAAAAGGCCATGGACTTACAATATTTAGGCAAAATCAAAATCTACAATAAAACAACTAAGAAAGCTACATTCGAGTGTGCTCGACTGTAATATACCCGCTACCCAGCTGCTCGTACATTAAAATTATTTGCGGAACAATAAAGAACGGCCACAGTCATATTTTGACCGTAAAAGGCCATGGACTTAAAATTTTTTTTGCAAAGTCAAAATCGAAAATAAAAAAATAATTTTTTGCACACATTTAATTTTTGATGCGGGTGGGACTCGAACCCATAAATGCATAATAGTTCTGTTCGTTATGCAGTCCACAACTTAACCCATTTCACCACCGTACACGCACACACGATTCGGCACAATGCTGCAATGAGTAAAAGTATTGAAAACTCATAACTTTTACTCAGGTACCAAAAAAATCCAAGATTTATCAAGATCCAAGATTTATCACTTAAACAGTAAAAATAACAATTCTACCTGTTGAGGACTATAAATCGAATACCTGCATGTAAAAAACGATATGTGCCCTTTTAATACCTCTTTATATACTTGAATGGAAAGTGTTCTAGAGCACTCTACCTTTTGATAAATTTTGTTAAAAAACGACCGATAGGTTCTATGGCATCTATACGATGTATAAGTCCGTACCGGCTCGTTCCGACTTATTTACAGCGGGCAGCAATAAGAAAAATGTATACAAAGTTTCATGAAGGTAGCTCAAAAAGGGAGGCAAAAACTTTTTTTGGAAAAATTAAGAAAAGTTCGATCTTCCCAACCATGACACGCATGCATGCTGAATCGAATCTTGGACCCATTACCTAAGAAGTCCACCCGTTATCCATCGGCCATTAAGCCATTACGCAAATTTTGCCAAAGTTACATTATGAGACCATTCGGAAATTCTTGCACAACAAAAACAAAGTCTGACAGCATGATGCGTGTTGTTGTTGCTATTTATTCTCATAACTTAAACATACAATTAAATAAAAAATAAAAAAATATAAGAAAAACCTGCGCTCTAACAATCACACACAGCTGATTTAAGAGACTGTCACTTCTCCACTTGTTAACTAAGTTAATTGTGAGCACGACCACCAATTAATGCATATTTAAAAATTATAGTATAAGTTCTTAAAAAAAAAAAGAAAAAGCTTAAGCGCCATGAACTGGGAATCGAACCACGGGCCTGTCGGTTTAGGAGCTCATCGCTTTTCCACTAAGCTACTGACGCTGTTATCCAACAACTGCAAAAATTTGCATTGTAAGGCATTTTTATTATTTCCTGTATAAATAAAGAATTTGCGCTGCCGACAGCGCTGCTTACAGCTATGGAAAACGTTAAGCTGAATAACTTCTGTTTATTGTTACTTGTTAATTATCCGATTGTTACCGAATTCAGAGATCATCTGGCTAGCTATAGTTATCATGTAAACCGAAAATGAACAACATGGCATCAAAATTGCGCTTGTAATCAATTTTTTTTCGATTTACTGGGGCGAAAGGGCGCGTGGCCAAAATCCAAAATAAACTTGATCAGCGTGCAATAATAACATATTTTGTCACCAAATTTTGGTATTTCTAGCTCTTTTAATAGCTGAAATCTAGATTTTCACACGGACAGACAGACGGACAGACGGACATGGCTATATCGACTCGGCTGTTGATTCTGAGCCAAAATATATGTACTTTATGGGGTCGGAGGTGTCTCCTTCTGCTTGTTACATACATTTTCGGTTTGAACAAAGTTATAAAACCCTTCTACTCTATGAGTAGCGGGTATAATTACGCCGAAACACCAAAAACGTTGCGACAAACAAATACACAATCACAAGAGAAACAAGTAATAAAAGCTACAGTCGAGCGCATTCACCTAGTTTCGAAAGAAATTATCAGACTTTTATTTCCTGAGCAAAAGTTCATATGCCACCTATTGTTAAAATTACATATATTTTTAAATAGCACGATCTACATATAAAAAAACGTCATGGCAATCAGCTTTACACACGCTACGGCTGAATCGAAGCAACGCGGCGATGACGTCACGCCATGTTGCAAAGGCACAATCAGCGGAACTACGGAAAACGTTGAATTGAACAACTTTTGTGTTTATGATCCGATCGGCTTGAAATTTGGAACTTAATACTTTCGTCACAAAGCTAACTCAAAAATGTATTTAACAATTTTTAGAGGAGGTGGGCGTGGCACCTCAAAGCTTATGATGTGTATAGACAGACGGACAGGGCTCAATCGACTCGGCTAGGTATCCTGAGCAAGAATATATATACTTTGTAGGGTCTGCCACGCCTCCTTTTGCCTGTTACATACATTTCCACAAACTCAATATAAGTACAATTACAATAAATAATTGAGCTGCTGTCGTACAAGTCGCACAAAATACTCCAAAGTCTCAATGAAGGGCTTTGGTAAAGTTGTGGCAGATTTTGACGGCGAGTCTGTTCCGATCGAAAATTGGATTAAGAACTTTGAGTTGAATGCTGATTCCTATGGGCTACACGAAAGAAAACAAGTAAGGAAAGCTACAGTCGAGCGTGCCCGACCGTAATATACTATTATACTATTCGACCAACTTCGTAGTTGCACTAACTAGTATTAACTCGCTCTCACACACAAATACAGACACACACACGAAGGCTAAAGCGATGCAGACGATATGCTGTAATGACGGGGACAACGGAACTATGAAAAACGTTTTCTTTAATAACTAATACCCATAATTTTGGGAATGGGTACATATTATCAACATCTTTACGTGTTCTAAAGCAGAAATCTGTAGCCTAAATAATTTCCTTAATATTCGTAAATTATCGATTTGCGTGGGCGGTGGGCGTGGCACCTCAAATTTGAAATAAATTTCATCGGCGCATGTTTCTTAGAAACCATCATGCCAAATTTGGTGTTCGTAACTGTAATACTTTTATTAATATTCGTAAATTATCGATTTGCGTGGGCAGTGGGCGTTGCACCTCAAATTTGAAATAAATTTTATCTGCGCATAATTTATAGGAAATTATCATCATTCCAAATTTTGGTGTCTGTAACTGTAATACTTTCCTTAATATACGTAAATTATCGATTTCCCTGGGCGGTGGGCGTGGCACTCCAAATTTGATATAAACTTGATCTGCGTATGATATACAGAAACCATCATGTCAAATTTGGTGTCTCTAGCTTTTGTAATAGCTGAGATCTCGACGTTTATACAGACAGACAGACAGACAGACAGACGGACAGACGGACATGGCCCAATCGACTCGGCAGTAGATCCTGAGCCAGAATTTATATACTTTATGGGGTCTGCCATGTCTACTTCTGCCTTACATACTTTTGCACAAACTTAGTATACCTTTTTCAATGTTCGAATGGTATAAAAATGTGCGCAAGCGCGATCAAAAATTACAAAGACGGCACAGTTGTTCTTGGAATCGAAGCTGATAGGCTCGTATGAAGAATTGAATGCAGCGCTGATAACTGAGTTCAAACGAAAATTGGGAAGTGCAGAAAAACACGAGAAAGAGGCAAATAGGAAAACTGTAAATGGAGAGTTTCCATGAATACGTCTTGCAGATGAAGAAAAATGCCGCGCTGGATCAAGGTGACGGTCCAAGGTTGTAACACGTTATGTTGTGAATGGACTAAGCATCAAAAGCGAATACAAATTTATAATGCATACCTGTAAAACATATAATGGAAGTAGTAGATAAGCGCAAGACCAAACAAGTTAGAAAGCTACAGTCAAGTGTGCTCGACTGTAATATACCAGCTACCCAGCTGCTCGAATATGAAAATTATTTGCGAAACAATAAAGAATGGCTGCAATCATATTTTGACTATGGACTTACAATATTGATACAAAGTCAAAATCTAAATTCGGTACTCGAACCTGTAAATGCATAATAGTACTGTTCGTTTTGCTGTCCACCACTTAGCTCCATTAGCGTGCAGTAATAACACATTTTGTCACCAAATTTGGAAGTCATAGCTCTTATAATAGCTGAGATCTGGATTTTCACACCTACAGACGGACATGGCTATATCGACTCGGCTGTTGATCCTGAGCGAGAATATATATACTTCATGGGGTCGGAGATGTCTCCTTCTGCCTGACATACAAATGACATACATTTTCGGTTTGAACAAAGTTATAATACTGTTCTACTATATGAGTAGCGGGTATAAAAAGCAGTTTTATGTCAGTGGACAGCAATAAAATAATAACAAGAATAGCTAGTTGCTTCAATTATGGATCGACTAAATATATGAAGAAAGATTGTATTGTTGGTACGAAGTCCTTTAAGTGTGGTGCTGCGGGTCATATATTGACAAGTTGCCTGCAGTCAGTGAAATTGGTGCAAGTGGTAAAGAATTCTAAACGGTTGAAAAACATTGTACTAAATGGTATTGAAGTTTCGTGCCTGGTTGACGGTCGTTCGACCACCTACTTAAAGCTTAGCCAGCAGAACCGTCGTAGTGAAGAAGAAAGACGGCACTTACATAATCTGTATTGACTATCGCCAATTAAACATCATGGTGCTCAAGGGTTGCTTCCCTGCGCTCTGAGAAACTACAAGCCGCCTAGGTGTTTGTGTCATTGGACTTAAATACCAGTGATTTTCACGTCCCAATAGAAGAATCAAGTCAAAACATGTAAGAACGGCTACAGTCAAGTGTTGACTGTATAAAACCATGGATTTTTCAAGGTTATGAAAAAAATCAGATTTTGAAAACTGTTATTGGTAAACGTGTTTTTCAAAGAAAAATAATAAACAACACATATTATTTTCAGTTAGACGCTAAGCAGTCCAAGCAATTGGAAAAAACACTGCTTGCTTGCTTGTAGTGGGTGCAGTGCAAATCTATATGAAACGTTGAATAACTTTTATGTTCATTTTCCGATCGGAACCAAATTTTCAACGATCGTTTAGGTGGTGATTGTCATTCACACCAAAACTGAATACTCTAGCTTTAATAAAAATTTTACAGCGTATGATTCACATAAGTGTTGTCACCAAATTTGGTGCCTCTATCTTTTTTAGTTTCTAAGATATAGGCACTTGCAATACGGTTTTTCGATTTGCGGGGGCGGAAGTAGGCGTGGCCCAAATTTTAATAAAAATTTTACAGCGTATGTTTCACATAAGTGTTGTCACCAAATTTGGTTGCTCTAGCTTTTTTAGTTTCTGAGATATAGGCGTTCATACAGACGGACAGACGGACAGACAGACATGGCTTAATCGACTCGGCTAGTGATCCTGTGCAAGAATATATATACTTTATGGGGTCGCAGATGCCTCCTTCTGCCTGTTACGCACATTTCGACAAACACAATAGACCCTATATTTTTGAAAATCCATGGTCTAAATATATTGTGTTCATCAGCAAAGAAGGTTTATATGAGTTCGCTAAGACCCCATTTGGATTCTGAAATTCTCCTGCGAAATTTATAAGTTTCATAAATCACATTTTCCAGGAGACTGTATCACGAGACATTCTATAACTTTACATGGATGACATTAATACAATGGTCAGACGAATGACGAATGTATTGAGAAACTAAAGTCGGTGCTACTTGAATCAGCAAAGTTCTGCTAACATATAAAGTGGAAGAAATGTCATTTCCTTGTAAAAACAAAACCACTTCGTGGGACACGTAGTACAAGATGGAAAGGTTTGGCCTGGCAAAGAAAAAACAGTGGCCGTTAAGCAGTTTGCAGTACCTAAGAATGTGAAAGCTGTTCAATCCTTTTCATCATCATCCTATCCCATCACGCTTAACCAATGTATTAAAAAAGGATACTTTCAAGTTGGAGTCTAAGGAACATGAAGCTATTGAGAATCTACAGAGTGCATTGTGTGAAGACCCTGTTTTAAATATTTATTGTGGAGGTGCTACATTGCTGCAAAATGTTGAAGAAGAAGAGCGCGAGGGTTTAAGCGAAAGTGGCGCCAAAATTTCTGAAATAGCTTCCAGAGTTTCGAGACATCCAAATACGGTTGCAAATTTATTAACAAGCAAATGTTTTCTAACGATATGAAGCGCCATTTAAAGCTCAAATTGTCCAGGAGACGGGTTCATCAGCTTTTGGCAGAAAATAAGACAGTTAAATATAGTTCTCGGGTACCAGTAATAATGCTACTATCACGTCACATAAGCGCACGTTTTTCATTTGCCGAAAAATACAAATTTTGGACCGAAGAATTCTGCAGTGTTATATTTTCGGATGAGAAAAAGTGGAATTTGGATGGTGTTGACGGATGTCATAAGTATTGGCATAATCTACGACATCCCCGAGAGACAAGAGACAAAAGGAATTTTGGCGGCCGATCACTAATCACACAAAACAAAATACAAATATACTTATTTCCTAAAGACTTGTTATATTTAATAAAATATTTTTATAAGTTTCCATAAAACTATGTTATATTATTATATATTCTGTTAGCTGTTCAAAAGACCTATAAATTAAGAAAAAACAAGTAAGAAAGCTACAGTCGAGTGTGCTCGACTGTAATATACCCGCTACCCAGCTGCTTGTACATAATTTATTTGCGGAACAGAAAAACGGCTACAATCATATTTTGACCGTAAAAGGCTATGGACTTATAATTTTTATGCAAAGTCAAAATCTAAAATAAAAAAAAAAACATTTTTGCACACATTTAATTTTTGATGCGGGCGGGACTCGAACCCGTAAATGCATAATAGTACTGTCCGTTTTGCAATCCACAACTTAACCCATTTCACCACCGTACACGCACACACGATTCGGCACAATGCTGCAAGCAGCGCTGCCGGCAGCGCCAAAATCCAAAATAAACTTGATCAGCGTGCAATAATAACACATATTGTCACCAAATTTGGTAGTCCTAGCTCTTATAATAGCTGAGATCTAGATTTTCACACGGACAGACAGACGGACAGACGGACATGGCTATATCGACTCGGCTGTTGATCCTGACCCAGAATATATATACTTTATGGGGTCGGAGGTGTCTCCTTCTGCCTGTTACATACATTTTCGGTTTGAACAAAGTTATAATACCCTTCTACTCTATGAGTAGCGGGTATAAAAAGTTTTAAGTTAAATACACGACCACCAATTAATGCATATTCAAAATTTTAAGTAAAAGTTCTTACAAAAAAAAAAGAAAAACCTTAAGCGGCATGAACTGGGAATCGAACCACGGGTCTGTCGGTTCAGGAGTTCATCGCTATTCCACTAAGCTACCGACGCTATTATCCAACAACTGCAAAAATTTGCATTGTAAGGCATTCTTATTATATCCTGTACAAATAAAGAACTTGCGCTGCCGGCAGCGCTGCTTACAGCTCTGGAAAACGTTATGCTGAATAACTTCTGTGTTTATTATCCGATTGTTACCAAATTTTCAGCGATCATCTGGCTAGCTATAGTTATCATATAAACCGAAAATATGGCATCAAAATTGCGCTTGTAATCAATGTTTTTTCGATTTACTAGGGCGTAAGGGGGCGTGGCCAAAATCCAAAATAAACTTGATCAGCGTGCAATAATAACACATTTTGTCACCAAATTTGGTAGTCCTAGCTCTTATAATAGCTGAGATCTAGATTTTCACACGGACAGACAGACGGACAGACGGACATGGCTGCATCGACTCGGCTGATGATCCTGAGCCAGAATATATAAACTTTACGGGATCGGAGGTGTCTCCTTATGCCTGTTACATACGTTTTCGGTTTAAACAAAAGTAATAATACCCTTCTACTCTATGAGTAGCGGGTATAAAAATATAAGAAAAAGCTGCGCTCTAACAATCGCACACAGCTGATTTAAGAGACTGTCACTTCTCCACTTTTTAACTAAGTTCATTGTGAGCAATTAAGTTAAATACACGACCACCAATTAATGCATATTCAAAATTTTAAGTAAAAGTTCTTACAAAAAAAAACAAGTAAGAAAGCTACAGTCGAGTGTGCTCGACTGTAATATACCCGCTACCCAGCTGCTTGTACATAATTTATTTGCGGAACAATAAATGGGCTACAATCATATTTTGACCGTAAAAGGCTATGGACTTATAATAGTTATGCAAAGTCAAAATATAAAATAAAAAAAAAAAACATTTCAGCTGCCGGCAGCGCTGCTTACAGCTATGGAAAACGTTAAGCTGAATAACTTCTGTGTTTATTATCCGATTGTTACCAAATTTTCTTTTTCTTTCTAGAAAAGAAAGAAATTTTCTTTCTTTTTTTTCTATTTTTTCGTTTCTTTTTTTATTTTCTTTGTTCTTTCTTTTAAGGACTCGCATATTTAGTATTACCTATTTATTTTAATTAAAAATTTAAATGTTATTAAAAAATATGTATCAATGATTTACCGGATAGACACTCGTATGGACCAATACGTCTATAAAGAAATTATAGAGGATATAATGGTGCCATATTCCGAGGACAATATGCCGTTATCATGGCGTTTTATGCAAGACAACGATCCTAAGCACACTTCACGGCTTATGAAAAGTTGCCTTTGGGAGCATCAAGTTGTTACGCTGAAGTGGCCAGCTCAGTCACCGGACCTCAATCCGAAAGAGAATCTCTAGAATGATGTTGAGCAGCACATTCGCACCAAAAATCTGGGCAGTTTGAATGATTTGTGGATAGTTATCCGAGAAGCGTGGTATAGTATTCCGCAGAACAGATGTGCTGCTTTAGTGGAGAGTCAGCACAGAAGATTGGATGTAGTTATCAAAAACAAAGGATATCCAACAAAATATTAGTCCCCTTTCTTATGTTTTCTCATTCTACTTAATAAATTAATAAAAAAAAGTAGAAGTGTGCTAAACTCATGTCCAGCTAAAAATCATAGTTAATTCATTCAAACCAACGCAGATAAAAAACGACGAAAGGGAATAGGCTGAAAGTAACGGTACATCTTATCAACTAATAAGGCAACAACCAGAAAAAAAATTGGTGAACTATTCACTATACAATCGGTAAAAATTCATGTTGAAGTGTGCTGCTAAATAGTGTGCTAAATAAAAGGCCACCACTGTATATATATTTAAAATTTAGTTAAAAGTTTTACCAAATATATTTAAAAGTCGTTATAGAAAAGATATTAAATTAAATATATTATTACTATAGATTGAAAACAAAGCAAACATTACTATAGATTGAAAACAAAGCAAACAAGGAAACAAACAATATAGTAAACCAAGACCAAAAATTAAAAAAATTCAGTTAGTGTAAAAAAGAAATTAAATAATTTGTTGAATAGTTATGGAGCTCGATCAGTTTGCGAAGACCTTCAAGCAGCGTCGCATCGAGCTCGGCTTCACCCAGCGCGATGTGGCTCTGGCCATGGGCAAACTCTATGGCAACGATTATTCGCAGGCGACAATCTCACTGACACACAAGTTGAGCGTCAAGAGCATGCGCAAGCTTAAGCCATTGCTGCAGAAGTACCGGGTATAAAAAAAAAACGATATGAAACATTTTTGTGTACTTATCCAAAAATGAAGAGAATTGCTCTACTTGTTAAAAAAAGGCATACTTTAATGCAAATACACTACGAAAAAAAAGAAGAGTTATAAAAAAAAAGAGGTTCCAGTCCCACCCTGAGAAAAAAAAAATAGATTCCAGTCTCACCCAGAGAAAAAAAAAACCCAGTCCAGTCTCAATTGAGAGCTGAGAGCGGACTGAAAATCCGAACACATTGAGAGCTTACGTAGTCAGAAATTAAGACAGAAGCAACTCAGCCTACTTGAATCGTTTTAATAGAATTGTATCGCTTGGTACCTCCTTGCTACAAATTCTACATATAAAGCCAGCAAGTCTTAAGAGAGAATACCTCTCTGTCTATATTATTTTCCATTGGATTAGCCGCAAATCGCAAGGGGAAATTTCAACAGCATTTTGCCTTGCTTCAGTCACTCAAATGTCTGCAGCTTTCGTTAGCAGACATCGTGGCTGCCCAAGCCAAGCAGATTGAGAATAAGTATGGTTTTTGCCGGTGGCAAATGTGGCAAGAGAGCAGAATCTGACCGGCTCATGACTATTATTAGTCATGCAGCGGGCTCGGACTGAGACGTCTAAGCTAATGAAGCTTTTTCACACCTGCCTGCTAAATTATGCGCCATGACCAGGAGTGCCATGGAGTAAGAGCACCATGCAAGCCATTTACTTGTTACAGATTGCTTATAATTAAATTATAATCAACATCAAGCCAGGCGCATCACGCAGATGCAGACGAAAATGGAGACGTAGAGACCAAGACCAAGACATGCAGCCAGTGAGACCGGTCTGAGGCCGCTGCTGCTGCTGACATGCATCTAACAAGCCTTTAACTATCTAATCAACGTACAAGTCAAAATATCAATACCTCAAGTAATCAAAATCACTTTAGAATTTCAAATCAGTTGGGCTGATGCTGCCTGCCTGCCTGCAGCGTCTCACACAAGCACCGTGTCCAGCTGCTATATGCGACAGTTGTAACTCGAGTCCAGAGTGGGGAGATTGATGAAAAAAAAAGCAACAACAACTAAGATTATTCGAATTTAATGGGCGCAACGCGCGTTGAGACTTCACAAGTGAGGCAACGCCAACTACAACAAAAACAACAACTGAGACGTTTCACAGACATGTTAGGAAAAGCTAAAACTGGACCTGCTACCTGTTGCCTGGTCCTGCCTGTGTCTGGTCTGGCCTGGTCTTTTCCAGTTATACTGTGCTCGCACTGTGACCTGTCATCATGATTGATACGTTTGATGGATTCATTCGAGCTGACTGCTGTGTGGCGTTCAGTTTTAAAGTTTGCTGATTGATCCCAGCGTGTTGATTACAATCGACGCCGACGTACACGCAGATGCAGGCACAGGTAGTTGGCGTTGTATGGGGAGTCTTGCAACGCATGCTGCTGGGAATTCAATCAAAAGTGTCAGCGCTGGCACAACATCTCTTACTGCTAAAGGTGCCGAAACCACTAACTAAATACAGTGGTAACTGAATATTAGAATAGAATATTAGAATATTAGAAATGATAAGAAAGGCAAAAAAAATCAAAAGGGAAACAAAGAGTTAATCCCTTTTTCATTGATAAGCAATTTTAAAAATTATGGAACTTTGGAAAAGTGGGAAGTATAAAAAAAAATTTTATTAAATTATAGAAATTTTTAAATATTTTGAAATTAAGAAAATTGACAGTTAATATTTTTAAAACATTTTTAAAAGCTTTAAATATTCTTAATGAATTTTAAATAATACGCAAATTTAGGAAAAATGTGGAAATTTGACGATGACGTCACGATATGCTGCAAAGGCGCAAAGAGTGTAACTATGGAAAACGTTTAGATGAATAACTTCTGTGTTTATTGTTCGATCGGATTGTAATTTTGAAAATAGATTTATATTGTAATTATCTATGTTTATACCAAAGCAGAAAGCCATAACTTGAATACTTTTCCTAATAATCGTAATTATCGTTTTGCGTGGGCGGTGGGCGCGACATCGAAAATTGAAAATAAACTCGATCTACCTATGGTAGAAAATTAGGTGTCTCTACTTTTTGTAATAGCTGAGATCTAGACGTACAGACGGACAGACGGACATGGCTATATCGACTCGGCTGTTGATCCTGAGCCAGAATATATATACTTTATGGGGTCGGAGGTGTCTCCTTTTGCCTGTTACATACATTTTCGGTTTGAACAAAGTTATAATACCCTTCTACTCTATGAGTAGCGGGTATAAAAAAAAACAAGTAAGAAAGCTACAGTCGAGTGTGCTCGACTGTAATATACCCGCTACCCAGCTGCTTGTACATAATTCATTTGCGGAACAATAAATGGGCTACAATCATATTTTGACCGTAAAAGGCTATGGACTTATAATATTTATGCAAAGTCAAAATATAAAATAAAAAAAAAAACATTTCAGCTGCCGGCAGCGCTGCTTACAGCTATGGAAAACGTTAAGCTGAATAACTTCTGTGTTTATTATCCGATTGTTACCAAATTTTCTTTTTCTTTCTAGAAAAGAAAGAAATTTTCTTTCTTTTTTTCTATTTTTTCGTTTCTTTTTTTTATTTTCTTTGTTCTTTCTTTTAAGGACTCGCATATTTAGTATTACCTATTTATTTTAATTAAAAATTTAAATGTTATTAAAAAATATGTATCAATGATTTACCGGATAGACACTCGTATGGACCAATACGTCTATAAAGAATTTATAGAGGATATAATGGTGCCATATTCCGAGGACAATATGCCATTATCATGGCGTTTTATGCAAGACAACGATCCTAAGCACACTTCACGGCTTATGAAAAGTTGCCTTTAGGAGCATCAAGTTGTTACGCTGAAGTGGCCAGCTCAGTCACCGGACCTCAATCCGATAGAGAATCTCTAGAATGATGTTGAGCAGCACATTCGCACCAAAAATCTGGGCAGTTTGAATGATTTGTGGATAGTTATCCGAGAAGCGTGGTACAGTATTCCGCAGAACAGATGCGCTGCTTTAGTGGAGAGTCAGCACAGAAGATTGGATGTAGTTATCAAAAACAAAGGATATCCAACAAAATATTAGTCCCCTTTCTTATGTTTTCTCATTCTACTTAATAAATTAATAAAAAAAAGTAGAAGTGTGCTAAACTCATGTCCAGCTAAAAATCATAGTTAATTCATTCAAACCAACGCAGAAAAAAAACGACGAAAGGGAATAGGCTGAAAGTAACGGTACATCTTATCAACTAATAAGGCAACAACCAGAAAAAAAATTGGTGAACTATTCACTATACAATCGGTAAAAATTCATGTTGAAGTGTGCTGCTAAATAGTGTGCTAAATAAAAGGCCACCACTGTATATATATTTAAAATTTAGTTAAAAGTTTTACCAAATATATTTAAAAGTCGTTATAGAAAAGATATTAAATTAAATATATTATTACTATAGATTGAAAACAAAGCAAACATTACTATAGATTGAAAACAAAGCAAACAAGGAAACAAACAATATAGTAAACCAAGACCAAAAATTCAAAAAATTCAGTTATTGTAAAAAAGAAATTAAATAATTTGTTGAATAGTTATGGAGCTCGATCAGTTTGCGAAGACCTTCAAGCAGCGTCGCATCGAGCTCGGCTTCACCCAGCGCGATGTGGCTCTGGCCATGGGCAAACTCTATGGCAACGATTATTCGCAGGCGACAATCTCACTGACACACAAGTTGAGCGTCAAGAGCATGCGCAAGCTTAAGCCATTGCTGCAGAAGTACCGGGTATAAAAAAAAAACGATGATATGAAACATTTTTGTGTACTTATCCAAAAATGAAGAGAATTGCTCTACTTGTTAAAAAAAGGCATACTTTAATGCAAATACACTACGAAAAAAAAAGAAGAGTTATAAAAAAAGAGATTCCAGTCCCACCCTGAGAAAAAAAAGAGATTCCAGTCTCACCCAGAGAAAAAAAAACCCAGTCCAGTCTCAATTGAGAGCTGAGAGCGGACTGAAAATCCGAACACATTGAGAGCTTACGTAGTCAGAAATTAAGACAGAAGCAACTCAGCCTACTTGAATCATTTTAATAGAATTGTATCGCTTGGTACCTCCTTGCTACAAATTCTACATATAAAGCCAGCAAGTCTTAAGAGAGAATACCTCTCTGTCTATATTATTTTCCATTGGATTAGCCGCAAATCGCAAGGGGAAATTTCTACAGCATTTTGCCTTGCTTCAGTCACTCAAATGTCTGCAGCTTTCGTTAGCAGACATCGAAAGCAGATTGAGAATAAGTATGGTTTTTGCCGGTGGCAAATGTGGCAAGAGAGCAGAATCTGACCGGCCCATGACTATTATTAGTCATGCAGCGGGCTCGGACTGAGACGTCTAAGCTAATGAAGCTTTTTCACACCTGCCTGCTAAATTATGCGCCATGACCAGGAGTGCCATGGAGTAAGAGCACCATGCAAGCCATTTACTTGTTACAGATTGCTTATAATTAAATTATAATCAACATCAAGCCAGGCGCATCACGCAGATGCAGACGAAAATGGAGACGTAGAGACCAAGACCAAGACATGCAGCCAGTGAGACCGGTCTGAGGCCGCTGCTGCTGCTGACATGCATCAAACAAGCCTTTAACTACGAGGGTCGTTTGATAAGACCGTGACTTTTTGTATTTGCCGCGCACCTGCTCTAAATACAACACTGCTCCTGTCAGCAGTTATCGATTAACAGCTGACTGTAAAATTTTGAGAAAGCTGCGTTTTTTGGTTTGCGTTTTATAGGCATTGAAAGCAGACGATCTCGTGAATTTTAACGAAAATGGAAAAAAGTGAATTTCGTGTGCTAATTAAGCATTATTTTTTGCGTAAAAAATCCATCACCGAAACCAAGGAAAGACTTGATAAATATTATGGGGACTCTGCACCATCAATTTCAATGGTTAAGAAATGGTTTACTGAGTTCCGTTGTGGTCGTACCAGTACAAGTGATGCCGAACGTTCAGGTCGCCCAAAAGAGGTCGTCATGCCAGAAATCGTCGACAAAATCCATGGAATGATATTGGATGATCGGAGAATGAAAGTGCGTGAGGTAGCTGAGGCTGTAGGCATCTCAACTGAACGGGTACATCACATTTTACATGAATATTTGGACATGAAAAAGCTTTCCGCGCGATGGGTGCCGCGATTGCTCACACACGACCATAAGCGCAACCGTGTGACCATTTCAAAGGAGTGTTTGGCGATGTTCAACCGCAATCCAAACGAATTTTTGCGCCGTTTCGTTACCGTAGACGAAACATGGATCCACCACACCACACCAGAGACCAAAGAACAATCAAGACAGTGGGTTTCTCCGGGTGAACGTGCACCAAAGAAGGCCAAGGTGGGTCTGTCGGCCAACAAGGTCATGGCCACAGTTTTTTGGGATGCACAAGGTATCATTCACATCGATTACCTTGAAAAGGGTAAAACGATCACCGGCGAATATTATTCAGAGCTTTTGGACAGATTCGATATTGATTTGAAGCAGAAACGACCGCATTTGGCGAAAAAAAAGTGCTGTTCCATCAGGACAATGCACGGGTGCACACGTGTGTAGTCAGCATGGCAAAATTTCATAAATTGGGCTACGAACTGCTACCCCATCCAGCATATTCTCCAGATTTAGCCCCCTGTGACTATTTTTTGTTTCCAAACATGAAGAAATGGCTCGGCGGTAAGAGATTCGGGTCAAATGAAGAGGTCATCACAGAAACAAACGACTATTTTGAGGGCCTTGAGAAAACCTATTATTTGGAAGGAATAAAAAAATTGGAAAAACGCTGGACTAAATGTATAGAGCTAAAAGGAGATTATGTTGAGAAATAAAACGCTTCTTTGACGAAAAAAATATATTTTATTCAAAAAGTCACGGACTTATCAAACGACCCTCGTATCTAATCAACGTACAAGTCAAAATATCAATACCTCAAGTAATCAAAATCACTTTAGAATTTCAAATCAGTTGGGCTGATGCTGCCTGCCTGCCTGCTGCGTCTCACACAAGCACCGTGTCCAGCTGCTATATGCGACAGTTGCAACTCGAGTCCAGAGTGGGGAGATTGATGAAAAAAAAAGCAACAACAACTAAGATTATTCGAATTTAATGGGCGCAACGCGCGTGGAGAGTTCACAAGTGAGGCAACGCCAACTACAACAAAAACAACAACTGAGACGTTTCACAGACATGTTAGGAAAAGCTAAAACTGGACCTGCTGCCTGTTGCCTGGTCCTGCCTGTGTCTGGTCAGGCCTGGTCATTTCCAGTTATACTGTGCTCGCACTGTGACCTGTCATCATGATTGATACGTTTGATGGATTCATTCGAGCTGACTGCTGTGTGGCGTTCAGTTTTAAAGTTTGCTGATTGATCCCAGCGTGTTGATTACAATCGACGCCGACGTACACGCAGATGCAGGCACAGGTAGTTGGCGCTGTATGGGGAGTCTTGCAACGCATGCTGCTGGGAATTCAATTAAAAGTGTCAGCGCTGGCACAACATCTCTTACTGCTAAAGGTGCCGAAACCACTAACTAAATACAGTGGTAACTGAATATTAGAATAGAATATTAGAATATTAGAAATGATAAGAAAGGCAAAAAAAATCAAAGGGGAAACAAAGAGTTAATCCCTTTTTCATTGATAAGCAATTTTAAAAATTATGGAACTTTGGAAAAGTGGGAAGTATAAAAAAAAAATTTAATAAATTATAGAAATTTTTAAATATTTTGAAATTAAGAAAATTGACAGTTAATATTTTTAAAACATTTTTAAAAGCTTTAAATATTCTTAATGAATTTTAAATAATACTCAAATTTAGGAAAAATGTGGAAATTTGACGATGACGTCACGATATGCTGCAAAGGCGCAAAGAGTGTAACTATGGAAAACGTTTAGATGAATATCTTCTGTGTTTATTGTTCGATCGGATTGTAATTTTGAAAATAGATTTATATTGTAATTATCTATGTTTATACCAAAGCAGAAAGCCATAACTTCAATACTTTTCTAATAATCGTAATTATCGTTTTGCGTGGGCGGTGGGCGCGACATCGAAAATTGAAAATAAACTCGATCTACCTATGGTATACAGGAAATTAGGTGTCTCTACTTTTTGTAATAGCTGAGATCTAGACGTACAGACGGACAGACGGACATGGCTATATCGACTCGGCTGTTGATCCTGAGCCAGAATATATATACTTTATGGGGTCGGAGGTGTCTCCTTCTGCCTGTTACATACATTTTCGGTATGAACAAAGTTATAATACCCTTCTACTCTATGAGTAGCGGGTATAAAAAAAAAAAACATTTTTGCACACATTTAATTTTTGATGCGGGCGGGACTCGAACCCGTAAATGCATAATAGTACTGTTCGTTTTGCAGTCCACAACTTAACCCATTTCACCACCGTACACGCACACACGATTCGGCACAATGCTGCAGCAGCGCTGCTTACAGCTATGGAAAACGTTAAGCTGAATAACTTTTGTGTTTATTATCCGATTGTTACCAAATTTTCAGAGATCATCTGGCTAGCTATAGTTATCATGTAAACCGAAAATGAACAATATGGCATCAAAATTGCACTTGTTATCAATGTTTTTTCGATTTGCGGGGGCGGAAGGGGGCGTGGCCAAAATCCAAAATAAACTTGATCAGCATGCAATAATAACACATATTGTCACCAAATTTGGTTATCCTAGCTCTTATAATAGCTGAGATCTAGATTTTCACACGGACAGACAGACGGACAGGCGGACAGACGGACAGACGGACATGGCTATATCGACTCGGCTGTTGATCCTGAGCCAGAATATATATACTTTATGGGGTCGGAGGCGTCTCCTTCTGCCTGTTACATACATTTTCGGTTTGAACAAAGTTATAATACCCTTCTACTCTATGAGTAGCGGGTCTAAAAAAAAAACAAGTAAGAAAGCTACAGTCGAGTGTGCTCGACTGTAATATACCCGCTACCCAGCTGCTTGTACATAATTTATTTGCGGAACAAAAAAACGGCTACAATCATATTTTGACCGTAAAAGGCTATGGACTTATAATATTTATGCAAAGTCAAAATATAAAATAAAAAAAAAAACATTTCAGCTGCCGGCAGCGCTGCTTACAGCTATGGAAAACGTTAAGCTGAATAACTTCTGTGTTTATTATCCGATTGTTACCAAATTTTCTTTTTCTTTCTAGAAAAGAAAGAAATTTTCTTTCTTTTTTTCTATTTTTTCGTTTCTTTTTTTTATTTTCTTTGTTCTTTCTTTTAAGGACTCGCATATTTAGTATTACCTATTTATTTTAATTAAAAATTTAAATGTTATTAAAAAATATGTATCAATGATTTACCGGATAGACACTCGTATGGACCAATACGTCTATAAAGAAATTATAGAGGATATAATGGTGCCATATTCCGAGGACAATATGCCATTATCATGGCGTTTTATGCAAGACAACGATCCTAAGCACACTTCACGGCTTATGAAAAGTTGCCTTTAGGAGCATCAAGTTGTTACGCTGAAGTGGCCAGCTCAGTCACCGGACCTCAATCCGATAGAGAATCTCTAGAATGATGTTGAGCAGCACATTCGCACCAAAAATCTGGGCAGTTTGAATGATTTGTGGATAGTTATCCAAGAAGCGTGGTACAGTATTCCGCAGAACAGATGCGCTGCTTTAGTGGAGAGTCAGGACAGAAGATTGGATGTAGTTATCAAAAACAAAGGATATCCAACAAAATATTAGTCCCCTTTCTTATGTTTTCTCATTCTACTTAATAAATTAATAAAAAAAGTAGAAGTGTGCTAAACTCATGTCCAGCTGAAAATCATAGTTAATTCATTCAAACCAACGCAGAAAAAAAACGACGAAAGGGAATAGGCTGAAAGTAACGGTACATCTTATCAACTAATAAGGCAACAACCAGAAAAAAAATTGGTGAACTATTCACTATACAATCGGTAAAAATTCATGTTGAAGTGTGCTGCTAAATAGTATGCTAAATAAAAGGCCACCACTGTATATATATTTAAAATTTAGTTAAAAGTTTTACCAAATATATTTAAAAGTCGTTATAGAAAAGATATTAAATTAAATATATTATTACTATAGATTGAAAACAAAGCAAACATTACTATAGATTGAAAACAAAGCAAACAAGGAAACAAACAATATAGTAAACCAAGACCAAAAATTCAAAAAATTCAGTTATTGTAAAAAAGGAATTAAATAATTTGTTGAATAGTTATGGAGCTCGATCAGTTTGCGAAGACCTTCAAGCAGCGTCGCATCGAGCTCGGCTTCACCCAGCGCGATGTGGCTCTGGCCATGGGCAAACTCTATGGCAACGATTATTCGCAGGCGACAATCTCACTCTTTGAGACACACAAGTTGAGCGTCAAGAGCATGCGCAAGCTTAAGCCATTGCTGCAGAAGTACCGGGTATAAAAAAAAAACGATGATATGAAACATTTTTGTGTACTTATCCAAAAATGAAGAGAATTGCTCTACTTGTTAAAAAAAGGCATACTTTAATGCAAATACACTACGAAAAAAAAGAAGAGTTATAAAAAAAAGAGATTCCAGTCCCACCCTGAGAAAAAAAAGAGATTCCAGTCTCACCCAGAGAAAAAAAACCCAGTCCAGTCTCAATTGAGAGCTGAGAGCGGACTGAAAATCCGAACACATTGAGAGCTTACGTAGTCAGAAATTAAGACAGAAGCAACTCAGCCTACTTGAATCGTTTTAATAGAATTGTATCGCTTGGTACCTCCTTGCTACAAATTCTACATATAAAGCCAGCAAGTCTTAAGAGAGAATACCTCTCTGTCTATATTATTTTCCATTGGATTAGCCGCAAATCGCAAGGGGAAATTTCAACAGCATTTTGCCTTGCTTCAGTCACTCAAATGTCTGCAGCTTTCGTTAGCAGACATCGTGGCTGCCCAAGCCAAGCAGATTGAGAATAAGTATGGTTTTTGCCGGTGGCAAATGTGGCAAGAGAGCAGAATCTGACCGGCCCATGACTATTATTAGTCATGCAGCGGGCTCGGACTGAGACGTCTAAGCTAATGAAGCTTTTTCACACCTGCCTGCTAAATTATGCGCCATGACCAGGAGTGCCATGGAGTAAGAGCACCATGCAAGCCATTTACTTGTTACAGATTGCTTATAATTAAATTATAATCAACATCAACCCAACATCAAGACCGGTCTGAGGCCGCTGCTGCTGCTGACATGCATCTAACAAGCCTTTAACTATCTAATCAACGTACAAGTCAAAATATCAATACCTCAAGTAATCAAAATCACTTTAGAATTTCAAATCAGTTGGGCTGATGCTGCCTGCCTGCCTGCAGCGTCTCACACAAGCACCGTGTCCAGCTGCTATATGCGACAGTTGCAACTCGAGTCCAGAGTGGGGAGATTGATGAAAAAAAAGCAACAACAACTAAGATTATTCGAATTTAATGGGCGCAACGCGCGTGGAGACTTCACAAGTGAGGCAACGCCAACTACAACAAAAACAACAACTGAGACGTTTCACAGACATGTTAGGAAAAGCTAAAACTGGACCTGCTGCCTGTTGCCTGGTCCTGCCTGTGTCTGGTCAGGCCTGGTCTTTTCCAGTTATACTGTGCTCGCACTGTGACCTGTCATCATGATTGATACGTTTGATGGATTCATTCGAGCTGACTGCTGTGTGGCGTTCAGTTTTAAAGTTTGCTGATTGATCCCAGCGTGTTGATTACAATCGACGCCGACGTACACGCAGATGCAGGCACAGGTAGTTGGCGCTGTATAGGGAGTCTTGCAACGCATGCTGCTGGGAATTCAATCAAAAGTGTCAGCGCTGGCACAACATCTCTTACTGCTAAAGGTGCCGAAACCACTAACTAAATACAGTGGTAACTGAATATTAGAATAGAATATTAGAATATTAGAAATGATAAGAAAGGCAAAAAAAAATCAAAAGGGAAACAAAGAGTTAATCCCTTTTTCATTGATAAGCAATTTTAAAAATTATGGAACTTTGGAAAAGTGGGAAGTATAAAAAAAAATTTTAATAAATTATAGAAATTTTTAAATATTTTGAAATTAAGAAAATTGACAGTTAATATTTTTAAAACATTTTTAAAAGCTTTAAATATTCTTAATGAATTTTAAATAATCCGCAAATTTAGGAAAAATGTGGAAATTTGACGATGACGTCACGATATGCTGCAAAGGCGCAAAGAGTGTAACTATGGAAAACGTTTAGATGAATATCTTCTGTGTTTATTGTTCGATCGGATTGTAATTTTGAAAATGGATTTATATTGTAATTATCTATGTTTATACCAAAGCAGAAAGCCATAACTTCAATACTTTTCCTAATAATCGTAATTATCGTTTTGCGTGGGCGGTGGGCGCGACATCGAAAATTGAAAATAAACTCGATCTACCTATGGTATACAGGAAATTAGGTGTCTCTACTTTTTGTAATAGCTGAGATCTAGACGTACAGACGGACAGACGGACATGGCTATATCGACTCGGCTGTTGATCCTGAGCCAGAATATATATACTTTATGGGGTCGGAGGTGTCTCCTTCTGCCTGTTACATACATTTTCGGTTTGAACAAAGTTATAATACCTTTCTACTCTATGAGTAGCGGGTATAAAAAAAAAAAACATTTTTGCACACATTTAATTTTTGATGCGGGCGGGACTCGAACCCGTAAATGCATAATAGTACTGTTCGTTTTGCAGTCCACAACTTAACCCATTTCACCACCATACACGCACACACGATTCGGCACAATGCTGCAGCAGCGCTGCTTACAGCTATGGAAAACGTTAAGCTGAATAACTTTTGTGTTTATTATCCGATTGTTACCAAATTTTCAGAGATCATCTGGCTAGCTATAGTTATCATGTAAACCGAAAATGAACAATATGGCATCAAAATTGCACTTGTTATCAATGTTTTTTCGATTTGCGGGGGCGGAAGGGGGCGTGGCCAAAATCCAAAATAAACTTGATCAGCGTGCAATAATAACACATATTGTCACCAAATTTGGTTATCCTAGCTCTTATAATAGCTGAGATCTAGATTTTCACACGGACAGACAGACGGACATGGCTATATTGACTCGGCTGTTGATCCTGAGCCAGAATATATATACTTTATGGGGTCGGAGGTGTCTCCTTCTGCCTGTTACATACATTTTCGGTTTGAACAAAGTTATAATACCCTTCTACTCTATGAGTAGCGGGTATAAAAAAAAAAACATTTTTGCACACATTTAATTTTTGATGCGGGCGGGACTCGAACCCGTAAATGCATAATAGTACTGTTCGTTTTGCAGTCCACAACTTAACCCATTTCACCACCGTACACGCACACACGATTCGGCACAATGCTGCAAGCAGCGCTGCCGGCAGCGTTGCTTACAGCTGTGGAAAACGTTAAGCTGAATAACTTCTGTGTTTATTATCCGATTGTTACCAAATTTTCAGAGATCATCTGGCTAGCTATAGTTATCATGTAAACCGAAAAGGAACAATATGGCATCAAAATTGCACTTGTTATCAATGTTTTTTCGATTTGCGGGGGCGGAAGGGGGCGTGGCCAAAATCCAAAATAAACTTGATCAGCGTGCAATAATAACACATATATAACACCAAATTTGGTTGTCCTAGCTCTTATAATAACTGAGATCTAGATTTTCACACGGACAGACAGACGGACAGACGGACATGGCTATATCGTCTCGGCTGTTGATCCTGAGCCAGAATATATATATACTTTATGGGGTCGGAGGTGTCTCCTTCTGCCTGTTACACACATTTTCGGTTTGAACAAAGTTAGAATACCCTTCTACTCTATGAGTAGCGGGTATAAAAACTTAAACGGATGCGCTTTTTTAAAAGTATACTTTATTTGAAAAAAAATGCATCCATATATACTTATTTCCCTGGGGTATCTTATCCATTAATTCTACAATAAATTGTGGGCTAAAGATTCTTCAAAGCGGTATAAGTTCACTTCGCAAAGAGCTAATTTCCATATAAGTTGCTCTACAAAACAGTGTCCATTTGAGATGTTTGGAGTAAAAATGCGGAATAAGTCCAAGGACAAACTATTGGAACTTTCGGAAAATGAAATACTTTACGAATTTGACAAAGAGGGGCAGATATTGCGACAAACGGCTAAGAAGCAAATACTAAAGGCTGAAGATATTTATAAACAAGAAAGCAAGGCTACCTTTGACACGCGAAGGTTTTATACCATTGCAGTTACTCCACATATTAAATTGGCCGAAAGGTTCTATGACAGCTAAACCAAGTTTCATAGCGATATCTTGAAATATTACAATAATCGGCCGATAAGTTTAATGGCAGCTATACGGTATATCGGCCAGATTTTGATTAAATTTGCACAGCTTTGAATGGACATACTAAGGCATAGATTGCGAAAGCTTCTTGGCAATATATTAAACAAGTAAAGAAAGCTACAGTCGTCGCGCCCGACAGTAAGATACCATTCGCCCAGTTTCGAAACAAATTATCACACATTTAATTTCATCAAAAAACTCTGCAAAAGTTTATCCTCCACCTATTGTTTAAATTAGATCTATTTTTGAATAGCGCCATCTACATGTGAAAACGGCATAGCTTTACACACGCTACGGCTGAAATGAAGCATCGTGACGATGACGTCACGACGCGAGCACAGGCGCAAGCAGTGAAAGTACGGAAAACGGAAACATAGATAACTTATGTGTTTGTCGTCCGATTGGATTGCAATTTGGGGATAATAGATTTATATTGCAATTATTTATGTTCATACCAAAGCACAAAGCTGTAACTTTAATACTTATCCTGATAATCGAAAATGATCGATTTGCGTGGGCGGTGGGCGTGACATCAATAATTGAAAATAAACTCGATCTACCTATGGTATACAGGAACCTTCATATGAAATATGGTGTGTCTAGCTTTCGTAATAGCTGAGATCTAGATTGCACTTGTGATCAATGTTTTTTCGATTTGGGGGCGCGGAAGGGGGCGTGGCCAAAATCCAAAATAAACTTGATCAGCGTGCAATAATAACACATATTGTCACCAAATGACACGGACAGAATATATATACTTTATGGGGTCGGAGGTGTCTCCTTCTGCCTGTTACATACATTTTCGGTTTGAACAAAGTTATAATACCCTTCTACTCTATGAGTAGCGGGTATAAAAAAAAAAAATTTTTGCACACATTTAATTTTTGATGCGGGCGGGACTCGAACCCTTAAATGCATAATAGTACTGTTCGTTTTGCAGTCCACAACTTAACCCATTTCACCACCGTACACGCACACACGATTCGGCACAATGCTGCAAGCAGCGCTGCCGGCAGCGCTGCTTACAGCTGTGGAAAACGTTAAGCTGAATAACTTCTGTGTTTATTATCCGATTGTTACCAAATTTTCAGAGATCATCTGGCTAGCTATAGTTATCATGTAAACCGAAAAGGAACAATATGGCATCAAAATTGCACTTGTTATCAATGTTTTTTCGATTTGCGGGGGCGGAAGGGGGCGTGGCCAAAATCCAAAATAAACTTGATCAGCGTGCAATAATAACACATATTGTCACCAAATGACACGGACAGAATATATATACTTTATGGGGTCGGAGGTGTCTCCTTCTGCCTGTTACATACATTTTCGGTTTGAACAAAGTTATAATACCCTTCTACTCTATGAGTAGCGGGTATAAAAAGTTTTAAGTTAAATACACGACCACCAATTAATGCATATTCAAAATTTGAAGTAAAAGTTCTTACAAAAAAAAAAAGAAAAGGCTTAAGCGGCATGAAATGGGAATCGAACCACGGGCCTGTCGGTTGAGGAGTTCATCGCTTTTCCACTAAGCTACTGACGCTGTTATCCAACAACTGCAAAAATTTGCATTGTAAGGCATTCTTATTATTTCCTGTACAAATAAAGAATTTGCGCGGCCGGCAGCGCTGCTTACAGCTATCGAAAACGTTAAGCTGAATAACTTCTGTGTTTATTATCCGATTGTTACCAAATTTTCAGCGATCATCTGGCTAGCTATAGTTATTATATAAACCGAAAATGAACAATTTGGCATCAAAATTGCACTTGCTATCAATGTTTTTTCGATTTGCGGGGGCGGAAGGGAGCGTGGCCAAAATCAAAAATAAACTTAATCAGCGTGCAATAATAACACATATTGTCACCAAATTTGGTTGTTCTAGCTCTTATAATAGCTGAGATCTAGATTTTCACACGGACAGAAAGACGGACAGACGGACATGGCTATATCGACTCGGCTGTTGATCCTGAGCCAGAATATATTTACTTTATGGGGTCGGAGGTGTTTCCTTCTGCCTGTTACATACATTTTCGGTTTGAACAAAGTTATAATACCCTTCTACTCTATGAGTAGCGGGTATAAAAAGTTTTAAGTTAAGTACAAGACCACCAATTAATGCATATTCAAAATTTTAAGTAAAAGTTCTTACAAAAAAAAAAAGAAAAAGCTTAAGCGGCATGAACTGGGAATCGAACCACGGGCCTGTCGGTTGAGGAGTTCATCGCTTTTCCACTAAGCTACTGACGCTGTTATCCAACAACTGCAAAAATTTGCATTGTAAGGCATTGTTATTATATCCTGTACAAATAAAGAACTTGCGCTGCCGGCAGCGCTGCTTACAGCTCTGGAAAACGTTATGCTGAATAACTTCTGTGTTTATTATCCGATTGTTACCAAATTTTCAGCGATCATCTGGCTAGCTATAGTTATCATATAAACCGAAAATATGGCATCAAAATTGCGCTTGTAATCAATGTTTTTTCGATTTACTGGGGCGTAAGGGGGCGTGGCCAAAATCCAAAATAAACTTGATCAGCGTGCAATAATAACACATTTTGTCACCAAATTTGGTAGTCCTAGCTCTTATAATAGCTGAGATCTAGATTTTCACACGGACAGACAGACGGACATGGCTGTATCGACTCGGCTGATGATCCTGAGCCAGAATATATAAACTTTACGGGATCGGAGGTGTCTCCTTATGCCTGTTACATACGTTTTCGGTTTAAACAAAAGTAATAATACCCTTCTACTCTATGAGTAGCGGGTATAAAAATATAAGAAAAAGCTGCGCTCTAACAATCGTACACAGCTGATTTAAGAGACTGTCACTTCTCCACTTTTTAACTAAGTTCATTGGGAGCAATTAAAAAAGATTTAAGTTAAATACACGACCACCAATTAATGCATATTCAAAATTTTAAGTAAAAGTTCTTACAAAAAAAAAAGAAAAAGCTTAAGCGGCATGAACTGGGAATCAAACCACGGGCCTGTCGGTTCAGGAGTTCATTGCTTTTCCACTAAGCTACTGACGCAGTTATCCAACAACTGCAAAAATTTGCATTGTAAGGCATTCTTATTATTTCCTGTACAAATAAAGAATTTGCGCGGCCGGCAGCGCTGCTTACAGCTATCGAAAACGTTAAGCTGAATAACTTCTGTGTTTATTATCCGATTGTTACCAAATTTTCAGCGATCATCTGGCTAGCTATAGTTATCATATAAACCGAAAATGAACAATATGGCATCAAAATTGCACTTGTTATCAATGTTTTTTCGATTTGCGGGGGCGGAAGGGAGCGTGGCCAAAATCCAAAATAAACTTAATCAGCGTGCAATAATAACACATATTGTCACCAAATTTGGTTGTTCTAGCTCTTATAATAGCTGAGATCTAGATTTTCACACGGACAGAAAGACGGACAGACGGACATGGCTATATCGACTCGGCTGTTGATCCTGAGCCAGAATATATTTACTTTATGGGGTCGGAGGTGTTTCCTTCTGCCTGTTACATACATTTTCGGTTTGAACAAAGTTATAATACCCTTCTACTCTATGAGTAGCGGGTATAAAAAGTTTTAAGTTAAGTACAAGACCACCAATTAATGCATATTCAAAATTTTAAGTAAAAGTTCTTACAAAAAAAAAAAGAAAAAGCTTAAGCGGCATGAACTGGGAATCGAACCACGGGCCTGTCGGTTGAGGAGTTCATCGCTTTTCCACTAAGCTACTGACGCTGTTATCCAACAACTGCAAAAATTTGCATTGTAAGGCATTGTTATTATATCCTGTACAAATAAAGAACTTGCGCTGCCGGCAGCGCTGCTTACAGCTCTGGAAAACGTTATGCTGAATAACTTCTGTGTTTATTATCCGATTGTTACCAAATTTTCAGCGATCATCTGGCTAGCTATAGTTATCATATAAACCGAAAATATGGCATCAAAATTGCGCTTGTAATCAATGTTTTTTCGATTTACTGGGGCGTAAGGGGGCGTGGCCAAAATCCAAAATAAACTTGATCAGCGTGCAATAATAACACATTTTGTCACCAAATTTGGTAGTCCTAGCTCTTATAATAGCTGAGATCTAGATTTTCACACGGACAGACAGACGGACATGGCTGTATCGACTCGGCTGATGATCCTGAGCCAGAATATATAAACTTTACGGGATCGGAGGTGTCTCCTTATGCCTGTTACATACGTTTTCGGTTTAAACAAAAGTAATAATACCCTTCTACTCTATGAGTAGCGGGTATAAAAATATAAGAAAAAGCTGCGCTCTAACAATCGTACACAGCTGATTTAAGAGACTGTCACTTCTCCACTTTTTAACTAAGTTCATTGGGAGCAATTAAAAAAGATTTAAGTTAAATACACGACCACCAATTAATGCATATTCAAAATTTTAAGTAAAAGTTCTTACAAAAAAAAAAAGAAAAAGCTTAAGCGGCATGAACTGGGAATCAAACCACGGGCCTGTCGGTTCAGGAGTTCATTGCTTTTCCACTAAGCTACTGACGCAGTTATCCAACAACTGCAAAAATTTGCATTGTAAGGCATTCTTATTATTTCCTGTACAAATAAAGAATTTGCGCGGCCGGCAGCGCTGCTTACAGCTATCGAAAACGTTAAGCTGAATAACTTCTGTGTTTATTATCCGATTGTTACCAAATTTTCAGCGATCATCTGGCTAGCTATAGTTATCATATAAACCGAAAATGAACAATATGGCATCAAAATTGCACTTGTTATCAATGTTTTTTCGATTTGCGGGGGCGGAAGGGAGCGTGGCCAAAATCCAAAATAAACTTAATCAGCGTGCAATAATAACACATATTGTCACCAAATTTGGTTGTTCTAGCTCTTATAATAGCTGAGATCTAGATTTTCACACGGACAGACAGACGGACAGACGGACATGGCTATATCGACTCGGCTGTTGATCCTGAGCCAGAATATATTTACTTTATGGGGTCGGAGGTGTCTCCTTCTGCCTGTTACATACATTTTCGGTTTGAACAAAGTTATAATACCCTTCTACTCTATGAGTAGCGGGTATAAAAAGTTTTAAGTTAAGTACACGACCACCAATTAATGCATATTCAAAATTTTAAGTAAAAGTTCTTACAAAAAAAAAAAAAAAAAAGCTTAAGCGGCATGAACTGGGAATCGAACCACTGGCCTGTCGATTCAGGAGTTCATCGCTTTTCCACTAAGCTACTGACGCTGTTATCCAACAACTGCAAAAATTTGCATTGTAAGGCATTCTTATTATATCCTGTACAAATAAAGAACTTGCGCTGCCGGCAGCGCTGCTTACAGCTCTGGAAAACGTTAAGCTGAATAACTTCTGTGTTCATTATCCGATTGTTACCAAATTTTCAGCGATCATCTGGCTAGCTATAGTTATCATATAAACCGAAAATATGGCATCAAAATTGCGCTTGTAATCAATGTTTTTTCGATTTACTGGGGCGTAAGGGGGCGTGGCCAAAATCCAAAATAAACTTGATCAGCGTGCAATAATAACACATATTGTCACCAAATTTGGTTGTTCTAGCTCTTATAATAGCTGAGATCTAGATTTTCACACGGACAGACAGACGGACAGACGGACATGGCTATATCGACTCGGCTGTTGATCCTGAGCCAGAATATATTTACTTTATGGGGTCGGAGGTGTCTCCTTCTGCCTGTTACATACATTTTCGGTTTGAACAAAGTTATAATACCCTTCTACTCTATGAGTAGCGGGTATAAAAAGTTTTAAGTTAAGTACACGACCACCAATTAATGCATATTCAAAATTTTAAGTAAAAGTTCTTACAAAAAAAAAAAAGAAAAAGCTTAAGCGGCATGAACTGGGAATCGAACCACTGGCCTGTCGATTCAGGAGTTCATCGCTTTTCCACTAAGCTAGCTTATAATAGCTGAGATCTAGATTTTCACACGGACAGACAGACGGACAGACGGACATGGCTGTATCGACTCGGCTGATGATCCTGAGCCAGAATATATAAACTTTACGGGATCGGAGGTGTCTCCTTATGCCTGTTACATACGTTTTCGGTTTAAACAAAAGTAATAATACCCTTCTACTCTATGAGTAGCGGGTATAAAAATATAAGAAAAAGCTGCGCTCTAACAATCGTACACAGCTGATTTAAGAGACTGTCACTTCTCCACTTTTTAACTAAGTTCATTGTGAGCAATTAAAAAAGTTTTAAGTTAAGTACACGACCACCAATTAATGCATATTCAAAATTTTAAGTAAAAGTTCTTACAAAAAAAAAAAGAAAAAGCTTAAGCGGCATGAACTGGGAATCGAACCACTGGCCTGTCGATTCAGGAGTTCATCGCTTTTCCACTAAGCTACTGACGCTGTTATCCAACAACTGCAAAAATTTGCATTGTAAGGCATTCTTATTATATCCTGTACAAATAAAGAACTTGCGCTGCCGGCAGCGCTGCTTACAGCTCTGGAAAACATTAAGCTGAATAACTTCTGTGTTCATTATCCGATTGTTACCAAATTTTCAGCGATCATCTGGCTAGCTATAGTTATCATATAAACCGAAAATATGGCAACAAAATTGCGCTTGTAATCAATGTTTTTTCGATTTACTGGGGCGTAAGGGGGCGTGGCCAAAATCCAAAATAAACTTGATCAGCGTGCAATAATAACACATATTGTCACCAAATTTGGTTGTTCTAGCTCTTATAATAGCTGAGATCTAGATTTTCACACGGACAGACAGACGGACAGACGGACATGGCTATATCGACTCGGCTGTTGATCCTGAGCCAGAATATATTTACTTTATGGGGTCGGAGGTGTCTCCTTCTGCCTGTTACATACATTTTCGGTTTGAACAAAGTTATAATACCCTTCTACTCTATGAGTAGCGGGTATAAAAAGTTTTAAGTTAAGTACACGACCACCAATTAATGCATATTCAAAATTTTAAGTAAAAGTTCTTACAAAAAAAAAAAGAAAAAGCTTAAGCGGCATGAACTGGGAATCGAACCACTGGCCTGTCGATTCAGGAGTTCATCGCTTTTCCACTAAGCTACTGACGCTGTTATCCAACAACTGCAAAAATTTGCATTGTAAGGCATTCTTATTATATCCTGTACAAATAAAGAACTTGCGCTGCCGGCAGCGCTGCTTACAGCTCTGGAAAACGTTAAGCTGAATAACTTCTGTGTTCATTATCCGATTGTTACCAAATTTTCAGCGATCATCTGGCTAGCTATAGTTATCATATAAACCGAAAATATGGCATCAAAATTGCGCTTGTAATCAATGTTTTTTCGATTTACTGGGGCGTAAGGGGGCGTGGCCAAAATCCAAAATAAACTTGATCAGCGTGCAATAATAACACATTTTGTCATTAAATTTGGTAGTCCTAGCTCTTATAATAGCTGAGATCTAGATTTTCACACGGACAGACAGACGGACAGACGGACATGGCTGTATCGACTCGGCTGATGATCCTGAGCCAGAATATATAAACTTTACGGGATCGGAGGTGTCTCCTTATGCCTGTTACATACGTTTTCGGTTTAAACAAAAGTAATAATACCCTTCTACTCTATGAGTAGCGGGTATAAAAATATAAGAAAAAGCTGCGCTCTAACAATCGTACACAGCTGATTTAAGAGACTGTCACTTCTCCACTTTTTAACTAAGTTCATTGTGAGCAATTAAAAAAGATTTAAGTTAAATACACGACCACCAATTAATGCATATTCCAAATTTTAAATAAAAGTTCTTACAAAAAAAAAAAGAAAAAGCTTAAGCGGCATGAACTGGGAATCGAACCACGGGCCTGTCGGTTCAGGAGTTCATTGCTTTTCCACTAAGCTACTGACGCTGTTATCCAACAACTGCAAAAATTTGCATTGTAAGGCATTCTTATTATTTCCTGTACAAATAAAGAATTTGCGCGGCCGGCAGCGCTGCTTACAGCTATCGAAAACGTTAAGCTGAATAACTTCTGTGTTTATTATCCGATTGTTACCAAATTTTCAGCGATCATCTGGCTAGCTATAGTTATCATATAAACCGAAAATATGGCATCAAAATTGCGCTTGTAATCAATGTTTTTTCGATTTACTGGGGCGTAAGGGGGCGTGGCCAAAATCCAAAATAAACTTGAGCAGCGTGCAATAATAACACATTTTGTCACCAAATTTGGTAGTCCTAGCTCTTATAATAGCTGAGATCTAGATTTTCACACGGACAGAAAGACGGACAGACGGACATGGCTGTATCGACTCGGCTGATGATCCTGAGCCAGAATATATAAACTTTACGGGATCGGAGGTATCTCCTTATACCTGTTACATACGTTTTCGGTTTAAACAAAAGTAATAATACCCTTCTACTCTATGAGTAGCGGGTATAAAAATATAAGAAAAAGCTGCGCTCTAACAATCGTACACAGCTGATTTAAGAGACTGTCACTTCTCCACTTTTTAACTAAGTTCATTGTGAGCAATTAAAAAAGTTTTAAGTTAAATACACGACCACCAATTAATGTATATTCAAAATTTTAAGTAAAAGTTCTTACAAAAAAAAAAAGAAAAAGCTTAAGCGGCATGAACTGGGAATCGAACCACGGGCCTGTCGGTTCAGGAGTTCATTGCTTTTCCACTAAGCTACTGACGCTGTTATCCAACAACTGCAAAAATTTGCATTGTAAGGCATTCTTATTATTTCCTGTACAAATAAAGAATTTGCACGCCCGGCAGCGCTGCTTACAGCTATCAAAAAGCTGAATAACTTCTGTGTTTATTATCCGATTGTTACCAAATTTTCAGCGATCATCTGGCTAGCTATAGTTATCATATAAACCGAAAATATGGCATCAAAATTGCGCTGGTAATCAATGTTTTTTCGATTTACTGGGGCGTAAGGGGGCGTGGCCAAAATCCAAAATAAACTTGATCAGCGTGCAATAATAACACATTTTGTCACCAAATTTGGTAGTCCTAGCTCTTATAATAGCTGAGATCTAGATTTTCACACGGACAGACAGACGGACAGACGGACATGGCTATATCGACTCGGCTGTTGATCCTGAGCCAGAATATATATACTTTATGGGGTCGGAGGTGTCTCCTTCTGCCTGTTACATACATTTTCGGTTTGAACAAAGTTATAATACCCTTCTACTCTATGAGTAGCGGGTATAAAAAAAAAAACATTTTTGCACACATTTAATTTTTGATGCGGGCGGGACTCGAACCCGTAAATGCATAATAGTACTGTTCGTTTTGCAGTACACAACTTAACCCATTTCACCACCGTACACGCACACACGATTCGGCACAATGCTGCAAGCAGCGCTGCCGGCAGCGCTGCTTACAGCTGTGGAAAACATTAAGCTGAATAACTTCTGTGTTTATTATCCGATTGTTACCAAATTTTCAGAGATCATCTGGCTAGCTATAGTTATCATGTAAACCGAAAAGGAATAATATGGCATCAAAATTGCACTTGTTATCAATGTTTTTTCGATTTGCGGGGGCGGAAGGGGGCGTGGCCAAATCCAAAATAAACTTGATCAGCGTGCAATAATATCACATATTGTCACCAAATTTGGTTGTCGTAGCTCTTATAATAGCTGAGATCTAGATTTTCACACGGACAGACAGACGGACATGGCTATATCGACTCTGCTGTTGATCCTGAGCCAGAATATATATATACTTTATGGGGTCGGAGGTGTCTCCTTCTGCCTGTTACATACATTTTCGGTTTGAACAAAGTTATAATACCCTTCTACTCTATGAGTAGCGGGTATAAAAACTTAAACGGATACGCTTTTTTAAAAGTATACTTTATTTGAAAAAAAATGCATCCATATATACTTATTTCCCTGGGGTATCTTATCCATTAATTCTACAATAAATTGTGGGCTAAAGATTCTTCAAAGCGGTATAAGTTTACTTCGCAAAGAGCTAATTTCCATATAAGTTGCTCTACAAAACAGTGTCCATTTGAGATGTTTGGAGTAAAAATGCGGAATAAGTCCAAGGACAAACTATTGGAACTTCCGGAAAATGAAATACTTTACGAATTTGACAAAGAGAGGCAGATATTGCGACAAACGGCTAAGAAGCAAATACTAAAGGCTGAAGATATTTATAAACAAGAAAGCAAGGCTACCTTTGACACGCGAAGGTTTTATACCATTGCAGTTACTCCACATATTAAATCGGCCGAAAGGTTCTATGACAGCTAAACCAAGTTTCATAGCGATATCTTTAAATATTACAATAATCGGCCGATAAGTTTAATGGCAGCTATACGGTATATCGGCCAGATTTTGATTAAATTTGCACAGCTTTGAATGAACATACTAAGGCATAGATTGCGAAAGCTTCTTGGCAATATATTAAACAAGTAAAGAAAGCTACAGTCGTCGCGCCCGACAGTAAGATACCATTCGCCCAGTTTCGAAACAAATTATCACACATTTAATTTCATCAAAAAACTCTGCAAAAGTTTATCCTCCACCTATTGTTTAAATTAGATCTATTTTTGAATAGCGCCATCTACATGTGAAAACGGCATAGCTTTACACACGCTACGGCTGAAATGAAGCATCGTGACGATGACGTCACGACGCGAGCACAGGCGCAAGCAGTGAAAGTACGGAAAACGGAAACATAGATAACTTATGTGTTTGTCGTCCGATTGGATTGCAATTTGGGGATAATAGATTTATATTGCAATTATTTATGTTCATACCAAAGCACAAAGCTGTAACTTTAATACTTATCCTGATAATCGAAAATGATCGATTTGCGTGGGCGGTGGGCGTGACATCAATAATTGAAAATAAACTCGATCTACCTATGGTATACAGGAACCTTCATATGAAATATGGTGTGTCTAGCTTTCGTAATAGCTGAGATCTAGATTGCACTTGTGATCAATGTTTTTTCGATTTGGGGGCGCGGAAGGGGGCGTGGCCAAAATCCAAAATAAACTTGATCAGCGTGCAATAATAACACATATTGTCACCAAATGACACGGACAGAATATATATACTTTATGGGGTCGGAGGTGTCTCCTTCTGCCTGTTACATACATTTTCGGTTTGAACAAAGTTATAATACCCTTCTACTCTATGAGTAGCGGGTATAAAAAGTTTTAAGTTAAATACACGACCACCAATTAATGCATATTCAAAATTTGAAGTAAAAGTTCTTACAAAAAAAAAAGAAAAAGCTTAAGCGGCATGAACTGGGAATCGAACCACGGGCCTGTCGGTTGAGGAGTTCATCGCTTTTCCACTAAGCTACTGACGCTGTTATCCAACAACTGCAAAAATTTTCATTGTAAGGCATTCTTATTATATCCTGTACAAATAAAGAACTTGCGCTGCCGGCAGCGCTGCTTACAGCTCTGGAAAACGTTATGCTGAATAACTTCTGTGTTTATTATCCGATTGTTACCAAATTTTCAGCGATCATCTGGCTAGCTATAGTTATCATATAAACCGAAAATATGGCATCAAAATTGCGCTTGTAATCAATGTTTTTTCGATTTACTGGGGCGTAAGGGTGCGTGGCCAAAATCCAAAATAAACTTGATCAGCGTGCAATAATAACACATTTTGTCACCAAATTTGGTAGTCCTAGCTCTTATAATAGCTGAGATCTAGATTTTCACACGGACAGACAGACATGGCTGTATCGACTCGGCTGATGATCCTGAGCCAGAATATATAAACTTAACGGGATCGGAGGTGTCTCCTTATGCCTGTTACATACGTTTTCGGTTTAAACAAAAGTAATAATACCCTTCTACTCTATGAGTAGCGGGTATAAAAATATAAGAAAAAGCTGCGCTCTAACAATCGTACACAGCTGATTTAAGAGACTGTCACTTCTCCACTTTTTAACTAAGTTCATTGTGAGCAATTAAAAAAGTTTTAAGTTAAATACACGACCACCAATTAATGCATATTCAAAATTTTAAGTAAAAGTTCTTAAAAAAAAAAAAAAGAAAAAGCTATGAGTAGCGGGTATAAAAACTTAAACGGATACGCTTTTTTAAAAGTATAGTTTATTTAAAAAAAAATGCATCTATATATACTTATTTCCCTGGGGTATCTTATCCATTAATTCTACAATAAATTGTGGGCTAAAGATTCTTTAAAGCGGTATAAGTTCACTTCGCAAAGAGCTAATTTCCATATAAGTTGCTCTACAAAACAGTGTCCATTTGAGATGTTTGGAGTAAAAATGCGGAATAAGTCCAAGGACAAACTATTGGAACTTTCGGAAAATGAAATACTTTACGAATTTGACAAAGAGAGGCAGATATTGCGACAAACGGCTAAGAAGCAAATACTAAAGGCTGAAGATATTTATAAACAAGAAAGCAAGGCTACCTTTGACACGCGAAGGTTTTATACCATTGCAGTTACTCCACATATTAAATCGGCCGAAAGGTTCTATGACAGCTAAACCAAGTTTCATAGCGATATCTTTAAATATTACAATAATCGGCCGATAAGTTTAATGGCAGCTATACGGTATATCGGCCAGATTTTGATTAAATTTGCACAGCTTTGAATGAACATACTAAGGCATAGATTGCGAAAGCTTCTTGGCAATATATTAAACAAGTAAAGAAAGCTACAGTCGTCGCGCCCGACAGTAAGATACCATTCGCCCAGTTTCGAAACAAATTATCACACATTTAATTTCATCAAAAAACTCTGCAAAAGTTTATCCTCCACCTATTGTTTAAATTAGATCTATTTTTGAATAGCGCCATCTACATGTGAAAACGGCATAGCTTTACACACGCTACGGCTGAAATGAAGCATCGTGACGATGACGTCACGGCGCGAGCACAGGCGCAAGCAGTGAAAGTACGGAAAACGGAAACATAGATAACTTATGTGTTTGTCGTCCGATTGGATTGCAATTTGGGGATAATAGATTTATATTGCAATTATTTATGTTCATACCAAAGCACAAAGCTGTAACTTTAATACTTATCCTGATAATCGAAAATGATCGATTTGCGTGGGCGGTGGGCGTGACATCAATAATTGAAAATAAACTCGATCTACCTATGGTATACAGGAACCTTCATATGAAATATGGTGTGTCTAGCTTTCGTAATAGCTGAGATCTAGATTGCACTTGTGATCAATGTTTTTTCGATTTGGGGGCGCGGAAGGGGGCGTGGCCAAAATCCAAAATAAACTTGATCAGCGTGCAATAATAACACATATTGTCACCAAATGACACGGACAGAATATATATACTTTATGGGGTCGAAGGTGTCTCCTTCTGCCTGTTACATACATTTTCGGTTTGAACAAAGTTATAATACCCTTCTACTCTATGAGTAGCGGGTATAAAAAGTTTTAAGTTAAATACACGACCACCAATTAATGCATATTCAAAATTTGAAGTAAAAGTTCTTACAAAAAAAAAGAAAAAGCTTAAGCGGCATGAACTGGGAATCGAACCACGGGCCTGTCGGTTGAGGAGTTCATCGCTTTTCCACTAAGCTACTGACGCTGTTATCCAACAACTGCAAAAATTTTCATTGTAAGGCATTCTTATTATATCCTGTACAAATAAAGAACTTGCGCTGCCGGCAGCGCTGCTTACAGCTCTGGAAAACGTTATGCTGAATAACTTCTGTGTTTATTATCCGATTGTTACCAAATTTTCAGCGATCATCTGGCTAGCTATAGTTATCATATAAACCGAAAATATGGCATCAAAATTGCGCTTGTAATCAATGTTTTTTCGATTTACTGGGGCGTAAGGGTGCGTGGCCAAAATCCAAAATAAACTTGATCAGCGTGCAATAATAACACATTTTGTCACCAAATTTGGTAGTCCTAGCTCTTATAATAGCTGAGATCTAGATTTTCACACGGACAGACAGACATGGCTGTATCGACTCGGCTGATGATCCTGAGCCAGAATATATAAACTTAACGGGATCGGAGGTGTCTCCTTATGCCTGTTACATACGTTTTCGGTTTAAACAAAAGTAATAATACCCTTCTACTCTATGAGTAGCGGGTATAAAAATATAAGAAAAAGCTGCGCTCTAACAATCGTACACAGCTGATTTAAGAGACTGTCACTTCTCCACTTTTTAACTAAGTTCATTGTGAGCAATTAAAAAAGTTTTAAGTTAAATACACGACCACCAATTAATGCATATTCAAAATTTTAAGTAAAAGTTCTTACAAAAAAAAAAAAGAAAAAGCTATGAGTAGCGGGTATAAAAACTTAAACGGATACGCTTTTTTAAAAGTATAGTTTATTTAAAAAAAAATGCATCTATATATACTTATTTCCCTGGGGTATCTTATCCATTAATTCTACAATAAATTGTGGGCTAAAGATTCTTTAAAGCGGTATAAGTTCACTTCGCAAAGAGCTAATTTCCATATAAGTTGCTCTACAAAACAGTGTCCATTTGAGATGTTTGGAGTAAAAATGCGGAATAAGTCCAAGGACAAACTATTGGAACTTTCGGAAAATGAAATACTTTACGAATTTGACAAAGAGAGGCAGATATTGCGACAAACGGCTAAGAAGCAAATACTAAAGGCTGAAGATATTTATAAACAAGAAAGCAAGGCTACCTTTAACACGCGAAGGTTTTATACCATTGCAGTTACTCCACATATTAAATCGGCCGAAAGGTTCTATGACAGCTAAACCAAGTTTCATAGCGATATCTTGAAATATTACAATAATCGGCCGATAAGTTTTATGGCAGCTATACGGTATATCGGCCAGATTTTGATTAAATTTGCACAGCTTTGAATGGACATACTAAGGCATAGATTGCGAAAGCTTCTTGGCAATATATTAAACAAGTAAAGAAAGCTACAGTCGTCGCGCCCGACAGTAAGATACCATTCGCCCAGTTTCGAAACAAATTATCACACATTTAATTTCATCAAAAAACTCTGCACAAGTTTATCCTCCGCCTATTGTTTAAATTAGATCTATTTTTGAATAGCGCCATCTACATGTGAAAACGGCGTAGCTTTACACACGCTACGGCTGAAATGAAGCATCGTGACGATGACGTCACGACGCGAGCACAGGCGCAAGCAGTGAAAGTACGGAAAACGGAAACATAGATAACTTATGTGTTTGTCGTCCGATTAGATTGCAATTTGGGGATAATAGATTTATATTGCAATTATTTATGTTCATACCAAAGCACAAAGCTGTAACTTTAATACTTATCCTGATAATCGAAAATGATCGATTTGCGTGGGCGGTGGGCGTGACATCAAAAATTGAAAATAAACTCGATCTACCTATGGTATACAGGAACCTTCATATGAAATATGGTGTGTCTAGCTTTCGTAATAGCTGAGATCTAGATTGCACTTGTTATCAATGTTTTTTCGATTTGCGGGGGCGGAAGGGGGCGTGGCCAAAATCCAAAATAAACTTGATCAGCGTGCAACAATAACACATATTGTCACCAAATGAAACGGACAGAATATATATACTTTATGGGCTCGGAGGTGTCTCCTTCTGCCTGTTACATACATTTTCGGTTTGAACAAAGTTATAATACCCTTCTACTCTATGAGTAGCGGGTATAAAAAGTTTTAAGTTAAATACACGACCACCAATTAATGCATATTCAAAATTTGAAGTAAAAGTTCTTACAAAAAAAAAAAGAAAAAGCTTAAGCGGCATGAACTGGGAATCTAACCACGGGCCTGTCGGTTGAGGAGTTCATCGCTTTTCCACTAAACTACTGACGCTGTTATCCAACAACTGCAAAAATTTGCATTGTAAGGCATTCTTATTATATCCTGTACAAATAAAGAACTTGCGCTGCCGGCAGCGCTGCTTACAGCTCTGGAAAACGTTATGCTGAATAACTTCTGTGTTTATTATCCGATTGTTACCAAATTTTCAGCGATCATCTGGCTAGCTATAGTTATCATATAAACCGAAAATATGGCATCAAAATTGCACTTGTTATCAATGTTTTTTCGATTTGCGGGGGCGGAAGGGAGCGTGGCCAAAATCCAAAATAAACTTAATCAGCGTGCAATAATAACACATATTGTCACCAAATTTGGTAGTCCTAGCTCTTATAATAGCTGAGATCTACATTTTCACACGGACGGACAGACGGACAGACGGACATGGCTATATTGACTCGGCTGTTGATCCTGAGCCAGAATATATATACTTTATGGGGTCGGAGGTGTCTCCTTCTGCCTGTTACATACATTTTCGGTTTGAACAAAGTTATAATACCCTTCTACTCTATGAGTAGCGGGTATAAAAACTTAAACGGATACTTTTTTAAAAGTATACTTTATTTAAAAAAAAATGCATCCATATATACTTATTTCCCTGGGGTATCTTATCCATTAATTCTACAATAAATTGTGGGCTAAAGATTCTTTAAAGCGGTATAAGTTCACTTCGCAAAGAGCTAATTTCCATATAAGTTGCTCTACAAAACAGTGTCCATTTGAGATGTTTGGAGTAAAAATGCGGAATAAGTCCAAGGACAAACTATTGGAACTTTCGGAAAATGAAATACTTTACGAATTTGACAAAGAGAGGCAGATATTGCGACAAACGGCTAAGAAGCAAATACTAAAGGCTGAAGATATTTATAAACAAGAAACCAAGGCTACCTTTAACACGCGAAGGTTTTATACCATTGCAGTTACTCCACATATTAAATCGGCCGAAAGGTTCTATGACAGCTAAACCAAGTTTCATAGCGATATCTTGAAATATTATAATAATCGGCCGATAAGTTTTATGGCAGCTATACGGTATATCGGCCAGATTTTGATTAAATTTGCACAGCTTTGAATGGACATACTAAGGCATAGATTGCGAAAGCTTCTTGGCAATATATTAAACAAGTAAAGAAAGCTACAGTCGTCGCGCCCGACAGTAAGATACCATTCGCCCAGTTTCGAAACAAATTATCACACATTTAATTTCATCAAAAAACTCTGCACAAGTTTATCCTCCACCTATTGTTTAAATTAGATCTATTTTTGAATAGCGCCATCTACATGTGAAAACGGCGTAGCTTTACACACGCTACGGCTGAAATGAAGCATCGTGACGATGACGTCACGACGCGAGCACAGGCGCAAGCAGTGAAAGTACGGAAAACGGAAACATAGATAACTTATGTGTTTGTCGTCCGATTAGATTGCAATTTGGGGATAATAGATTTATATTGCAATTATTTATCTTCATACCAAAGCACAAAGCTGTAACTTTAATACTTATCCTGATAATCGAAAATGATCGATTTGCGTGGGCCACCGCCCACGTGACATCAAAAATTGAAAATAAACTCGATCTACCTATGGTATACAGGAACCTTCATATGAAATATGGTGTGTCTAGCTTTCGTAATAGCTGAGATCTAGATTGCACTTGTTATCAATGTTTTTTCGATTTGCGGGGGCGGAAGGGGGCGTGGCCAAAATCCAAAATAAACTTGATCAGCGTGCAACAATAACACATATTGTCACCAAATGACACGGACAGAATATATATACTTTATGGGGTCGGAGGTGTCTCCTTCTGCCTGTTACATACATTTTCGGTTTGAACAAAGTTATAATACCCTTCTACTCTATGAGTAGCGGGTATAAAAAGTTTTAAGTTAAATACACGACCACCAATTAATGCATATTCAAAATTTGAAGTAAAAGTTCTTACAAAAAAAAAGAAAAAGCTTAAGCGGCATGAACTGGGAATCTAACCACGGGCCTGTCGGTTGAGGAGTTCATCGCTTTTCCACTAAACTACTGACGCTGTTATCCAACAACTGCAAAAATTTGCATTGTAAGGCATTCTTATTATATCCTGTACAAATAAAGAACTTGCGCTGCCGGCAGCACTGCTTACAGCTCTGGAAAACGTTATGCTGAATAACTTCTGTGTTTATTATCCGATTGTTACCAAATTTTCAGCGATCATCTGGCTAGCTATAGTTATCGTATAAACCGAAAATATGGCATCAAAATTGCGCTGGTAATCAATGTTTTTTCGATTTACTGGGGCGTAAGGGGGCGTGGCCAAAATCCAAAATAAACTTGATCAGCGTGCAATAATAACACATTTTGTCACCAAATTTGGTAGTCCTAGCTCTTATAATAGCTGAGATCTAGATTTTCACACGGACAGACAGACGGACATGGCTGTATCGACTCGGCTGATGATCCTGAGCCAGAATATATAAACTTAACGGGATCGGAGGTGTCTCCTTCTGCCTGTTACATACATTTTCGGTTTGAACGAAGTTATACCACCCTTCTACTCTATGAGTAGCGGTTATAAAAACTTAAACGGATACGCTTTTTTAAAAGTATACTTTATTTGAAAAAAAAATGCATCCATATATACTTATTTCCCTGGGGTATCTTATCCATTAATTCTACAATAAATTGTGGGCTAAAGATTCTTCAAAGCGGTATAAGTTCACTTCGCAAAGAGCTAATTTCCATATAAGTTGCTCTACAAAACAGTGTCCATTTGAGATGTTTGGAGTAAAAATGCGGAATAAGTCCAAGGACAAACTATTGGAACTTTCGGAAAATGAAATACTTTACGAATTTGACAAAGAGAGGCAGATATTGCGACAAACGGCTAAGAAGCAAATACTAAAGGCTGAAGATATTTATAAACAAGAAACCAAGGCTACCTTTAACACGCGAAGGTTTTATACCATTGCAGTTACTCCACATATTAAATCGGCCGAAAGGTTCTATGACAGCTAAACCAAGTTTCATAGCGATATCTTGAAATATTATAATAATCGGCCGATAAGTTTTATGGCAGCTATACGGTATATCGGCCAGATTTTGATTAAATTTGCACAGCTTTGAATGGACATACTAAGGCATAGATTGCGAAAGCTTCTTGGCAATATATTAAACAAGTAAAGAAAGCTACAGTCGTCGCGCCCGACAGTAAGATACCATTCGCCCAGTTTCGAAACAAATTATCACACATTTAATTTCATCAAAAAACTCTGCACAAGTTTATCCTCCACCTATTGTTTAAATTAGATCTATTTTTGAATAGCGCCATCTACATGTGAAAACGGCGTAGCTTTACACACGCTACGGCTGAAATGAAGCATCGTGACGATGACGTCACGACGCGAGCACAGGCGCAAGCAGTGAAAGTACGGAAAACGGAAACATAGATAACTTATGTGTTTGTCGTCCGATTAGATTGCAATTTGGGGATAATAGATTTATATTGCAATTATTTATCTTCATACCAAAGCACAAAGCTGTAACTTTAATACTTATCCTGATAATCGAAAATGATCGATTTGCGTGGCCGGTGGGCGTGACATCAAAAATTGAAAATAAACTCGATCTACCTATGGTATACAGGAACCTTCATATGAAATATGGTGTGTCTAGCTTTCGTAATAGCTGAGATCTAGATTGCACTTGTTATCAATGTTTTTTCGATTTGCGGGGCGCGGAAGGGGGCGTGGCCAAAATCCAAAATAAACTTGATCAGCGTGCAACAATAACACATATTGTCACCAAATGACACGGACAGAATATATATACTTTATGGGGTCGGAGGTGTCTCCTTCTGCCTGTTACATACATTTTCGGTTTGAACAAAGTTATAATACCCTTCTACTCTATGAGTAGCGGGTATAAAAAGTTTTAAGTTAAATACACGACCACCAATTAATGCATATTCAAAATTTGAAGTAAAAGTTCTTACAAAAAAAAAAGAAAAAGCTTAAGCGGCATGAACTGGGAATCTAACCACGGGCCTGTCGGTTGAGGAGTTCATCGCTTTTCCACTAAACTACTGACGCTGTTATCCAACAACTGCAAAAATTTGCATTGTAAGGCATTCTTATTATATCCTGTACAAATAAAGAACTTGCGCTGCCGGCAGCACTGCTTACAGCTCTGGAAAACGTTATGCTGAATAACTTCTGTGTTTATTATCCGATTGTTACCAAATTTTCAGCGATCATCTGGCTAGCTATAGTTATCGTATAAACCGAAAATATGGCATCAAAATTGCGCTGGTAATCAATGTTTTTTCGATTTACTGGGGCGTAAGGGGGCGTGGCCAAAATCCAAAATAAACTTGATCAGCGTGCAATAATAACACATTTTGTCACCAAATTTGGTAGTCCTAGCTCTTATAATAGCTGAGATCTAGATTTTCACACGGACAGACAGACGGACATGGCTGTATCGACTCGGCTGATGATCCTGAGCCAGAATATATAAACTTAACGGGATCGGAGGTGTCTCCTTCTGCCTGTTACATACATTTTCGGTTTGAACGAAGTTATACCACCCTTCTACTCTATGAGTAGCGGTTATAAAAACTTAAACGGATACGCTTTTTTAAAAGTATACTTTATTTGAAAAAAAAAATGCATCCATATATACTTATTTCCCTGGGGTATCTTATCCATTAATTCTACAATAAATTGTGGGCTAAAGATTCTTCAAAGCGGTATAAGTTCACTTCGCAAAGAGCTAATTTCCATATAAGTTGCTCTACAAAACAGTGTCCATTTGAGATGTTTGGAGTAAAAATGCGGAATAAGTCCAAGGACAAACTATTGGAACTTTCGGAAAATGAAATGCTTTACGAATTTGACAAAGAGAGGCAGATATTGCGACAAACAGCTAAGAAGCAAATACTAAAGGCTGAAGATATTTATAAACAAGAAAGCAAGGCTACCTTTGACACGCCGAAAGTTTTATACCATTGCAGTTACTCCACATATTAAATCGGCCGATAGGTTCTATGACAGCTAAACCAAGTTTCATAGCGATATCTTGAAATATTACAATAATCGGCCGATAAGTTTTATGGCAGCTATACGGTATATCGGCCAGATTTTGATTAAATTTGCACAGCTTTGAATGGACATACTAAGGCATAGATTGCGAAAGCTTCTTGGCAATATATTAAACAAGTAAAGAAAGCTACAGTCGTCGCGCCCGACAGTAAGATACCATTCGCCCAGTTTCGAAACAAATTATCACACATTTAATTTCATCAAAAAACTCTGCAAAAGTTTATCCTCCACCTATTGTTTAAATTAGATCTATTTTTGAATAGCGCCATCTACATGTGAAAACGGCATAGCTTTACACAAGCTACGGCTGAAATGAAGCATCGTGACGATGATGTCACGACGCGAGCACAGGCGCAAGCAGTGAAAGTACGGAAAACGGAAACATAGATAACTTATGTGTTTGTCGTCCGATTGGATTGCAATTTGGGGATAATAGATTTATATTGCAATTATTAATGTTCATACCAAAGCACAAAGCTGTAACTTTAATACTTATCCTGATAATCGAAAATGATCGATTTGCGTGGGCGGTGGGCGTGACATCAAAAATTGAAAATAAACTCGATCTACCTATGGTATACAGGAACCTTCATATGAAATATGGTGTGTCTAGCTTTCGTAATAGCTGAGATCTAGACGTTCAAACGGACAGACGGACAGACAGACGGACATGGCTCAATCGACTCACCTAGTGATCCTGAGTCAGAATATATATACTTTGTGGGGTCTGCCACGCCTCCTTCTGCCTGTTACATACATTTGCACAAACTTAGTATACCATTTTTGACCATTTTCAATGGTCGAATGGTATAAAAATGTCCGATGTCCATGTGCCCGATTTATTACCCATAAAGGAGACCTGTACCCCGGTCTCCTATATAGATTTAGAAAATATAGTTAACTCATACAATGCAGACAAATAATATTTTTCTTGAAATGTTTGTGCGTCCCTATTTATTTCAGTGCATTGCTTCTCAACTTCGTTTTTCGCTGCTCACAAATACAAACAAATGTTTAAATGTGTGTGTGGGGCCCGCCACGTATTTGGAGGCGAACGACAACGATGGACGTCCCGCGGGATAATTAGACCATGGATTTTACAAAAATACATGATCTATTGTGTTTGTCGAAATGTGCGTAACAGGTAGAAGGAGCCATCTTCGACTCCATAATATATATATATTCTTGCTCAGGATCACTAGCCGAGTCGATTAAGCCATGTCTGTCTGTCCGTCTGTATAAACGCCTATATCTCAGACTCTAAAAAAAAAAGCTAGAGCCACCAAATGTGGTGACAACTCTTATGTGAAACATACGCTGTAAAATTTGTATTAAAATATTGCAAGCGTATTGCAAGCGCCTATATCTTAGAAACTAAAAAAGCTAGAGCCACCAAATTTGGTGACAACACTTATACACATGTATACCATGTATTCATGCGCAATAATAAAGCTAGAGTTTTCAGTTTTGGTGTGAATGATAACTATCACCACCTAAACGATCGCTGAAAATTTGGTTCCGATCGGATAATGAACATAAAAGTTATTGAACGTTTCATATAGATTTGCACTGCGCCCACTGCAAGCGAGCAAGCAGTGTTTTTTCCAAGCAGTGTTTTTTTCCAACTGCTTGAACTGCTTGGCGTCTAACTGAAAATTATATGTGTTGTTTATTATTTTATTTGAAAAACACGTTACCCAATAACAGTTTTCTAAATCTGATTTTTGTCATAACCTTGAAAAATTCATGGTCCTATACAGTCAACGCTTGACTGTAGCCGTTCTTACTTGTTTTTATACCATTCGACCATTGAAAATGGTTAAAAATGGTGTACTAAGTTTGTGCAAGAGTATGTAACAGGCAGAAGGAGACATGGCCCATAAAGTATATAAATTCTCAGGATCAACTGCCGAGTCGATTGAGCCATGTCCGTCTGTCTGTCAGTCTGTCTGTCTTTCCGTCTGTCTGTATGAACGTCAAGATCTCAGCTATTACAAAAGGTAGAGACACCAAATTTGACATGATGGTTCCTGTATACCATACGCAGATCAAGTTTATTTAAAATTTGGAGTGCCATGCCCACCGCCCACGCAAATCAATAATTTTTGAATATTAGGGAAAGTATTACAGTTACAGACAGCAAATTTGGTATGATGATTCCTGTAAATCATGTGCAGATAAAGATTATTTCAGATTATTTGAGGTGCCACGCACACGCAATCGCTAATTCACGAATATTATGGATAGTATTTAGGTTAGAAATTTCTGCTTTAGAACACGTAAAGATACTGATAATATGCACCCAATCCCAAAAGTACAATCTGATTGGGCAATAAATACAGAAGTTATTAAAGAAAACGTTTTTCATAGTTTCGTTGTCCGCGTCATTACAGCATATCGTCTGCATCGTTTTAGCCTTTGTGTGTGTTTCTGTATCTGTGTGTGAGAGCGAGTTAGTACTAGTTAGTGCAACAACGAAGTTGGTCGAATAGTATCTTACGGTCGGGCGCGCTCGACTGTAGCTTTCCTTATTTGTTTTTAAAATGTGAATTAAAGTCTAAGAACTTAACAAATTTCCACACCTTATTTTTACAGTGTGCCAAATTTATTTGGAACTTTCTACTTTTGCGTTAAGCGCAAAATTGTTAACACAAAACTTGTTACTTTTTCCCAACGGTATCACAGATATTATCAATTATCTGCTCGTTTATTCTATCAAAATCAGATCTTCTTTGGTATTCTTTTTCAACAAATTATTCTACGTGCTAAACAATTAAGTTGTTCATACCAACTATATACCCACTATAGATTTTATGTTGAACTGAGCTGGGCTTCACTTTACTATATCATTCGACCATTGAAAATGATCAAAAATGGTATACTAAGTTTGTGCAAATGTATGTAACAGGCAGAGGGAGACGTGGCAGACTCCACAAAGTATATATATTCTATCCCAGGATCACTAGCTGAGTCGATTGAGCCGTGTCCGTCTGTCTGTTTGAACGTCTAGAACTCAGCTATTACAAAAGCTAGAGACGCAAAATTTCACATAAAGGTTCCTGTATACCATAGGTAGATCGAGTTTATTTTAAATTTTTGATGCCACGCCCACCGCCCACGCAAATCGATAATTTACAATTATTAGGAAAAGTATTGAAGATACAGCTTTCTACTTTGTTATAAACATAGATAATTATAATATAAATCTATTCTCAAAATTACAATCCGATCGAACAATAAACACATAAGATATTCATCTAAACGTTTTCCAAAGTTACACTGCTTGCGCCTTTCCAGCATATCGTGACGTCATCGTCACGATGCTTTGCTTCAGCCGTGTGTACAGCTGAGTGCTATGTTTTCACATGTAGATGGCGCTATTCAAAGATAGATCTAATTTAAACAATAGGTGGCGGATGAACTTGTGCAGAATTAAATGTCTGATAATTTATTTCGAAACTCGGCGAATGGTATTTTACTGTAGCCCTCGACTGTAGCTTTCTTTACTTGTAGTTTTATTTGCAAATTTGTTTTTAATTTAGAACTCGACATATTAAGGTTCCAGCAAAAACAAGAGTTACAAGGACGGCACTCACAGTATTTTTAATTTACACATACAAAAACTAAGTACAAACCTTGCTGATTAACTTCAATTTTAAAGAAACAATTAAATTTTAATATTTATGGAACTTTGAGCCTTCTAAAAGCTGCAATTATGGTAATTTTCGTTTTCTCAGTCTATGCTTTTGTCAAAATTAACAGCTGTGTTTGTCAAGCGATAACTTGTCTATCTCGGCCTATTAAAATTTCTGGTATGCAACATTGGAGATTAATGTTTTCTTAAAACAATGACGTCACATAATTTTCAATTTGGGCATTTCCGCGAAATGACTTTATACCCGAAATTGGGATTTTGGACCATAGTGCAGAGTGAATCTCTAGATGTTCTTTGGTGGCAGCAATTTGGGTTTTACAGCCGGTGCCAACTACGATTTGGATGGCGGCATTGGCTATGCTGCGAATATAACCAACTATGACTGTGATCTCATCAGCTAGTCAAGCAGGTTATTGGCAAAGTCCTACCACTGCCGGAAATAGTTCTTAGTCCCGCCAAGCGTCTGAGCTACGGCAAAGTGGACCTAACGAAAGCGTTGGAACCGCTCTCAGTCGATGGACGTGCTGCGCTGTCGAGCGGCACACCAGTTACTGCTGTTAAGCCCAAATCCTTTGAGGAGATCGATCAATATTCGGGTCTGGTGCTATTTGGGACGCCATTACCCAGCATGGATTTAGATCCTGCCCTTTTACAAGTGGAAGAGCTACGTGATCGTGCACACGTATCTATAGAGCAGCAACTGGTCGGCACACTATCCAGGGAGACACGTATCTATTCACTGCCCTTGAGGAAAGGTTGGGGCAGCACGGTGCAGCTACTTGTCGAGAATCAGGGACGCATGAACTACAATCGCGCCAACGACACGAAAGACATTTTTGGTCAGGTTATATTGCAGTTGTACAATGGCGCTCTGGCCTCATTGTCTATTCGGGTAACTTCGATGTGCAGGAGGTTGGTGACACCTATTTCCATGTTGCCGATTGGGGCTAAGTGAATGGTTTCAATTTGGGTCGCTATTGGTCCCTTTCGAATTGCTTACAGTGGGACAAAACTCTTTGGTACTCATCGAACATCAACGCGCAAAATAAAACCATTAGTGGAACGGAGCTGCCGGCCGTACAATTCGATGCAGTTGCCCAAATCGATGGTAAATCGAGTGAGGCATAATAATTTCTATTCTTTAAATTCATTTATATTTTTATTCGTGAACTACAAGCGTTTCATTAGTTAGCAGTTTTTGATTTTGCTTGACAAGCTCTTCATAATATACAAGTTAATGCAAGTGAAACTTGCATTGGGGATGTTCGGCTCTCGTTGCTCACGTTATAAGTTTGTTTATTTAGGATGTTTAGTATTAGCTTAGTTCGATATAATTGGAGTTTTGCTTGTGTCTGGTTTGCCGTGTCCCAAAAGACTAAAGGCTGGGGCTAGGCCTGGTTCGCAAGAAAACTTCGACTGCACAAAATATGCAAACCTTGCTGTCATCACGCGTTTCTTGCAGACCCTTCTAGAAGCGTCAGTTCATTTACGCGCTGCACATGTTCCACTCTGATAAGCCTCGCAATTTGAGTAAATTTGCTCTTAGATGAGTGCGTTCTCTTTTTGAGTGAATTCCAACTGTCGTAAATTATAACTCAATGTCACAGTGGGCTAAGAGTAAATAATTTCTGACTCAGCTTAGTTATGGGAACCTGAAGCCAACGTACTCGGGTTAACTGAGGATTGAGTGACCGTCAAGTGGCGCAAGCGGAGAAAGCGCGTGTGAGACAGGCCGGTGGGAGGGGGTGAGACGAAGGGCGCAAGAAGAGGGTTCATAGCTCCTCCCCCCTCAAGATCTGCGTCCCGCAGATTAATGAGCCTTGCCTGGCTCGGGTTGGCCCAACGCTTCTAAGTTTGCGGCAATGTCGCGGACATTGGGCATGCCTTTGGTGGACGTCAGCTTCTTCCATAAGAGATAAAAACCTAAGAGTATACAGATGGCGAGTGCCGCCTCGGTGAGAAAAGAGGATAATAGTTCTCCGGTCACGTTGGACATCTTCTCCAAATTCCTCATGCTCACATCGTGGACGTATTCCAGGGAATGTTGAAAGCTGTTGGCCGTTATGTGGCTCAATCCGGCCGGCATTGCCATCCAATGACTGGCCGAGTAACTGGAATAATTTTGGCCGTTGACCGTTATCGTCTCATTGTCGAATAGGATGACAAAGGAGCCGATCAAGTCGTAGTTCTTTGCGGCCGTTCCCAGAGTTCCGTTGAAGTTCGTCAGGAAGAGCATTCCATCGTCGACCTGTTTAACCACTCGTTGGTTATTTCTTCGATATGAACACTTAGCATACAGCTAGCCACCTCCAGTTTTTGCAGTACTTCTTCCCGGCAAACAGTGGTATTGCCAATGGAAAGGCAATCTCCCAGGACCGCATAAGTTTCGCTCGAGCTTGCGGCTAGCTTATGATGCTCCAGTATGATCTGCTTTCCTTCGCTTATCGTTGCGTACAGGTGCATAAGCCGGTAATTCTCAACCGCAACCTTAGGGAACGCCAGTATGTACAGCAACAATGTTCCATTGGTTACAACGGTTGGCCGAGAGAATTCGATGGCTTCGATCACATTCCTGTATGGCAAGTTGTCCACTTCCCTCAGTATGGTCTCAATCTCGCCATGGTCCAGCAAGTTTGGGTCTACTATGCCGGTTTTAGCCAACTGGCAAGCTCTGACGCCTTCGGAATCCTGATTGGACAGGATGATGGATTTGTGTAGCACCTTCGTAGTGGTGTACAAATCGCTGTCCACCGCATTCACCTTTGCGATGACGTTGTTCAACTGCTCGATGGACTCGTGTGTTGCATCGAACAGGCGTGCGTTTATCCTTAACTGCTGATCGCTGTTCCTCGATGCCACCCCTTGTGCGGCCAAGACGGCGTTCCAGTCAGCAGCATCTGGAGATCCAGCTATCCATTTCCAAGTTGACCCCAGCCAGTCCAGTGAGCGAAATTTACGCCGCGCTCGTCCGGATAGCCTGTTGATTCCTTCCATGGCTGTGTTGAGGTAGTAGTTGACCAAAGCTTCGGCTCTCTTGTCGGCCAAGGCAACCGTTTCTCGTCCGATTTCCTCAGCCAGTCTGCTCATCTTCGCAAGATCGACGAGGTGCGTAACAGATAGAACGAGGCATCTGCAACCCCATAAAGTATATAAATATATTCTTGCTCAGGATCACTAGCCGAGTCGATCAGGCCATGTCTGTCTGTCCGTCTGTCCGTCTGTAAGAACGCCTATATCTCAGAAACTAAAAGAGCTAGAAACACCAAATTTGGTGACAACACTTACGTGAATCATACGCTGTAAAGTTTTTATTAAAATTTGGGCAACACCTACTTCCGCCCCCGCAAATCGAAAAACCGTATTGCAAGTGCCTATATCTTAGAAACTAAAAAAGCTAAAGTCCCCCAAATTTTGTGAATCATACGCTGTAAAATTTTTATTAAAATTTGGGACACGCCTACTTCCTCCCCCGCAAATCGATAAACCGTATAGCAAGCGCAATAAGAAAGCTAGAGTATTCAGTTTTGGTGTGAATTTTAACTATCACCACCTAAACGATCGCTGAAAATTTGGTTCCGATCGGATAATGACCATAAAAGTTATTCAATGTTTCATATAGATTTGCACGGTGCCCACTGCAAGCGAGCAAGCAGTGTTTTTTCCAAGCAGTGTTTTTTTCCAACTGCTTGGACTGCGTGGCGACTAACTGAAAATTATATGTGTTGTTTATTATTTTTATTTGAAAAACACGTTTACCAATAACAGTTTTCTAAATCTGATTTTTTTCATAATCTTGAAAAATCCATGGTCTTGTACAGTCAACACTTCACTGTAGCCGTTCTTACTTGTTATACCCGCTACTCATAGAGTAGAAGGGTATTATAACTTTGTTCAAACCGAAAATGTATGTAACAGGCAGAAGGAGACACCTCCGACCCCATAAAGTATATATATTCTGGCTCAGGATCAACAGCCGAGTCGATATAGCCATGTCCGTCTGTCCGTCTGTACGTCTAGATCTCAGCTATTACAAAAAGTAGAGACACCTAATTTCCTGTATACCATAGGTAGATCGAGTTTATTTTCAATTTTCGATGTCGCGCCCACCGCCCACGCAAAACGATAATTACGATTATTAGGAAAAGTATTCAAGTTATGGCTTTCTGCTTTGGTATAAACATAGATAATTACAATATAAATCTATTTTACAATCCGATCGAACAATAAACACAGAAGATATTCATCTAAACGTTTTCCATAGTTACACTCTTTGCGCCTTTGCAGCATATCGTGACGTCATCGTCAAATTTCCACATTTTTCCTAAATTTGCGTATTATTTAAAATTCATTAAGAATATTTAAAGCTTTTAAAAATGTTTTAAAAATATTAACTGTCAATTTTCTTAATTTCAAAATATTTAAAAATTTCTATAATTTATTAAAATTTTTTTTTATACTTCCCACTTTTCCAAAGTTCCATAATTTTTAAAATTGCTTATCAATGAAAAAGGGATTAACTCTTTGTTTCCCTTTTGATTTTTTTTGCCTTTCTTATCATTTCTAATATTCTATTCTAATATTCAGTTACCACTGTATTTAGTTAGTGGTTTCGGCACCTTTAGCAGTAAGAGATGTTGTGCCAGCGCTGACACTTTTAATTGAATTCCCAGCAGCATGCGTTGCAAGACTCCCCATACAGCGCCAACTACCTGTGCCTGCATCTGCGTGTACGTCGGCGTCGATTGTAATCAACACGCTGGGATCAATCAGCAAACTTTAAAACTGAACGCCACACAGCAGTCAGCTCGAATGAATCCATCAAACGTATCAATCATGATGACAGGTCACAGTGCGAGCACAGTATAACTGGAAAAGACCAGGCCAGACCAGACACAGGCAGGACCAGGCAACAGGCAGCAGGTCCAGTTTTAGCTTTTCCTAACATGTCTGTGAAACGTCTCAGTTGTTGTTTTTGTTGTAGTTGGCGTTGCCTCACTTGTGAAGTCTCCACGCGCGTTGCGCCCATTAAATTCGAATAATCTTAGTTGTTGTTGCTTTTTTTTTCATCAATCTCCCCACTCTGGACTCGAGTTGCAACTGTCGCATATAGCAGCTGGACACGGTGCTTGTGTGAGACGCTGCAGGCAGGCAGGCAGCATCAGCCCAACTGATTTGAAATTCTAAAGTGATTTTGATTACTTGAGGTATTGATATTTTGACTTGTACGTTGATTAGATAGTTAAAGGCTTGTTAGATGCATGTCAGCAGCAGCAGCGGCCTCAGACCGGTCTCACTGGCTGCATGTCTTGGTCTTGGTCTCTACGTCTCCATTTTCGTCTGCATCTGCGTGATGCGCCTGGCTTGATGTTGATTATAATTTAATTATAAGCAATCTGTAACAAGTAAATGGCTTGCATGGTGCTCTTACTCCATGGCACTCCTGGTCATGGCGCATAATTTAGCAGGCAGGTGTGAAAAAGGTTCATTAGCTTAGACGTCTCAGTCCGAGCCCGCTGCATGACTAATAATAGTCATGGGCCGGTCAGATTCTGCTCTCTTGCCACATTTGCCACCGGCAAAAACCATACTTATTCGCAATCTGCTTGGCTTGGGCAGCCACGATGTCTGCTAACGAAAGCTGCAGACATTTGAGTGACTGAAGCAAGGCAAAATGCTGTAGAAATTTCCCCTTGCGATTTGCGGCTAATCCAATGGAAAATAATATAGACAGAGAGGTATTCCCTCTTAAGACTTGCTGGCTTTATATGTAGAATTTGTAGCAAGGAGGTACCAAGCGATACAATTCTATTAAAACGATTCAAGTAGGCTGAGTTGCTTCTGTCTTAATTTCTGACTACGTAAGCTCTCAATGTGTTCGGATTTTCAGTCCGCTCTCAGCTCTCAATTGAGACTGGACTGGGTTTTTTTTTTCTCTGGGTGAGACTGGAATCTCTTTTTTTTCTCAGGGTGGGACTGGAATCTCTTTTTTTTATAACTCTTCTTTTTTTTCGTAGTGTATTTGCATTAAAAAAAAAAAGGCATTTTTAACAAGTAGAGCAATTCTCTTCATTTTTGGATAAGTACACAAAAATGTTTCATATCATCGTTTTTTTTTTATACCCGGTACTTCTGCAGCAATGGGTTAAGCTTGCGCATGCTCTTGACGCTCAACTTGTGTGTCTCAAAGAGTGAGATTGTCGCCTGCGAATAATCGTTGCCATAGAGTTTGCCCATGGCCAGAGCCACATCGCGCTGGGTGAAGCCGAGCTCGATGCGACGCTGCTTGAAGGTCTTCGCAAACTGATCGAGCTCCATAACTATTCAACAAATAATTTAATTTCTTTTTTACAATAACTGAATTTTTTGAATTTTTGGTCTTGGTTTACTATATTGTTTGTTTCCTTGTTTGCTTTGTTTTCAATCTATAGTAATGTTTGCTTTGTTTTCAATCTATAGTAATAATATATTTAATTTAATATCTTTTCTATAACGACTTTTAAATATATTTGGTAAAACTTTTAACTAAATTTTAAATATATATACAGTGGTGGCCTTTTATTTAGCACACTATTTAGCAGCACACTTCAACATGAATTTTTACCGATTGTATAGTGAATAGTTCACCAATTTTTTTCTGGTTGTTGCCTTATTAGTTGATAAGATGTACCGTTACTTTCAGCCTATTCCCTTTCGTCGTTTTTTTTCTGCGTTGGTTTGAATGAATTAACTATGATTTTCAGCTGGACATGAGTTTAGCACACTTCTACTTTTTTTATTAATTTATTAAGTAGAATGAGAAAACATAAGAAAGGGGACTAATATTTTGTTGGATATCCTTTGTTTTTGATAACTACATCCAATCTTCTGTGCTGACTCTCCACTAAAGCAGCGCATCTGTTCTGCGGAATACTGTACCACGCTTCTCGGATAACTATCCACAAATCATTCAAACTGCCCAGATTTTTGGTGCGAATGTGCTGCTCAACATCATTCTAGAGATTCTCTATCGGATTGAGGTCCGGTGACTGAGCTGGCCACTTCAGCGTAACAACTTGATGCTCCTAAAGGCAACTTTTCATAAGCCGTGAAGTGTGCTTAGGATCGTTGTCTTGCATAAAACGCCATGATAATGGCATATTGTCCTCGGAATATGGCACCATTATATCCTCTATAATTTCTTTATAGACGTATTGGTCCATACGAGTGTCTATCCGGTAAATCATTGATACATATTTTTTAATAACATTTAAATTTTTAATTAAAATAAATAGGTAATACTAAATATGAGAGTCCTTAAAAGAAAGAACAAAGAAATTAAAAAAAAGAAACGAAAAAATAAAAAAAAAGACAGAAAATTTCTTTCTTTTCTAGAAAGAAAAAGAAAATTTGGTAACAATCGGATAATAAACACAGAAGTTATTCAGCTTAACGTTTTCCATAGCTGTAAGCAGCGCTGCCGGCAGCTGAAATGTTTTTTTTTTTTTATTTTATATTTTGACTTTGCATAAATATTATAAGTCCATAGCCTTTTACGGTCAAAATATGATTGTAGCCCATTTATTGTTCCGCAAATAAATTATGTACAAGCAGCTGGGTAGCGGGTATATTACAGTCGAGCACACTCGACTGTAGCTTTCTTACTTGTTTTTTTATATTTTTATACCCGCTACTCATAGAGTAGAAGGGTATTATAACTTTGTTCAAACCGAAAATGTATGTAACAGGCAGAAGGAGACACCTCCGACCCCATAAAGTATATATATTCTGGCTCAGGATCAACAGCCGAGTCGATATAGCCATGTCCGTCTGTCTGTCCGTGTGAAAATCTAGATCTCAGCTATTATAAGAGCTAGAACTACCAAATTTGGTGACAGTATGTGTTATTATTACAAGTTTATCAAGTTTATTTTGGATTTTGGCCACGCCCCCTTCCGCCCCTGTAAATCGATAAAAATTGATTCCAAGCGCAATTTTGATGGCATATTGTTCATTTTCGGTTTATATGATAACTATAACTAGCTAGATGATCTCTGATATATGTGTTATTATTACAAGTTTATCAAGTTTATTTTGGATTTAGGCCACGCGCCCTTCCGCCCCTGTAAATCAAAAAAAATTGATTGCAAGCGCAATTTTGATGGCATATTGTTCATTTTCGGTCTATATGATAACTATAACTAGCTAGATGATCTCTGAAAATTTGGTAACAATCGGATAATAAACACAGAAGTTATTCAGCTTAACGTTGTCCATAGCTGTAAGCAGCGCTGCCGGCAGCGCAAATTCTTTATTTGTGAAGGAAATAATAAGAATGCCTTACATTGCAAATTTTTGCAGTTGTTGGATAACAGCGTCGGTAGCTTAGTGGAAAAGCAATGAACTCCTGAACCGACAGGCCCGTGGTTCGATTCCCAGTTCATGCCGCTTGAGCTTTTTCTTTTTTATACCCGCTACTCATAGAGTAGAAGGGTATTATTACTTTTTTCAAACCGAAAATGTATGTAACAGGCAGAAGGAGACACCTCCGACCCCATAAAGTATATATATTCTGGCTCAGGATCAACAGCCGAGTCGATATAGCCATGTCCGTCTGTCCGTCTGTCTGTCCGTCTGTCTGTCCGTGTGAAAATCTAGATCTCAGCTATTATAAGAGCTAGAACTACCAAATTTGGTAACAGTATGTGTTATTATTACAAGTTTATCAAGTTTATTTTGGATTTTGGCCACGCCCCCTTACGCCCAAAAATCGAAAAAAATTGATTGCAAGCGCAATTTTGATGGCATATTGTTCATTTTCGGTTTATATGATAACTATAACTAGCTAGATGATCTCTGATATATGTGTTATTATTACAAGTTTATCAAGTTTATTTTGGATTTTGGCCACGCCCCCTTCCGCCCCTGTAAATCGAAAAAAAATGATTGCAAGCGCAATTTTGATGGCATATTGTTCATTTTCGGTTTATATGATAGCTATAACTAGCTAGATGATCTCTGAAAATTTGGTAACAATCGGATAATAAACACAGAAGTTATTCAGCTTAACGTTGTCCATAGCTGTAAGCAGCGCTGCCGGCAGCGCAAATTCTTTATTTGTGAAGGAAATAATAAGAATGCCTTACATTGCAAATTTTTGCAGTTGTTGGATAACAGCGTCGGTAGCTTAGTGGAAAAGCAATGAACTCCTGAACCGACATTCCCGTGGTTCGATTCCCAGTTCATGCCGCTTGAGCTTTTTCTTTTTTATACCCGCTACTCATAGAGTAGAAGGGTATTTTAACTTTGTTCAAACCGAAAATGCATGTAACAGGCAGAAGGAGACACCTCCGACCCCATAAAGTATATATATTCTGGCTCAGGATCAACAGCCGAGTCGATATAGCCATGTCCGTCTGTCCGTCTGTCTGTCCGTGTGAAAATCTAGATCTCAGCTATTATAAGAGCTAGTACAACCAAATTTGGTGACAATATGTGTTATTATTGCACGCTGATCAAGTTTATTTTGGATTTTGGCCACGCCCCCTTCCGCCCCCGCAAATCGAAAAAACATTGATAACAAGTGCAATTTTGATGCCATATTGTTAATTTTCGGTTTATATGATAACTATAGCTAGCCAGATGATCTATGAAAATTTGGTAACAATCGGATAATAAACACAGAAGTTATTCAGCTTAACGTTTTCCATAGCTGTAAGCAGCGCTGCCGGCAGCGCTGCTTGCAGCATTGTGCCGAATCGTGTGTGCGTGTACGATGATGAAATGGGTTAAGTTGTGGACTGCAAAACGAACAGTACTATTATGCATTTACGGGTTCGAGTCCCGCCCGCAATAAAAATTAAATGTGTGCAAAAATTTTTATTTTTATACCCGCTACTCATAGAGTAGAAGGGTATTATAACTTTGTTCAAACCGAAAATGTATGTAACAGGCAGAAGGAGACACCTCCGACCCCATAAAGTATATATATTCTGGCTCAGGATCAACAGCCGAGTCGATATAGCCATGTCCGTCTGTCCGTCTGTCTGTCCGTGTGAAAATCTAGATCTCAGCTATTATAAGAGCTAGTACAACCAAATTTGGTGACAATATGTGTTATTATTGCACGCTGATCAAGTTTATTTTGGATTTTGGCCACGCCCCCTTCCGCCCCCGCAAATCGAAAAAACATTGATAACAAGTGCAATTTTGATGCCATATTGTTAATTTTCGGTTTATATGATAACTATAGCTAGCCAGATGATCTATGAAAATTTGGTAACAATCGGATAATAAACACAGAAGTTATTCAGCTTAACGTTTTCGATAGCTGTAAGCAGCGCTGCCGGCCGCGCAAATTCTTTATTTGTACAGGAAATAATAAGAATGCCTTACAATGCAAATTTTTGCAGTTGTTGGATAACAGCGTCAGTAGCTTAGTGGAAAAGCAATGAATTTCTGAACCGACAGGCCCGTGGTTCGATTCCCAGTTCATGTCGCTTAAGCTTTTTCTTTTTTTTTTTGTAAGAACTTTTACTTAAAATTTTGAATATGCATTAATTGGTGGTCGTGTATTTAACTTAATTGCTCGCAATGAACTTAGTTAAAAAGTGGAGAAGTGACAGTCTCTTAAATCAGCTGTGTGCGATTGTTAGAGCGCAGCTTTTTCTTATATTTTTATACCCGCTACTCATAGAGTAGAAGGGTATTATTACTTTTGTTTAAACCGAAACCGTATGTAAGAGGCATAAGGAGACACCTCCGATCCCGTAAAGTTTATATATTCTGGCTCAGGATCATCAGCCGAGTCGATACAGCCATGTCCGTCTGTCCGTCTGTCTGTCCGTGTGAAAATCTAGATCTTAGCTATTATAAGAGCTAGGACTACCAAATTTGATGAAAAAATGTGTTATTATTGCACGCTGATCAAGTTTATTTTGGATTTTGGCCACGCCCCCTTACACCCCAGTAAATCGAAAAAACATTGATTACAAGCGCAATTTTGATGCCATATTTTCGGTTTATATGATAACTATAGCTAGCCAGATGATCGCTGAAAATTTGGTAACAATCGGATAATGAACACAGAAGTTATTCAGCTTAACGTTTTCCAGAGCTGTAAGCAGCGCTGCCGGCAGCGCAAGTTCTTTATTTGTACAGGATATAATAAGAATGCCTTACAATGCAAATTTTTGCAGTTGTTGGATAACAGCGTCAGTAGCTTAGTGGAAAAGCGATGAACTCCTGAACCGACAGGCCCGTGGTTCGATTCCCAGTTCATGCCGCTTAAGCTTTTTCTTTTTTTTTTTGTAAGTACTTTTACTTCAAATTTTGAATATGCATTAATTGGTGGTCGTGTATTTAACTTAAAACTTTTTATACCCGCTACTCATAGAGTAGAAGGGTATTATAACTTTGTTCAAACCGAAAATGTATGTAACAGGCAGAAGGAGACACCTCCGACCCCATAAAGTATATATATTCTGGCTCAGGATCAACAGCCGAGTCGATATAGCCATGTCCGTCTGTCCGTCTGTCTGTCCGTGTGAAAATTTAGATCTCAGCTATTATAAGAGCTAGGACAACCAAATTTGGTGACAATATGTGTTATTATTGCACGCTGATCAAGTTTATTTTGGATTTTGGCCCCGCCCCCTTCCGCCCCCGCAAATTGAAAAAAACATTGATAACAAGTGCAATTTTGATGCCATATTGTTCATTTTCGGTTTACATGATAACTATAGCTAGCCAGATGATCTCCGAAAATTTGGTAACAATCGGATAATGAACACAGAAGTTATTCAGCTTAACGTTTTCCAGAGCTGTAAGCAGCGCTGCCGGCAGCGCTACTTGCAGCATTGTTTTTTTTTTTTTTTTTTTTTTTATTGCAAATACGGCAGATAAATAAGATCTTCGAAAGATACCATCCACCGTCCGTAGATGGTATGCACGATTCATAACTCTCCAAGTAGAGTTACGCCTACGTACTAAACAAAAACCTCCGTATGCTCTCCAGTCCTTGCATCGCTCACTGGTACTTCCAATCAAGGTATTACTTCGGTGAGCAGGATGTGGTGCCCGGTCGCAGTCCCTCTCTTGGTGCGTTGCTGTGTAACGCTCCTTCGTTAACTCTTTAGTCGCCTTTTACGACAAGCCGAGCCCGCTGAGGTGGTATTCTTGGTCCACCACCACACGGGAGTGCTCCTTTATCCAACGGGTCTGCTGGCCGTCTCATCGATGCGAACACGTTTCATCATGCCTATTATAATGCCATGAGCCCTCTCCCACACGGTTTTGTCCGCCAGCATATTGCGCATTAGACTTCTCGGGCTGAGCGGAGTTCCAGCAAGAGTCTTCAGTATCTCCCTCTCTGTACGAAACCTAGTGCAGTGCATTAGGATATGTTCCGCTGTTTCGGCTACGTCGTTGCAGAACAGGCACAGGGCTGAGTCCACATGGCGAAACCTGAAGAGGTAACCCCGGAAGCAACCATGGTCGGTGATGAACTGGGTTAAGTGATAGTCCAGCACTTTGTGTTCACACCCTGCCCACTCGGATAGATCTGGAATCAGCTGGTAGGTCCATCTCCCTTGTTGTGAGTGTTGCCACCTAGTCTGCCACACCCCATAAAGCCAGACACTGATCTCTTCACCGATAACACCTTCTCGAGACAGGTATTGGGCTTCTATCTCAATATCAATCGGGGGGATGCCCGCGAGGACATGAGCTGCATCTTCCGATATTGTTCTGAATCCTCTTATCAGTCTAAGAGCCCGTGATACTGCACGCGCGCTGTCCAGGTAAGTCACTCTATTCGTGACACTCCTCCAGATGGGGGCAGCGTATAGAAGCGATGATTTCGCGACTGCCACTAGCAGCCTCCTGGCCGGCATCCTGGGTCCACCTATATTTGGCATGAGTCTTGCCAGTGCTGCTGCTGTCATCGCTGCCTTCCTACTGGCGTATCTCGCATGCTCCTTGAATGACAGTCTATGGTCAATAAGAACACCCAGATACTTCAGGGATCCAGCAGACTCTATTTGAGCGTCTTTGACCGCGACACGTATACTCTCGACGGCCTTTCTGCTGCTCAACAACACTGCTTCGGACTTGTGCGCAGCAATGCTCAGACCGGCATTCTCCAGCCAGCTAATAGCTGAGCTAATCGCTGCATTGCTCTTGTCCTGCAACTCCGGAATAGTTTTGGCAACCGCTGCTACTGCCACGTCGTCAGCAAAGCAGAGTAGCTCCACTCCACTGGGCGTGCTGATGGACAATATCCCGTCGTACATTATGTTCCATAGTATTGGACCAAGTACCGACCCTTGTGGGACCCCTGCGGTGACGTGGTGTTTTCTTGGCCCGCCATCAGTATCGTACCATAGTATACTTCCCTGAAGTAGCTGCCAATGATGATCCTGAGGTAACGAGGAATACCCATGTTGCGCATGGCCCCAAGGATGTTTGGCCATCTCGCCGTGTTGAATGCATTTTTCACGTCTAGCGTGATGATGGCGCAGTACTCCTTGCTGCCACCTAGCCATCTGTCACCATCGAGGGCGGACTTGGCCAGATCTCTTATGGCAGTGAGAGCGTCGAGAGTGCTTTTTCCTCTCCGGAAGCCATACTGGTGTCTTTGTAGGCCATCGGGGCTCTCAGTGATCAGCTCAATTCGGGTGTATAGGATGCGTTCGAAGAGCTTTCCCACAATATCCAGCAGACATAGTGGGCGGAAACTGCCTGCAGCATTAGTTGTAGCCTTACCTTTCGGCAACAATACCAGCCTCATGTTCTTCCAGCGAGAAGGGAAGACACCATCTATCAGACACTGTTGGAAGGTGTCCCTGAAGATTTCAGGCTTGGCATTTGCGGCAGCCATGACTACGACGCCTGGGATGCCATCGAGACCTGGGGCTTTGTTGGGCTTAATTCTCTTTGCCGCCTCGATGACCTCGCATGTAGTGACACACGGGAAGTCGGGGACAGGGATTTCTTGTGCGGGTTGCCATAGAGTATCCTGATCTGGGAATAGCTCCTCCACGATGCTTGATAATAGAGCCGGGTCCTGTGGTGTGCCTCCTTCAGCGGCTTTAAGCTTATTGCAAACCAATTTGTAGGCGGGACCCCACGGATCATCGTCTACGCTCGCCAGCAGTTCTTTAAAAGCATTTGCTTTAGCAGCAGCAATGCCATTTCTGAGCTCCGCACGTTTCGATCTGTACCTCTCATGTAGATCTGAGTGCTGAGAGTGACCTCTGGCTCGTAGCGCCTGTCTCCTTGCCCTGAAGCATTCCGAGCGTAGCTGGTTGAGAAAGCCGTTCCACCAGTAGACCGGTGGTTTGCGTTTACTTCTTTGCTTCTTGCGGCATCGCTGCATCGCATGCAGCTTCCAGCATCTTCATGAGCGCCGCCACCATGGTTTCCGCATGTCCATTTGTAAGCACCATTTGTTCGATGTTGAAAGCCAGCATGTACTTGTCAAGTTTTTTGATGTCCCATGCATGCCCAAGAGTACTCCTTGCCTGTCGTTGTGTGATGCACGACGTGCGCGCTGAATGTAATTAGGGCATGATCGCTCAGCGTTACGTCCTCCTGAACCGTCCATTTAGCAGTGGGGGCTAGGCTTCTGTTGACAAAGGTGACATCGATGAATGATGTACCTCTGTCGTTATTAAACGTCGGCTTGCCGCCGTCATTCAACAGCACCAGATCCAGCTGGTTCATGGCATCAATAACGGCCCGTCCTCTGAGATTGGATATCCGGCTTCCCCATTCTATTGCCCAGTCGTTGAAGTCACCTGCAATGACTACAGGCTTGCGCCCTCTAGCGTGGTGAATTAAAGAATTTAACAATTCCTCGAAGAGTTTCGGACTGTCACTAGGCGGGGCGTAGCAGCTATATAGGTGAACACTTAACTTTAGCGTACGCAATGCCACGCATTGGCACGCTTTCCTGTTCCTCTATGTAGAGGTTTCTGCAGCATATGACTGCCGCCTTACGTGTGGAGTCGAAGAGCACTCTAGAGTTTCCCGCACCAGGGGCGTACGGTTCGCTCAGAAGCATGACGTCAGCATTGCGCTCTCTCGCTGTCTGGGACAGGAGGCTCTGTGCAGCTGCGCAGTGGTTAACATTTAGTTGGAAGATGTTAATCATCATCACGGCGACTCAGGACTCCTTTTTTTGTGCTCGCTTTGAAGGTAGGGCATGCATAACTACCTGTCGGGTGATTTCTGTCTACATCGCTGTTGCAGATCAGGCATTTCGGCTGATTATCACAGCCCTTCGCTTTGTGCCCACGTTCGCCGCACCGAAGACAGCAGTCCGAGCGGTCAGGCTCCTTACAGTTGATGGCCCTGGGACCGTAACCCAGGCATTTATAGCATCTTGTGGGGCGTGTGCCTTGAATGATGCGACAGCGAGACCAGCCAACGGTTACCGAGCCCTTTTTTAGGACGCCTATTGCGTCGTTAACGCTAATCGTAACCGTCGCCACTTGGATCCCATCTCGCATTTTGCGCATCCCCCGCACATCTTCTGGCTTCAGCTGAATACCTTCAAATTGGGAGGCCATGCAGTTGTAGAGCTCCATTGCTGTCGTCGCCTCATCCATGCCGCTGCAGGTTAGCGCCATTCTCTGCGCGCCCGTGCGGACCGCAGCCATTTCCCTGAGGGATTCCTCGATCGCTCCTTTATATTTGGGCACGCTCGCAGAAACTTTTCCCTCCACTTCGAGCAACAACTTGCCTTGTTGGGTCCTCCTGATTTTCTTGACATGACTGCCAAGTTCTGTCAGGCTCGGGTCGGCTTTGAGCTTACGGAGCATGTCCGAGTATGAGATTTATCCCGTCTTTTTAATTATTATCGCCTCCGGCTTTTTTCGTAGTCGTTTAGGTGCCACCTTAGTCCACTCCGCCTTTTTGTTACCCTCTTTGGCTACGGACGCGAAGCTGGGCGGAAGTGGCTCCTTAATTTTGGACGTCTGCAATGTCACATCCTTGTTAGCGGGAAGCTTCTTCGAGGCAGGCTTCACTGGGGCGCTCTTTTTGCTGGCTGCCGGGGTGCACGCTGGTTGCAGTCGCGCTTCCGTCTGAGTTGCCGTGCTCTTCGTTGGGGCCACCTTAGCGATGGCATCCTGCAGCTGGATTGCTCTGGCATTTAGAGCTGCCATCTCCAAAATTACCCCCTTAGTTTCCCGTGTGACGTGACGCTGCGTTTCAAAGGCTGATAACAGTACCGTTATTTTCCGTTCCAAAATGCCCAAAATGCTGCGCAGGTCCTCGTTTTTGTAGGCCGACAGGTCTAGTGGCCTAATCGGCGAAACAGGCGGGGTTTTCGCTGAGGCTTTTTGGGTCGGCACGCTGATGAGATCGGAGTTCTTCTTCTTGGTCGCTGGCGGTGCTGAAGGGGCCAAGTTCTCTTCTACTATAGCATCACTGATCCTGGGTATTGAAGTCAGCGTCTGGGAGACGGCTTCCGCTACGCTCACGGCCGCTGGAACTGGGATTTCAGCTCCTCGCTCCGTTATTCCCGCTCCTCTTGTGGGGGACCTGGACATTCTGGCGCTTCGTTTGAATGGGTCCACCACGTCGTCGGGGGCAATGCCCCCCGTTGTACCGTCCATTAATTGGCAGGTGTCAACAACTTACCCTGTGCGTACGTAGAGCGCCAAATTTTAAATTTAAATTTGCGTGATTTTTACATAAATATAAATATATATTTATAAATATATATTTATAAATAAATATTTATAAATATAGATATTTATAAAAATATAAAATTCAAATTAAATATCTGAATTACGCGCTCAGCTGATCGAGCAGCCCTGGCGGTGCCGTTGATCTGGCAACGCCGCTCAGGTCCGATCGCTTACTGACGTAGGTTGGCAGCGCTGTCAGCCGGCCACAATGGCGTGACTTATGAAAAGAAGAAAGCGAGGAAAAGTTGAGTGAAAATTAAATTTTCACCTTCACTCAGCCCTCGCGGCGCTCTCCTCGCCCCCGCCACCAATAAGCGCAGTAATATGGCCTGGGAAAAGACTCCCGATTAGGATTCCAGAACCCGGAGAACTTCGCAGTGAGTATTGCCACCAATGCAGCAGACTTTAACCAAGCACTTTGCTCTTTCAGGTCAGGGTTCTGGGCAGAAAAACCGCAGAAACACAGGAAAAAACTCTTCGCTATCAAAAAACACGTCTTGCTATTTTCGTGGTAGATTTCAAGCACTGCCGGCAGCGCTGCTTGCAGCATTGTGCCGAATCGTGTGTGCGTGTACGGTGGTGAAATGGGTTAAGTTGTGGACTGCAAAACGAACATTACTATTATGCATTTACGGGTTCGAGTCCCGCCCGCATCAAAAATTAAATGTGTGCAAAAATGTTTTTTTTCTTATTTTATATTTATTTTATTTTTATAGTCGAGCACACTCGACTGTAGCTTTCTTACTTGTTTTATTTTAGATTTTGACTTTGCATAAATATTATAAGTCCATAGCCTTTTACGGTCAAAATATGATTGTAGCCGTTTTTTTCTTCCGCAAATAAATTATGTACAAGCAGCTGGGTAGCGGGTATATTACAGTCGAGCACACTCCACTGTAGCTTTCTTACTTGTTTTATTTTAGATTTTGACTTTGCATAAATATTATAAGTCCATTATTTTTTTATTTTAGATTTTGACTTTGCATAAATATTATAAGTCCATAGCCTTTTACGGTCAAAATATGATTGTAGCCGTTTTTTTCTTCCGCAAATAAATTATGTACAAGCAGCTGGGTAGCGGGTATATTACAGTCGAGCACACTTGACTGTAGCTTTCTTCCTTGTTTTATTTTATATTTTGACTTTGCATAAATATTATAAGTCCATAGCCTTTTACGGTCAAAATATGATTGTAGCCGTTTTTTTTTTGTTCCGCAAATAAATGATGTACGAGCAGCTGGGTAGCGGGTATATTACAGTCGAGCATACTTGACTGTAGCTTTCTTACTTGTTTTTTTTTAAGAATTTATACTATAATTTTTGAATATGCATTAATTGGTGGTCGTGCATTTTATTTAACATTTTTTTAATGGCTCACAATGAACTTAGTTCACAAGTGGAGAAGTGACAGTGTCTTAAATCAGCTGTGTGTGATTGTTAGAGCGCAGCTTATTCTTATATTTTTTTATTTTTTATTTAATTGTATGTTTAAGTTATGAGAATAAATAGCAACAACAACACGCATCATGCTGTCAGACTTTGTTTTTGTCGTGCAAAAATTTTTGCGTAATGGCTTAATGACCGAATGGAGAAGTGGTGGACTTAGGTAATGGGTCCAGGTTCGATTCCCCATGCATGCGTGTCATGGTGGGGGAGATCGAACTTTTCTTATTTTTTGCAAAGAAAGGTGTTTGCCTCCCTTTTTGAGCTACCTTCATGAAACTTTGTATACATGTTTCTTATTGCCGCCCGCTGTAACTAAGTCGGAACGAGGGGACCTATACATCGTATAGATGCCATAGAACCTATCGGTCGTTTTTTTAACAAAATGTATTAAAAGTTAGAGTGCTCTAGAACACTTTCCATTCAAGTATATAAAGAGGTATTAAAAGGGCACATATCGGTTTTTACAAGCACGTATTCGATTTATAGTCTTCAACAGGTAAAATTATTTTTTTTACTGTTTAAGTGATAAATCTTGGATTTGTTTGGTACCTGAATAAAAGTTATACGTTTTCAATACTTTTTACGCCTTTTGCCGGCGGCGCTGCTTGCAGCATTGTGCCGAATAGTGTGTGCGTGTACGGTGGTGAAATGGGTTAAGTTGTGGACTGCATAACGAACAGAACTATTATGCATTTATGGGTTCGAGTCCCACCCGCATCAAAAATTAAATGTGTACAAAAAATTATTTTTTATACCCGCTACTCATAGAGTAGAAGGGTATTATAACTTTCTTCAAACCGAAAATAAATGTAACAGGCAGAAGGAGACAACTCCGACCCCATAAAGTATATATATTCTGGCTCAGGATCAACAGCCGAGTCGATATAGCCATGTCCGTCTGTCTGTCTGTCCGTGTGAAAATCTAGATCTCAGCTATTATAAGAGCTAGGACTACCAAATTTGGTGACAATATGTGTTATTATTGCACGCTGATCAAGTTTATTTTGGATTTTGGGCACGCCCCCTTCCGCCCCCGTAAATCGAAAAAACATTGATTACAAGCGCAATTTTGATGCCATATTGTTCATTTTCGGTTTACATGATAACTATAGCTAGCCAGATGATCTCTGGTAACAATCGGATAATAAACACAGAAGTTATTCAGCTTAACGTTTTCCATAGTTGTAAGCAGCGCTGCTTGCAGCATTGTGCCGAATCGTGTGTGCGTGTACGGTGGTGAAATAGGTTAAGTTGTAGACTGCAAAACGAACAGTACTATTATGCATTTGCGGGTTCGAGTCCCGCCCGCATCAAAAATTAAATGTGTGCAAAAATGTTTTTTTTATACCCGCTACTCATAGAGTAGAAGGGTATTATAACTTTGTTCAAACCGAAAATGTATGTAACAGGCAGAAGGAGACACCTCCGACCCCATAAAGTGTATATATTCAGGCTCAGGATCAACAGCCGAGTCAATATAGCCATGTCCGTCTGTCCGTCTGTCTGTCCGTGTTAAATTCTAGATCTCAGCTATTATAAGAGCTAGGACTACCAAATTTGGTGACAATATGTGTTATTATTGCACGCTGATCAAGTTTATTTTGGATTTTGGCCTCGCCCCCTTCCGTCCCCGTAAATCGAAAAAACATTGATTACAAGCGCAATTTTGATGCCATATTGTTCATTTTTGGTTTACATGATAACTATAGCTAGCCAACTGATCTCTGAACTGCAAAACGAACAGTACTATTATGCATTTACGGGTTCGAGTCCCGCCCGCATCAAAAATTAAATGTGTGCAAAAATGTTTTTTTTTAATGTATGTAACAGGCAGAAGGAGACACCTCCGACCCCATAAAGTATATATATTCTGCTCAGGATCAACAGCCGAGTCGATATAGCCATGTCCGTCTGTCCCGCTACTCATAGAGTAGAAGGGTATTATAACTTTGTTCAAACCGAAAATGTATGTAGCAGGCAGAAGGAGACACCTCCGACCCCATAAAGTATATATATTCTGGCTCAGGATCAACAGCCGAGTCGATATAGCCATGACCGTCTGTCTGTCCGTGTGAAAATCTAGATCTCAGCTATTATAAGAGCTAGGACCAAATTTGGTGACAATATGTGTTATTATTGCACGCTGATAAAGTTTATTTTAGATTTTGGCCACGCCCCCTTCCGCCCCCGTAAATCGAAAGAACATTGATTACAAGCGCAATTTTGATGCTATATGCATAGATATTATAAGTCCATAGCCTTTTACGGTCAAAATTTGATTGTAGCCGTTATTTTGTTCCGCAAATAAATGATTCGGCTCTCGTTGCCGAATACCTCACCTTGATATATGTAAGTGTTAGCATGCTGCTGGTTCTGCAGGAGAAGATGGCCAAGTAAATAAGTTTGTTTATTTAGGATACTTAATATTAGACAGCCCGGTGGGAGGGGGTGAGACGAAGGGCGCAAGAAGAGGGTTCATAACTTACATATATAAATATGTATACCAATATCTAAGTTTATATACATATACCTACGTTTTGTTACCAGTCACAATCTTGTAAAGGAAGTTTGGTTCTTTTTTTACCTCTTTAATGATGTCCTTCGAATGTTGAATTCTGAGCAATTTTTGGTCGTCAGTCAATTTGTGCGGAACAAACCGTTCACACACCTTTTGTAAGCCCAAATGTTCGGTCAAAATGCGATAAATCGATGTTTTGGAGATGTTCAATTCTATTTCCATGAATTTCAATGATGATTTCGGCTGATTTTTTATGAATTCACGCACAGTTTCGATGGAATTTTCGGTGATCACGGATTTTGGTTGGCCCACATGTTCATTGTCATTTATTTCCTCACGACCACTTTGAAAACGTTGAAACCACTCGTACACTCTGCTACGGGATAAACAATCATCGCCATAAACTTGTTTATGTTATGTTTGTTTGAAAGTTTTACCAATTTTAAAACAAAATTTAATGTTGGCTCTTTGCTCGCACCAAAAAAGTACTGACACTTAAAACGCAAAACCTTCACGTCTAATAGATAGAATGTTATGAAATGAAAGTCAATGAAGGATAGCAGATTTTAACGCACTAGTCGACATATGTATGACGCCACTAGAGGGCTCTAGATTCAAAAAGTCCTGTTTACTTTGGAACGCACCTTGTATGTATGTATTCGCTCATCTTAGCTGTTATTATTAGAATAAATCTTAAACTTACCTAAATTGTAAAACTCTCATCGATTTGACTGGTATATATCGTAAGTTTATCGTAATGTAACTCATTTTACAATTGCCTTTTGCGTTTCGATAATTAGCTTTTAATTGTTCTCAGGCATTTTTAAACATTATTCTCAACTTAAATTAACTAAATTTCAATACATATTGGAAAATGGAGATTCTTTTCTTTTTGAAATTAATTACTTTAATAAAATCAACTATTGTTATATAATGTTTTCTAAGTTATCTAAGTTGTAGGTGTAGGTAACCTTTACTTCAAAATTTCTGAACAGTTTTCGAAAAAGATTCAATTTGTTTTAGGGCAGTCTCATATAGGAAGAAAATAAATTGTTAATCAACTGTTTAGTTTTAAGTGCATTAACTCGACATACACAGCTTTGGAAACATATAATACTTCACCTATATCTGAGTTCACTTAGTTATAGCAAATAGATTATCTATAATGCAAGTGCTTACACCCATTTTGAACAATATGGCATCAAAATTGCCCTTGCCATCAATTTTTTTCGATTTACAGGGGCGGAAGGGGGCGTGGCCAAAATCCAAAATAAACTTGATCACCGTGCAATAATAACACATACTGTCACCAAATTTGGTAGTTCTAGCTCTTATAATAGCTGAGATCTAGATATTCACACGGACAGACAGACAGACGGACATGGCTATATCGACTCGGCTGTTGATCCTGAGCCAGAATATATACACTTTATGGGGTCAGAGGTGTCTCCTTCTGCCTGTTACATACATTTTCGGTTTGAACAAAGCTATAATACCCTTCTACTCTATGAGTAACGGGTATAAAAACATATACCGAACACAAGGTCATAACTTAGATAATAATGGTACGACGCGCAAACTTTTGAAAAAATATAATTAGCAAGCAAAATGAAAATGAATGTATGTATATTTTGTTTCGATTTAGCATTTAATTTAAGCTCGTCACAAAGCAATATTCTTATTTTGTTTCGCGTTTCTTTTGTTATTTTGCTACAGTGTTCCCATGTTTATTGTTTTATAAAAAATATTGCAGCTAATTTCAATATTTTATAGGAGGATTTGTAGACCATATATTTTAAAAAAATACATTGTCTATTGTGTTTGTCGAAATTAGCGTAACATGCAGAAGGAGGCATCTGCGACCCCATAAAGTATATATATTCTTGCTCAGGATCACTAGCCGAGTCGATTAAGTCATGTCTGTCTGTCCGTCTGTATGAACGCCTATATCTAAGAAACTAAAAAAGCCTGAGCCACAAAATATGGTGACAACACTTATGTCAAACATACGCTGTACGTTCTTTCTTGTTTCTGTTGTATTAGAAATGATTTTTGTGCATTCGAAATGCCCCTGCAGAGGAGTTTGCAATTATATTTCTGATAGGAATCTATAGGATTTGATAATCTCAAGAATTATATACAGTATTTAAGGAGCGATTTAAATTATAAAATATTAATAATAAACTCTTTTCAAGGGCTTTTCAAACTTTGACTTTCCGAAGCCATTTGCGTTATTGAGGTTCTTTTTTTCATTTTCTGCTCTTCTCATTTTAAATTCATAGAAAAATTTATGTTTTTGTTTGAATTTTAGTTAACCTCATTTTTATTCATGCTTAATAAATCATATCATAGCTTTATTTCTGGTTTCTTTTTTTCACTGTCTTCAGTTTTTTTTGTCTTGCGTTATAAAAAATGTATAGAAAATATGTGCAATTTGTTTTCAAGTTTTAAATATTCATTGATATAGAGCAGGCTATGTTAAAGGAAACAATTTGCGGACGCCGGCGACAGCAAGAGAAGGGCCACCGGAGGCCTCCCGACTGCCAATTGCAATCGAGGAACAATTAAAGTAGTTGTTGCTATCCCAACCCATTAGATCATCAATGCCACAGCACTGCAACCAATCCTCCTGCATGCAATCAATCAAATTCTGTTGATCTGGATCCTCACGATAGTGCTTTATGAATACTCTCAAGCCCTCGGTAGCCTGATCTTTGATCTGCAAAATTAATGCAAGGAAGTTGTAATCTGTGTAGATTTCACTTTTTGCTCACACTAATTGTAATCCGTCACAGCTAATGACAACTTTCCCAGCCTTTGTCCTTGAGCACAAACGCCCACAGAAGGCAATTTCGGCCAAGAGCAACACGCTTAGAAATATGCTATACTGTTTTTGCAAAATGTAAATCATTAGAAAATCCAATTATAATAAATTTCTTTAGCGTAACATTCCTATACTCACAGCGCCCAACAGGCAGGTATTTTCGCGCAGTGCGCCAACACTTCCCATAAATGAGAACAAATGCTGGATCCAGGACAATGAATGTGAGTTTACCAATGTTGGGAAACATATCCTTCTCGGTCCAAGCCTAAATGCCAATGGCAAGGACTAGAAGCGCTGAAATCCAGATGAGAACATTGCTGGTAAAGAGCAAGATTTAAGATTTTTACTAACAACGAAAAGCTGTGCGTTTACCTAAAACAGATTTTTTACATAATCAGTGTGCGAGAGCGACAATTTCATGGCTAAATGCATGTGTTAGCGCTAAGCAGAAACTGTTATAGAATCGTCAAAAAGCGTTAACACGGGATCCCATGCAGTTCAGTTATTGCAACCCCAGAGCATCGTGCAATTTTGTTAATTGCATAGTGGTCTTAGCTAGTAGCTACATATGTCAAAAGCTAAACCGGCAGAAATAATTATATAACCCACGTTTCCGTCTTAGGTTATCCCATAAAAAGTCATTTGTTGATTGTATAATGGTCTTAGCTACATATGTCAAAAGCTAAACAGGCAGGAATAATTATATAACCCACGTTTCCGTCTTAGGTTATCCCACAAAAAGTCATTTGTTGATTGCATAATGGTCTTACCTACATATGTCAAAAGCTAAACCGGCAGGAATAATTATATAACCCACGTTTCCGTCTAAGGTTATCCCACAAAAAGTCATTCACGGTCTCAAGCATTTCTATGCTGAAACATAAGAAACTAGGCGCTGGGCATGCAAGCAGCGTAGTAAAAATTAACCAGGGCTGGATGTGCTGTAGACGCTATTTGGCTTGTCTATAACAGTTCTGTAGTTGATGGCAATGATTTTTGATTTACTGCACCCTTTAAGTTCACTCCTCGCCATATGATTTAAACGGCAAATAAGAATTTGAACACCCTTAAGAACAGTGGACAACAATGTCTGCCAATAGTATTTTCAGTATATGTTTTTGACGCATTGCGGTATTTGATTGCTCGAAGAAGGCAGCCACATTAATTTTGGTCGTCGTGTGCAGTTAAAAGACAGTAGAAAAGATCAGTACCAGGAAAATAAATATAATTATTCAATACAAATAAATACAGTAAACTAAGTGCTCTGTTCGCGAATCTATTGGAAATTTTGGGCAAATACACGCATTTAAACAGCGTGCTTGCCCCATACTACCTATGACGACAGTGAGTTTGGTTTTCTTATACATTTCTACCCGCCTCTGTGTATGCGTGCGTGTGTGAGTTTTTGCTGATGGCTGAAGCTGAAAATGTTAAATAAGCAGGCGAAATATGGACAAAAGGGAAAAGGGATATAAAACCAAGCCCACAACATTGCAATTTCTGAAAGTCTAACTGAAGTTTTTAAGTGCGCGCAGAAACCAAGAAATGGAATCAACCCCCGCGTTTTAATCAAAGAAAAAACTTGTATATGTGTGCCTGCTGCACCGCAGTCTAAATTGTAGTAAAAATGTAGTTAAAGCAAATCCATGCTGCATACACATTTGAAACATTTCCGTCACCAAAATTAGCTCACACTTTATTACATACATACGTTAAGTAATTTGTGGCAGACCGATAAAAGCAGCTCTGTAAAGTGCGTTCTTCCCTTTTCGTCGCCATCACAGCAGAGACGTCGTCGTCGAATTTATGGAAACTTATAAAAATATTTTATTCAATTTAACAAGTCTTTAGGAAAAAAGTAAATGTGTATTCTTTCATTTTCTTCTCTTAATCTTATTAATTATTTCTGCATTCAATTATTGTGTTTTATTTTAGTAATTTATATGTTTTCCCTTATTAGCTCCCACTCTGCAACCAAAACGTCTTTTAATTGTCTGATATTGTCAAAATGCACGTGAGGTATGTATTGGAGCGTTGTCCTGCTGAAAAGTCCAATTATCAACGTAAAGCTCCGTTGCAAAGTCTATTAGTTCTTCTTCCAGCAACTGTGTATATAACTCGGATTTTGGTTGGAATAAAACAAATGCGAGACTTTTCTGCATATCCAAAAGCAGCCCAAACCATTAGTGATCGGCCGCCAAAATTCCTTTTGTGTCTTGTCTCTCGGGGATGTCGTAAATCACGCCAATACTTATGACACCCGTGAACACCATCCAAATTCCACTTTTTCTTATCCGAAAATATAACACTACGGAATTCTTCAGTCCAAAATTTTAGTTGTCGGCAAATGACAAACGTGCGCTTATGTGACGTGGTTGTAGCATTGGTACAGGCACCCGAGAACTATATTTAACTGTCTTATTTTCTGCCAAAAGCTGATGAGCCCGTCTCCTGGACACTTTGAGCTTCAAATGGCGCTTGATATCGTTACAAGACATTTGCTTGTTAACAGCTAGACGCTTAATGTCGCGCTTGTACGTGAGGTATGTATTGGAGCGTTGTCCTGCTTTAAAGTCCAATTATCAGCGTAAAGCTCCGTTGCATAGTCTATTGGTTCTTCTTCCAGCAACTGGGTATATATATCGGATTTTGTTTTGGTTAGAATAAAACAAATGCGAGACTTTTCTGCATATCCAAAAGCAGCCCAAACCATTAGTGATCGGCCGCCAAAATTCCTTTTGTGTCTTGTCTCTCGGGGATGTCACGCGTCAACACCATCCTTTTCTCATCCGAAAATTTAACACTGCGGAATTTTTCGGTCAAAAATTTGTAGTTGTCGACAAATGACAAACGTGCGTTTATGTGACGTGGTTGTAGCATTGGTACAGGCACCCGAGAACTATATTTAACTGTCTTATTTTCTGCCAAAAGCTGATGAGCCCGTCTCCTGGACACTTTGAGCTTCAAATGGCGCTTGATATCGTTACAAGACATTTGCTTGTTAACCGCTAGACGCTTAATGTCGCGCTTGTACCTCTCGTCAACGATACTGGGTCTGTCACTGCGTTCGGCTTTTCCATAACATTCCACGTTTTTTAAAAAATTTGCAATCGTATTTGGATGTCTTGAAACTCTGGAAGCTATTTCAGAAATTTTGGCGCCACTTTAAACCCTTAATCAGCCTTTTGGAGAAGCTCCTTGTAGCGAATGCCATTCATTTTGGAAGAAATAAATTTGATATCGACAGTTCCGTAGTAAGACACCATTATGCCACACTCACGACTATGGTGACGGGTCAAATGGTGCTCTTCCTTTCTTATGTCATGAAAGTAATAGTTGAAACCATCTGGTCCTTGCAAATTAAAGCGTTTTTCGTCCGACTAAACAGTTTTATACCATTTGGTCGTCCATGCCATATGATTCCGGTCGAAGTCGGAGCGAGCTTTCTTACGAGCTTTGGTTAACGGTGGTTTTTTCTTTAGTTTAAATCTCTTCAGGTGTTTAAAACTTCTTAGAACTCGGCGTACAGTAGATATACTGGCTTTAACTCCCAATTTTGACAGAATATTCACCGCAGAGCATTTTGAGTTTGAGGCTTTTCGCAGAATTCGTTGCTTTTCACAAGGCGTGACTGCTTGTCTATTCGGAGTTTTCATATTATTTCCATAATTTGATGGTTTTTTTAAGAAATGACATACAACTGACTGACTTTGTGAGATTGTTATAGCAATTTGCCTGGTTGACAAATTGCTGTCTCGATATGCCAATATTTTGCCTTTTTCCTCGAAAGTTAATTTTTTTCCACGACCCATTTTATCTTTGTAAATACAACAATTAATTGTCCATTGAAATTATCACATTTTCTCTCACCATCCAATGAAAAACTAAAATGCTAGCCTATGAGTCTATTCCAATGACCGCCGAATAAGCTCTTATTTTCGCATAGCGCAAAGCAAAATTGAAATCCACATTAACTGTAATATTTCTGTAGCCCATGTTGTGTCTTAAACTTTGCCTAATATGTATATCGCTGTACACAACAACAAATATAACTGTAATCGCTGACCATATAAAAAAGATATTCAAAGAAGAACACCAAAATTTTGCTGAGTCTATTTCATTGATCGGAAGTGTATCATGGAAATAGTAGTTATAGCCATCCGGTCATTCGAGGTTGAACTGCTTTTCATCGGAGAAAATCACCGTCTTCCACTCCTTGTTCCACGTCATGTGTTCTCGGGATAATCGAAGTTGTGCCTTCTTACGAGCAACATTGAGAGGCGGTTTTTTTTTTTAATTTTTAATGTCTTCAAGTATTTGGCACTTTGAATATTTCGTTTTACCGTGGCTACATTAGCATTTACACCGCATTTTTCCAGCAGACAGGTGGGAATTTTAGGCAGTTCGCAGGATAAGTCGCCTCTCTAATGATGTTGAACGGTGGCAACTCTGTCATTTGCCAATTTAATGAATTAACATGTAAACGTATCATTTAACATTAGAAATGTATCGATACCGCTGCGTCGGTAATTTACTCACAAATTTATGTTAGAAATTAGTATTAAGAGAGCTTTTGATCGTGCAAGATCCAATGAGAAATACAGTCCACTATAAAACACCGTTTTATTCGACAACATAAGTTTGGTCCTTCAATCCGGGATATGTTGTATTGGAATTTATTGCGTTTAATACTCACGCTTAATGTCGCGCTTGTACCTCTCGTCAACGATACTGGGTCTGTCACTGCGTTCGGCTTTTCCATAACATTCCACGTTTTTTAAAAAATTTGCAATCGTATTTTGATGTCTTGAAACTCTGGAAGCTATTTCAGAAATTTTGGCGCCACTTTAAACCCTTAATCAGACCGCACATATACTTATTTCCCTGAGGTACACGCCTATCTCAGTTAACCCCTTTGAATATTCTGATCCTAGGCATGGAATAACTATTTCATTTGCAGTTCACTAATTATGCAAAATATTAAAATGTCTAACTTGTAAAAAGTATTTGCATTTCATATACGTTAACATACACATAAATGCATATTTATATGTACATATATAAAATTAAAATGTATGTACAATGTGTAAAAATCTAGATCTTAACTATTATAAGAGCTAGGACTACCAAATTTTTGTGACAAAATGTGTTATTATTGCACGCTGATTAAGTTTATTTTTCAAAATGGATTTTGCCACGCCCCTTTCCACCCCTGTAAATCGAAAAAACTGGCTTACAAGCGCAATTTGATTATGATATCTACAGCTAGCCAGATAATCTCCGAAAATTTGGTAACAATCGGATAATAAACACAGAAGTTATTCAACTCAACGTTTTTCATAGCTGTAAGCAGCGCTGCCGGCAGCATTGTGCCGAATAGTGCGTTCGTGTACGGTGGTGAAATGGTTTAAGTTGTGGACTGCAAAACGAACAGTACTATTATGCATTTCCGGGTTCAAGTTCCACATGCGTCAAAAATTAAATCTGTGCAGAAACTTTTTTATTATTATACCGTTCAACCATTGAAAATGGTCAAAAATTGTATACTAAGCTTGTGTAAAAGGCAGAAGGAGACATGGCAGACCCCATAAAGTATATATATTCTGGCTCAGGATCAACAGCCGAGTCGATTGAGCCATGTCCGTCTGTCTGTATGAACGTCGAGATCTCAGCTATTACAAAAGCTGGAGACACCATATTTGACATGGTGGTTCCTGTATACCATACGCAGATCAAGTTTATTTCATATTTGGAGTGCCACGCCTACGGCCCACACAAATCGATAATTACGAATATTAAGGAAAGTATTACTTGTAACTGTAATACTTTCCTTAATAATCCAAATTTGGCATGATGATTCCTGTAAATCATGCGCAGATGATATTTATTTCAAATTTGAGGTGCCACGCCCACCGTCCACGCAAATCGATAATCACGTATATTAAGGACTGTATTACAGTTACAGACACCAAATTTGAGGTGCCACGCCCACCGTCCACGCAAATCGATAATTTTTGTATATTAAGGAAAGTATTTAGTTTACAGATTTCTGCTTTGGTACACGTATAGATGCTTTTAATATACACCCAATTCCGAAATTACAATCCGATCGGACAATAAATACAAAAATGATTAAAGAAAACGTTTTTCATTGTTCCGTTTCCCGCGTCATTGCAGCATATCGTCATGCATCGTTTTAGACTTTGTGTGTCTATGTGTGTGTGAGAGAGCGAGTTAGTACTAGTTAGTGTAACTAAGAAAGTTGGTCGAATGGTATCTTACAGTCGGGAGCGCTCGACTGTAGCTTTCCTCACTTGTTTTTAGACCATGGATTTTAAAAAATACATGGTCTATTGTGTTTGTCGAAATGTGCGTAACAGGCATAAGGAGGCAGCTGCGACCCCATAAAGTATATATATTCTTACTCAGGATCATTAGCCGAGTCGATTTAGCCATGTCTGTCTGTCCGTCCGTCCGCCTGTCCATCTGTATGAACGCCTATATCTCAGAAACTAAAAAAGCTAGAGCCACCAAATTTGGTGACAGCACTTATGTGAATCATACGCTGTAAAATTTTTATAAAAATTTGGACCACTCCCACTTACTCCGTGTATATGATAACTATCACCACCTAAACGATCGCTGAAAATTTTGTTTCCGATCGGCCACTAAAACTATTTAATTTATTAGTAACAAAGAAAAATTTTTAAGGCACTGCGTATTTTAAATAAAACAAGTAAGAAAGCTACAGTCGAGTGTGCTCGACTGTAATATACCCGCTACCCAGCTACTTGTACTTTATTTATTTGCGGAACAAAAAACGGCTACAATCATATTTTGACCGTAAAAGGCTATGGACTTATAACATTTATGCAAAGTCAAAATATAAAATAAAAAAAAAAACATTTTTGCACACATTTAATTTTTGATGCGGGCGGGACTCGAACCCGTAAATGCATAATAGTACTGTTCGTTTTGCAGTCCACAACTTAACCCATTTTACCACCGTACACGCACACACGATTCGGCACAATGCTGCAAGCAGCGCTGCCGGCAGCGCTGCTTACAACTATGGAAAAAGTTAAGCTGAATAACTTCTGTGTTTATTATCCGATTGTGACCAAATTAGAATAATTTAGAGATCATCTGGCTAGCTATAGTTATCATGTAAACCGAAAATGAACAATATGGCATCAAAATTGCGCTTGTAATCAATGTTTTTTCGATTTACGGGGGCGGAAGGGGGCGTGGCCAAAATCCAAAATAATCTTGATCAGCGTGCAATAATAACACATATTGTCATCAAATTTGGTAGTCCTAGCTCTTATAATAGCTGAGATCTAGATTTTCACACGGACAGACAGACGGACATGGCTATATCGACTCGGCTGTTGATCCTGAGCCAGAATATATATACTTTATGGGGTCGGAGGTGTCTCCTTCTGCCTGTTACATACATTTTCGGTTTGAATAAAGTTATAATACCTTCTACTCTATGAGTAGCGGGTATAAAAATGCACTGTTTTAGCATTATTTAGTATTTGGTATGGCTACCCTTGCTTTTAATTATTTCAAACATACGGTTTGGTAAGGAATCATAATATTTTTTAATTTCATTTAGTGAAATTGTTGACCAGAGTCTTTTAATTGCTTTAACTAGGGTCCCAGTGTCATTAAATTGTCTTCCTCCTTCGTACACTATCCTGGACAAAAGTCCCCAAATGTTTTCAATATTGTTATTGTCAGGGGAGTAAGGCGGCCACTCAAACAATTTTACGTTTTGGTCTTTAATCCACGATTTGGTCTTTAATCTGTATGGATGGGAGCGTTGTCATGTTGAAAAAAGAAAACTGAGAAAAAGCCCTTTGAAGCACAGTGTTATACACGTTTGCGTTCGTTTTCGAAGTGACAAAGATATGGTTTCATAGAAAGATATGGCTCCCCACACCATTACACCACCTGCACAAGTATGATGACGACTTAAAAAACATTCTTTCTTTCTTATACACTCCCGATCAATGAAATAGACTCATATGTTTTTTTTTTTAAATTGTGTTAGGAAAATCAAAATAATAATAAATCTTAAGAAACAATATTTTATTAGTCAGGTCTTAAATCTTAAATGAAAATACAAATATATAGCCGTCTATAGCTGCAGGTTTTTTTTCTTGTATTTGGTTATGTGTTGGTAACGTGAAAATATAACTTTAATATAAAATATAAAACTAATTAAAATGAAATTTCTTTTCAAAAATGCAATGTAAATTGGCGTGTTAATATTATTTAAGACTAAACTAATAATGTGTGTAACCACTTTTATTAGAACTTCATAAGTTCTGCTGGGCAATGAATCGTAAAGTAACTTCACATAGTTCAATTATATTCATACGCGTTTGATAGCATTTTTTACGGATTCGATATCTTCTAATTGTCGTCCTCCTTCATAAACCTTTCTTTAAAGCCATCCCCATACATTCTCAATAATGTTCAAATCAGGAGAGTATGGCGGCCACTCCATTAAAGGTACATTATCTTGTTGGAACGTCCATAATATTGATCCCAAAATTGTAATAAACTGAGGAAAAGCCTTTTGGAGAAGCTCCTTGTAGCGAATGCCATTCATTTTGGAAGAAATAAATTCGATATCGACAGTTCCGTAGTAAGACACCATTATGCCACACTTACGACTATGGTGACGGGTCAAATGGTGCTCTTCCTTTCTTATGTCATGAAAGTAATAGTTGAAACCATCTGGTCCTTGCAAATTAAAGCGTTTTTCGTCCGAATAAACAGTTTTATACCATTTGGTCGTCCATGCCATATGATTCCGGTCGAAGTCGGAGCGAGCTTTCTTACGAGCTTTGGTTAACGGTGGTTTTTTCTTTAGTTTAAATCTCTTCAGGTGTTTAAAACTTCTTAGAACTCGGCGTACAGTAGATATACTGGCTTTAACTCCCAATTTTGACAGAATATTCACCGCAGAGCATTTTGAGTTTGAGGCTTTTCGCAGAATTCGTTGCTTTTCACAAGGCGTGACTGCTTGTCTATTCGGAGTTTTCATATTATTTCCATAATTTGATGGTTTTTTTAAGAAATGACATACAACTGACTGTCTTTGTGAGATTGTTATAGCAATTTGCCTGGTTGACAAATTGCTGTCTCGATATGCCAATATTTTGCCCTTTTCCTCGAAAGTTAATTTTTTTCCAAGACCCATTTTATCTTTGTAAATACAACAATTAATTGTCCATTGAAATTATCACATTTTCTCTCACCATCCAATGAAAAACTAAAATGCTAGCCTATGAGTCTATTCCAATGACCGCCGAATAAGCTCTTATTTTCGCATAGCGCAAAGCAAAATTGAAATCCACATTAACTGTAATATTTCTGTAGCCCATGTTGTGTCTTAAACTTTGCCTAATATGTATATCGCTGTACACAACAACAAATATAACTGTAATCGCTGACCATATAAAAAAGATATTCAAAGAAGAACACCAAAATTTTGCTGAGTCTATTTCATTGATCGGAAGTGTGTCATGGAAATAGTAGTTATAGCCATCCGGTCATTCGAGGTTGAACTGCTTTTCATCGAAGAAAATCACCGTCTTCCACTCCTTGTTCCACGTCATGTGTTCTCGGGATAATCGAAGTTGTGCCTTCTTACGAGCAACATTGAGAGGCGGTTTTTTTTTTTAATTTTTAATGTCTTCAAGTATTTGGCACTTTGAATATTTCGTTTTACCGTGGCTACATTAGCATTTACACCGCATTTTTCCAGCAGACAGGTGGGAATTTTAGGCAGTTCGCAGGATAAGTCGCCTCTCTAATGATGTTGAACGGTGGCAACTCTGTCATTTTTTTTTTTTAATTTAATTTAATGAATTAACATGTAAACGTATCATTTAACATTAGAAATGTATCGATACCGCTGCGTCGGTAATTTACTCACAAATTTATGTTAGATTTAGTATTAAGAGAGCTTTTGATCGTGCAAGATCCAATGAGAAATACAGTCCACTATAAAACACCGTTTTATTCCACAACATTAGTTTGGTCCTTCAAACCGGGATATCTTGTATTGGAATTGATTGCGTTTAATACTCACGGAAAATCGACTATGGAACAACTCAAGGCTTTGATGAAATCCCGTGGTGAGCTAAAGACAAGCATCACGCGGATATGGACATGGGCCAGTGGATCAGATACAACAACATCATCAGAGGCTACAGCAAGGAAAGAGCTACTTCAAGCTCTTTAGAAACAACTCACGGAATTCGGCGATGCCATTGCTCTTCTAGACGAGGTTGAAGGGTATGTGGATCCCAAGGTGGACAATGCATTCTACGAGGAAAGGTATTTGCAGACATATACAATGCTTTTGGAGAGGATTGGATCTCCGCATCGAAGTACATCTACAACAAGCAATGGGGATGACAGCACCGGGCTTAATCAAAACGCGACGGGCGACGACGCGGCGCAAGCAACATCAAATTCTTCGGCGATACGCGCATCAGACGCGACATCAGGGTTGCAAAGCGAATTACCCAAAATTTAATTCAAACGGTTTGCTGGTAGCTACACAGAGTGGCCAGCTTTTCAAGACATATGAAAGCACGATTCATAGCAAGCAGCATTTGTCGAATACACAAAAATTTCATCATTTAAATACACTATTGTGTGATGAGGCTGCAAACTTGATACGACATTTAGAAATTACGGATACAGCTTATAACACGGCTTGGCAACGCCTTAAGGAAAGGTACAATCGTCCACGGCATATTGTAAATTCGTTTTTGGAGTAATTCAAAAGTTTGCCTACAACAACAAAGATCGATGCAAACGAAATTGTATGAGGGCTGGATGCCATAAATCAAACGGGACGCGATTGCTGGATTATATACCTCTTATTGGAAAAACTTGACGCTGACACACGGCGTAGATGGATCGAGCTCAGCATGGACACAGACTCACCTTCTCTGGAGGAGTTTTTAAAATTTTTGGAAACTCGATGCGAGGAATTGGAATTAAGCAAACGGGAGACAGCTGCTGGAGGCTTACTACAACAACGGATATCAATGCAACGCTTCAGAGGTTCTGGGAAGTGAAAACGTCAGTAACATCACAAAAAGAGAACCTGACGATGAACAGGTGGAGAATCACTTTCTCCCTACACACACACGAGATGCGAATGGGAAGTATATCGTGGAACTTCTATTCAATGCAACGGATCCTGTATTTGGGGATACACTTCAAGGAGCTCAAAGCCATTTCAAATCAGTGGAACGACGCTTACAACGGGATGAAAAGCAAACAGTACGTTAACTTTATGTGCGAATACATAAACTTGGGGCACATGCGCGAAGTGCCAGAAGACGAAAACAATGGAAAGCAGCAGTTCTATCTACCACACCATCCGGTACTAGGTCGAAAGCTAAGGGTGGTTATCGGTCATTTCGCGATGAAAATGGAAAGTCTTTAAACGACACACTATTCATTGGACCAAGTATACAGCGCAACTTGTTTGCTATATGTCTTCGCTTTCGAATGTACAAGTATGTCTTCTCAGCGGATATTGTCAAGATGATTCACCAAATCTGGGTAGAAGACAAACATCAGGATTTTCAAAAAATCTTCTGGAGAGAGGATCCATCCGGTCCATTGAAACACTTCAAGCTTTGCACGGTAACCTACGGAACTTCATGCGCACCATTTCTGGCGGTGCTTGTATTGGAACAGCTGGCACAGGATCATATTCATGAATTTCCAAATGCAGCAAAACTGTTGTTGGAGGATTTTTATACCCGTTACTTATAGAGTAGAAGGGTATTATAACTTTGTTCAAACCGAAAATGTATGTAACAGTCAGAAGGAGACACCTCCGACCCCCTGGCTCAGGATCAACAGCCGAGTCGATATAGTCATGTCCGTTTGTCCGTCTGTCTGTCCGTATGAAAATCTATATCTCACCTATTATAAGAGCTAGGACTACCAAATTTGGTGACAATATGTGTAATTATTTCACGCTGATCAAGTTTATTTTGGATTTTGGCCACGCCCCCTTCCGCCCCCGTAAATCGAAAAAAAAGAATTACCTCTGAACCTCTAGATCTCAGATATTATGAGAGCTAGGACTACCAAATTTGGTGACAATATGTGTAATTATTGCACGCTGATCAAGTTTATTTTGGATTTTGGCCACACCTCCTTCCGCCCCCGTAAATCGAAAAAAATTGATTACAAGCGTAATTTTGATGCCATGTTGTTCATATTCGGTTTACATGATAACTATAGCTAGCCAGATGATCTCTGTAACAATCGGATAGTAAGCACAGAAGTTATGCAGCTTAACGTTTTTCATAGCTGTAAGCAGCGCTGTCAGCAGCGCTGCTTGCAGCATTGTGCCGAATCGTGTGTGCGTGTACAGGGGTGAAATGGGTTAAGTTGTGGACTGCAAAACGACAGTACTACTATGCATTTACGGGTTCGAGTCCCGCCCGCATCAAAAATTAAATGTGTGCAAAAATATTTTTTTTTTATACCCGCTACTCATAGAGTAGAAGGGTATTATAACTTTGTTCAAACCGAAAATGTATGTAACAGGCAGAAGGAGACACCTCCGACCCCATAAAGTATATATATTCTGGCTCAGGATCAACAGCCGAGTCAATATAGCCATGTCCGTATGTCCGTGTGAAAATCTAGATCTCAGCTATTATAAGAGCTAGGACAACCAAATTTGGTGACAATATGTGTTATTATTGCACGCTGATCCAGTTTATTTTGGATTTTGGCCACGCCCCCTTCCGCCCCCGCAAATCGAAAAAACATTGATAACAAGTGCAATTTTGATGCCATATTGTTCAGTTTACATGATAACTATAGCTAGCCAGATGATCTCTGAAAATTTGGTAACAATCGGATAATAAACACAGAAGTTATTCAGCTTAACGTTTTCCACAGCTGTAAGCAGCGCTGCCGGCACCGCTGCTTGCAGCATTGTGCCGAATCGTGTGTGTGTGTACGGTGGTGAAATGGGTTAAGTTGTGGACTGCAAAACGAACAGTACTATTATGCATTTACGGGTTCGAGTCCCGCCCGCATCAAAAATTAAATGTGTGCAAAAATGTTTTTTTTTTTATTTTATATTTTGACTTTGCATAAATATTATAAGTCCATAGCCTTTTACGGTCAAAATATGATTGTAGCCGTTTTTTTGTTCCGCAAATAAATTTTGTACAAGCAGCTGGGTAGCGGGTATGTTACAGTCGAGCACACTCGACTGTAGCTTTCTTACTTGTTTATTTTAGATTTTGACTTTGCATTAATATTGTAAGTCCATACCCTTTTACGGTCAATATATTATTGTAGCCGTTTTTTTTTTGTTCCGCAAATAAATGATGTACCAGCAGCTGGGTAGCGGGTATATTACTGTCGAGCACTCTCGACTGTAGCTTTCTTACTTGTTATTTTTATTTTTTTGTCGATGACATACTTACTCGATCAAACAGCGAGGAGGAACTACTACGAAACAAAAAGGAACTTATTCAACTGATGGCCTGCGCTGATCTCGAACTTGGGAAATGGGTGTCAAATACAACCCGTATACAAACGGAATATATCGATTCGTCACAGTCAGCTCAATCGTCACTGGTAAAGGTACTCGGCCTCTACTGGCATCCTGGCATCCTATATTATCATATAATGTTGGACTTTGTGCGATTCCCGATTGCACAAAGAGACAAGTACTGTCAGATATCGCACGAATATTCGACCCTCTTGGACTTTTGGCTCCTATCATCGTTCAATTTAAAATTATGTTTCAAAGTCTTTGCCTTCTCAGTTTGGATTGGGATTCTTCACTTCCCAATAAATTAGCCAGCAATTGGCTCAAATCGAGTACTGATCTGGACACATTAAAGGATTTTAAACGTTGGTTGTCAACGACGCGGACAACATTTAACTGCATGCATCTACCAAGGCATACGCTGCTGTAGTGTACAGCAGAGTAATTCATGAAGATGGTTTCATTTCAATCAAGGCCGCACTTCGAAATATAGGATATAACAGTGTATGCATGGTGCGACTCAACGATCGTACTTTCCTGGCTATCATACGTCCCAGCTCAATTAAAAACCTACGTTGGAACTTCGTACGAACTTCTAAAATTCTGGACATTATTCTAAGGCATGAGTGGCGACATGTTGACTCAAAATCCAATCCAGCAGACTGTGGTTCCAGAGGCATGATGACTGCAGAGCTCATCAGGTTCCCATTGTGGTGGAACAGACCATCATGGTTATGGGACAGGGATCAATTTGCAGAAAAGGTAAACATTTCACAGCATGGCTCGTTTATTCCAGATAAACGCATGCAGGAGGAAGTCAAAATCAATTGTTTGACAACAGTGGCTGGAGAAACTCCAGTGAATCGCATTGATGAACTCATTCGACGATGTTCATCCTGGTCAAGGCTATGGCGTATGTTCTCAGGTTCATTCAGCGCATAAAGACCCCAGCCATGCAGGACGTCCCAAACTCGCTTAAGTTCGAGCAATTACAAGCAGCACGGAATGTTTGTTTGCGACAGGCACACACATGTTTTGAGGAAGAGTACAAACTACTTCTCAACAATCAATCACTGAATAGCCGATCTCATCTGGCCAAACTTCCACCAATGATCGGCAAGGACAATCTATTACGGGTCGGTGGGCGGTTGCGTTACTCGCAGCTGCCAGCAGAGACAAAACATCCATCTCATTCTGAAGCAGAGCATCGCAGGAACTTACACCCCGGCGTATCAGCACTGTTCGTTATAGTTCGACAGAACTTATGGATAACGGGCGCAAGGAATCTCATTCGAAAACTGACACACGACTGCTTGGCATGCTTTTGGCAAAGGCTGCATAAGGCACATCAAAAAATGGCGAATTTGCCTAGAGTACGCATAACTCAAGCGCTTCCCTTCATTAATACTGCATGCGATTACGCTGGACCATTTCTCTTGAAGGATGCAAAGGTGCGCAAGCCGCGCATAAGCAAGGGCTACATATGCCTATTCGTTTGCCTAGTCACCTCGGCAATACACCTGGAACTTGCTACTGATCTATCCACGGACACCTTTCTGGCCGCATTGCGGCGCTTCACATCTTTGCGTGGCAAGTGTTCCAAAATCTACAGCGATCATGGTACGAGTTTTGTTGGGGCAAAACGAGCTCTTGACGAACTTCAAAAACTCTTGGCATCACAACATCATGCGGACCTAGTCACCCGCACTCTGGCGGAATTCAGTGGATCTTCATTCCACCACATCCTCCTCACTTGGGAGAATAATGGGCATTTACAACAATACCAGAGGCTGACTTGCAACACATTGCTGTTGGTCCTTTGGGCTATTGGCAAAGCATTCAGTCCATGTATCAAGGATTATGGAAACAGTGGCATCAGGAGTATCTTACCACTCTGCAACAACGTCCCAAATGGAGCACACCAACTCCTAATATTTCAGTTGGAAACATCGTGCTTATCAAGGAACCAAACACACCACCTGCATCGTGGCACCTAGCACTAGTAATCGAAACCTACCCAGGAAAGGACAATTTGGTACGAGCTGTTAAACTAAGGACAGCCTCAGGAGAGCTTATTCGACCTATTACTATTACTATTACTATTACTGCATTTGCCAATTTAATGAATTAACATGTAAACGTATCATTTAACATTAGAAATGTATCGATACCGCTGCGTCGGTAATTTACTCACAAATTTATGTTAGAAATTAGTATTAAGAGAGCTTTTGATCGTGCAAGATCCAATGAGAAATACAGTCCAATATAAAAGACCGTTTTATTCTACAACATATGTTGCATATTTATACCCGCTACTCATAGAGTAGAAGGGTGTTATAACTTTGTTCAAACAGAAAATGTATGTAACAGGCAGACGGAGACACCTCCGACCTCTGTTGGAAAACAGCGTCAGTAGTTTAGTGGAAAAGCGATGAACTCCTGACCCGACAAGCCCGTGGTTCGATTCGCAGTTCATGCCGCTTAAGCTTCTTTTTTTTTTTTTTTAAGAACTTTTACATTAATTTTTGAATATGCATTAATTGGTGGTCGTGCATTTTATTTAAAATTTTTTTAATCTCCCACAATGAACTTAGTTAACAAGTGGAGAAGTGACAGTTTCTTAAATGTGAGCGCAGCTTTTTCTTATATTCTTTTATTATACCCGCTACTCATAGAGTAGAAGGGTATTATAACTTTGTTCAAACCGAAAATGTATGTAAAAGGGAGAAGGAGACACCTTCGACCCCATAAAGTATATATATTCTGGCTCAGGATCAACAGCCGAGTCGATATAGCCATGTCCGTCTGTCTGTCCGTGTGAAAATCTAGATCTCAGCTATTATAAGAGCTAGGACAACCAAATTTGGTGACATGTGTTATTATTGCACGCTGATCAAGTTTATTTTGGATTTTGGCCACGCCCCCTTCCGCCCCCGCAAATCGAAAAAACATTGATAACAAGTGCAATTTTGATGCCATATTGTTCATTTTCGGTTTACATGATAACTATAGCTAGCCAGATGATCTCTAAATTATTCTAATTTGGTAACAATCGGATAATAAACACAGAAGTTATTCAGCTTAACGTTTTCCACAGCTGTAAGCAGCTTGTGCCGAATCGTGTGTGCGTGAACGGTGGTGAAATGGGCTAAGTTGTGGACTGCAAAACGAACAGTACTATTATGCATTTACAGGTTCGAGTCCCGCCCGCATCAAAAATTAAATGTGTGCAAAAATTTTTTTTTTTTTATTTTATATTTTGACTTTGCATAAATATTATAAGTCCATAGCCTTTTACGGTCAAAATATGATTGTAGCCGTTTTTTTGTTCCGCAAATAAATTATGTACAAGCAGCGGGGTAGCGGGTATATTACAGTCGAGCATACTCGACTGTAGCTTTCTTACTTGTTTTTATTTTTTATTTAATTGTATGTTTAAGTTATGAGAATAAATAGCAACAAAAACACGCATCATGCATTCAGACTGTTTTTGACGTGCAAGAATTTCCGAATGGTCTCATAATGTAACTTTGGCAAAATTAATTAAGTAATGGCTTAATGACCGAATGGAGAAGTGGTGGACCTCTTAGGTAATGGGTCCATGGTTCGATTCCGCATGCATGCGTGTCATGGTGGGGGAGGTCAAACATTTCTTATTTTTTCAAAAAAAGAGTTTTTGCCTCCCTTTTTGAGGTACCTTCATAAAACTTTGTATACATGTTTCTTATTTCTATCCGCTGTAAATAAGTCGGAACGAGCCAGTACGGACCGATACATTCGAGTGTGATCGACTTTAATATACCCGCTACCCAGCTGCTCGTACATCAAAATTATTTCCGAAACAATAAAGAACGGCTACAATCATATTTTGAACGGCCATGGACTTACAATATTTATACAAAGTCAAAATCTAAAATAAGACAAGTAAGAACGGCTACAGTCAAGTGTTGACTGTGTAAGACCATGGATTTTTCAAGGTTATGAAAAAAATCAGATTTAGAAAACTGTTGTTGGTAATCGTGTTTTCAAAGAAAAATAATAAACAAATAAGCGCTGCCGGCAGCGCTGCTTACAGCTATGGAAAACGTTAAGCGAATAACTTCTGTGTTTATTATCCGATTGTTCCCAATTTTCAGAGATCATTTGGTGGCTACCTATAGTTATCATAAAAAATGAAAAATATGGTATCGAAATTGCGCTTGTAATCAATTTTTTGCGAAAGGAGGCGTGTTCAAAATCCAAAATAAACTTGATCAGCGTGCAATAATAACACATATTGTCATCAAATTTGGTAGTCCTAGCTCTTATAATAACTGAGATCTAGAGGTTTACACGGACAAACAGACGGACATGGTTATATCGACTCGGCTGTTGATCCTGAGCCAGAATATTTATACTTTATGGGGTCGGACATGTCTTCTTCTGTCTGTTACAATTGAATAAAATATTTTTATAAGTTTCCATAAATCTATGTCATATTATTTTATATTCTATTTGCTGTTCAAAAGGCTTATAAATTAAAAAAAAAAAAAACTTCAACGGATTCGCTTTTTATACCCGCTACTCTTAGAGCAGAAGGGTATTATAACTTTGTTCAAACCGAAAATGTGTGTAACAGGCAGAAGGAGACATGTCCGTCCCCATAAAGTTTATATATTCTGGCAACGGATTTTTAATGTGAGAATATATACGTATACGTATGTATATACGTAAACGTTGACGTTTGTCAACTGCTTACTGTTTGTAATAATAGTAGTAATAGTAGTTGCTACTGCTATTATTGTTGTTACTGTTACTGGGTTAGCAACAAAAATTAAATTTCTAAATAGCGGATTGAATTGTATCGAATGCGAAATACACATCAAAATCTCAAATGCACTTGACATAGTAAAAAGAAAATTCATTGTTGTGTGTGTGGGCTTCTATACGTATACTTGTGCTCGACTAAAAATGAAAATTATATAAAACCACTTTTGAATGCTTGAGAAACTTTAGATTGGATCAGACAGCAAAATGCGGTATTGGGACTTAATTATATGTGTTCAGCTCATAAACACACGCACAATCATACTTGCTTTACTCGCATAAACGATCAATATGCCACAGAAGAAAGTTGTTGAAAAACTGCCAACTCTGTGAAATTCTGGCAGTTGACATGGCATGCAGCGGCGGCAGCAGCGTCAACATTTATCCAATCAATCATTTGCGAAAAAGTCAATTGAAGTAAAAATTTGTGGCTTAAGAGAAAAGAAGCATTCATAACTCATTGGAGCATGTTAAAGAGAATAATGTGTATGTACATACACACACATATACACATGTAACTTTTCACAACCACACACGCACACACCACACTTCACTCCCTTACTCTCTGCTAGTGTTGTTCTTCTTTGAGGTGGTGGTGGCGGCTCCACACTTTTGTGTGTGCGAACCTCTTCGTGTAAGTACATGCGTGTGCGTGTGTACCAGTGAACTCTAACTACAACCACCAAAGGCAAAGCCCAGACAGCGACGTCGGCGGCGCGGCGACTTCCTTTTGTCTGAACAAAAACCTTAACCGGAACTTTAATGCCGCTGCCGGCGTCGATGCTGCCGACAACGACGCCTTTATACCATTCGACCATTTAAAATGGTCAAAAATGTGATTATGCGTACAAAACACGTAATTAATTATTAAATCTCACAATGGCATTGCCAGCTGCAGTAACAGTAAAACAGTCAAAGAGCGCTGAGTGTGGTCCGTCCCTAAAAAAATGTATTTGAAATAATAATTGACGAAAAATATAATATCACATATGTATGTATACATTGAATTCGTCAGTTTTGTTGCCGTCGGTCGTTATGTTATTATACCCACCATTATTATACCCATCATACACGTACATATAGTTTTTAATATAGATGCATACATATATGTATATTTACATGGGATTTATGTTTTTTTTTTTTATTATATATACGGCAGGAAAATGAAATCTTCTAAAGATACTATCTACCGACCGTAGATGGTATGCACGATTCATAACCCTCCAAGTAGAGTTATGCCTACGTACTAAACAAAAACCTCCGCTCCTTCCCCTGTCCTTGACATTCTCACCGGGACTGCCAGTCAAAGAATTTCATCGGTGAGCAGGATGAGATGCAAAATCGCACTCCCTCTACTTGTGCGCTGTGCTGTTGCATGGCGCTCCTTCCTTGGCTTTTTAGTCGCCTTTTACGACGTCACGTTTCGTGAGCCCCATTCCAAACGTCTTTGTTCGCCAACATAGCGCCAATCAGGCCTCTTGGGCTGAGAGGTACACCAGCGAGCGACTCCAGTTGGACCTTCTCCACAGCGAACCTGGAGCAGTGCTCTGTGGAGATGTGCTCTGCTGTTTCCACCGCGTTTATGCAAAAGAGACATTGCACTGTATCCACATGGTGGAACCATGTACCCTCGGAAACAACCATGGTCCGTTAGGAACTGGGTCATATGGTAGTCCACCTCTTTGTGCTCACACTCTGCCCATTCCGATAGGTCAGGGATGAGCTGGTACGTCCATCGTCCACGTTGCGACTCTTGCCACCTAGACTGCCAGACTCCACGAATCCACTCGAGAATCTCTGTTTGGTTAACTCCTTCTCGCGCTAGATATTGGCCCTTTATCTCCAGGTCAATGGGTATAATGCCTGAAAGAGCATGCGCTGCGTCATCCGAAACGGTTGAAAAGCCTCTGATTAGTCTCAGTGCCATGGTCCATGATACTGCCCGCGCACTAGCCAAGTAGGTTACTTTGCTTGTAACACAGCTCCAGATAGGGGCAGCGTACAGCAGCGTTGCCTTAGTAACCGCCGCAAGCAGAGTCCTTGCCGGCAATCTGGGTCCTCCCACGTTGGGCATAATTCTTGCCAGCGCTGCAGCTGTCATTGCCGCTTTTCTGCTGGCATACGTTGCGTGGTCCTTAAAGGAGAGCCTACGGTCTATTAGGACTCCCAAGTACTTCAACGTTCCTGCTGAAGTGATTATTTCTCCCTTCACTTCGACCTGCATGCTTTCGATTCTCTTTCTGCTGCTCAACAGAACTAACTCCGTCTTTTGTGCCGCAATTCCTAGGCCGACTTTCTCAAGCCAATCGGTGATCGCCCTGATCGCCACGTTACTGATGTCCTGGAGCTCCGGTATTGTCTTGGCCACCGCTGTTACCGCAACGTCGTCGGCGAAGCAGTGAAGCTCCACGCCTCGGGGCTTGCTAATCCTCAGGATCCCATCATACATGATGTTCCACAAGATCGGTCCAAGTACCGACCCTTGTGGAACACCTGCAGAGACTTGGTGGCATCTTGGACCAGCTTCAGTTACATACAACAGCGTGCGCTCCCTGAAGTAGTTGCCAACTACGCTTCGGAGATAATCGGGTATGCCCATGTTACGCATTGCGCCGAGGATATTGGGCCATCTCGCTGAATTAAACGCGTTCTTCACGTCGAGCGTGATGATGGCACAGTACTTTTTACTGCCGCCTAGCCATCGGTCGCCGTCAAGTGCGTTCTTCGCTACTTCAGTTACGGCTGTGAGGGCATCGAGCGTGCTCTTCCCTTTACGGAAGCCATACTGTTGGCATTGAAGGCCTGTGGGGCTCTCGGAGATGGCTTCTATGCGTGTGTATAGAATGCGCTCAAACATTTTGCCCACAATGTCCAGGAGACATAAGGGGCGATAGCTGCTTGCTGCGTTTGCAGGCCCCTTGCCTTTTGGCAGAAGGACAAGTTTCATTGTTTTCCACCGCTTGGGGAAGTCTCCGTCCAGAAGACATTGTTGAAAAGCCTCCCTGAAGACCTCGGGTCTTGCGGTGGCAGCGGCCTTAACAATTAGCCCAGGAATACCATCAATGCAGGGAGAATTTATGTGTGTGTGTGTGTTTTTTTTTTTTTTTTTATTACAAATACGGCAGGAAAATAAGATCTTCGAAAGATACCATCCACCGTCCGTAGATGGTATGCACGATTCATAACCCTCCAAGTAGAGTTACGCCTACGTACTAAACAAAAACCTCCGTATGCTCTCCAGTCCTTGCTTCGCTCACTGGTACTTCCAATCAAGGTATTACTTCGGTGAGCAGGATGTGGTGCCCGGTCGCAGTCCCTCTCTTGGTGCGTTGCTGTGTAACGCTCCTTCGTTAACTCTTTAGTCGCCTTTTACGACAAGCCGAGCCCGCTGAGGTGGTATTCTTGGTCCGCCACCACACGGGAGTGTTCCTTTATCCAACGGGTCTGCTGGCCGTCTCATCGATGCGAACACGTTTCATCATGCCTATTATAATGCCATGAGCCCTCTCCCACACGGTTTTGTCCGCCAGCATATTGCGCATTAGATTTCTCGGGCTGAGCGGAATTCCAGCAAGAGTCTTCAGTATCTCCCTCTCTGTACGAAACCTAGTGCAGTGCATTAGGATATGTTCCGCTGTTTCGGCTACGTCGCTGCAGAACAGGCACAGGTCTGAGTCCACATGGCGAAACCTGGAGAGGTAACCCCGGAAGCAACCATGGTCGGTGATGAACTAGGTCAAGTGATAGTCCAGGACTTTGTGTTCACACCCTGCCCACTCGGATAAATCTGGAATCAGCTGGTAGGTCCATCTCCCTTGTTGTGAGTGTTGCCACCTAGTCTGCCACACTCCATAAAGCCAGACACTGATCTCTTCCCCGGTAACACCTTCTCGAGACAGGTATTGGGCCTCTATCTCTAGATCGATCGGGGGGATGCCCGCGAGAACATGAGCTGCATCTTCCGATATTGTTCTGAATCCTCTTATCAGTCTAAGAGCCAGGGTCCGTGATACTGCACGCGCGCTGTCCTGGTAAGTCACTCTATTCGTGACACTCCTCCAGATGGGGGCAGCGTATAGAAGCGATGATTTCGCGACTGCCACTAGCAGCCTCCTGGCCGGCATCCTGGGTCCACCTATATTTGGCATGAGTCTTGCCAGTGCTGCTGCTGTCATTGCTGCCTTCCTACTGGCGTATCTCGCATGCTCCTTGAATGACAGTCTATGGTCAATAAGAACACCCAGATACTTCAGGGATCCAGCTGACTCTATTTGAGCGTCTTTGACCGAGACTTGTATACTCTCGACGGCCTTTCTGCTGTTCAACAACACTGCTTCAGACTTGTGCGCAGCGATGCTTAGACCGACATTCTCCAGCCAGCTAATAGCTGAGCTAATCGCTGCATTGCTCTTGTCCTGTAGCTCCGGAATAGTTTTGGCAACCGCTGCTACTGCCACGTCGTCAGCAAAGCAGAGTAGCTCCACTCCACTGGGCTTGCTGATGGACAATATCCCGTCGTACATTATGTTCCACAGGATTGGTCCAAGTACCGACCCTTGTGGGACACCTGCGGTGACGTGGTGTTTTCTTGGCCCGCCATCAGTATCGTACCATAGTATACGGTCCCTGAAGTAGCTGCCAATGATGATCCTGAGGTAACGAGGAATACCCATGTTGCGCATGGCCCCTAGGATGTTTGGCCATCTCGCCGTATTGAATGCATTTTCCACGTCTAGCGTGATGATGGCGCAGTACTCCTTGCTGCCACCTAGCCATCTGTCACCATCGAGGGCGGACTTGGCCAGATCTCTTATGGCAGTGAGAGCGTCGAGAGTGCTTTTTCCTCTCCGGAAGCCATACTGGTGTCTTTGTAGGCCATCGGGGCTCTCAGTGATCAGCTCAATTCGGGTGTATAGGATGCGTTCGAAGAGCTTTCCCACAATATCCAGCAGACATAGTGGGCGGAAACTGCCTGCAGCATTAGTTGTAGCCTTACCTTTCGGCAACAATACCAGCCTCATGTTCTTCCAGCGAGAAGGGAAGACACCATCTATCAGACACTGTTGGAAAGTGTCCCTGAAGATTTCAGGTTTGGCATTTGCGGCAGCCATAACTACGACGCCTGGGATGCCATCGAGACCTGGGGCTTTGTTGGGCTTAATTCTCTTTGCCGCTTCGATGACCTCACATGTAGTGAAAAACGGGAAGTCGGGGACAGGGATTTCTTGTGCGGGTTGCCATAGAGTATCCTGATCTGGGAATAGCTCCTCCACGATGCTTGATAATAGAGCCGGGTCCTGTGGAGTGCCTCCTTCAGCGGCTTTCAACTTATTGCAAACCAATTTGTAGGCGGGAGCCCACGGATCATCGTCTACGCTCGCCAGCAGCTCTTTAAAAGCATTTACTTTAGCAGCAGCAATGCCATTTTTGAGCTCCGCACGTTTCGATCTGTACCTCTCATGTAGATCTGAGTGCTGAGAGTGACCTCTGGCTCGTAGCGCCTGTCTCCTTGCCCTGAAGCATTCCGAGCGTAGCTGGTTGAGAAAGCCGTTCCACCAGTAGACCGGTGGTTTGCGTTTACTTCTTTGCTTCTTGCGGCATCGCTGCATCGCATGCAGCTTCCAGCATCTTCATGAGCGCCGCCACCATGGTTTCCGCATGTCCATTTGTAAGCACCATTTGTTCGATGTTGAAAGCCAGCATGTACTTGTCAAGTTTTTTGATGTCCCATGCATGCCCAAGAGTACTCCTTGCCTGTCGTTGTGTGATGCACGACGTGCGCGCTGAATGTAATTAGGGCATGATCGCTCAGCGTTACGTCCTCCTGAACCGTCCATTTAGCAGTGGGGGCTAGGCTTCTGTTGACAAAGGTGACATCGATGAATGATGTACCTCTGTCGTTATTAAACGTCGGCTTGCCGCCGTCATTCAACAGCACCAGATCCAGCTGGTTCATGGCATCAATAACGGCCCGTCCTCTGAGATTGGATATCCTTATTGGGTCCTCCTGATTTTCTTGACATGACTGCCAAGTTCTGTCAGGCTCGGGTCGGCTTTAAGCTTACGGAGCATGTCCGAGTATGAAATTTCTCCCGTCTTTTTAATTATTATCGCCTCCGGCTTTTTGCGTAGTCGTTTAGGTGCCACCTTAGTCCACTCCGCCTTTTTGTTACCCTCTTTGGCTACGGACGCGAAGCTGGGCGGAAGTGGCTCCTTAATTTTGGACGTCTGCAATGTCATACCTTGTTAGCGGGAAGCTTCTTCGGGGCAGGCTTTACTGGGGCGCTCTTTTTGCTGGCTGCCGGGGTGCACGCTGGTTGCAGTCGCGCTTCCGTCTGGGTTGCCGTGCTCTTTGATGGGGCCAGCTTAGCGATGGCATCCTGCAGCTGGATGCTCTGGCATTTAGAGCTGCCATCTCCGAAATCACCCCCTTAGTTTCCCGGGTAACGTGGCGCTGCGTCTCAAAGGCTGATAACAGTACCGTTATTTTCCGTTCCATAATGCCCAAAATGCTGCGCAGGTCCTCGTTTTTGTAGGCCGACAGGTCTAGTGGCCTAATCGGCGAAACAGGCGGGGTTCTCGTTGAGGCTTTTTGGGTCGGCACGTTGATGAGATCGGAGATCTTCTTCTTGGTCATTGGCGGTGCTGAAGGGGCCAAGTTCTCTCCTACTATAACATCACTGATGCTGGGTATTGAAGTCAGCGTCTGGGAGACGGCTTGCGCTACGCTCACGGCCGCTGGAACTGGGATTTCAGCTCCTCGCTCCGTTATTCCCGCTCCTCTTGTGGGGGACCTGGACATTCTGGCGCTTCGTTTGAATGGGTCCACCACTTCGTCGGGGGCAATGCCCCCCGTTGTACCGTCCATTAATTGGCAGGTGTCAACAGCTTACCCTATGCGTACGTAGAGCGCCAAATTTTAAATTTAAATTTACGAGATTTATATATAAATATAAATATATATTTATAAATATATATTTATAAATAAATATTTATAAATATAGATATTTATAAAAATATAAAATTCAAATTAAATATCTGAATTACGCGCTCAACTGATCGAGCAGCCCTAGCGGTGCCGTTGATCTGGCAACGCCACTCAGGTCCGATCGCTTACTGACGTAGGTTGGCAGCGCTGACAGCGCTGACAGCTGATTTTCTCCGCCGGCCACAATGGCGTGTCTTAGGAAAAGGAGAAAGCGAGGAAAAGTTGAGTGAAAATTAAATTTTTACCTTCACTCAGCCCTCGCGGTGCTCTCTTTGCCCCCACCACCAATAAGCGCAGTGATATGACCTGGGAAAAGACTAGGAAAAGACTCCCGATTAGGATTCCAGAACCCCGAGAACCTCGCAGTGAGTATTACCACCAATGCAGCAGACTTTGACCAAGCACTTTGCTCTTTCAGGTCAGAGTTCTGGGCAGAAAAACCGCAGAAACACAGGAAAAAACTCTTCACTATCAAAAAACACGTCTTGCTATTTTCGTGGTAGATTCCGAAAGTCGTGTGTGTGTGTTTGCGCTCCACTTTTCTATGCAACAAATTCTTTTTCACAAATTGCACCCGTAATCCATTTTTTTTCGATTTACTACCAAATATGACAATATGTGTTATTATTGCAAGCTGATCAAGTTTATTTTGGATTTTGGCCACGGCCCCTTCAGCCCCCGTAAATCGAAAAAACATTGATTACAAGCGCAATTTTGATGCCATATTGTTCATTTTCGGTTAACATGATAACTATAGCTAGCCAGATGATCTCTGAAAATTTGGTAATAATCAAATGATAATAAACACAGAAGTTATTCAGCTTAACGTTTTCCATAGCTGTAAGCGCTGCCGGCAGCGATACTGTGGTGAAATGGGTTAAGTTGTTGACTGCAAAACGAACAGTACTATTATGCATTTACGGGTTCAATTCCCGCCCGCATCAAAAATTAAATGTGTGCAAAAATGTTTTTTTTTTATTTTAGATTTTGACTTTGCATAAATATTGTAAGTCCATAGCCTTTTACGGTCAAAATATGATTGTAGCCGTATTTTTTTTGTTCCGCAAATAAATGATTTACGAGCAGCTGGGTAGCGGATATATTACAGTCGAGCACTCTCGAATGTAGCTTTCTTACTTGTTAAGTAGGTGTGTGTGTTCGTGCAGTGCGAATATATACGTTTATTTTGTACGTTTTTATAGTTAAGCGTCACCGATTTTAATGCCAGAAAAAACCCACTCAACCCCTACTTTAAAACAGCGAGAGGCTCTCACACTCTAATTTTATAAATGCCGTATACTGTTTCTGTTTACCTGTCATGACCATGTCAGTGAGCCAGTGAGTGGGGGCCGTATGTGACGTACACGCACGTGTACTTGCACTCTTCTCACACTCTCTCTTTTTCTCTTCATCTCTTTGCTTGGTTACAATAAGAACACAATATTGGGTGCCTGTTGTATTGGCAGTGTTAAGCAGCGTTGAGCGAACGTTTCCCTTTTCAATACACACACACTTGTAACAACAGACATGTTTTTCGTCAGCGATTGGTCACACTTGTCAATTAGAAATTGACCATTTGATGATTGTTTTATATTGTTCATAGTTGAGTTTCAACCCCCACAAAAAAAGTAGTGAAAATGTTAACGAGACTGAATGTGTAAAGCTCGTTGAGTGATTAAACTGTAATTTTGGAGCGTTAATTTCTAAAGTGTCAATAACTATATAATTAATATTGTTAAACCTTATTCCAGAGCTGAACAACGATAGAGAAGCCGGTGCAGTAGTTTATTTAAATACATATATATAAACATAGAACGACAGACAGAACACATGTCCGGCAAAGCCGAGGCGGGAAACTTAGCCGCCATCGCTGGCAGCGGCGGTGGTAATGGCAGCAATTCAAATGGCGGCACCATGACCCCGGCGCGACGACTGCGCACACGCAACTCCACGGGCAGCTGCAGCGAGTTCGCAAAGAAAACCAACTACATCAATAACAATAGTGAAACTGCAGCGGCAAATAACGAAGGATTAAGTACGTCGGCAATAATAGGAGCAGGAGTAGCAGCAGCACCAAATGCAAATACAAAACCAGTTTCATCAACGTCTGTTGGCAAAAATCCAAGCTCTGTGGAGCGTTCCATGCCCAGCGTACCGATGAACCATGCCAGCAGTAGCGTTTCTGCAAGCAAGAAATACCACAATAGCTGCCCCCACCCAACGCCAAGTGTGCACAAGAAAACGTTCCACACGAAGCCGCACAGCAGTAATAAATTTAATCAGGGCAAGAATGAGGAATTCCATTTCGATACGCCTTCAGAGTGTCCAGTGTTTCGCCCTACGGCAGAGGAGTTTAAGAATCCACTGGCCTACATAAGTAAAATTCGTTCCATCGCAGAGAAATGTGGCATTGCCAAGATATTGCCACCGGAGAAATGGTCACCACCATTTGCCGTTGATGTGGAAAAATTGCGTTTTGTGCCGCGCGTGCAACGACTCAATGAGCTGGAAGCAAAGACAAGGGTTAAGCTGAATTTCTTGGATCAAATTGCCAAGTTTTGGGAACTACAGGGTTCATCACTCAAAATTCCCATGGTGGAACGTAAGGCACTCGATCTGCATACACTGCATCGCATCGTCCAGGAAGAGGGAGGCATGGAGCAGACGACTAAGGAGCGTAAGTGGGCCAAGGTAGCCAATCGCATGCAATATCCATCGAGCAAAAGTGTTGGTGCCACATTAAAGACACATTACGAGCGTATATTGCATCCCTTTGAGGTCTACACGTCGGGCAAGGTGTTGGGACACGGAGCTGCTGGGGCTACAGCGAGTGAAGTGACGCCAGTTAAACTCGAGGATTGTGGCACAGATTACAAGGCACACGAGATACCCACACGTCAGCAGATTGCGCCACCAAATGAGAACAATACGCGTCGTTCCAAGCGATTTGGTAACTCCAATGCCAGCTGTGGTCTCACCCAGGCTACGACAAAGTCAGGTGGAGGATTTAAGGAGGATTTCAAACGTGATATTTTGTGCAGCTTCAATGCAGTTAATGAGTCAGGTGCCGCAGAAGCAGCAGCGATTGGAGCATCCCAAGGTGGAACTACTGCAGCCACGCCCAATACACGAGCCACGCAGAAAAATGCATCTACCGCAGAGGTACAGCAACCACCGCTTATCGATCCCCTCATGAAATATATTTGCCACATCTGCAATCGCGGTGATGTCGAGGAGTCTATGTTACTCTGCGACGGATGCGATGACAGCTATCACACCTTCTGCCTGCTGCCGCCACTAAGCAGCATTCCAAAAGGTCAGTTTACACCCTGGTGGGACAACAGCTACATGTATTTATTAATCTTTAGAATTTGACTGATTCCCTGATCCCTATTTCATTTTTGCTCCTAGGTGAATGGTTGTGCCCACGTTGTGTTGTGGAGGAGGTTAGTAAGCCGCAGGAAGCATTTGGATTCGAGCAGGCCGAACGTGAGTACACACTGCAACAGTTTGGCCAGATAGCGGATCAGTTTAAACAGGAATATTTCCGTAAACCGGTGCATCTGGTGCCCACGGAGCTGGTGGAGCGTGAATTCTGGCGTATTGTCTCCTCTATTGATGAGGATGTAACTGTTGAATATGGCGCCGATTTGCATACAATGGATCATGGTTCTGGTTTCCCTACCAAAAGTTCATTGTATTTGTTGCCCGGAGATCAGGAGTATGCAGAGTCCAGCTGGAATTTAAATAATCTGCCTCTGCTGGAGGATTCAATACTGGGACATATTAATGCAGATATCAGCGGCATGAATGCACCCTGGATGTATGTTGGCATGTGCTTTGCTGCCTTCTGCTGGCACAACGAGGATCATTGGAGCTATTCAATTAACTATTTACATTGGGGTGAACCAAAGACCTGGTACGGTGTGCCCGGCTCGTGTGCCGAACAATTCGAGAAGACAATGAAGCGTGCCGCACCCGAGCTGTTCTCTTCACAGCCCGATCTGCTGCATCAGTTGGTCACCATCATGAATCCCAATATATTGATGAACAACGGTTTGCCCGTTTATCGCACAGATCAACATGCCGGGGAGTTTGTTATCACCTTTCCACGCGCTTATCACGCTGGCTTCAATCAGGGTTACAATTTCGCCGAGGCTGTGAATTTCGCTCCAGCTGATTGGTTGAAAATGGGCAGGGAATGTGTCAATCATTATTCAATGTTGCGTCGTTTCTGTGTTTTCTCACATGATGAGCTTGTCTGTAAGATGGCTCTGGAGCCGGCTAAGCTGACGTTTGGTATTGCAACAGCAAGTTATATTGACATGGCCGAAATGGTTGATACTGAGAAGAAATTGCGTAAATCTTTGTTGGAATGGGGTGTAACGCGGGCCGAGCGACGCGCCTTTGAGCTGGTCAATGATGACGAGCGCCATTGCCAGGAGTGCAACACCACTTGCTTCCTCTCGGCTGTGGCCTGTGAGTGCAACGATAAGTTAATTGTCTGTCTGCGTCATTATACGGTTCTGTGTGGTTGTGCACCGGAGAAGCATACACTAATCTATCGTTATACCCTGGATGAGATGCCACTCATGCTGCAGAAACTCCAAGTCAAGGCGCATAGCTTTGAGCGTTGGCTATCGCGTTGTCGTAACATAGTCGATGCACAAACACCCACATCGGTGACGCTAGCCGAACTGCAGGAGCTCTGCAAGGAAGCCGAGACTAAAAAGTTTTCCTCATCTCTGCTTATCGATCGCCTCAATGCGGCAACCATCGAGGCAGAGAAGTGCGTAACAGTTATACAGCAGCTGGGAATCAATAAGGTAGGATGACTAAAGAAGATGAATAGAGATCTTAGAGCTAGCCAATTGAATATTATTCTATCCCTTTCTAGGTACGCACACGATCCGATCATAACCAGGAGGCAGCACAGTACAAGCTGACAATGGAGGAGCTGGAGCTATTTGTACAGGAAATTGACAATCTGTGCTGCATCATTGACGAGGGTTCCTCGGTGCGTGAGCTTCTTGTGCTTGGTAGGCAATTTGTGGAGCGTGCAGAGACCCAACTGCAGTTGACACTCGAAGCGCTCGAGGAGAACGATTTGGAGACGCTAATCAATGAAGGCAACTCAATGCGCATTGAACTGCAGCAATTGGATCAGCTCCAGAAGCGCCTCAAGCAATGTAAATGGTACAAACGTTCGCAAGGATTACGCGAGACAAGCTCCAAGCTAACCTACAGCGATGTCAAGGCGCTGCTGCATACTGCAGCTGCGGATTTGGATCCCACGGATCCGTATGTGGATCGAGAAATGCGTAAACTGCAGCAAATTGGTGCAGCAATCGAAGCTTGGGAATCGCAGGCAGCCAAATATTTCCGTCGTCTTATTCAACATCATCAGTTGACAGAGATTGAGCAGTTTCTGAAATCCGCTAGCGATATAAATGGTCAGGTGCCCTCACATGGTCTCCTAAAGGACGCCTTGCGCAAGGCACGCGAGTGGTTGCGTTCGGTGGAGCAGCAGCAGCAGAACAGTCATGTCACCTATTGTCACACGCTGGAGGCAATGATTGAACGTGGTCTCAGTATACCAATACAACTGGAGGAGCTAAGCCGCATGCAGGGTCAACTGAAGAGTGCACATGATTGGAAAGAGAATACGGCTAAGGCATTCCTAAAGAAGGACACATTCTACACGCTGCTGGAGGTGCTCATGCCGCGGGCAGATGCCATTAACATTGACTCGGATTTCAAGCCGCGTTTCAAAGATGATTTCCTCAAGGATAAGAATCCCACCGAAATTGTGGCCAGCTTCAAGCATGCCGAGCAGCAGGAGTTGCGCGATATGCGTTACTTGCGACGACAAAATCTGACCAAGAATCTAATGCATGATGTTTTCTGCCTGTGCAAGTCCGAGTTTTGTGGCGTCATGCATAATTGCCAGTTATGCCGTGATTGGTTCCATGATGATTGTGTGCCCCCGCCTCCAGCAGTGCAATCACTGGCACTGCAACAGAACGGTGGCACGACAACTAACCGTGGCGTCTCCACGCCTGCCACGATGCCCAAGTGGTTATGTCCCAGTTGTGTGCGCTCAAAGCGGCCACGACTAGAGACCATCTTGCCGCTACTCGTCCAGCTGCAGCAGTTGCCCATGCGATTGCCCGAGGATGAGGCACTGCGTTGTCTAGCGGAGCGTGCCATGAACTGGCAGGATCGGGCACGCAAAGTCCTCAGTAGTCCCGACGTAAGCGCCGCTATGGAGGCCATAATGGCACAACATCAACAGAAACGTCGCTCGAACGAGAACAACAGCGTCCTTGGCAAGATAAGCAGTCCGCACAAGCCACGTCGCCAGTACAACAAACGGCGATCCGAGTTAGATGGCGAGGATGCAGAGGATGCGGCCTACGATGATGATGACGTCGACGATGATAAGGGCCGGCTGCGGATTGTCGAGGATAGCAACAGCAACGACGAGGATGAGCAGCAGCAGTCAACAGCCCCGAATCAAAACAACGGCAGCAGCGTAGACAGCGGCTTTGGCAAAACTGATCTCTTAAAACTGCTCTCCGACAGTGAAATTGAGAATCTGCTCGAGCTTATGTTGGAGGGTGATCTGCTTGAAGTATCGCTAAATGAGACGCAAGAGCTCTGGCGTATATTGGGGACAATGCCGCCCACCATGTTGCAAGCCGAGGCCAAGTCACGTGTGGCACAATACCTGCAACAGCAGCAGCATCCACAACAGACGACAGCTGTGCCCGCCGCCTCCGCGCCGACCATTAACAGTAGAGCCGAAGATTCCAATGATAGCCTACTGGTGCAGAATAGTCCAAGTCCTGGCACTAGTGGGGGCGACGGTGGTGGTAGGGGCACCGCTGCACGTGACAATAAGAAGCGACGTTCAAATGATGATAGCAGTGGCAGTACTGCTGTGCCACGAAAGAAAGCACAAGCACCCAAACAGACGCCGGCTAAAAAATCAACGCCGGGCAAGAAGGCGAGTAGCAGCTCACCCGGTGGCGATGGGGATGAGGAAAATAAGCAGGCCAATGGTGACAATACCACAACAAGTACAAGTAGTACACCTGCTGCCTCTGGAGCTGGCACACCCACACCGACGCCGGCGAACCACAAGAAACGCAAACGCACCTCGACGACAAACCACAACCACAATAATAACAACAATGGCAACGTCGACGGTACACCCACAGCAGTGGGTACACCCAATTATAACAACAACAATGCAACAGCAACGGCAAGCAGCGGCGGTGAAGGACAAAAGAAGCATGCGAAACGCACACAACAGACAGCGCAGGAGGACGACGAGGAGGAATGCCGTGCCGAAAAATGCCACAAGCCAACGGGACGTGAGGTGGACTGGGTGCAATGCGACGGCGGCTGCAACGAGTGGTTCCACATGTACTGCGTGGGCCTGAATCGCAGCCAAATCAAGGCGGACGACGATTACATTTGCATACGCTGCTCGAAGACTGTTAGCGTAGGCGTCGGTGTCAGCGGCACCAGTTTAACATTGACCGCAACAAGTAACAGCACGTTAACATTGAGCTCAACGATGACGCCGGGCAAACACCGAGTAGCGCAGTTGGAACGGTAGAGAGAAGTGCTCCAGGAGAAAGCGTAAGAGAGAGTGAGCGAAATTGAAGATCGCAAACAGTGCACAAACAAAACAAAACATAAACCACGCTTTGACAAAGGTTGGCAGAGCCTTCAAGTAAAGCTCCGAGTAATCGATGACATGCAATCGCAGTTAAACTCACACAAACTCGCGTTTATTTACTAAGTTTTTTAGTAAAAAGTCAAGCGTTTTTGTAATACATTGCAAATATGAAAAGAAAAAAACGCTTAACATACACACCCACAGTTAAATTAAGTGCAAATTCAACTGTAGTCACAGTACACCATTTTACCTTCGTTAAACGTTCTTCTATATTACAAGAAAATACGTATTTATATATACATAGCTTATATATAGTAAATGTAAATGTATATTTACTATATATAAATTATAAACTTTAAGTGTTTGTAATTCCCATTACCTGCTATTATTAGTTTTTTCTAATTTAATTTACATTTTGTGTTTGCTTTAATTTTTTTGTTCGACGCGCGCGGTCGATTATCGATCAAACCACAAGAAAAACGGAAATCGATTGCCTATTTATCTTTGTACTTCTGTAAATTTATTCTTATGAAAAATTTAATTGTTATAATTTAATTAATTTAATTGTATATCATACAATGTGCAGTTATGTGTATGTACATATATATCTTTCATTTTGGACGCGTGACGCCGCGCTGTAATATCAATAAATAGAAACTTGTTGATAAAACAAAAGGGAAAATCAAAATCCATAATAATATAAATACTTTGCAGCCCTAATATTAAGTAAACATTTCAAATACAAAACAAATGGAAATAACGAGTGTATAATTATACCATTCCACCATTGAAAATGGTCAAAAATGGTATACTAAGTTTGTGCAAATGTATTTAACAGGCAGAAGGAGGCATGGCAGACCCCACAAAGTATATACATTCTTGCTCAGGATCACTATCCGAGTCGATTGAGTCATCTCCGTCTGTCTGGAGTCTTGCTTTATGACGAAAGTATTAAAGTTTCCACGTTTTGTTTAACATACACACAGATATATACTATATATATATTTTAAATTTCAAGCCGATCGGATCGTAAACACAAAACTTATTCAGTTAAACATTTTCCGTAGTTCCACTGCTTGCGCCTATGAAGCATGTCGAGTCGTCATCGTCGAGTAGATGGTTCTATTTAAATATAGATCTAATTTTAACAATAGGTAGCATATGAACTTTTGCAGAGGAAATAAATGTGAAAATTTCTTTCGAAACGGCGAATGGTACCTTACTGTCGGGTGCGCTCCACTGTAGTTTTCCTTACTTGTTAGACCACGGATTTTAAAAAAATACATGGTCTATTGTTTGTTGAAATGTGCGTAACAGGTAGAAGGAGGCATCTGCGACCCCATAAAGTATATATATTCTTGCTATATATATATTCTCGATTAAGCCATGTCTGTCTGTCCGACTTTCCGTCTGTATGAACGCCTATATCTCAAAAACTAAAAAATCTAGAGCCACCAAATTTGGTGACAACACTTATGTGAAACATACGCTGTAAAATTTTTTAAAATTTGGGCCACGCCTACTTCCGCCCCTGCAAATCAAAAAACCGTATTGCGAGCGCCTATATCTTAGAAACTAAAAAAGCTAAAGCCCCCAAATTTGGTGACAACACTTATATAAATCATACGCTGTAAAACTTGTATTAAAATTTGAGACACGCCTACTTCCGCCTCCGCAAATCGATAAACTGTATAGCAAACCCAATAATAAAGCTAGAGTATTCAGTTTTGGTGTGAATGAAACCTATCACCACCTAAACGATCACTGAAAATTTGGTTCCGATCGGATAATGAACATAAAAATTATTGAACGTTTCATATAGATTTCCACTGAGCCTACTGCAAGAACGCAATCAGTGTTTTTTTTAAGCAGTGTATTTTTCCACCTGCTTGGACTGCTTAGCGTCTAACTAAAAATTATATGTGTTGTTTATTATTTTTCTTTGAACAACACGTTTACCAATAACAGTTTTCTAAATCTGATTTTTATACCCGCTACTCATAGAGTAGAAGGGTATTATAACTTTGTTCTAACCGAAAATGTATGTAACATTTGCTGCTGGCAGCGCTGCTTACAGCTATGGAAAACGTTAAACTGCAGTTTCATAACTTCTGTGTTTATTATCCGATTGTTACAGAGATCATCTGGCTAGCTATAGTTATCATGTAAACCGAAAATGAACAATATAGCATCAAAATTGCGCTTGTAATCAATGTTTTTTTCGATTTACAGGGGCGGAAGGGGTCGTGGCCAAAATCCGAAATAAACTTGATCAGCGTGCAATAATTACACATTTTGTCACCAAATTTGGTAGTTATAGCTCTTATAATAGCTGAGATCTAAATTTTCACACGGACAGACAGACAGATGGCCAGACGGACATGGCTATATCGACTCGGCTGTTGATCTTGAGCCAGAATATATATACTTTATGAGGTCGAAGGTGGCTCCTTTTGCCTGTTACATACATTTTCGGTTTGAACAAAGTTATAATACCCTTCTATTCTATGAGTAGCTGGTATAAATACCCAGAGATCTCCAAGGGTCTAAAAGGAAGCAGAGCTTGAGGGAAAGATAGTTGCAAGTCTAGATTAGCGAAAGAGTTGGCGCCGTCGAAAGGCTGGAGAGCGGTAAAAAAGTAAAGGTAAAGTGAAAATATAAAACAAGTAAAGAAAGCTATAGTCGAGCGTACCCGACAGTAAGATACCATTCGCCCAGTTTCGAAACAAATTATCACACATTTAATTCCATCAAAAAACGCTGCACAAGTTTATTCGCCACCTATTGTTTAAATTAGATATATTTATACCCGCTACTTATAGAGTAGAAGGGTATTATAACTTTGTTCAAATCGAAAATGTAGCTTTCTTACTTGTTCTTATATTTTTTTTTATTTTTATTTTTATACCCGCTACTCATAGAGTAAAAGGGTATTATAACTTTGTTCAAACCGAAAATGTATGTAACAGGCAGAAGGAGACACCTCCGACCCCATAAAGTATATATATTCTGGCTCAGGATCAACAGCCGAGTCGATATAGCCATGTCCGTCTGTCCGTCTGTCTGTCCGTGTGAAAATCTAGATCTCAGCTATTATAAGAGCTAGGACAACCAAATTTGGTGACAATATGTGTTATTATTGCACGCTGATCAAGTTTTCTTTGGATTTTGGCCACGCCCCTTCCGCCCCCGCAAATCGAAAAAACATTGATAACAAGTGCAATTTTGATGCCATATTGTTCATTTTCGCTTTACATGATAACTATAGCTAGCCAGATGATCTCTGAAAATTTGGTAACAATCGGATAATAAACACAGAAGTTATTCAGCTTAACGTTTTCCATAGCTGTAAGCAGCGCTGCCAGCAGCATTGTGCCAAATCGTGTGTGCGTGTACGGTGGTGAAATGGGTTAAGTTGTGGACTGCAAAACGAACAGTACTATTATGCATTTACGGGTTCGAGTCCCGCCCGCATCAAAAATTAAATGTGTGCAAAAATGTTTTTTTTTTTTTATTTTAGATTTTGACTTTGCATAAATATTATAAGTCCATAGCCTTTTACGGTCAAAATATGATTGTAGCCGTTTTTTTCTTCCGCAAATAAATTATGTACAAGCAGCTGGGTAGCGGGTATATTACAGTCGAGCACACTCGACTGTAGCTTTCTTACTTGTTTATTTTAGATTTTGACTTTCTATAAATATTGTAAGTCCATAGCCTTTTACGGTCAAAATATGATTGTAGCCGTTTTTTTTTTGTTCCGCAAATAAATTATGTACGAGCAGCTGGGTAGCGGGTATATTACAGTCGAGCATTCTCGACTGTCGCTTTCTTACTTGTTTTTTTCATAACCTTGAAAAATCCATGGTCTTATACAGTCAACACTTGACTGTAGCCGTTCTTACTTGTTTCTATTGATAATACATTTATGTAACATTTAAATTAATTTAACTTTTTTTGTGCATTTTGTGAACTTCTTTTTTATGTTTTGTTAAAGTTGTAGTTGTGTTTCCCCGATTCCCTTAATAAAACCTTAACTAGTGTATTTGTCAATGTTTTTTGATAAAAGAAAAAGTTAAGACATTTGCAGCAAGCCGCTGCAAAGTACTTAAAAATGAAATACACTAACGCTGTTTCCCTTTATTCCAAGGTCTAATTTCTTGTTAAGGCGCTGCGTTTGGTTTGTTCTTCTGATCCCGTTATTGTGTTTGTATTTTGTTTGTGTTTAAATATGTTGTTTTGTTATTTTATTTTTATTTCTCTGTTATTTACTTTACTGTTAGGCACATTTTGCGTTTTTTCACGCAAGGACATATTTGAGATTTGGTGCACGGAAAAAGTCTCAATGCACAACAAGTAAGAAGGGCTACAGTTAAGTGTTGACTGTTTAAGAACATGGATTTTTCAAGGTTATGAAAAAAATCTGATTTAGAAAACTGTTATTGGTAAACGTGTTTTTCAAAGAAAAATAATAAACAACACATATAATTTTCAGTTAGTCGCCAAGCAGTTGGGAAAAAACACTGCTTGGAAAAATCTGCTTGCTTGCTTGCAGTGGGCGCAGTGCAAATCTATATGAAACGTTGTGTTAAAAATGAATTTCTGTAACTGGCAACACAAATATAGTGAACTAGTTCCAATGTAGGTATCGATAAGCACAAATAGAATTGTTATCGCAAGCGATTAAGCGCGCATTTCTCTCTACTGTAACTTTACTTGGTAAGCGGTCTGCACTGAATAAAGAACACGCGTTAAACGAAGAACAACCCCAACAAAGGTTATGGGCCCAGACGGTCGCGAAAGCGTGTTTAAATAAAGATATATAGAAAAAGATTAACGGTGTGTCCAAAAATAAATTGCTGAGCAAAATGGCTAGTAGTTTATATTCAATAGATAAACTAGACGAAAAGAACTATGACATTTGGTGTGTCCAAATGCGCGGTGTGCTTATACATTCTGGTACGTGGTGTGTAGTTAACGGTGAATACGAAAGACCAGAGACAGGTGATCAAAAGTGGATAAAAACGGACGAAAAGGCCTTGGCATCAATAATTTTGTCTGTGAAAGCTACGCAGCTTAATTATATCAAACATTGTAAAACAGCAAAAGAAGCTTGGAACAAGCTAAAAGATGTTTATGAGCCACAAGGGCCAGCAAGAAAGGTGACATTATATAAAAACCTATTAAGTTTGCATTTAATCGAAGGGAACAATGTACCGCAAAATCGCGGTGAATGTCGCGGTGAATGCATTGACAATGGTGCCACTTCGCATATGGCAAACGATCGTGACTTGTTTAGCGAATATAAAGAATTAAATCAAATCATTTTTGGAATTGGTACCATCAAAACAAAAACAGACAGATCGTGCTTTAATTTAAAAAATGTGTTGCATGTACCCAAAATTCAAACAAATTTTTCTCAGTGGTTAAGGGCACAGAAAATGGTTTAAAAATTGAATTTAAAGGGAACATCGTGTTAATTAAAGACACTGGCAACGGCACAATATTTGCAATCGGAAAACGTGAAAATGATTTATATTTCTTTAAAAATATATTCCAATCAATCAACGTTGCGTATGTCGAAAACGTTTTTAAATGACAAGTTTAAATCAGCTGTGAATACATCGTGTGTGTCCTGAATGAAAAGCAAAATTTGTTCATTACCGTTTGTAGAATCTGAATATCGTGCCAAAAATATTTTAGAATTAATCCATTCAGACGTTTGTGGACCTTTTAATGTAAACTCTATCGGCGGGTCAAAATATTTTGTGACATTTACTGACGATAAGTCAAGATATACAACAGTTAAGTTTATGCAGCAAAAGAGTAAAGTCCTACAGCATTTTTAAAGAATTTAAATTGTATGTGGAGAAACAAACTGGTTTCAAAATAAAGACACTAAGAAGTGACAATGGTGGCGAATACGTTAATAATGACTTCGAACAGTTTTTGCGCGAAAACGGCATAAAACGGCAATAAACAGTGCCACATACCCACATCAAAATGGCGTTGCTGAACGATATAATCGAACAATTATGGAAATGGCGAGATCAATGTTAGTGCATTCGGGTTTAGAAGACAAGTTTTGGGCTGAAGCCTGTGCCTGCGCAGCTCATATTAAAAATAGAATACTCTTAAGAGCTTTAGAAGACTCGACACCATTTGAAGTATGGTTCAAACGCAAGCCCGTAGTGAAATATTTGCGGACATTTGGCTGTTTGGCAGTCGGTTTGGAAAAAACCCAGAAGCAAAAATTTCAGGCTAAGGGAAAAGAATTCATATTTGTCGGCTATAGCAACGAAGTCAAAGGATACAGGCTATACGATCAAGAAGTTGACAAAGTCGTAGTGAAGCGTGACGTTAAGTTTGACGAAAACGTGTTGATGGGCAATAAAAACAACGTTGAATTTTCTGAAATTGACCAAGAAATAAATAGTGAGGATACGGCAGAAGACTCGGAGGATTTGGATACAAGATTAGTTCGCTCCTGTTCACCCGAAACGGATTATGAAGATGCAGCTGAATCTCACGATAAAACGCTTAAAAACGATAGCTATGAGACGGAAGAAGAGGATGACCACAACATACCCATATATGGACCAGGCAGACCTCGAATACTACGTAGTGGTGCACCAGATAGACCAACTAAACAACGCAACCAGTTAAATGTGATGATCGCTTCAGAAGAGGTACAAGCTCCAGGGAACCTGAAAGCGGCAATGAACTGTAAGTCTTCTTAAAAATGGATAGAAGCAATGAAAGCTGAGTATAAATCTCACGTTGCCAACAATACATGGACGCTGGTGGATCCCCCCAAAGGATGCAGAGTCATTGGCAATAAGTGGGTGTTTTCTTTAAATAAGGGATCAAACGGCAGTATTGAGCGTTACAAGGCAAGACTTGTGGCAAAAGGATGCAGTCAGTAGTATGGCGTCAACTACGAAGAGACTTATTCGCCGTTATGCAACGCTACGCATGGTATTTGCACTAGCAGCACAACTCCAGCTACATCTACATCAAATGGATGTGTGCACGACTTATTTGAACGGAGATCTTCACGAGGAAGTATATATGGTTCAACCCGAGATGTTCGCTGACAACCGTTTCCCAAAACGTGTGGCAAAGCTGAACAAGGCTATCTACGGATTGAAACAATCTGGCAGAGAGTGGAACGCGAAGCTGGATCGTGCTCTACAAGATTATGGATTTGTTCCATGCAGCAGCGAGCCATGTTTGTATAAACTGTATAACAATAACCACATTAATCACATAGCAGTATATGTCGACGATATCCTCATTGCAAGCCAAGACAAAGACGACTTGTTGAAAATCAAAGAGTATATTGGCAAGCAATTCAAATCAGTCGATATGGGTCCTTTTTGGGTTTTGAGATCGAGCGCAATGCAGATACTGGTGATGTGTTTGTGTGTCAAACAACTTACATAGAAGACATGTTGCAACTGCAAGGCATGCAGAACTGCAAGGCGGCATCAATTTCGTTGGACCCAGGGTACCAGATAAAGCCACCTTCTAACGACGATAACATGGCTGATAAGATGCACTATCAGGTACTGATTGGCAGCCTGATGTATTTGGCCATATCAACTCGACCAGACATATTACACTCAGTGTGTAAGCTATCGCAGATGAACAAGTGCCCTCGTATGGAACATGAGAATGGCGCAAAGCATATCCTGCGGTACTTGGCTAGTACAAAACACTACCGTTTGCATTACTACAAGTGCGATGAACCCATTGTAGGCTACACGGATGCGGATTGGGGCGGTAATGTCATTGACCGCAAGTCTTATACAGGATACATCTTCTTCATGGCTGGAGCGGCTTTCTCATGGGAATCACACAAGCAATCTACAGTGGCATTGAGCAGCACAGAGGCGGAATTTATTTTTATTTTATTTTAGATTTTGACTTTCTATAAATATTGTAAGTCCATAGCCTTTTACGGTCAAAATATGATTGTAGCCGTTTTTTTTTGTTCCGCAAATAAATTATGTACGAGCAGCTGGGTAGCGGGTATATTACAGTCGAGCACTCTCGACTGTCGCTTTCTTACTTGTTTTTTTCATAACCTTGAAAAATCCATGGTCTTATACAGTCAACACTTGACTGTAGCCGTTCTTACTTGTTTCTATTGATAATACATTTATGTAACATTTAAATTAATTTAACCTTTTTTGTGCATTTTGTGAACTTCTTTTTTATGTTTTGTTAAAGTTGTAGTTGTGTTTCCCCCGATTCCCTTAATAAAACCTTAACTAGTGTATTTGTCAATGTTTTTTGATAAAAGAAAAAGTTAAGACATTTGTAGCAAGCCGCTGCAAAGTACTTAAAAATGAAATACACTAACGCTGTTTCCCTTTATTCCAAGGTCTAATTTCTTGTTAAGGCGCTGCGTTTGGTTTGTTCTTCTGATCCCGTTATTGTGTTTGTATTTTGTTTGTGTTTAAATATGTTGTTTTGTTATTTTATTTTTATTTCTCTGTTATTTACTTTACTGTTAGGCACATTTTGCGTTTTTTCACGCAAGGACATATTTGAGATTTGGTGCACGGAAAAAAGTCTCAATGCACAACAAGTAAGAAGGGCTACAGTTAAGTGTTGACTGTTTAAGAACATGGATTTTTCAAGGTTATGAAAAAAATCTGATTTAGAAAACTGTTATTGGTAAACGTGTTTTTCAAAGAAAAATAATAAACAACACATATAATTTTCAGTTAGTCGCCAAGCAGTTGGGAAAAAACACTGCTTGGAAAAATCTGCTTGCTTGCTTGCAGTGGGCGCAGTGCAAATCTATATGAAACGTTGTGTTAAAAATGAATTTCTGTAACTGGCAACACAAATATAGTGAACTAGTTCCAATGTAGGTATCGATAAGCACAAATAGAATTGTTATCGCAAGCGATTAAGCGCGCATTTCTCTCTACTGTTACTTTACTTGGTAAGCGGTCTGCACTGAATAAAGAACACGCGTTAAACGAAGAACAACCCCAACAAAGGTTATGGGCCCAGACGGTCGCGAAAGCGTGTTTAAATAAAGATATATAGAAAAAGATTAACGGTGTGTCCAAAAATAAATTGCTGAGCAAAATGGCTAGTAGTTTATATTCAATAGATAAACTAGACGAAAAGAACTATGACATTTGGTGTGTCCAAATGCGCGGTGTGCTTATACATTCTGGTACGTGGTGTGTAGTTAACGATGAATACGAAAGACCAGAGACAGGTGATCAAAAGTGGATAAAAACGGACGAAAAGGCCTTGGCATCAATAATTTTGTCTGTGAAAGCTACGCAGCTTAATTATATCAAACATTGTAAAACAGCAAAAGAAGCTTGGAACAAGCTAAAAGATGTTTATGAGCCACAAGGGCCAGCAAGAAAGGTGACATTATATAAAAACCTATTAAGTTTGCATTTAATCGAAGGGAACAATGTACCGCAAAATCGCGGTGAATGTCGCGGTGAATGCATTGACAATGGTGCCACTTCGCATATGGCAAACGATCGTGACTTGTTTAGCGAATATAAAGAATTAAATCAAATCATTTTTGGAATTGGTACCATCAAAACAAAAACAGACAGATCGTGCTTTAATTTAAAAAATGTGTTGCATGTACCCAAAATTCAAACAAATTTTTTCTCAGTGGTTAAGGGCACAGGAAATGGTTTAAAAATTGAATTTAAAGGGAACATCGTGTTAATTAAAGACACTGGCAACGGCACAATATTTGCAATCGGAAAACGTGAAAATGATTTATATTTCTTTAAAAATATATTCCAATCAATCAACGTTGCGTATGTCGAAAACGTTTTTAAATGACAAGTTTAAATCAGCTGTGAATACATCGTGTGTGTCCTGAATGAAAAGCAAAATTTGTTCATTATCGTTTGTAGAATCTGAATATCGTGCCAAAAATATTTTAGAATTAATCCATTCAGACGTTTGTGGACCTTTTAATGTAAACTCTATCGGCGGGTCAAAATATTTTGTGACATTTACTGACGATAAGTCAAGATATACAACAGTTAAGTTTATGCAGCAAAAGAGTAAAGTCCTACAGCATTTTTAAAGAATTTACATTGTATGTGGAGAAACAAACTGGTTTCAAAATAAAGACACTAAGAAGTGACAATGGTGGCGAATACGTTAATAATGACTACGAACAGTTTTTGGGCGAAAACGGCATAAAACGGCAATTAACAGTGCCACATACCCACATCAAAATGGCGTTGCTGAACGATATAATCGAACAATTATGGAAATGGCGAGATCAATGTTAGTGCATTCGGGTTTAGAAGACAAGTTTTGGGCTGAAGCGTGTGCCTGCGCAGCTCATATTAAAAATAGAATACTCTTAAGAGCTTTAGAACACTCGACACCATTTGAAGTATGGTTCAAACGCAAGCCCGTAGTGAAATATTTGCGGACATTTGGCTGTTTGGCAGTCGGAGCTGGATCGTGCTCTACAAGATTATGGATTTGTTCCATGCAGCAGCGAGCCATGTTTGTATAAACTGTATAACAATAACCACATTAATCACATAGCAGTATATGTCGACGATATCCTCATTGCAAGCCAAGACAAAGACGACTTGTTGAAAATCAAAGAGTATATTGGCAAGCAATTCAAATCAGTCGATATGGGTCCTTTTTGGGTTTTGAGATCGAGCGCAATGCAGATACTGGTGATGTGTTTGTGTGTCAAACAACTTACATAGAAGACATGTTGCAACAGCAAGGCATGCAGAACTGCAAGGCGGCATCAATTTCGTTGGACCCAGGGTACCAGATAAAGCCACCTTCTAACGACGATAACATGGCTGATAAGATGCACTATCAGGTACTGATTGGCAGCCTGATGTATTTGGCCATATCAACTCGACCAGACATATTACACTCAGTGTGTAAGCTATCGCAGATGAACAAGTGCCCTCGTATGGAACATGAGAATGGCGCAAAGCATATCCTGCGGTACTTGGCTAGTACAAAACACTACCGTTTGCATTACTACAAGTGCGATGAACCCATTGTAGGCTACACGGATGCGGATTGGGGCGGTAATGTCATTGACCGCAAGTCTTATACAGGATACATCTTCTTCATGGCTGGAGCGGCTTTCTCATGGGAATCACACAAGCAATCTACAGTGGCATTGAGCAGCACAGAGGCGGAATACATGGCGTTAGCAGCGGCTGGCAAAGAAGCAGTATATTTAAAGCAATTGTTAACTGAAATACTTTGTAACAAACAGAATCTAACACCTATATGTATCTATAGCGATAATTTAGGAGCCCAACAATTGGCTAAAAATCATTCTTACCATTCAAGAAGTAAGCATATTGATATAAGGTATCATTTCATTCGCGAATTAGTAAACATGAAAGAAATTGTTTTGAATTATATTGATACTACGAATATGCTAGCAGACATTTGTACTAAGAATTTAACAAAAGCTAAGCATAATAACTTACTAAATTTAATTGGACTAAAATAAGAAATAATGTAATGTACATATATTTGTGTTGAGAAGAGGTGTTGAAAATGAATTTCTGTAACTGGCAACACAAATATAGTGAGCTAGTTCCAAAGTAGGTATCGATAAGCACAAATACAATTGTTATCGCTGAAGCGATTAAGCGCGCATTTCTCTCTACTGTAACTTTACTTGGTAAGCGGTCTGCACTGAATAAAGAACACGCGATAAACGAAGAACAACCCCAACACGTTGAATAACTTTTATGTTCATTATCCGATCGGAACCAAATTTTCAGCGATCGTTTAGGTGGTCATAGTTATCATTCACAACAAAACTAAATACCCTATCTTTATTACTGCGCTTGCTACACGGTTTATCGATTTTCGGGGGCGGAAGTAGGCGTGGTCCAAAGTATAATAAAAATTTTACAGCGTATGATTCACATAAGTGTTGTCACCAAATTTGGTGGCTCTGGCTTTATTAGTTTCTGAGATATAGGCGTTCATACAGACGGACAGACGAACAGACAAGATCAAGAATATATATACTTTATGGGGTCGCAGATGTCTCCTTCTACCCTTTACGCACATTTCGACAAACACAATCGACCATGTATTTGTTAAAATCCATGTTCTGAAAAGAAATACATTTTTATACCGGCTACTCATAGAGTAGAAGATTATTATAACTATATTCAAACCGAAAATGTATGTAACAGGCAGAAGGACACACCTCCGACCCCATAAAGCATATATATTCTGGCTCAGGATCAACAGCCGAGTCGATATAGCCATGTCCGTCTGTCTGTCTGTCTGTCCCTGTGAATATCTAGTTCTCAGCTATTATAGGAGCTAAAACTACCAAATTTGGTGACAGTATGTGTTATTATTGCACGCTGATCAAGTTTATGTTGGATTTTGGCCACGCCCCCTTCCGCCTATATAAATCGAAAAAAATTGATTACAAGCGTAATTTTGATGCCATATTGTTCATTTTCGGTTTATATGATAACTATAGCTAGCCAGATGATCTCTGTAACAATCGGATAATAAACACAGAAGTTATGCAGCTTAACGTTTTCCATAGCTGTAAGCAGCGCAGCCAACAGCACTGCTTGCAGAATTGTGCCGAATAGTGTGTTCGTGTACGGTGGTGAAATGGGTTAAGTTGTAGACTGCAAAACGAACAGTACTATTATGCATTTTCGGGTTCGAGTCCCACCCGTATCAAAAATTAAATGTGTGCAAAAATGTTTTCTTTTTTTATTTTATATTATGACTTTGCATGAATATTATAAGTCCATAGCCTTTTACGGTCAAAATATGATTGTAGCCGTTTTTTTGTTCCGCAAATAAATTATGTACAAGCAGCTGGGTAGCGGGTATATTACTGTCGAGCACACTCGACTGTAGCTTTCTTACTTGTTTTATTTTAGATTTTGACTTTGCATAAATATTGTAAGTCCATGGCCTTTTGTGGTCAAAATATGATTGTGGCCGTTCATATTGTTCCGCAAATAATTTTGATGTACGAGCAGCTGGGTAGCGGGTATATTACAATAATGTACCCATATTTTATACCATGGATTTTAAAAAACAATTAAGAACGGCTACAGTCAAGTGTTGACTGTATAAGACTATGGATTTTTCAAGGTTATGAAAAACAAGTAAGAAAGCTACATTCGAATGTGCTCGACTGCCGGCTAAAGAGTAAAAAGTATTGAAAACGTATAACTTTAATTCAGGTACCAAAAAAATCCAATATTTATCACTTAAACAGTAAAAATAATAATTCTACCTGTTGAAGACTATAAATCGAATACGTGCATGTAAAAAACGATATGTGCCCTTTTAATACCTCTTTATATACTTGAATGGAAAGTGTTCTAGAGCACTCTAACTTTTAATAAATTTTGTTAAAAAAACGACCGATAGGTTCTATGGCATCTATACGATGTATCGGTCCGTATCGGCTCGTTCCGACTTAGTTACAGCGGGAGGCAATAAGAAACATGTATACAAAGTTTCATGAAGGTAGCTCAAAAAGGGAGGCAAAAACTTTTCTTTGCAAAAAATAAGAAAAGTTCGATCTCCCCCACCATGACACGCATGCATGCGGAATCGAACCTTGGACCCATTACCTAAGAGGTCCACCACTTCTCCATTCGGTCATTAAGCCATTACGCAAGTTTTGCGTAATTGAATAAAAAAGGCGCGATTTTTTTTTCAAAAATTTTTTGCCTGCGGTACACATTTATTAAAATATTATTAATTTTTGGTAATTGTCTATTAGTGGACATCATCACCGATTTTCTTAATTTTTTTTATATAGACAGAGCTAGATTTATCGGAATTTTTGGTGAAAGAATTATTCTTCGGTCTCTTCTAGTTTTTTTTTTTTAAATATTTAAAATTTTATTTTTTTACATGTACTTTGTTGTAGCCTTTTTGTGCGAGGCGCCGGTATGTCGGCACGCTCGCGGTGCAGTGTGTCCCACAACTGTTGTACTTCAAACGAAAAGTACGCAGACAAAAAATGTAACGATGAAAGAGTTGGTTTTTACGAATCGTCCCACTAAATTAACTGTAATTTTGTCTGTTGATCGTCGCTTATACAGAATTTCGGCGCCTACCTAAATAGGCGCCATGCAGATGTTTTATAGATTTAAAAACTGTACGAAAGCCACTTCTTGTGTGACTTTCAAAGTGCAAAGATGTATTGCAATAGTTGCTCATATACTAATAATCAATTTTTAGCGCTACTGGATCGCGAAAATGATTTGATAGAGTTTCTGCGTCACCATAACGTGATAGCGAATGCAAAATTGTGCCCGAAGTGCGGAGGAGAGTGCAAGCTGTATTTCAAATCATCAAGTCTGATATATTTTATATGCTATGGCTCTGTTAGCTCTTCAAAACTAAAAAGAAAGCGGTACAATTTTCGGGAGTCCATCAAAAATAATACGTTTTTTGAAGGTCACCGGCCTAAGATTGCTGAAATATGCCACTTCATCCTCTTGGATAGCAACCGAGGGAGAGGTGAAGTCCAATTTATAGAGAAGGAATTGGGTTGGTCGCGCCAATCCGTCATTGATTTCCGCAGCTTCATGCGAGAAGTATACTTGGATTGGGCACTTCTTAATAGTCGTCCTACTATCGGTGGCCCTGGAAAGATAGTAGAGATAGACGAAACAAAAGTGGAAAAAAGAAAATATAACTGTGGCCGCATAGTAGAAGGTCAGTGGCTATTTGGCGCGATTGAAAGAGGCTCAGGGGACTTTTTAATCGTTCCAATTGTCAGTAACAAAAGGAACAAAGCATGATAGACTATCAGACGAACAACTCATATTCGTAAGACCATTTAGGTATTCTATAAAGGAAAACGTAGAGATCAAGAAGCAAGTTTCCGAATTATTAGATCAAGGTATAATCAGAAATAGTCGCTCACCATGGAGTGCACCCGTTTGGTTGGTACCCGACGCCTCTGGATAATGAAAATGGAGGTTAGTCGTAGATTTCAGAAAATTGAATGAAAAAACAATTAAGGACAAATACCCATTACCATTAATTGACGAAGTACTGGATTCGCTAGGAAAAGCAAAATATTTCTCTACGTTGGACTTAAAAAGCAGGTACCATCAAATCGAAATGAACCCAAAAGACATAGAGAAAACAGCTATCACGGCAGTAGGAGGGCATTCTGAATTCTTGAGAATGCCATTTGGATTGACAAATGCCCCCGCAACATTCCAAAGGTTCATTAACAACTTGTTAGGAGATATAGTAGGAAAATATTGTTTAGTGTATATGGACGACATCATAATATACTCGACGTCACTCCAACAACACATTCAAGATCTAAAGGTGTTACTGACTGCTTTCTCCAGGGCTGTGCCGGCTAGCTCAGCTGCACAAGTTGAGGGGTTTTTCCCGCTGCCCTTGAGCCCGCACCAAAATGCCGATGAATTTCGATACTTAACACGCCTCACACACAACAATTACATTCTACGTTAACCAACAACAACGTTTGGTGACCGAAATTGGTCACCGCGCACCCACCCAACCATGTGATGTTCCTGCTCGCGGTTTCGGAGCATCACCCTAGCCGATTCGTCCGATCCTGGCCCGCTACGGCCCCCCATCTCCCTAAATGACAATTCTTAGCGACTCATCTTTGATTCCACGTTACAATTACTCATTTAATTCACATTACATATTATACAAGTTGCCTGCACAAAACCTACACAAACCTAATAACGTCTAACACATAAGAATAAATAAATTTGCTTAAATCATAATTATAAACTAAATTAATCTAAAGGGTCGGGTATCTGCGGCGCGCCGTGCTGTGGCGGCCGCTCGCTGTTGCGCCACTGCGCAATGCTTGCGCGCTGCGCTTCTGCTCTCCGCTGCTGCTTAAACGCTGCTGCTCAAACGCTGCTGCTCGAACGGCGCCTTTTGCGCGCTGCGCCCTAGCTGTGGGCGCTGACGGGGTTGGGTTCGAAGGTGGATGCAGGGTCAAAATAAAACGGATCTCCTGGCGGAACTCCGCTTGGTACAAACTCACCAGGAGACTGCTTCTTTCCGACTTCTGTCGTAGTAGTCACGCCTTTGCTCCTGGACACCAAAATAATTATGTTATAATAATAATAGAAAAAAAAAATAAAAAAAAAACCCCAAAAACACACACGCACTTATATATTTTGAGCGCAGCTCAAAATCCTCTCCCGCTTATCGCAATTACTTTTTATGACTGAGGCCCAAAAATAAAACCGTTGGTGGTCACAAACTTGGGCCCTCGGGCATCTAACCGACAGGCCAAACAGCGGTTCTCCCTAACGGTGAGCGGGGGTCGCTGACCGAATTGGCTTAAGAGAGCATCTCTCTCAAGGCCATTTCTTCCCGCTAACCCTGCCACCACTGGTTTGCACTGCTTACTCTGTCGGCAGATGTCCCAATACCAGGGCAGCTGTCTCTTCCGATAGTTTTCATACCGAAATAAAAAGCTGTTTACGCAAAATGTAACAGCACCCAATATTTCGAGGGACGCCGCTGATCCGGCAGACGGACGAAATAATTGGGGCATTTTTTATATCTATTGGTTCGCCCTGACCGCGGCCAGCACAGACGACGATGCGCAGTCCGTCAGGCGCCAACGCAGGGCCCACGACCCAAAAGCCGGGCAAATTTCTGCTGCACCCTGGCGTCGGTAAGTATTACACACGTTCCATGTGTTTTGTTGTTGTTGGTGTGCTCGTGCTTTATTCCAGACGCTTCGTCGCCAGCCACAGTTTAGGTGCGGATGTCTTTGGCGTGATAAACTCCCAGCCGTCGTCCTTGTAGATCTTCCAACAGATAGGCGTTGTTTCCGACTGCCTGCACTACTCTGGCCCTCAGGAATTTTCTGGCGAACTTTGCGTTGAAAGTTTCTGGCCTTTTGGTCGTAGCGCTGTCGGCTCATCTCGTACGACTGGTCGAGTTTATCGCGCACCTTGGCATGTATTATCGCCAGCCTATCCTTCGGACTCCTGCCATCTACCTCATGGTCACACAGAGACCCAAGTTTTCGGAACAGCTTGTAGCACGCCCCGTTTAGATACAGGTGCTGGCCGAAATCCGAGTTCCGGATTGCGAACCTATTTCCGGTAGATGCGCATCCCACTCCCTGTGGTCTCCTTCGAGGTAACTTCGGATCGCCGACAGTACGCTGCGGTTCACCCGTTCGGCCGCGTTACTGGATGGTGAGTATATTGGTGTCCTGACGTGCTTGATACCGAAGTTCTTCATCAATTCCTCAAACACTGGCGCCTTCGTCTCCTTGCAGATGTCGCGGTTGCGCACAAAGTCGCGAACCTGTATGGCCATTCCGGGCCAATAATATAGGCGACGCAGGACCTCCAGAGTCTTCGCCTGTCCTCCATGGGCTGCGGTTGGCTCGGCGTGTGCTCGCGCGATAAGCGCACCAGTCAGAGCACCTGGAATCCAGAGTTTCCACTCTGGGCTCTCCCCTGCCTCGCTTACATGTTGCTGGGTGGTCCGCTTGTAGAGCAGGCCATTCTCCAACTTCAGGTCGGGTAAGTGTGATTTGTTTTGTTCTGCCTCACGCATCAACTCCACATAGTCTTCCTCCTCAAAGGCCGTCGTCTCGAAACCCAGCAGATTGGTGGGATTTATGAAGACATCCTCTACGTTACGCGACAACGTATCCGCCACTACGTTTTCACTGCCTTTGCGGTGCTCGATGGAAAATTGGAATCCCTGCAGCTGTAGTGACCACCTTGCTAGTCTGCCGGAGAGGTCCTTCATCGACATGAGCCACTTCAAGCTGGCCTGGTCGGTTATGCAGGTGAACGCCATCCCCTCAATATACGGCCTGAACTTCCGTATGGCTAGGATGGCTGCCAGGCACTCCTTCTCGGTGACGGTGTAATTCACCTGGGGCTTATTCATTTTCGCCGAGAAGAAAGCGATCGGCCGTTCCTGTCCTTCTCCGTCACGCTGAAATAGCACTGCTCCAACTCCCACGTTTGATGCATCGCATTGCACGTAGAAGTGTCGCTTGAAATCGTGGACCAACACAGGTGCGGCTGTAAGGGCTTCCTTGAGGCGCAACACAGCCCTTTCTGCTTCCGAACTTAATACAAACTTCTTGTTCGTCTTTTTTAGCGCCTCTGTAAACGGTGTCGCCAGTGTGGCAAAGTCTTTTATGAACCGACGGTACCAGCCAGCCATCCCCAGGAACGCTCTGACCTCCTTCACTGACTTTGGATTTGGAACCAGTTCAATTACCGCGACTCTGCCTGGGTCCATCTGGAGGAGACCTCCGCCCACAATGAAGCCTAGGTACCTTAAGTTTTTGAAGCAGAAATTTGATTTTTTTAAGCCAGTCGTCAATCCTGCTTCCTTTAGGCACTGTGCTACTCGGCTCAAGTATTTGAGGTGCGTTTTGAAGTCCGGCGCGAGGATAAGCAAGTCGTCGAGGTAAACGACGGCGTTGGACCTGATCTCCGCGGGAATCACCTTGTCCATCAGCCTCACCAGTCGTTGCGCCGCATTGCAGAGTCCGAAGGGAATGACGCGGAACTGGTATAGAAGCCGGCCTGGGACAGTGAAAGCCGTGTATGCCCTGGATTTCTCCTCCAACTCAATTTGCCAAAAGGCGAATTTGAGGTCGACGCTGGAGATGTACACCGTCTGGTCCAGCCTGGAAAGGATCCCCTCGACGCTAGGTAGCGGGTAAGCGTCTTTTATCGTTAATGCATTTAGCTTACGTGCATCTAAGCAAAATCGATTCTTCCCAGGCTTCGCCACGACTGTCATCCGATTGCTCCAGGGGCTCTTCCTTTCCTCGATGACTCCGAGCGCTAGCATCTTATCTACTTCTTCCTCAATCACCGCTTACCTTGCTGGTGACATCGGATACGGTCGGTCTTTGAAGATTTTTGCTCCTTCGACGAGCTCGATCGTGTGGACATCGACACTAGTCCTGCCGAGGCCATGCTGCTCAAAGGTGAGAAACTCACGCTGTACCTGCTCCAGCCGTTCTTCCTGTTATGCCGACAATTTCCATTTTTCAGGAACTGTGTTCTCCTCATCGATGCTATCATCGGTGTAGTGCGCCATTTGATGCGCCGCCGCAGTTCCGCCGCCTGACGATCCTAGTTCGATATGGCACCTTCACCGATGACTTCGGGAGCCAGCTGAAACATCTGCGAGGTAGGCGGTTTGTTCCAAATATGGACAAACAAAAAAATTAACGGTTTTCACCTTTTGCCCATATTCCACAGGCAGCTCCACGCGTCTAAAGATCGATCGATCTTCTCCTGCGGCAGTGCGTACTTGCGAGAAATAGCGGATCATCGGTACTTGCAACCGGTCCAACAGCTCGCGACTGCCACGACCAAGCAGGCTCACGGATGCTCCGGTGTCCAGCAGTCCCCACACTGTCTCGCCATTTATGCTGATCTTGGCGTATGGCCTGGGATCTTTGTCGTGGCTCTCTACGCCTGCTTCGTCGCGCTGCCGGCAGCACTGCTTGCAGCATTGTGCCGAATCGTGTGTGCGTGTACGGTGGTGAAATGGGTTAAGTTGTGGACTGCAAAACGAACAGTACTATTATGCATTTACGGGTTCGAGTCCCGCCCGCATCAAAAATTAAATGTGTGCAAAAATGTTTTTTTTTATTTTAGATTTTGACTTTGCATTAATATTGTAAGTTCATAGCCTTTTACGGTCAAAATATGATTGTAGCCGTTTTTTTTTGTTCCGCAAATAAATGATGTACGAGCAGCTGGGTAGCGGGTATATTACAGTCGAGCACACTCGAATGTAGCTTTCTTACTTGTTTTTTTTAAATTATTTTAATCTCTGTTATTTTATTTTCTATCTTATCTTTTATTCTTATGGCTAATGGAGTTTCCTCTTGGCGGGACTCATTTACGGGCGCGTGTTTCCCGCGCAATCCGGGCACTTCGGGGAAACGGTATCTGGTCTACCGCACCGATAGCAGAATAATCTTCGAGATGCAGAGTCGCAGTCGCGGAAAAGGTGTCCTGCTGCTCCGCAGTTCCAGCACCCTGGCCTGCCTGGAGCTTTCTGAGGCCACTTGCACAGTTCCTCCACTTGATCCGGTGGTTCCTCAGGTTCCGGGCCAACCACCTCGTGGACGCGAAGCCTCGCGGGAGCCGAAAACGCTCCCTTCTGAGGATACGAAGTCCGTCCTCGACGTCCAAAACTTCGCTCGACGTCCGCCGCTTCGTCCCGGAGCTCGTCCACGGTAAATATTTCCATGGCGTAGACGTAACGAGCGATGTTCTCTTGGAGACCCTTTTTTATGATTTTGACAAGGTTTCTCTCCGCCATGGGCTTGCCCAGCCTCGATGCCAGCCGTCGCATGTGGTGGATGTAGTCCTCCACGGTTTCTCCGACCTGCTGTTCCCGCTGCAGCAACTCATGCATCCTGTCGTGCTCTGTTTGGTAGCTGCGGAAACAGTCGAGGAGGGCCTGACGCAGTTGCATCCAATTGTCGAGGGTGGAGTGCCTAACGTGGATCCAATACCACTCCCTCGCTCGTCCAGTTAGGAGTACGTGGAAGGAGCGCAATACCTCCGCCCATGGACACCGGTACTGCCTCTGGAGGAATTCGATCCGGAAGATAAAACCTTCGACAGAGTTGAACCTGTCCTCGCCGTCGAAGGACAAGCCCCATCGCTCCACTCGGGTGTGCTGTGTCGATTGCGGACTATTGGCGTAACCTGACTCGTCGGCAGGCATGCGAGGTGCCTCTCGCCCCTGTTGGAACGGACCGCGCCATCTGCCAGGTCGAAGCCTTGGACCCATGTCCGGGCTGCTGCTGTCTTCCGGCCACTCCTTTGGCGGCATCCTGGGTGGCGGCATCGGAGGTCGCTGTCCTGGTCGGGTGATAGTCTTGGAAACGGCGCCGCGGGGCACGTGGGTCTCGACTCCAACATCCTGGTCGACTGCGTCGCTGCACCTTGGCTTTAACTCGCCCCAGCTGGTCTCAGGACATCGTTCATCAACTTCATGAGCTCGAGGAAGCCCTGTCGTAGCTCCTGCTTCAGCGTCTGCCCGATTTCGCTTTCCACGGAGTGCCGGTACGTTTGCGCCGCTTGCGCAATAGCTGCATTTACCGCAGACCTCTCTGTTGAGTCCAATTTAACGTTCTGCAGACCCGCTTCCGGCTGCATATGTGGTTCCTCCGGACGTGTGTCTTCTTCTTTGTCTCCTGGCCGTGGAACAACTTGGACTTCGCTCTTAGGCGTCCGCAGCAGTTCTCCTCTTTCCAATGACATCTGGAAACCGGCTGCGCCCTCTCCATCAGCGGACCATGTCACATCCTGTGTTTCTGGTACTGACCCCAATGACCTCAGGTAAGGACCACCAACAACCTTTTTGTCCTCAGCCATGGTAAACTATTTTCCTAAGTTTCAGGTGCCGTTATTACTTAGTCGTGCGTGTGCGGCTGGGTATTAATTTACTTAAAAATAATAACTTAAATCAATAAATAAACGATAAATAATGCCAAACAAATAAATAATGGAAATAATGCTGAATAAATAAATAAGCATGCATGAAATATTTTCCACACTTAAAGGACTTCTTTTTTTTAATTTTTTTTTTTACCAAAATTTTTAAACAAAACATCAAAGGAAGGGAAATGAAACGACTTTGCTGCCGGTGGACTCTGATCGACTCTGCGCTTAATGTTGTTGCTGTGACAAACAAAACACTCTTACCGTTCGTCAACTGGTCAAACTGTCACCCTAGTTGACAGTTGCCAGTTAAGGACGCGGCTGGTGTTCGATCGAATCCGTTTTCACTGGGTGTGCGTCCCTTTAGCCCGCGAGGAGGTGCATCGCGTTTAGCCCTAGGCATTTACGGGTCACCTATCCTCATTCAGCCCCATTGGCCGAACTAAAGAACACAGACGCCCAGCGAAAACAGACGATCTACTACGTTAAACACAAACAAAACAAATAACAAAGTTACATGTATACACATATAATACACGCAACACACTTGGATGTTGGACATGGCCCAGTGTAAGTACGCTGCACAATGTTCTCACCTACATGGTAGAACATGACTCGCGCCTTGCCCGGACACATGCCTCCACATTCCAAACACCTCCATTCATCTTTTGTTTCCCCATCCACTACTCCCTGCGCAAACGTGAAGTCCATACTTCCAACGTGCCGCAGTTTGTAGCGGGCTGAGCCACAAGAGCGAATCTACTGCAAGGCATCTAAGTATCTCCATTTATCGGCTGGTAGAAATTAAGCGCCGTATTGACTCTCAATACGGACGCTTTATTTCTACCGTTTTTTTCTTTAATTGGGCGCCATATTGTTACGGACTGCTTTCTCCAGGGCTGTGCCGGCTAGCTCAGCTGCACAAGGGGAGGGGTTTTTCCCGCTGGCCTTCAGCCCGCACCAAAATGCCGATGAATTTCGATACTTATCACGCCTCACACACAACAATTACAACAATTACATTCTACGTTAACCAACAACAACAATGTTTGGCGACCGAAATTGGTCACCGCGCACCCTCCCAACCATGTGATGTTCCTGCTCGCGGTTTTGGAGCATCACCCTTGCCGATTCGTCCGATCCTGGCCCGCTACGGCCGCCGTGCTGTGGCGGCCGCTCGCTGTTGCGCCACTGCGCAATGCTTGCGCGCTGCGCTTCTGCTCTCCGCTGCTGCTTAAACGCTGCTGCTCAAACGCTGCTGCTCGAACGGCGCCTTTTGCGGACTGCGCCCTAGCTGTGGGCGCTGACGGGGTTGGGTTCGAAGGTGGATGCAAGGTCAAAATAAAACGGATCTCCTGGCGGAACTCCGCTTGGAACAAACTCACCAGGAGACTGCTTCTTTCTGACTTCTGTCGTAGTAGTCACGCCTTCGCTCTTGGACACCAAAATAATTATGTTATAATAATAATAGAAAAACAAGTAAGAAAGCTACATTCGAATGTGCTCGACTGTAATATACCCGCTACCCAGCTGCTCGTACATCATTTATTTGCGGAACAAAAAAAAACGGCTACAATCATATTTTGACCGTAAAAGGCTATGGACTTACAATATTTATGCAAAGTCAAAATCTAAAATAAAACAAGTAAGAAAGCTACAGTCGAGTGTGCTCGACTGTAATATACCCGCTACCCAGCTGTTCGTACATCATTTATTTGCGGAACAAAAAAACGGCTACAATCATATTTTGACCGTAAAAGGCTATGGACTTACAATATTTATGCAAAGTCAAAATATAAAATAAAAAAAAACAAGTAAGAAAGCTACAGTCGAGTGTGCCCGATTGTAATATACCCGCTACCGAGCTGCTTGTACATAATTTATTTGCGGAACAAAAAAACGGCTACAATCATATTTTGACCGTAAAAGGCTATGGACTCATAATATTTATGCAAAGTCAAAATATAAAATAAAAAAAAAAAAAACATTTTTACACACATTTATCTTTTGATGCGGGTGGGACTTGAGCCCATAAATGCATATTAGTTTCGTTCGTTATGCAGTCCACAACTTAACTCATTTCACCACCGTACACGCACACACTATTCGGCACAATGCTGCAAGCAGCGCTGCCGGGAAAAGGAGTAAAAAGTATTGAAAACGTATAACTTTTATTCAGGTACCACAAAAATCCAAGATTTATCACTTAAACAGTAAAAATAATAATTCTACCTGTTGAAGACTATAAATCGAATACGTGCATGTAAAAAACGATATGTGCCCTTTTAATACCTCTTTATATACTCGAATGGAAAGTGTTCTGGAGCACTCTAATTTTTAATAAATTTTGTTAAAAAAAACGACCGATATATGGCATCTATACGATGTATCGGTGCGTACCGGCTCGTTCCGACTTACTTACAGCGGGCAGCAATGAGAAACATGTATACAAAGTTTCATGAAGGTAGCTCAAAAAGGGAGGCAAAAACTTTTCTTTGCAAAAAATAAGAAAAGCTCGATCTCCCCCACCATGACACGTATGCATGCGGAATCGAACCTTGGACCCATTACCTAAGAGGTCCACCACTTCTCCATTCGGCCATTAAGCTATTACGCAAATTTTGCCAAAGTTACATTATGAGACCATTCGGAAATTCTTGCACTACAAAAACAAAGTCTGAATGCATGATGCGTGTTGTTGTTGCAATTTATTCTCATATAATTAAATAAAAAATAAAAATAAAAAAATATAAGAAAAAGCTGCGCTCTGACAATCGCACAGAGCTGATTTAAGAGACTGACACTTCTCCACTTGTTAACTAAGTTCATTGTGAGCCATTAAAAAAAATGTAAATAAAATGCACCACCAATTAATGCATATTAAAAAATAAAAGTACAAGTTCTTAAAAAAAAAAGAAAAAGCTTTAGCGGCATGAATTGGGAATCGAATCACGTGCCTGTCGGTTCAGGAGTTCATCGCTTTTTCACTAAGCTACTTACGCTGTTATCCAACAACAGCAAAAATTTGCATTGTATGGCATTCTAATTATTTCCTGTACAAAGAAAGAATTTGCGCTGCCGTGAGCGCGGTTTACAGCTAGGGAAAACGTTAAACTGTATAGCTTCTTTGTTTATTATCCGATTGTTACCAAATTTTTAGAGATCATCAGGCTAGCCGTAGTTATCATACAAACCGAAAATGAACAATATGGCATCAAAATTGCGCATGTACTTAATTTTTTTCGATTTACAAGGGCGGAAGGGGGCGTGGCCAAAATCCAAAATAAACTTGATCAGTGTGCAATAATAACACATACTGTCACCAAATTTGGTAGTTCTAGCTTTTATAATAGCTGAGATCTAGATTTTCACACGGACAGACAGACGGACAGACGGACAGAAAGACAGACGGAAAGACGGACAGACGGACATGGCTATATCGACTCGGCTGTTGATCCTGAGCCAGAATTTATATACTTTATGGGGTCAGAGGTGTCTCCTTCTGCCTGTTACATACAATACAAAAAAAAAAAATATTTTTGCACACATTTAATTTTTGATGCGGGCGGGACTCGAACTTGTAAATGCATAATAGTACTATTCGTTTTGCAGTCCACAACTTAACTCATTTCACCACCCTACCCGCACACACTATTCGGCACAATGCTGCAAGCAGCGCTGCTGCCATAGCTGTAAGCTATGGAAAACGTTAAGCTGCATAACGTCTGTGTTTTTTATCCGATTGTTACCAAGTTTTCAGAGATCATCTGGCTAGCTATAGTTATCCTGTAAACCGAATATGAACAATATGGCATCAAAATTGCGCTTGTAATACATTTTTTTCGATTTACAGGGGCGGAAGTGGGCGTGGCCAAAGTCCAAAATAAACTTGATCAGCGTGCAATAATAACACATTTTGTCACCAAATTTGGTAGTTCTAGCTCTTATAACATCTGAGATCTAGATTTTCACACGGACAGACAGACGGACAGACAGACAGACGGACAGACGGACATGGCTATGTCGACTCGGCTCTTGATCCTGAGCCAGAATATATATACTATATGGGGTCGGAGGTGTCTCCTTCTGCCTGTTACATACATTTTCGGTTTGAACAAAGTTATAATACCCTTCTACTCTATGAGTAGCGGGTATAAAAATTAAAGTATAAGTTCTTAAAAAAAAAAAAGAAAAAGCTTAAGCGGCATGAATTGGAAATCGAATCACGGGCCTGTCGGTTCAGGAGTTCATCGCTTTTTTACTAAGCTACTAACGCTGTTATCCAGCAACAGCAAAAATTTGCATTGTATAGCATTCTTATTATTTCCTGTACAAATAAAGAATTTGCGCTGCCGGAAGCGCGGTTTACAGCTAGGGAAAACGTTAAACTGAATAGCTTCTTTGTTTATTATCCGATTGTTACCAAATTTTCAGAGATCATCAGGCTTGCTATAATTATCATATGGAACAATATGGCATCAACATTGCGCTTGTAATCAATTTTTTTCGATTTACAGGGGCGGAAGGGGGCGTGGCCAAAATCCAAAATAAACTTGATCTTCTACTCTATGAGTAGCGGGTATAAAAAAAACATTTTTGCACACATTTAATTTTTGATGCGGGCGGGACTCGAACCCGTAAATGCATAATAGTACTGTTCGTTTTGCAGTCCACAACTTAACCCATTTCACCACCGTACACGCACACACGATTCGGCACAAGGCTGCAAGCAGCGCTGCCAGCACCGCTGCTTACAGCTATGGAAAACGTAAAGCTGAATAACTTCTGTGTTTATTATCCGATTGTTACCAAACTTGTAGAGATCATCTGCCTAAATATAGTGTTCATATAAGCCGAAAATGAATAATAAGGCATCAAAATTGCACTTGTAATCAATTTTTTTCGATTTACAGGAGCGCAAGGGGGCGTGGTCAAAATCCAAAATAAACTTGACCAGCGTGCAATAATAACACATACTGTCCCCAAATTTGGTAGTTCTAGCTCTTATAATAGCTGAGATCTAGATTTTCACACGGACAGACAGACGGACATGGCTATATCGACTCGGCTGTTGATCCTGAGCCAGAATATATATACTTTATGGGGTCGGAGGTGTCTCCTTCTGCCTGTTACATACATTTTCGGTTTGAACAAAGTGATAATACCCTTCTACTCTATGAGTAGCGGGTATAAAAAAAAACATTTTTGCACACATTTAATTTTTGATGCGGGCGGGACTCGAACCCGTAAATGCATAATAGTACTATTCGTTTTGCAGTCCACAACTTAACCCATTTCACCACCGTACACGCACACACGATTCGGTACAACGCTGCAAGCAGCGCTGCCGGCAGCGCTGCTTACAGCTATGGAAAACGTTAGGCTGAATAACTTCTGTCTTTATTATCCGATTGTTACCAAATTTTCAGAGATCATCTGGCTAGCTATAGATATCATGCAAACCGGAAATGAACAATATGGCATATAAATTGCACTTGTAATCAATGTTTTTCGATTTAAGGTGGCGGAAGGGGGCGTGGCCAAAATCCAAAATAAACTTGATCAGCGTGCAATAATAACACATATTGTCACCAAATTTGGTAGTCCTAGCTCTTATAATAGCTGAGATCTAGATTTTCACACGGACAGACAGACGGACATGACTATATCGACTCGGCTGTTGATCCTGAGCCAGATTATATATACTTTATGGGGTCGGAGGTGTCTCCTTCTGCCTGTTACATACATTTTCGGTTTGAACAAAGTTATAATACTCTTCTACTCTATTTGTAGCGGGTATAATAATAAACCGTAAATGCATAATAGTACTGTTCGTTTTGCAGTCGCCAACTGAACCCATTTCACCACCGTACACGCACACACGATTTGGCACAATGCTGCCGGCAGCGCTGCTTACAGCTATGGAAAACGTTAAGCTGAATTACTTCTGTGTTTATTATCCGATTGTTGCCAAATTTTCAGAGATCATCTGGCTAGCTATAGTTATCATGTAAGCCGAAAATGAACAATATGGCATCAAAATTGCGCTTGTAATCAATGTTTTTTTTTGAATTACGGGGGCAGAAGGGGGCGTGGCCAAATTTGATGCCATATTGTTCATTTTCGGTTTACATGATAACTATAGCTGTTTATGCAAAGTGCAACAAAGGTTGTATTCAAAAAACTCAAAATGTCTAATTTTAAGAAAAGAGATGGACTTTTTGGGACATATCGTTACGCCAGAAGGCATAAAACCGACCCCACAAAGATAGAAGCCGAAAAGAAATTCCCATTACCCACGACAAGAACACACATAAAATCTTTTATCGGACTCCTAAGCTACTATAGAAAATTTATTAAGTATTTAGCTAAAATAACAAAACCACTGACGAAGCAACTAAAAGGAAACAAAACCGTCGAGATATCGGAAGACTATAAAAACGCATTCGAACATGCAAAAACATTACTTTGCAACGACCCAATCTTAACATATCCGAATTACGAACAACAATTCATTCTAACTACAGGTGCAAGCAATTATGCACTAGGTGCAGTATTATCACAAGGGCAAGTGGGGAAGGACAGACCAGTAGCTTACGCTAGTAGAACATTGAACGATACGGAAACTAACTATTCAGCGTCTGAAAAGGAAATGCTAGCAATAGTATGGGTAGTCAAACACTTTAGGCAATATTTATACGGGACAAGGTTTACGGTATACACAGATCATCAGCCACTCATCTACATTAACAACAGCAAAAATAACCTAAAATAAATAAGATGGCGATTACAGTTAGCCGAGTATGAGTACGACATCGTATATAAAAAAGGAAAGCTTAACACGAATGATGATGCATTAAGTAGAATGCAACCGGAAATATTCATGGCAGATACAGAATCGACAACAGCAGCAAATGGAGAAACAGCACAAAATGCAGAGGACACAAGCAACATACAAACCACGGAAAAACCTATGAATGATTTTAAAACTCAAGTGGTAGTGAAGGTAGGAGAAAGAACAAATAGAACGCTAGAGATCCCATTTAAGTCAAAAACTCGGACAACGTTTAAAGACAAAGAGTTCACTGAGGACAAAATTATTAGGATTTTAAAAGAAATCTTGAAACCTCGTTATGGCAAATAACGACATTTTTAAGATAATACAAGAAATGTACAAAACTTATTTTTCGGAACAAAAAATTCACAATCATAAGAACACCTATATTACTAAATGAAATTTACGAACAGAAAGATCAAGAAACGTTAATAATCCAAAACCATAGGAAAAACAATCACAGGGGAATAGACGAAACGACGCTACATTTGAAAAGACACTATTACTTCCCATGCATGAAACAGACTATATCCAGAATAATTATTGATTGCGACAAATATCACACAATGAAATATGATCGCAACCCACAAAAATTGAAATTTCAGTTACCAGAAATCCCAGCACTTCCGTTAGATATTGTTAACATCGATCTGTATTTCATCAATAATAAAACCATGCTAACGATAATAGACAAATTTTTCAAATTTGCTGCCGAATATACCATTTCAAGTAGGGATTCGATTAATATCACAAAACAGATCAAAACTTTTATTTGAAATTTCGGAACACCCAGAAAAATCATCTGCGACCAAGGTGCGGAGTTTAACTCTATTCTCTTTAAAGACTTCTGTAAGCAATTCAGCATTGACTTACATTTCACATCATTCCAACAATCGAGTAGCAATTCAACAGTAGAACGGTTACACTCAACGCTTACAGAAACCTATAGGATTATTTACAAAGTCAGGAAAGACCAGAAGTTAGAATGCGAACATGACGAAATTATGGCAGAAACGTTAATAACATACAACAATGCCATACATTCCGCGACAAAATTAACGCCATATGAATTATTCACAGGAAAGACACATATTTTTAATTGAACGATCGAATATTCAGACGAACATGATTATTTACAACAAGTAAGAAAGCTACATTCCAGAGTGCTCGACTGTAATGTACCCGCTACCCAGCTGCTCATACATCAAAATTATTTACGGAATAATAAAGAACGGCTACAATAATATTTTGACCGTAAAAGGCCATGGACTTACAATATTTATGCAAAGTCAAAATCTAAAAAAAAAGAAGTAAGAAAGCTACAGATGAGTGTGGTCGACTGTAATAAACCCGCTACCCAGCTGCTCGTAGATCATTTATTTGCGGAACAAAAAAAAAAACGGCTTCAATCATATTTTGACCGTAAAAGGCTATGGACTTACAATATTTATGCAAAGTCAAAATCTAAAATAAAAAAAAAACAAGTAAGAAAGCTACAGTCGAGTGTGCTCGACTGTAATATACCCGCTACCCAGCTGCTCGTACATCATTATTTGCGGAACAAAAAAAACGGATACAATCATATTTTGAGCGTAAAAGGCTATGGACTTACAATATTTATGCAAAGTCAAAATCTAAATTAAAAAAAAAAAAACATTTTTGCACACATTTAATTTTTGATGCGGGCGGGACTCGAACCCGTAAATGCATAATAGTACTATTCGTTTTGCAATCCACAACTTAACCCATTTCACCACCGTACACGCACACACGATTCGGTACAACGCTGCAAGCAGCGCTGCCGGCAGCGCTGCTTACAGCTATGGAAAACGTTAGGCTGAATAACTTCTGTGTTTATTATCCGATTGTTACCAAATTTACAATAATATTTTGACCGTAAAAGGCCATGGACTTACAACATTTATGCAAAGTCAAAATCTAAAATAAAAGAAGTAAGAAAGCTACAGACGATTGTGGTCGACTGTAATATACCCGCTACCCAGCTGCTCGTAGATCATTTATTTGCGGAACAAAAAAAACCGGCTACAATCATATTTTGACCGTAAAAGGCTATGGACTTACAATATTTATGCAAAGTCAAAATCTAAAATAAAAAAAAATACAAGTAAGAAAGCTACAGTCTAGTGTGCTCGACTGTAATATACCCGCTACCCAGCTGCTCGTACATAATTTATTTGCGGAACAAAAAAAACGGCTACAATCATATTTTGACTGTAAAAGGCTATGGACTTACAATATTTATGCAAAGTCAAAATCTAAATTAAAAAAAAAACATTTTTGCACACATTTAGTTTTTGATGCGGGCGGGACTCGAACCCGTAAATGCATAATAGTACTGTTCGTTTTGCAGTCCACAACTTAACCCATTTCACCACCGTACACGCACACACGATTCGGTACAACGCTGCAAGCAGCGCTGCCGGCAGCGCTGCTTACAGCTATTGAAAACGTTAGGCTGAATAACTTCTGTCTTTATTATCCGATTGTTACCAAATTTTCAGAGATAATCTGGCTAGCTACAGATATCATGCAAACCGGAAATGAAAAATATGGCATCAAAATTGCACTTGTAATCAAAGTTTTTCGCTTTACGGGGGCGGAAGGGGGCGTGGCCAAAATCCAAAATAAACTTGATCAGCGTGCAATAATAACACATATTGTTACTAAATTTGGTAGTCCTACCTCTTATAATAGCTGAGATCTAGATTTTCACACGGACAGACAGACGGACAGACGGACATGGCTATATCGCCTCGGCTGTTGATCTTGACCAAGATGCGGAGTTTAACTCTATTCTCTTTAAAGACTTCTGTAAGCAATTCAGCATTGACTTACATTTCACATCATTCCAACAATCGAGTAGCAATTCAACAGTAGAACGGTTACACTCAACGCTTACAGAAACCTGTAGGATTATTTACAAAGTCAGGAAAGACCAGAAGTTAGAATGCGAACATGACGAAATTATGGCAGAAACGTTAATAACATACAACAATGCCATACATTCCGCGACAAAATAACGCCATATGAATTATTCACAGGAAAGACACACATTTTTAATAGAACGATCGAATATTCAGACGAACATGATTATTTACAACAAGTAAGAAAGCTACATTCCAGTGTGCTCGACTGTAATGTACCCACTACCCAGCTGCTCATACATCATAATTATTTACGGAATAATAAAGAACGGCTACAATAATATTTTGACCGTAAAAGGCCATGGACTTACAACATTTATGCAAAGTCAAAATCTAAAATAAAGGAAATAAGAAAGCTACAGACGATTGGGGTCGACTGTAATATACCCGCTACCCAGCTGCTCGTAGATCATTTATTTGCGGAACAAAAAAACCGGCTACAATCATATTTTGACCGTAAAAGGCTATGGACTTACAATATTTATGCAAAATCAAAAAATAAAATAAAAAAAAAAACATTTTTGCACACATTTAATTTTTGATGCGGGCGGGACTCGAACCCGTAAATGCATAATAGTACTGTTCGTTTTGCAGTCAACAACTTAACCCATTTTACCACCGTACACGCACACACGATTCGGTACAACGCTGCAAGCAGCGCTGCCGGCAGAGCTGCTTACAGCTATGGAAAACGTTAGGCTGAATAACTTCTGTGTTTATTATCCGATTGTTACCAAATTTTCAGAGATCATCTGGCTAGCTATAGTTATTATGTAAGCCGGAAATAAACAATATGGCATCAAAATTGCACTAGTAATCAATGTTTTTCGATTTACGGGGGCGGAAGGGGGCGTGGCCAAAATACAAAATAAACTTGATCAGCGTGCAATAATAACACATATTGTCACTAAATTTGGTAGTCCTACCTCTTATAATAGCTGAGATCTAGATTTTCACACGGACAGACAGACGGACAGACGGACATGGCTATATCGCCTCGGCTGTTGATCTTGACCAAGATGCGGAGTTTAACTCTATTCTCTTTAAAGACTTCTGTAAGCAATTCAGCATTGACTTACATTTCACATCATTCCAACAATCGAGTAGCAATTCAACAGTAGAACGGTTACACTCAACGCTTACAGAAACCTGTAGGATTATTTACAAAGTCAGGAAAGACCAGAAGTTAGAATGCGAACATGACGAAATTATGGCAGAAACGTTAATAACATACAACAATGCCATACATTCCGCGACAAAATAACGCCATATGAATTATTCACAGGAAAGACACACATTTTTAATAGAACGATCGAATATTCAGACGAACATGATTATTTACAACAAGTAAGAAAGCTACATTCCAGTGTGCTCGACTGTAATGTACCCACTACCCAGCTGCTCATACATCATAATTATTTACGGAATAATAAAGAACGGCTACAATAATATTTTGACCGTAAAAGGCCATGGACTTACAACATTTATGCAAAGTCAAAATCTAAAATAAAAGAAATAAGAAAGCTACAGACGATTGGGGTCGACTGTAATATACCCGCTACCCAGCTGCTCGTAGATCATTTATTTGCGGAACAAAAAAAACCGGCTACAATCATATTTTGACCGTAAAAGGCTATGGACTTACAATATTTATGCAAAATCAAAAAATAAAATAAAAAAAAAAAACATTTTTGCACACATTTAATTTTTGATGCGGGCGGGACTCGAACCCGTAAATGCATAATAGTACTGTTCGTTTTGCAGTCAACAACTTAACCCATTTTACCACCGTACACGCACACACGATTCGGTACAACGCTGCAAGCAGCGCTGCCGGCAGAGCTGCTTACAGCTATGGAAAACGTTAGGCTGAATAACTTCTGTGTTTATTATCCGATTGTTACCAAATTTTCAGAGATCATCTGGCTAGCTATAGTTATTATGTAAGCCGGAAATAAACAATATGGCATCAAAATTGCACTAGTAATCAATGTTTTTCGATTTACGGGGGCGGAAGGGGGCGTGGCCAAAATACAAAATAAACTTGATCAGCGTGCAATAATAACACATATTGTCACTAAATTTGGTAGTCCTACCTCTTATAATAGCTGAGATCTAGATTTTCACACGGACAGACAGACGGACAGACGGACATGGCTATATCGCCTCGGCTGTTGATCTTGACCAAGATGCGGAGTTTAACTCTATTCTCTTTAAAGACTTCTGTAAGCAATTCAGCATTGACTTACATTTCACATCATTCCAACAATCGAGTAGCAATTCAACAGTAGAACGGTTACACTCAACGCTTACAGAAACCTATAGGATTATTTACAAAGTCAGGAAAGACCAGAAGTTAGAATGCGAACATGACGAAATTATGGCAGAAACGTTAATAACATACAACAATGCCATACATTCCGCGACAAAATTAACGCCATATGAATTATTCACAGGAAAGACACACATTTTTAATAGAACGATCGAATATTCAGACGAACATGATTATTTACAACAAGTAAGAAAGCTACATTCCAGTGTGCTCGACTGTAATGTACCCACTACCCAGCTGCTCATACATCATAATTATTTACGGAATAATAAAGAACGTCTACAATAATATTTTGACCGTAAAAGGCCATGGACTTACAACATTTATGCAAAGTCAAAATCTAAAATAAAACAAGTAAGAAAGCTACAGACGATTGGGGTCGACTGTAATATACCCGCTACCCAGCTGCTCGTAGATCATTTATTTGCGGAACAAAAAAAACCGGCTACAATCATATTTTGACCGTAAAAGGCTATGGACTTACAATATTTATGCAAAATCAAAATATAAAATAAAAAAAAAAAAACATTTTTGCACACATTTAATTTTTGATGCGGGCGGGACTCGAACCCGTAAATGCATAATAGTACTGTTCGTTTTGCAGTCAACAACTTAACCCATTTTACCACCGTACACGCACACACGATTCGGTACAACGCTGCAAGCAGCGCTGCCGGCAGAGTATATATACTATACTATACCAGAATATATATACTTTATGGGGTCGGAGGTTTCTCCTTCTGCCTGTTACATACATTTTCGGTTTGAACAAATTTATAATACCCTTCTACTCTATGAGTAGCGGGTATAAAAAAAAAAAAACATTTTTGCACACATTTAATTTTTGATGCGGGCGGGACTCGAACCCGTAAATGCATAGTAGTACTGTTCGTTTTGCAGGCCACAACTTAACCCATTTCACCACCGTACACGCACACACGATTCGGTACAACGCTGCAAGCAGCGCTGCCGGCATGCAAACCGGAAATGAACAATATGGCATCAAAGTTGCACTTGTAATCAATGTTTTTCGATTTAAGGTGGCGGAAGGGGGCGTGGCCAAAATCCAAAATAAACTTGATCAGCGTGCAATAATAACACATATTGTCACCAAATTTGGTAGTCCTAGCTCTTATAATAGCTGAGATCTAGATTTTCACACGGACAGACAGACGGACAGACGGACATGGGTATATCGACTCGGCTGTTGATCCTGAGCCAGAATATATATACTTTATGGGGTCGGAGGTGTCTCCTTCTGCCTGTTACATACATTTTCGGTTTGAACAAAGTTATAATACTCTTCTACTCTATTTGTAGCGGGTATAATAATAAACCGTAAATGCATAATAGTACTGTTCGTTTTGCAGTCCCCAACTGAACCCATTTCACCACCGTACACGCACACACGATTTGGCACAATGCTGCCGGCAGCGCTGCTTACAGCTATGGAAAACGTTAAGCTGAATAACTTCTGTGTTTATTATCCGATTGTTACAAAATTTTCAGAGATCATCTGGCTAGCTATAGTTATCTTGTAAACCGAAAATGAACAATATGGTATCAAAATTGCGCTTGTAATCAATGTTTTTTTCGATTTACAGGGGCGGAAGGGGGCGCGGCCAAAATCCAAAACTAAACTTGATCAGCGTGCAATAATAACACATATTGTCACCAAATTTGGTAGTCCTACCTCTTATAATAGCTGAGATCTAGATTTTCACACGGATAGACAGACGGACATGGCTATATCGACTCGGCTGTTGATCCTGAGCCAGAATATATATACTCTATGGGGTCGGAGGTGTCTCCTTCTGCCTGTTACATACATTTTCGGATTGAACAAAGTTGTAATACCCTTCTACTCTATGAGTAGCGGGTATAATAACACATATTATTTTCAGCTTGACGCCAAGCAGTCCAAGCCCTGCTTGCTTGCTTGCAGTGGGCGCAGTGCAAATCTATATATTTATTATCCAATCGGAACCAAATGTTTAGCCATCGTTTAGGTGGTGATAGTTATCATTCACACAAAAACTGTAGCTTTATTATTGCACTTGCTATACGGTTTATCGATTTGCGGGGGCGGAAGTAGGCGTGTCCCAAATTTTAATAAAAATTTTACAGTGTTGTCACCAATTTTGGTGGCTCTGACTTTTTTAGTTTCTGAGATATAGGCGTTCATACAGACAGACAGACAGACGGATAGACAGATATGGCTTAATCGACTCGGCTAGTGATCCTGAGCAAGAATATATACACTTTATGGGGTCGCTGATGCCTCCTTCTACCTGTTACGCACATTTCGACAAACACAATAGATTATTATATTATATATATTTTTTTAAAATCCATGGTCTAATCATATTAGCTACAACACTTCATGATCGAGTATGGTTTTATTTTAAACTTACCAAGTAGTTTTGAAACACTTATATCAATTGACTCATCTTACAATATACTGAATTTCGCTTCTTCATTCTATTCTTAGCTCTTCGCGAAAATGGACTCCCAGGACGTTTTTGATTATATTTATATATTTTGTTCGATGTACTTTGATTTCAGAGCCCGTTCTGTCTTTTTTATTTTTAAAGTGCACCACATACAAATGACCCAAATGATCAATTGGATTTTTAGCTGCATGTTGTGCTACAAAAAGGCGCAATGCCGTTTCTTGTTCAGCTGTTTTCGTGAAAGTCGCAAAGCTTTGCTGAAACCGACCATTTGCAGTACCGGCATAGGTTCTGGTATTGTCAGTTAAATCTTTTGCGATCCAATCTTTAAATTCATCTAATTTATGCCACGTTTTGCGAAACTTTTGCTTAAAATTATCTTTTGGCATTTTTAAATCTAATCCGACTTTACGTAGTGCCAGTAACAACAAAACTATAATAGACTTGTTATATGGCATGTACAGAGCATCCAGCACAGCTGTTTTTTTGCAACCCCAGAGCAGTGACGGGCAGTCTCTCATTTTCCATAACTCGCGAGTATAGGACACAAAATTCTGCCGCAGCGCAGTCGGCACACGCACGCCGCAAGCGAGTTCGGGTGCTGCCCGAGCGTGCAAGAATTAGCACGAAGCTCATTCGTACGGTACCCGAGAGTAAACAAGTAAAGCAATCAGCTGTACACACGCTACAGCTGAAACAAAGCATCGTGACGATGACGTCACGACGCGCAGCACAGGCGCAAGAAGTGGAAGTACGGAAAACGGAAACATGGATAACTTCTGTGTTTATCGTCCAATTGGATTGTAATTATTTATATTGTAATTATCTATGTTAATACCCAAGCAGAAAGCTCATCAATTATCGATTTGCGTGGGCGGTGGGCTTGACATCGAAAATAAACTCGATCTACCTATGGTATACAGGAACCTTCATGTGAAATATGGTGTCTCTAGCTTTTGTAATAGCTGAGATCTAGACGTTCAAACAGACAGACGGATAGACAGACAGACGGACATGGAGAGCGAAATTTATGACCGAGAGGCGCTTGCTCGCGCCACTCAGTCGATGTTCAGACTTCAACGGCAAGACTGTTGCGGGAAAGAACAAAAAAAAAACAATGTACTGGGGTACAATAGATTTAGAAAATATAGTTAAATCATATAACGCAGACAAATAATATTATATATTATATAATAAATGTCTGTGGGTCCCTATTTCTTTCAGTGCATTGCTTTTCAACTTCGTTTTTCACTGTTCACAAATGCAAACAAATGTTTGAATGTGTGCGTGATGCCCATCACTGCCCCAGGAGCCCCAGAGCCACAGACGCAGCGCTGCTTTGCGCTCGGCACTATGCCTGTACAGAACCCGAAGCAGCGCAAAGCAACATTAATTCAGTCGCATAATGATAGCGGAACGATAAGCACGGGCGTAGTTCTGAGCGCTGTTATCGTTCCAATGTATGTGTGCTATGTATGCACACGCTCGCTTGCATTTGTATGCGCTGCTTGTGAAATTTGGCATGCCCAGCGCCTAGCCAATTTTGTGTTTCAGCATCGAGATGCTTGAGACCGAGAGTGACTGAGTGTGACGTATGCAAGCATGCATGTGTTTTTATACCCGCTACTCATAGAAAAGAAGGGTATTATCACTTTGTTCAAACCGAAAATGTATGTAACAGGCAGAAGGAGACACCTCCGACCCCATAAAGTATATATATTCTGGCTCAGGATCAACAGCCGAGTCGATATAGCCATGTCCGTCTGTCCGTCTGTCCGTCTGTCTGTCTGTCCGTCTGTCCGTCTGTCTGTCCGTGTGAAAATCTAGATCTCAGCTATTATAAGAGCTAGAACTACCAAATTTGGGGACAGTATGTGTTATTATTGCACGCTGGTCAAGTTTATTTTGGATTTTGGCCACGCCCCCTTGCGCTCCTGTAAATCGAAAAAAATTGATTACAAGTGCAATTTTGATGCCTTATTATTCATTTACGGTTTATATGAACACTATATTTAGGCAGATGATCTCTACAAGTTTGGTAACAATCGGATAATGAACACAGAAGTTATTCAGCTTTACGTTTTCCATAGCTGTAAGCAGCGGTGCTGGCAGCGCTGCTTGCAGCCTTGTGCCGAATCGTGTGTGCGTGTACGGTGGTGAAATAGGTTAAGTTGTGGACTGCAAAACGAACAGTACTATTTTGCATTTACGGGTTCGAGTCCCGCCCGCATCAAAAATTAAATGTGTGCGAAAATGTTTTTTTTATACCCGCTACTCATAGAGTAGAAGATCAAGTTTATTTTGGATTTTGGCCACGCCCCCTTCCGCCCTTGTAAATCGAAAAAAATTAAGTACATGCGCAATTTTGATGCCATATTGTTCATTTTCGGTTTGTATGATAACTACGGCTAGCCTGATGATCTCTAAAAATTTGGTAACAATCGGATAATAAACAAAGAAGCTATACAGTTTAACGTTTTCCCTAGCTGTAAACCGCGCTCACGGCAGCGCAAATTCTTTCTTTGTACAGGAAATAATTAGAATGCCATACAATGCAAATTTTTGCTGTTGTTGGATAACAGCGTAAGTAGCTTAGTGAAAAAGCGATGAACTCCTGAACCGACAGGCCCGTGATTCGATTCCCAATTCATGCCGCTAAAGCTTTTTCTTTTTTTTTTTAAGAACTTGTACTTTTATTTTTTAATATGCATTAATTGGTGGTGCATTTTATTTACATTTTTTTTAATGGCTCACAATGAACTTAGAGAACAAGTGGAGAAGTGACAGTCTCTTAAATCAGCTCTGTGCGATTGTCAGAGCGCAGCTTTTTCTTATATTTTTTTATTTTTATTTTTTATTTAATTATATGTTTATGATTGTTATTTATGAATAAATAGCAACAACAACACGCATCATGCATTCTTGTAGTGCAAGAATTTTCGAATGGTCTCATAATGTAACTTTGGCAAAATTTGCGTAATAGCTTAATGGCCGAATGGAGAAGTGGTGGACCTCTTAGGTAATGGGTCCAAGGTTCGATTCCGCATGCATACGTGTCATGGTGGGGGAGATCGAGCTTTTCTTATTTTTTGCAAAGAAAAGTTTTTGCCTCCCTTTTTGAGCTACCTTCATGAAACTTTGTATACATGTTTCTCATTGCTGCCCGCTGTAAGTAAGTCGGAACGAGCCGGTACGCACCGATACATCGTATAGATGCCATATATCGGTCGTTTTTTTTTAACAAAATTTATTAAAAATTAGAGTGGTCCAGAACACTTTCCATTCAAGTATATAAAGAGGTATTAAAAGGGCACATATCGTTTTTTACATGCACGTATTCGATTTATAGTCTTCAACAGGTAGAATTATTATTTTTACTGTTTAAGTGATAAATCTTGGATTTTTGTGGTACCTGAATAAAAGTTATACGTTTTCAATACTTTTTACTCCTTTTCCCGGCAGCGCTGCTTGCAGCATTGTGCCGAATAGTGTGTGCGTGTACGGTGGTGAAATGAGTTAAGTTGTGGACTGCATAACGAACGAAACTATTATGCATTTATGGGCTCAAGTCCCACCCGCATCAAAAGTTAAATGTGTGCAAAAAATTATTTTTTTTATTTTAGATTTTGACTTTGCATAAATATTGTAAGTCCATGTCCTTTTACGGTGAAAATATGATTGTAGCCGTTCTTTATTGTTCCGCAAATAATTTTGATGTACGAGCAGCTGGGTAGCGGGTATATTACAGTCGAGCACACTCGAATGTAGCTTTCTTACTTGTTTTTTTTTTTTTTTTTTTTTTACAAATACGGCAGGAAAATAAAATCTTCGAAAGATACCATCTACCGTCCGTAGATGGTATGCACGATTCATAACTCTCCAAGTAGAGTTACGCCTACGTACTAAACAAAAACCTCCGTATGCTGTCCAGTCCTTGCTTCGCTCACTGGTACTTCCAATCAAGGTATTACTTCGGTGAGCAGGATGTGGTGCCCGATCGCTATCCCTCTCTTGGTGCGTTGCTGCGAAACGCTCCTTCGTTAACTCTTTAGTCGCCTTTTACGACAAGCCGAGCCCGCTGAGGGCGCCACACGGGAGTGCTCCTTATCCAAAGGGTCTGCTGGCCGTCTCATCGATGCGAACACGTTTCATCATGCCTATGATAATGTCATGAGCCCTCTCCCACACGGTTTTGTCCGCCAGCATATTGCGCATTAGACTTCTCGGGCTGAGCGGAGTTCCAGCAAGAGTCTCCAGTATCTCCCTCTCTGTACGAAACTTAGTGCAATGCAGTAGGATATGTTCCGCTGTTTCGGCTGCGTCGCTGCAGAACAGGCACAGGGCTGAGTCCACATGGCGAAACCTGGAGAGGTAACCCCGGAAGCAACCATGGTCGGGGATGAACTGGGTCAAGTGATAGTCCAGCACTTTGGGTTCACACCCTGCCCACTCGGATAAATCTGGAATCAGCTGGTAGGTCCATCTCCCTTGTTGTGAGTGTTGCCAGTGTTGTTGTAGTCTGCCACACTCCATAAAGCCAGTCGCTGATCTCTTCCCCGGTAACACCTTCTCGAGTCAGGTATTGGGCTTCTATCTCAAGATCGATCGGGGGGATGCGCGCAAGAACATGAGCTGCATCTTCCGATATTGTCCTAAATCCTCTGATCAGTCTAAGAGCCAAAGTCCGTTATTCGTGACACTGCTCCAGATGGGAACAGCGTATAGAAGCGATGATTTCGCGACTGCCACTAGCAGCCTCCTGGCCGGCATCCTGGGTCCATCTATGTTTGTCATGAGTCTTGCCAGTGCTGCTGCTGTCATCGCTGCCTTCCTACTAGCGTATCTCCCATGCTCTTTGAATGACAGTCTATGGTCAATAAGAACACCCAGATACTTCAGGGATCCAGCTGACTTTATTTAAGCGTCTTTGACCGAGACTCTTATACTCTCGACGGCCTTTCTGCTGCTCGACAACACTGCTTCGGACTTGTGCGCAGCGATGCTTAGACCGGCATTCTCCAGCCAGCTAATAGCTGAGCTAATCGCTGCATTGCTCTTGTCCTGTAGCTCCGGAATAGTTTTGGCAACCGTTGCTACTGCCACGTCGTCAGCAAAGCAGAGTAGCTCCACTCCACTGGGCTTGCTGATGGACAATATCCCGTCGTACATTATGTTCCACAGTATTGGACCAAGTACCGACCCTTGTGGGACCCCTGCGGTGACGTGGTGTTTTCTTGGCCCGCCATCAGTATCGTACCATAGTATACGGTTCCTAAAGTAACCAATGATGATCCTGAGGTAACGAGGAATACCCATGTTGCGCATGGCCCCGAGGATGTATGGCCATCTCGCCGTATTGAATGCATTTTTCAAGTCTAGCGTGATGATGGCGCAGTACTTCTTGCTGCCACCTAGCCATCTGTCACCATCGAGGGCGTACTTGGCCAGATCTCTTATGGCAGTGCGAGCGTTGAGAGTGCTTTTTCCTTTGCGGAAGCCATACTGGTGTCTTTGTAGGCCATCGGGGCTCTCAGTGATCAGCTCAATTCGGGTGTATAGGATGCGTTCGAAGAGCTTTCCCACAATATCTAGCAGACATAGTGGGCGGAAACTGCCTGCAGCATTAGTTGTAGCCTTACCTTTCGGCGACAATACCAGCCTCATGTTCTTCCAGGGAGATGGGAAGTCACCATCTATGAGACACTGTTGGATGGTGTTCCTGAAGATTTCAGGCTTAGCGTTTGCGGCAGCCATAACTACGACGCCTGGGATGCCATCGAGACCTGGGGTTTTGGTTGGCTTAATTCTCTTTGCCGCTTCGATGACCTCACATGCAGTGACACACGGGTAGTCGGGGACAGGGATTTTTTGTGCGGGTTGCCATAGAGTATCCTGATCTGGGAATAGCTCCTCCACGATGCTTGATAATAGAACCGGGTTCTGTGGAGTGCCTCCTTCAGCGGCTTTCAGTTTATTACAAACCATTTTGTAGGCGGGACCCCACGGATCAGCGTCTACGCTCGCCAGCAGCTCTTTAAAAGCATTTGCTTTAGCAGCAGCAATGCCATTTCTGAGCTCCGCACGTTTCGATCTGTACCTCTCATGTAGATCTGAGTGCTGAGAGTGTCCTCTGGCTCGTTGCGCCTGTCTCCTTGCCCTGAAGCATTCCGAGCGTAGCTGGTTGAGAGAGCCGTTTCACCAGTAGACCGGAGGTTTGTGTTTACTCGTTTGCTTCTTACGCGGCATCGCTTTCATGAGCGCCGCGACCATGGTTTCCACATGTCCATTTCTAAGCTCCATTTGTTTGATGTTGAAAGCCAGCATGTCCTTATCAAGTTTTCTGATGTCCCATGCTTGCCCAAGAGTACTCCTTGCCTGTCGTTGTGTGGTGCACGACGTGCGGGCGCTGAATGTAATTAGGACATGATCGCTTCGCGTTATGTCCTCCTAAACAGTCCATTTAGCAGTGGGGGCTAGACTTCTGTTGACAAAGGTGACATCGATGAATGATGTACCTCTGTCGTTATTAAACGTCGGCTTGCCGCCGTCATTCAACAGCATCAGATCCAGCGGGTTCATGGCATCAATAACGGCCCGTCCTCTGAGATTGGATATCCGGCTTCCCCATTCTATTGCCCAGGCGTTGAAGTCACTTGCAATGACTACAGGCTTGCGCCCTCTAGCGTGGTGAACTAAAGTATGTAACAGAAAGAAACAGAAAGCAGTATGTAATGTCACTAGGCGGGGCGTAGCAGCTATACAGGTGAACACCCTTAACTTTAGCGTACGCAATGCCACGCATAGGCACGCTTTCCTGTTCCTCTATGTAGAGGTTTCTGCAGCAAATGATGCATGTGTATGAGTGCGTGTGTGTAAGTTAACACCACAAACTTTCATTACTCCCCTCGAGTACTGAGGCCATGAACCCTTGGACATTGTTGACGCATAAACTGTGCAACAAAGTATTCTAGGGAATTATGGGCAACAGAAACAATAACATCCGCCGCGAAGGGCTCCGCCGAAATTGCATAGTCTGCAGATCAATCCAGTTCGAACCAAATCATCGACTCTGCACGCAGCTGCCATCGACGCCGCCAACGTTCTGCCGACGTCGCTGCCAACCACCCACAGCTAGCTTAGGGCCTTGTTGTAGCGTAAAGATTCAGTTTAGTTTTGAACCCCGAATAAAGTGAACATCGAAATCAAACCCCGTTATAAAGATTTATTTTAAGGGTGGCGCCCGAGCAGGGACCTGATGTGAGGAAATCTTGTTAAGTTAGATCGTACTAAATACGGTACAACTCCATCAGTCGCCCACAACAACTGTTGCACTTTCGGTATTAACCGACAGCAATAATAGGCGGACTACAAGTTCTGTCAAGGTCAGACCGCAGAACACCCTCGTCGCGTGTGAGTTGCAGGATCCCGAGTAAAAAGTGAAAAGGACAACATCCGGACCACCAGGAGGAGTAGCCGTACCAGGATAGCTATGTAAGTTAGTGAATAAATGAAACCAATTACCTAAAACGAAAGAAACAAGAAAAGAAAATTAAAATCAACTAAATACTAGTTATATAAAATATATTGATAAAATAAATTAAGTAAGCAAAGTGAAGTAAAGTGTTTAAAGAAATTGAAAATATTAAAATTGTGAATACTATCAAAATGCGTAAAACGACAAAATAAAATACCACTGCGTTGCAAATAAATAAAGCAACTAAAGCTGCAGTATAACAAACCCCAATCTTGCGAATCCTAACCAAAGGACCCTCCAAGGTAGAAGGGTAAGACCAGCCACAGGTCTTCAGGAACTTAAACCAAATTAAATCACAAATAAATTTTAACAAATACACAATTTCTTTGATCACGTTCCGCTAATTTTAAAATTATAACAAAAGTTTAAATTCAAAATTAAAATTCCATGATTCACACTTGCGGTAAAACAAATAAATTTGAACAAACACACAATTTCTTTGATCAAGTTCTGCTAATTTTAAAATTAAATAAACAAAATGTTTTTTAATTAAAATTCTTTGATTCATAATTTTGATTCACATTACTTATATCAAATTTATCATAAATCATTTATTAATTAAAATAAAAAAGAAATTAATCACACACTTGTAAGGAATTATTGACATATCTTAAGTGACACAATTTAATAAATATTTAAGTCCCAATTTACATATTTTACACATATAATTAATCTCTTTTGTTGCTGCAACACATAATTATTCAAAGCCCTCAGTCAAGTAAATCTAATACCCTATCTAAATACCTTTACCCCTTATGGCTAATCTTAACAACCTAATCAGACCACCAGTACTTTACATAGAGCCTGAATTAGAAGACCCAATAGAGTCTAACCGACAGCACGTACTCCAACAACAACACAGACAATTCATAAGACAAGAAACACACCAACAGAACAGAAACACAATGGCTCAACCGGAATTAATAGCCGACACCCTTCGTCAGATTCTAGCTGAACAGCTCCCGATCTTTTACAACAAGTTCAAAATTCTGGCTTCGATTTCACCAACGTCGAAAGCCTTGGTATTTCCCCAAAAAACCAACATGATCTATCCGACTTAGACAAAGTCCCACACATTGTGAAATCTCTGCACGATTTTTCCGGTGACCCAGCTGAGTTTGGTTCATGGAAAAAATGCGTTGATAGAATACTGGAAACTTATGCTCACACTATAGGTACAGCAAAGTATTTTGGTATTTTACACACCATTCGAAACAAAATAAAAGGTAACGCAGCTATTGCGCTTGATTCCTACAATGTTCCTCTAAATTGGAGTGCCATCTCCAAGTGCCTGACTTTACATTACGCAGACAAACGAGATCTTGCTACTTTGGAATATCAGATGTCGACAATATTTTATTAATATCTTGCTACTTTGGAATATCAGATATCGACAATATTCCAAGGCTCCAATCAAACAGTGGAAGAGTATCACCAAGTTGTCTATAGACATTTGTCCCTAATACTCAATAATATAAGCTGCATGGAATTAGCCAGAGAATCTGAGTTGCTCATCACTAAGTTGTAAGGGATTCCTTACCTTACCTGTGACCTTCCCCGCCTGCTGGGCATAAAAGAGCCCACTGACTTACCATCTGCTATACACTTATGCTTAAGGCTAGAAAATCAGGCTTACCGTACCAATCATACCTCGACAAAATTCCAACAAAGCAATTTCAGAAGCATAACACAAGGGCCACTATCGCGCCCACCACCTATACCTAACAATGCGGGATTCCAAGCTAGGTCTATGCTACCACCTAGACGTATGCCACTGCAACCTGTATCTATGCAAGTAAGATTGCCTAACACCAACTTTGGACACCTACAACACAGACCAGCACCCAATAGTTTTAATAACCAATTCCAACAAATCCCTATAGCACGACCCTACCAAACCAGCCATTTTTTTCACCAAACCAGTCATTTTTTTCACCTCGTCCGATTGCAACAAAACCACAACCACGACCAGAACCAATGGACATAGATAGAAGCATTTCCTCAAGACAAATTAATTATATGAATAGACACCAATTTGATTCCACAGGTAAAAGACCCCCAATACCGATTGTAGACCCAGCTAAAAGACTAAGAAACTTTAACATTCAAACAGAAGCCGAACAACAAACAGAGACAGAACAAGAAGTATCAACAATGGCCGATTACGAACAGACATTGGTAGAACAAGAAGAACAGACTGACTATGAAGAAACACTCAACGAATATACAGAAATTGTCAACAGCAACGATCAAAAACATACTAACCTCAATTTTTTAGAGTAACTGACTCCTCACTGCCGTACTTCGAGTGTAAGGTGAGGAATGGAAAAATTTTAAAAATATTAATAGATACTGGCTCCAATAGAAACTACATCCAGCAACAACAACAAAATTATATTCAATGCTGTTTCCGTAGGCGGTAATACTAAAAGAACCCACCATAAAAATGCTTATCTATTTAATGATACCAAGACTCTTGTAAAATTTTTTATATTACCGACACTCAAGGCTTTTGACGCGATATTAGGTAACGACAGTTTAAAACAATTAGGCGCAGTCATTGACACCGAAAACAAAATAATGCATTTAAGAAACGGCTCAAAGATATTCATAAAAGAAAACAAGTAAAGAAAGCTACAGTTGAGCGCGCCCAACAGTAAGATTTCATTCGCCCAGTTTCGAAGCAAATTATCACACATTTAATTCCATCAAAAAACTCTGCACAAGTTTATCCGCCACCTATTGTTTAAATTAGATCTATCTTTGAATAGCGCCATCTACATGTAAAAACGACATAGCTTTACACACGCTTCTGCTGAATCGAAGCATCGTGACGATCACGTCACGACGCGCAGCACAGGCGCAAGCAGTGGAAGTACGGAAAACGGAAATATGGATAACTTCTGTGTTTATGGTCCGATTGGATTGTAATTTGGGGAATAGATTTATATAGACGTTCAAACGGACAGACAGACAGACGGACATGGCTCTATCGACTCAGCTTGTGATCCTGCGCCAGAATATATATACTTTGTGGGGAGGAGGAGGCGTGGCAGCTCCTTCTGCCTGTTACATACATTTGCGCAAACTTAGTATACAATTTTCGACCATTTTCTCTATTCTATTTTACAATACACTTAGAGACTAACGAAATATTCATGGCAGGAAAACAAATAATAAATGTACCCAAAAATTGTAAAATATCGAACTACTTAAAAATATGTAAAAAAGAAAAAAACTCTGTTAACTTAAGAAAAACAAATTGTATTGCCAGGTTAGTTGAGGGAAAGGAAGCGCTATGTGACTACAGTAATGCAGAACACATACAAGAAATAAAAGAGATCGACGGCAGCCTAATACCACTTAATAACTTCACCGGCAACGTAACACACAATAATACAATCTACAATTTAAAAGGAACATATTTGGTCCATTTTTGGAATGATACGATTAAAATAAATAACAAGCAATTCGATAATATAGAGAAAACTATACTAAAACCCAGAACACCAATAATCCAAATGTCACCTATCGAAGTGGAGCGTCTAAAAGTATTGTCATTAGAAGCGATGGAGGCCCTCAACATCAAAAATATATAACACTTAAGTCATATAATAACACACTCCACCACCAACCGCATCGCAATCTTTTGCTTATTCGGCACTATAGTACTTCTAGCTATAATCTTCAGAATATGCTTCAAACCGATAGAAAAAATAACTCTTCAAATTCTACAAGAAACCCCAACCTTAAACAATAAAGTAAAAAGCCATAACACCTTCATTGCAATCCCTTTGATGTATGGAAAGGCCACAAGTTAACAATGCCGAGCCTTCACCCCTTGGCAATAAGGTACCTGATCACTCCGGGTAGCTCAATGCCTTCAAAGCGGTTGGCGTCCGCTATAAAATGTGTAGTCTGTGACCCACGAAGCCGAATAACGAGTCTTCCTAAAATCACTTAACTTGAAGTACTGGAAATAAGTCGAATTAATATTTGAAATTTATATAAACACAATCTGTATTATAATGAATTATTATTTGTATTAGACATTGAATATCTAAAAGTTATATAAGAAAAACAAGTAAGAAAGCTACAGTCGAGTGTGCTCGACTGTAATATACCCGCTACCCAGCTGCTTGTATATAATTTATTTGCGGAAGAAAAAAACGGCTACAATAATATTTTGACCGTAAAAGGCTATGGACTTATAATATTTATGCAAAGTCAAAATCTAAAATAAAAAAAAAACATTTTTGCACACATTTAATTTTTGATGCGGGCGGGACTCGAAATGCATAATAGTACTGTTCGTTTTGCAGTCCACAACTTAACCCATTTCACCACCGTACACGCACACACGATTTGGCACAATGCTGCCGGCAGCGCTGCTTACAGCTATGGAAAACGTTAAGCTGAATAACTTCTGTGTTACCAAATTTTCAGAGATCATCTGGCTAGCTATAGTTATCATGTAAACCGAAAATGAACAATATGGCATCAAAATTGCACTTGTTATCAATGTTTTTTCGATTTGCGGGGGCGGAAGGGGGCGTGGCCAAAATCCAAAATAAACTTGATCAGCGTGCAATAATAACACATATTGTCACCAAATTTGGTTGTCCTAGCTCTTATAATAGCTGAGATCTAGATTTTCACACGGACAGACAGACGGACATGGCTATATAGACTCGGCTGTTATAATACCCTTCTACTCTATGAGTAGCGGGTATAAAAACAAGAACGGCTACAGTCAAGTGTTGACTGTATAAGACCATGGATTTATCAAGGTTATGAAAAAAATCAGATTTAGAAAACTGTTATTGATAAACGTGTTTTTCAAAGAAAAAAAAGTTATAATACCCTTCTACTCTATGAGTAGCGGGTATAATAATAAACAACACAAAATTTTCAGTTAGACGCCAAGCAGTCCAAGCAGTTGGGAAAAAACACTGCTTGGAAAAAACACTCCTTGCTTGCTTGCAGTGGGCGCAGTGCAAATCTATATGAAACGTTGAATAACATTCATGTTGATTATCCGATCGGAACCAAATTTTCAGCGATCGTTGAGGTGGTGATAATTATCATTCACACAAAAACTGAATACTCTAGCTTTATTATTGCACTTGCTATACGGTTTATCGATTTACGGAGGCGGAAGTAGGTGTGTCCCAAATTTTAATAAAAATTTTACAGCGTATGATTCACATAAGTGTTGTCACCAAATTTGGTGGCTCTAACTTTTTTAGTTTCTGAGATATAGGCGTTCATACAGACAGACAGACGGATAGACAGACATGGCTTAATCGACTCGGCTAGTGATCCTGAGCAAGAATATATACACTTTATGGGGTCGCTGATGCCTCCTTCTACCTGTTAAGAACATTTCGACAAACACAATAGACCATGTATTTTTTTTTTAAATCCATGGTCTAATTAAGTTAATAAGAAACGTTTATATTTTTGTGGGGAAAAAAAATTTATTTGAAAAAATAAAAATATCGATATACCGATATTTCTTTGTGATATTTTAAATATTATTTTCATTTTGTTTTGATAAAAAAACAAGTAAGAAAGCTACAGTCGAGTTGCTCGACTGTAATATACCCGCTACCCAGCTGCTTGTACATAATTTATTTGCGGAACAAAAAAACGGCTACAATCATATTTTGGTTCTCAACTTAATTTTTTGCTGCTCACAAATACAAACAAATGGTAAAATGTAGTGTCACTTCACTATGGGACATTTGGCCTATTTTATTTACAATAATGTGTTTTTAGAAGTATGTAAATTTGCAGTATTTTAGTATTAATACATTGGAAATACCTTAAACTGTTATGTTACAACCCCAAAAAATAATTTAACAGTACACTGTTAATACAACAGCTGTTAAAATCAGCTGTTGCGAACAAATACCACGTGGGTGCATTGCGCGCCGCGCAATATTGAGTTTAAACTTCAAAATGATAAATTTTAAAAAGAAGATCGAAAGATCAAATTGAAATGGACAATCAATCTTCAGGCTTTTACTATGTTTTACTCTTAATACATTGTTTATTGTGTGCATCTATTTCTACCAATTAACAAGTGTGTACAAATGTAGTTTTTTGAAAGAAATTTCAACTTTAAGAAGAGCTACATCAATTTGTTTAAATTTATTCAGTGAGTGTATATATATACATGTATATCATGTAGTCTCTGTTTAATTTTTTGGGGAGCAATATTTTGATTGTCAATGCTGCCCTGCTGGAAGTGTGGCGAAAGAGAAAGGGTGTTCGTGAAGAAGAAAATGCTATTTACACTTTTATTTGTGGCCATTTTTCTGACAGAAATCTGGATTTTAATGAGCATTACCTTAAGGAAAAAGCAAGAATGTTTTCCGTCAATCTTTTGCGAAATTGGAAAAAATGCAATTGTAAAATAAATAAGTGTCTTAAGTTTGTTCCTGTCCAAGAACAAAAATTGGACAAAATTTGAAAAAAAACTTGATCTGCGCATGGTATACAGGAACCGTCATGTCAAATATAGTGCCTCTAGCTTTTGTAATAACTGAGATCTCGACGTTCATACAGACAGACGGACATGACTCAATCGACTTGGTTGATCCTGGGCCAGAATACCTTATGGGGTCTGCCATGTCTCCTTCTGCCTGTTACATACATGTGCACAAATTTAGTATACCATTTTCAATGGTCGAATGGTATAAATATATAAAAAATGTTGGTGCGAAGATCAAAGAAATAGCAGACACTCTTGCTGAACATTTTAAAACATGATTTACCAATGACATGGACAACGGCAATGCTGAGCTTTCAACACAAATCACCAATTTAAATTGTGCAATGAAAGGAAGAAATTAAAAGAACTACCAGACGTTATAATCACTTTTTTATTAGATTAGAAACTTGTTTAACGGAATCATTAGATTACAATACTTTCCCTTAACTTGGAAAATAGGAAAAATTAAAGCAAAACCAAATAACACCGCAAACTCTGTAAGCTCGTGCAGGCCAATCAGCTTATTACCTGTCCTGTCAAAAGTATTTGAAAAAGTTATTACGCTTAAAGGAGTACCGGGGTACGATAGATTTAGAAAATATAGTTAAATCATATAATGCAGACAAATAATATTTATACCCGCTCCTCATAGAGTAGAAGGGTATTATAACTTTGTTCAAACCGAAAATGTATGTAACAGGCATAAGGAGACACCTCCGACCCCATAAAGTATATATATTCTGGCTCAGGATCAACAGCCGAGTCGATATAGCCATGTCCGTCTGTCTGTCCGTGTGAAAATCTAGATCTCAGCTATTATAAGAGCTAGGACAACCAAATTTGGTGACAACTAGTGCAATTTTGATGCCATATTGTTCATTTTTGGTTTACATGATAACTATAGCTACCCAGATGATCTCTGAAAATTTGGTAACAATCGGATAATAAACACAGAAGTTATTCAGCTTAACGTTTTCCATAGCTGCCGGCAGCGCTGCTTGCACCATTGTGACAAATCATGTGTGCGTGTACGGTGGTGAAATAGGTTAAGTTGTGGACTGCAAAACGAACAGTACTATTATGCATTTACGGGTTCGAGTCCCGCCCGCATCAAAAATTAAATGTGTGCAAAAATGTTTTTTTTTTATTTTAGATTTTGACTTTGTATAAATATTGTAAGTCCATAGCCTATTACGGTCAAAATATGATTGTAGCCGTTTTTTTTGTTCCGCAAATAAATGATCTACGAGTATCTGAGTAGCGCGTATCTTACAGTCGAGCACAAGACTGCAGCTTTCTTACTTGTTTTTTCTTGAAATGTTTGTGGGTTTCTATTTTTTTGGGCATTGGTTCTCAACTTCATTTTTCGCTGCTCACAAATACAAAAAAAATGGTAAAATGTAGTGCCACTTCACTATGGGACATTTGGCCAATTTTATTTACAATAATGTGTTTTTTAGAAGTATGTAAATTTGCAGCGAACAAATACCACGTGGCTGTATTGCACGCAATATTGAGCTTTTCTTTCAAAGTGTTAAATTTTAAAAAGGAGATCGCATAATTGTATAATTTGAAATGGATAATCAATCTTCAGGTTTTACTATGTTTTACTCTTAATACATTGTTTATTGTGTGCGTCTATTTCTAACAATCAATTTGTACATCAATTTGTTTAAATGTATTCAGTAAGTGTTTGTATCCATGTTGTAGTGTGTTCATTTCGCAACTCATATCATGTAATCTCTATATGCGTTTTCTGCGGTTTTTTGAGAAATTTAATTTTTTGAGGAGCAACATCTTGATTGTCAATGCTTCCCTGCTGGAAGTGTGGCGAAAGAGAAAGGGTGTTCGTGAAGAAGAAAATGCTATTTACACTTTTATTTGTGGCCATTTTTCTGACAAATCTGGATTTTAATGAGCATTACCTTAAAAAGCAAAAATGTTTTCCGTCAATCTTTTGCGAAATTGGAAAAAATGCAATCGTAAAATAGATAAGTGTCTTAAGTTTGTTCCTGTGCAAGAACAAAAATTGGACCAAATTGTCGTCGACAAAAATATAGTGTTACTAGCAATAAGGCATTTTCAGAAATAACATGCGTTGACATCCAGCTCATTTTTAATATGAGGGCAGTATTAATATGTTTTTCATGTCAATTACCTATAGACCTTGACCTACCTATTCTTGTTGACAAATATCTATGGCTTCAAATGACAGCGACAGTCCACAAAATATTGGTACACTCCAAAGATATCTTGTCAGACAGACTTCACCATGCAAGGAAGCATAATCGTATTTGTAGCTTCGCAGATGTCAATCAAAGAATAATGGATAATATCATCAATAAATTTAACAAGTAAGACACCATTCGACCAACTTCTTAGTTGCATTAACTAGTACTAACTCGCTCTCACACACATACAGACACACACACAAAGGTTAAAATGATGCAGACGATATGCTGTAATGACGCGGGCAACGGAACTATGAAAAACGGTTTCTTTAATAATTTCTGTAGTTATTGTCCGATCGGTTTGTAAATTTGGGATTGGGTGCATATTATCAGCATCTTTACGTGTTCTAAAGCAGAAATCTGTAACCTAAATACTTTCCTTAATATTCGTAAATAATATTCGCGGTGGGCGTGGCCCCTCAAATTTGAAATAAACATTATCTGCGCATGGACAACGGCAATGCTGAGCTTCCAACACAAATCACCAATTTAAATTGTGCAATGAAAGGAAGAAATTAAAAGAACTACCAGACGCTATAATCACTTTTTTATTAGATTAGAAATTTGTTTAACGGAATCCTTAGATTACAATACTTTCCCTTAACTTGGAAAATAGGAAATATTAAAGAAATTCCAAAACCAAATAAAAACGCCAACTCTGTAAGCTCGTGCAGACCATAAGTATATATATTCTGGCTGAGGATCAACAGCCGAGTCGATATAGCCATGTCCGTGTGGCACAATGCTGCCGGCAGCGCTGCTTACAGCTATGGAAAACGTTAAGCTGAATAACTTCTGTGTTACCAAATTTTCAGAGATCATCTGGCTAGCTATAGTTATCATGTAAACCGAAAATGAACAATATGGCATCAAAATTGCACTTGTTATCAATGTTTTTTCGATTTGCGGGGGCGGAAGGGGGCGTGGCCAAAATCCAAAATAAACTTGATCAGCGTGCAATAATAACACATATTGTCACCAAATTTGGTTGTCCTAGCTCTTATAATAGCTGAGATCTAGATTTTCACACGGACAGACAGACGGACATGGCTATATAGACTCGGCTGTTATAATACCCTTCTACTCTATGAGTAGCGGGTATAAAAATAAGAACGGCTACAGTCAAGTGTTGACTGTATAAGACCATGGATTTATCAAGGTTATGAAAAAAATCAGATTTAGAAAACTGTTATTGATAAACGTGTTTTTCAAAGAAAAAAAAGTTATAATACCCTTCTACTCTATGAGTAGCGGGTATAATAATAAACAACACAAAATTTTCAGTTAGACGCCAAGCAGTCCAAGCAGTTGGGAAAAAACACTGCTTGGAAAAAACACTCCTTGCTTGCTTGCAGTGGGCGCAGTGCAAATCTATATGAAACGTTGAATAACATTCATGTTGATTATCCGATCGGAACCAAATTTTCAGCGATCGTTGAGGTGGTGATAATTATCATTCACACAAAAACTGAATACTCTAGCTTTATTATTGCACTTGCTATACGGTTTATCGATTTACGGAGGCGGAAGTAGGTGTGTCCCAAATTTTAATAAAAATTTTACAGCGTATGATTCACATAAGTGTTGTCACCAAATTTGGTGGCTCTAACTTTTTTAGTTTCTGAGATATAGGCGTTCATACAGACAGACAGACGGATAGACAGACATGGCTTAATCGACTCGGCTAGTGATCCTGAGCAAGAATATATACACTTTATGGGGTCGCTGATGCCTCCTTCTACCTGTTAAGAACATTTCGACAAACACAATAGACCATGTATTTTTTTTTTAAATCCATGGTCTAATTAAGTTAATAAGAAACGTTTATATTTTTGTGGGGAAAAAAAATTTATTTGAAAAAATAAAAATATCGATATACCGATATTTCTTTGTGATATTTTAAATATTATTTTCATTTTGTTTTGATAAAAAAACAAGTAAGAAAGCTACAGTCGAGTTGCTCGACTGTAATATACCCGCTACCCAGCTGCTTGTACATAATTTATTTGCGGAACAAAAAAACGACTACAATCATATTTTGGTTCTCAACTTAATTTTTTGCTGCTCACAAATACAAACAAATGGTAAAATGTAGTGTCACTTCACTATGGGACATTTGGCCTATTTTATTTACAAAAATGTGTTTTTTAGAAGTATGTAAATTTGCAGTATTTTAGTATTAATACATTGGAAATACCTTAAACTGTTATGTTACAACCCCCAAAAAATAATTTAACAGTACACTGTTAATACAACAGCTGTTAAAATCAGCTGTTGCGAACAAATACCACGTGGGTGCATTGCGCGCCGCGCAATATTGAGTTTAAACTTCAAAATGATAAATTTTAAAAAGAAGATCGAAAGATCAAATTGAAATGGATAATCAATCTTCAGGCTTTTACTATGTTTTACTCTTAATACATTGTTTATTGTGTGCATCTATTTCTAACAATTAACAAGTGTGTACAAATGTAGTTTTTTGAAAGAAATTTCAACTTTAAGAAGAGCTACATCAATTTGTTTAAATTTATTCAGTGAGTGTATATATATACATGTATATCATGTAGTCTCTGTTTAATTTTTTGGGGATCAATATTTTGATTGTCAATGCTGCCCTGCTGGAAGTGTGGCGAAAGAGAAAGGGTGTTCGTGAAGAAGAAAATGCTATTTACACTTTTATTTGTGGCCATTTTTCTGACAGAAATCTGGATTTTAATGAGCATTACCTTAAGGAAAAAGCAAGAATGTTTTCCGTCAATCTTTTGCGAAATTGGAAAAAATGCAATTGTAAAATAAATAAGTGTCTTAAGTTTGTTCCTGTCCAAGAACAAAAATTGGACAAAATTTAAAAAAAAACTTGATCTGCGTATGGTATACAGGAACCGTCATGTCAAATATAGTGCCTCTAGCTTTTGTAATAGCTGAGATCTCGACGTTCATACAGACAGACGGACATGACTCAATCGACTCGGTTGATCCTGGGCCAGAATACTTTATGGGGTCTGCCATGTCTCCTTCTGCCTGTTACATACATGTGCACAAATTTAGTATACCATTTTCAATGGTCGAATGGTATAAATATATAAAAAATGTTGGTGCGAAGATCAAACAAAGAAATAGCAGACACTCTTGCTGAACATTTTAAAACATGATTTACCAATGACATGGACAACGGCAATGCTGAGCTTTCAACACAAATCACCAATTTAAATTGTGCAATGAAAGGAAGAAATTAAAAGAACTACCAGACGTTATAATCACTTTTTTATTAGATTAGAAACTTGTTTAACGAAATCATTAGATTACAATACTTTCCCTTAACTTGGAAAATAGGAAAAATTAAAGCAAAACCAAATAACACCGCAAACTCTGTAAGCTCGTGCAGGCCAATCAGCTTATTACCTGTCCTGTCAAAAGTATTTGAAAAAGTTATTACGCTTAAAGGAGTACCGGGGTACGATAGATTTAGAAAATATAGTTAAATCATATAATGCAGACAAATAATATTTATACCCGCTCCTCATAGAGTAGAAGGGTATTATAACTTTGTTCAAACCGAAAATGTATGTAACAGGCATAAGGAGACACCTCCGACCCCATAAAGTATATATATTCTGGCTCAGGATCAACAGCCGAGTCGATATAGCCATGTCCGTCTGTCTGTCCGTGTGAAAATCTAGATCTCAGCTATTATAAGAGCTAGGACAACCAAATTTGGTGACAACTAGTGCAATTTTGATGCCATATTGTTCATTTTTGGTTTACATGATAACTATAGCTACCCAGATGATCTCTGAAAATTTGGTAACAATCGGATAATAAACACAGAAGTTATTCAGCTTAACGTTTTCCATAGCTGCCGGCAGCGCTGCTTGCACCATTGTGACAAATCATGTGTGCGTGTACGGTGGTGAAATAGGTTAAGTTGTGGACTGCAAAACGAACAGTACTATTATGCATTTACGGGTTCGAGTCCCGCCCCCATCAAAAATTAAATGTGTGCAAAAATGTTTTTTTTTATTTTAGATTTTGACTTTGTATAAATATTGTAAGTCCATAGCCTTTTACAGTCAAAATATGATTGTAGCTGTTTTTTTTGTTCTGCAAATAAATGATCTACGAGTATCTGAGTAGCGGGTATATTACAGTCGAGCACAAGACTGTAGCTTTCTTACTTGTTTTTTCTTGAAATGTTTGTGGGTTTCTATTTTTTTAGGGCATTGGTTCTCAACTTCATTTTTCGCTGCTCACAAATACAAAAAAATGGTAAAATGTAGTGCCACTTCACTATGGGACATTTGGCCAATTTTATTTACAATAATGTGTTTTTTAGAAGTATGTAAATTTGCAGCGAACAAATACCACGTGGCTGTATTGCACGCAATATTGAGCTTTTCTTTCAAAGTGTTAAATTTTAAAAAGGAGATCGCATAATTGTATAATTTGAAATGGATAATCAATCTTCAGGTTTTACTATGTTTTACTCTTAATACATTGTTTATTGTGTGCGTCTATTTCTAACAATCAATTTGTACATCAATTTGTTTAAATGTATTCAGTAAGTGTTTGTATCCATGTTGTAGTGTGTTCAATTCGCAACTCATATCATGTAATCTCTATGTGCGTTTTCTGCGGTTTTTTGAGAAATTTAATTTTTTTAAGAACCAACATCTTGATTGTCAATGCTTCCCTGCTGGAAGTGTGGCGAAAGAGAAAGGGTGTTCGTGAAGAAGAAAATGCTATTTACACTTTTATTTGTGGCCATTTTTCTGACAAATCTGGATTTTAATGAGCATTACCTTAAAAAGCAAAAATGTTTTCCGTCAATCTTTTGCGAAATTGGAAAAAATGCAATCGTAAAATAGATAAGTGTCTTAAGTTTGTTCCTGTGCAAGAACAAAAATTGGACCAAATTGTCGTCGACAAAAATATAGTGTTACTAGCAATAAGGCATTTTCAGAAATAACATGCGTTGACATCCAGCTCATTTTTAATATGAGGGCAGTATTACGAGGGTCGTTTGATAAGTCCGTGACTTTTTGAATAAAATATATTTTTTTCGTCAAAGAAGCGTTTTATTTCTCAACATAATCTCCTTTTAGCTCTATACATTTAGTCCAGCGTTTTTCCAATTTTTTTATTCCTTCCAAATAATAGGTTTTCTCAAGGCCCTCAAAATAGTCGTTTGTTTCTGTGATGACCTCTTCATTTGACCCGAATCTCTTACCGCCGAGCCATTTCTTCATGTTTGGAAACAAAAAATAGTCACAGGGGGGCTAAATCTGGAGAATATGCTGGATGGGGTAGCAGTTCGTAGCCCAATTTATGAAATTTTGCCATGCTGACTACACACGTGTGCACCCGTGCATTGTCCTGATGGAACAGCACTTTTTTTCGCCAAATGCGGTCGTTTCTGCTTCAAATCAATATCGAATCTGTCCAAAAGCTCTGAATAATATTCGCCGGTGATCGTTTTACCCTTTTCAAGGTAATCGATGTGAATGATACCTTGTGCATCCCAAAAAACTGTGGCCATGACCTTGTTGGCCGACAGACCCACCTTGGCCTTCTTTGGTGCACGTTCACCCGGAGAAACCCACTGTCTTGATTGTTCTTTGGTCTCTGGTGTGGTGTGGTGGATCCATGTTTCGTCTACGGTAACGAAACGGCGCAAAAATTCGTTTGGATTGCGGTTGAACATCGCCAAACACTCCTTTGAAATGGTCACACGGTTGCGCTTATGGTCGTGTGTGAGCAATCGCGGCACCCATCGCGCGGAAAGCTTTTTCATGTCCAAATATTCATGTAAAATGTGATGTACCCGTTCAGTTGAGATGCCTACAGCCTCAGCTACCTCACGCACTTTCATTCTCCGATCATCCAATATCATTCCATGGATTTTGTCGACGATTTCTGGCATGACGACCTCTTTTGGGCGACCTGAACGTTCGGCATCACTTGTACTGGTACGACCACAACGGAACTCAGTAAACCATTTCTTAACCATTGAAATTGATGGTGCAGAGTCCCCATAATATTTATCAAGTCTTTCCTTGGTTTCGGTGATGGATTTTTTACGCAAAAAATAATGCTTAATTAGCACACGAAATTCACTTTTTTCCATTTTCGTTAAAATTCACGAGATCGTCTGCTTTCAATGCCTATAAAACGCAAACCAAAAAACGCAGCTTTCTCAAAATTTTACAGTCAGCTGTTAATCGATAACTGCTGACAGGAGCAGTGTTGTATTTAGAGCAGGTGCGCGGCAAATACAAAAAGTCACGGTCTTATCAAACGACCCTCGTAATATGTTTTTCATGTCAATTACCTATAGACCTTGACCTACCTATTCTTGTTGACAAATATCTATGGCTTCAAATGACAGCGACAGTCCAAAAAATATTGGTACACTCCAAAGATATCTTGTCAGACAGACTTCACCATGCAAGGAAGCATAATCGTATTTGTAGCTTCGCAGATGTCATTCAAAGAATAATGGATAATATCATCAATAAATTTAACAAGTAAGACACCATTCGACCAACTTCTTAGTTGTATTAACTAGTACTAACTCGCTCTCACACACATACAGACACACACACAAAGGTTAAAATGATGCAGACGATATGCTGTAATGACGCGGGCAACGGAACTATGAAAAACGTTTTCTTTAATAATTTCTGTAGTTATTGTCCGATCGGTTTGTAAATTTGGGATTGGGTGCATATTATCAGCATCTTTACGTGTTCTAAAGCAGAAATCTGTAACCTAAATACTTTCCTTAATATTCGTAAATAATATTCGCGGTGGGCGTGGCCCCTCAAATTTGAAATAAACATTATCTGCGCATGGACAACGGCAATGCTGAGCTTCCAACACAAATCACCAATTTAAATTGTGCAATGAAAGGAAGAAATTAAAAGAACTACCAGACGTTATAATCACTTTTTTATTAGATTAGAAATTTGTTTAACGGAATCCTTAGATTACAATACTTTCCCTTAACTTGGAAAATAGGAAATATTAAAGAAATTCCAAAACCAAATAAAAACGCCAACTCTGTAAGCTCGTGCAGACCATAAGTATATATATTCTGGCTGAGGATCAACAGCCGTGTCGATATAGCCATGTCCGTGTGTCTGTCCGTGTGAAAATCTTGATCTCAGCTATTATAAGAGCCAGGACTACCAAATTTGGTGACAATATGTGTTATTATTGCACGCTGATCAAGTTTATTTTGGATTTTGGCCGCGCCCCCTTCCGCCCCTGTAAATCGAAAAAACATTGATTACAAGCGCAATTTTGATACCATATTGTTCATTTTCGGTTTACATTTTCGGTTTACATGGTAACTATAGCTAGCCAGATGATCTCTGAAAATTTGTTAATAATCGGATAATAGACACAGAAGTTATTCAGCTTAACGTTTTCCATAGCTGTAAGCAGCGCTGCTTGCAGCATTGTGCCGAATAGTGTGTGCGTGTACGGTAGTGAAATGGGTTAAGTTGTGGACTGCAAAACGAACAGTACTATTATGCATTTACGGGTTCGAGTCCCGCCCGCATCAAAAATTAAATGTGTGCAAAAATGTTTTTTTTTTTATTTTAGATTTTGACTTTGCATAAATATTGTAAGTCCATAGCCTTTTACGGTCAAAATATGATTGTAGCCGTTTTTTTTGTTCCGCAAATAAATTATGTACGAGCAGCTGGGTAGCGGGTATATTACAGTCGAGAACACTTGACTGTAGCTTTCTTACTTGTTTTTTCTTGAAATGTTTGTGGGTTTCTATTTTTTTAGGGCATTGGTTCTCAACTTCATTTTTCGCTGCTCACAAATACAAAAAAATGGTAAAATGTAGTGCCACTTCACTATGGGGCATTTGGCCAATCTTATTTACAATAATGTGTTTTTTAGAAGTATGTAAATTTGCAGCGAACAAATACCACGTGGCTGCATTGCACGCAATATTGAGCTTTTCTTTCAAAGTATTAAATTTTAAAAAGGAGATCGCATAATTGTATAATTTGAAATGGATAATCAATCTTCAGGTTTTTAAGGTGTTCAATTCGCAACTCATATCATGTAATCTCTATGTGCGTTTTCTGCGGTTTTTTGAGAAATTTAATTTTTTGAGGAGCAACATCTTGATTGTCAATGCTTCCCTGCTGGAAGTGTGGCGAAAGCAAAAGGGTGTTCGTGAAGAGGAAAATGCTATTTACACTTTTATTTGTTGGCCATTTTTCTGACAGGAATCTGGATTTTAATGAACGATACCTTAAGGAAAAAGCAAGAATGTTTTCCGTCAATCTTTTGCGAAATTGGAAAAAATGCAATCGTAAAATAAATAAGTGTCTTAAGTTTGTTCCTGTCCAAGAACAAAAATTGGACAAAATTGTCGTCGACAAAAATATAGTGTTACTAGCAATAACGCATTTTCAGAAATAACATGCGTTGACATCCACCTCATTTTTAATATGAGGGCAGTATTAAGATTTTTTTCATGTCAATTACCTATAGACCTTGACCTACCTATTCGTGTTGACAAATATCTATGGCTTCAAATGACATCGTCAGTCCACAAAATATTGGTACACTCCAAAGATATCTTGTCAGACAGACTTCACCATGCAAGGAAGCATAATCGTATTTGTAGCTTCGCAGATGTCTTTCAAAGAACAATGGATAATATCATCAATAAATTTAACAAGTAAGACACCATTCGACCAACTTCGTAGTTGCATTAACAAGTAACACATACAGACACACACACAAAGGTTAAAATGATGCAGACGATATGCTGTAATGACGCGGGCAACGGAACTATGAAAAACGTTTTCTTTAATAATTTCTGTAGTTATTGTCCGATCGGTATGTAAATTTGAGATTAGGTGCATATTATCAGCATCTTTACGTGTTCTAAAGCAGAAATCTGTAACCTGTAACTGTAACTTAATATTCGTAAATAATATTCGCGGTGGGCGTGGCCTCTCAAATTTGAAATAAACATTATCTGCGCATGATTTACAGGAATCTTCATGCCAAATATAGTGCCTCTAGCTTTTGTAATAGCTGAGATCTCGACGTTCATACAGACAGACGGACATGACTCAATCGATTCGGTTGATCCTGGGCCAGAATACTTTATGGGGTCTGCCATGTCTCCTTCTGCCTGTTACATACATGTGCACAAACTTAGTATACCATTTTCAATGGTCGAATGGTATAAATATATAAAAAATGTTGGTGCGGAGATCAAACAAAGAAATAGCAGACACTCTTACTGAACATTTTAAAACATGATTTACCAATGACATGGACAACGGCAATGCTGAGCTTCCAACACAAATCACCAATTTAAATTGTGCAATGAAAGGAAGCAATTAAAAGAACTACCAGACGCTATAATCACTTTTTTATTAGATTAGAAACTTGTTTAACGGAATCCTTAGATTACAATACTTTCCCTTAACTTGGAAAATAGGCAAAATTAAAGCAATTCCAAAACCAAATAAAAACGCCAACTTTGTAAGCTCGTGCAGACCAATCAGCTTATTACCTGTCCTGTCAAAAGTATTTGAAAAAGTTATTACGCTTAAAGGAGTACCGGGGTACGATAGATTTAGAAAATATAGTTAAATCATATAATGCAGACAAATAATATTTGTACCCGCTCCTCATAGAGTAGAAGGGTATTATAACTTTGTTTAAACCGAAAATGTATGTAACAGGCAGAAGGAGACACCTCCGACCCCATAAAGTATATATATTCTGGCTCAGGATCAACAGCCGAGTCGATAAAGCCATGTCCGTCTGTCTGTCCGTGTGAAAATCTAGATCTCAGCTATTATAAGAGCTAGGACAACCAAATTTGGTGACAACTAGTGCAATTTTGATGCCATATTGTTCATTTTTGGCTTACCTGATAACTATAGCTACCCAGATGATCTCTGAAAAGTTGGTAACAATCGGAAATTAAACACAGAAGTTATTCAGCTTAACGTTTTCCATAGCTGTAAGCAGCGCTGCCGGCAGTGCTGCTTGCACCATTGTGCCGAATCGTGTGTGCGTGTACGGTGGTGAAATAGGTTAAGTTGTGGACTGCAAAACGAGCAGTACTATTATGCATTTACGGGTTCGAGTCCCGCCCGCATCAAAAATTAAATGTGTGCAAAAATGTTTTTTTTTTTTTATTTTATATTTTGACTTTGCATAAATATTATAAGTCCATAGCTTTTTACGGTCAAAATATGATTGTAGCCGTTTTTTTTGTTCCGCAAATAAATTATGTACAAGCAGCTGGGTATCGGGTATATTACAGTCGAGCACACTCGACTGTAGCTTTCTTACTTGTTTATTTTTGATTTTGACTTTGCATAAATATTGTAAGTCCATAGCCTTTTACGGTCAGAATATGATTGTAGCCGTTTTTTTTGTTCCGCAAATAAATGATGTACGAGTAGCTGGGTAGCGGGTATATTACAGTCGAGCACACTTGACTGTAGCTTTGTTACTTGTTTTTTCTTGAAATGTTTGTGGGTTTCTATTTTTTTAGGGCATTGGTTTTCAACTTCATTTTTCGCTGCTCACAAATACAAACAAATGGTAAAATGTAGTGCCACTTCATTATGGGACATTTGGCCAATTTTATTTACAATAATGTGTTTTTTAGAAGTATGTAAATTTGCAGCGAACAAATTCCACGTGGCTGAATGGCACGCAATATTGAGCTTTTCTTTCAAAGTATTAAATTTTAAAAAGGAGATCGCATAATTGTATAATTTGAAATGGATAATCAATCTTCAGGTTTTTACTGTGTTTTACTTTAATACATTGTTTATTGTGTGCGTCTATTTCTAACAATCAATTTGTACATCAATTTGTTTAAATGTATTCAGTAAGTGTTTGTATCCATGTTGTAGTGTGTTCAATTCGCAACTCATATCATGTAATCTCTATGTGCGTTTTCTGCGGTTTTTTGAGAAATTTAATTTTTTGAAGAGCAACATCTTGATTGTCAATGCTTCCCTGCTGGAAGTGTGGCGAAAGCAAAAGGGTGTTCGTGAAGAGGAAAATGCTATTTACACTTTTATTTGTTGGCCATTTTTCTGACAGGAATCTAGATTTTAATGAACGATACCTTAAGGAAAAAGCAAGAATGTTTTCCGTCAATCTTTTGCGAAATTGGAAAAAATGCAATCGTAAAATAAATAAGTGTCTTAAGTTTGTTCCTGTCCAAGAACAAAAATTGGGCAAAATTCTCGTCGACAAAAATATAGTGTTACTAGCAATAAGGCATTTTCAAAAATAACATGCGTTTACATCCAGCTCATTTTTAATATGAGGGCAGTATTAATATGTTTTTCATGTCAATTACCTATAGACCTTGACCTACCTATTCTTGTTGACAAATATCTATGGCTTCAAATGACAGCGACAGTCCACAAAATATTGGTACACTCCAAAGATATCTTGTCAGACAGACTTCACCATGCAAGGAAGCATAATCGTATTTGTAGCTTCGCAGATGTCTTTTAAAGAACAATGGATAATATCATCAATAAATTTAACAAGTAAGACACCATTCGACCAACTTCGTAGTTGCATTAACAAGTACTAACTCGCTCTCACATACATACAGACACACACACAAAGGCTAAAATGATGCAGACGATATGCTGTAATGACGCGGGCAACGGAACTATGAAAAACGTTTTCTTTAATAATTTCTGTAGTTATTGTCCGATCGGTTTGTAAATTTGGGATTGGGTGCATATTATCAGCATATTTTCGTGTTCTAAATCTGTAAGAAATCTCTAACCTAAATAATGTCCTAAATATTCGTAAATTATCGATTTGCGTGGGCGGTGGGCGTGGCACCTCAAATTTGAAATAAGCTTGATCTGCGTATGGTATACAGGAACTATCATGTGGTGTCTCTAGCTTTTGTAATAGCTGAGATCTCGACGTTCATACAGACAGACGGACAGACAGACATAACTCGGCTGTTGATTCTGAGCCAGAATATATATACTTTATGGGGTCTGCCATGTCTCCTTCTCCTTCAAACCATTTTATACCATTTTTAACTATTTTCAATGTTCGAATGGTAAAAAAAATAAAAAAAATTTGGGGCGAAGATCAAACAAAGAAAATCAGACACTTGCTGAACATTTTAAAACATGATTTACCAATGACATGGACAACGGCAATGCTGAGCTTCTAACACAAATCACCAATTTAAATTGTGCAATAAAAACTATAACAAACAAAGAAATTAAATTTCACATAAAACAGAAATAAAAGAAGAAAGCCCCCGGCTATGATTTAATCGGAGGAAAAATTCTTAAAGAACTAGCAGACGCTATAATCACTTTTTTTTATTAGATTAGAAACTTGTTTAACGGAATCTTTCGATTGCAATACTTTCCCATAAGGGAAGGTAGGCCAACTCTGTAACCTCGTGCAGGCCAATCAGCTTTTTACCTGTCCTCTCAAAAGTATTTGAAAAAGTTATTACGCTTAAAGGAGTACCAGGGTACCATAGATTTAGAAAATATAAGTAAATCATATAATGCAGACAAATAATATTTATACCCGCTCCTCATAGAGTAGAAGGGTATTATAACTTTGTTCAAACCGAAAATGTATGTAACAGGCATAAGGAGACACCTCCGACCCCATAAAGTATATATATTCTGGCTCAGGATCAACAGCCGAGTCGATATAGCCATGTCCGTCTGTCCGTCTGTCTGTCCGTGTGAAAATCTAGATCTCAGCTATTATAAGAGCTAGGACTACCAAATTTGGCGACAATATGTGTTATTATTGTACGCTGATCAAGTTTATTTTGGATTTTGGTTACGCCCCCTTCCGCCCCAGTAAATCGAAAAAAATTGATCACAAGCGCAATTTTGATGCCATATTGGTCATTTTCGGTTTATATAATAACTATAGCTAGCCAGGTTATTTCTGGAATTTGGTAACAATCGGTTAATAAACACAGAACTTATTCAGCTTAACGTTTTCCATAGCTGTAAGTGGGTGGCAGCGCTGCTTGCAGCATTGTGTCGAATAGTGTGTGCGTGTACGGTGGTAAAATGGTTTAAGTTGTGGACTGCATAACGAACAGAACTATTATGCATTTATGGGTTCGAGTCCCACCCGCATCAAAAATTAAATGTGTACAAAAAATTATTTTTATACCCGCTACTCATAGAGTAGAAGGGTATTATAACTTTGTTCAAACCGAAAATGTATGTAACAGGCAGAAGGAGACACCTCCGACCCCATAAAGTATATATATTCTGGCTCAGGATCAACAGCCGAGTCGATATAACCATGTCCGTCTGTCCGTCTGTCTGTCCGTGTGAAAATCTAGATCTCAGCTATTATAAGAGCTAGAACTACCAAATTTTGTGACAGTCTGTGTTATTATTGCACGCTGATCAAGTTTATTTTAGATTTTGGCCTCGCTGCCGGCAGCGCTGCTGGGTAGCGGGTATATTACAGTCGAGCACTCCCGACTGTAGCTTTCTTATTTGTTTTTTCTTGAAAAGTTTGTGGGTCTTCATTTTTTTCAGTGCATTGCTTCTCAACTTCATTTTTCGCTCCTCACAAATACAAACAAATGTTAAAATGTAGTGCCACTTCACTATAGGCCATTTGGTCAATTTTTTTTACAATAATTATATTATATTTTTTTTATAATTAATAAATTTTTTATACCATTCGACCATTGAAAATGGTCGAAAATGGTATACTAAGTTTGTGCAAATGTATTTTACAGGCAGAAGGAGGCGTGGCAGAGTATATATATTCTCACTCAGGATCACAGGCTGAGTCGATTGAGCGATGTCCGTCTGTCTGTCCGTTTGAACGTTTAGATCTCAGCTATTAAAAAAGCTAGAGACACCATATTTCACATGAAGGTTCCTGTATACCATAAGTAGATCGAGTTTTTTTTTAATTTTTGATGCCACGCCCACCGCGCACGCAAATCGATAATTTTCGATTATCAGGAGAAGTATTGAAGTTACAGCTTTGTGGTTTGGTGTAAACATAAATAATTGCAATATAAATCTATTCCCCAAATTACAATCCAATCAGACGAACACAGAAGTTATCCATGTTTCCGTTTTCCGTACTTCCACTGCTTGCGCCTGTGCTCGCGTCGTGACGTCGTCGTCACGATTGCTCGTTTCAGCCGTAGCGTGTGTAAAGCTATGCCGTTTTCTCATGTAGATGGCGCTATTCAAAAATAGATCTAATTTAAGCAATAGGTGGCGGATAAACTTGTGCAGAGTTTTTTTGATGGAATTAAATGTGTGATAATTGGTTTCGAAACTGGGCGAATGGTATCTTACTGTCGGGCGAGCTCGACTGTAGCTTTCTTTACTTGTTTTTTATTTGGTTCGCCCTACAGAAGGAAAAATAAAATCTTCTAAAGATACCACCTACCGTCTGTAGGTGGCATCACGATTCATAGCCCCTAATGGGATTATGCCTACGTACTACCCAAAAAACCTCAGTGAGCTCTTCAGTCTTTTGGAAGTGCCAGTCAAGGTATGACTACGGTGAGCAGGATGTGATGCCTTTATTCTTGACTCCTTTCTTGCGCTCTTTAGTCGACGTTTACGACAAGCCGAGCCCGCTGCTTTTTCAGCTTCCAGATCTGTTGGCCCCCTCGTCAGCTCGGACACGTTTCATGATGCCTATCAGAATGCGGTTCCCCACCTTCCATGTCTCTTTGTCCGCCATCATACCTGCCAGAAGACCTGCCTGAAATCTGATACAGAGCATAAGCACATGTTCTGCCGTTTCCAACGCGTTTGTACAGAAGAGGCACTGGGCTGACTCTACGTGGCGGAACCGGTACAGGAAAGCCCGGAAGCAGCAATGGTCCGTAAGAAACTGAGATGGTAGTCAAGGATCTTGTGTTGACACTTTGCCCAAGCCCATAACTCCGGGACGAGTTAGTATGTTCATCTCCCACGCTGCGACGTTTGCCATTTGGTCTGCCATTCTCTCAGCAACCACACTAGGGCCTCTTGGCGAGTAACGCCGTGGCGCGTTTAGCCAAGTGCATCGAGAGTACTGCTCCCCTTCCTGAAACCGAGTTGCTGTCTTCCTAGGCCGTTAGGGTTCTCGGTTATCGCCTCTAAGCGAGCATATAAGATACGTTCGAACAATTTGCCAACTATGTTTAGCAAGCAAAGCGGGCGGTAGTTGCCTGCAGGGTGAGCTTGTTCCTTTTCTTTTGGCAACAGCACCAGCTTCTGTCTTTTCCATCGCGTCGGAAAGATTCCATCCAGGAGACACTGTTGGAATGTGTCTCTGAAGATATCGGGTCTGGCCAGCGCCACCGCCCTGATGACCCCACCGGGGATTCCGTCCATGCGTAGCGCTTTGTTGGGCTTGATGCGCTTAGCTGCCTCGACGACTTCGTTAACAGTGACCTCCGGAAAAGGAGAGGCTGGCGTTTCTTCTTCTGGTTGCCATAAAAGTACAGAGACAATGCTAGACAAAATTTCGGGTCCCCACGGGTCCTCGTCTATGCATTCCAGCAGGTCCTTGAAAGCGCGCGCTTTGGCAGCCGAGATCCCGTGCTTAAGATCTGTGCGCTTAGTTTTGAAGGCCGCTAGCAGATCCGAGTACTGAGGTGTTCCTCTGGCTCCTTGCGCTCGTCTCTTTCCCTTGTGGCAATCTGACCGTAGCTATTGTAAGGAAGCACTCCACCAGTATACCGCTGGTTTACGCATCGCTTTTCTCTTCCTTGGCATCGTTGTATCGCACGTTGCTGCCAGTAGTACCGAGAGCTGTTCCGCCATTGCCTCTGCAGGTCCGTCTGTGATCTGGAGGGAGTTTATACGATAGGTGAACATATCATGGTCGAGCTTCCTGACTTCCCAAGATACTCCTGATGCGCTTCTCCGCTGGTTGTGTGTCGTGCCTAATAGTCCGACGCTAAAGGTGCTCAGTGAGTGATCACTCAGCGTTATATCGCCCAGGACTATCTAGTTCGAGTTCACTACTAGTCCTCTACTGACGAAGGTGACATCAATGTGTGACATACCACTGTCGTTGATGAATTTCGGCTTGCGTCCGTCGTTTAGCAACACCAGGTCGAGGATAATCATGGTGTCTAATACTGCTCACGCGGGGCGTTAAAATCACCAGCTATGACAGTTGGCCTGCGACCTCTCACGTGATTTACAAGCGTGTCGAGCACTTCTTCAAACTGTTCCGGGCTGTCGCTGGGTGGTGCATAGCAGCTATACCAATGCACTCCTTTGATTCTTGCATACGCGATGCCTCGCATTGGGGAGGTTGCTTTTGCCTGTACGTACATCGGGCTGCAACATTTGATCGCCGCCTTGCCCGACTCATCCAGGATCACAGCCGTGTTTCCGCCACCTGGGGGTAGGTAGGGTTCGCTAAGAAGCATCAGGTCTACATTGCAGTACACCGCTGTCTGGGTTAGGAGGCTCTGAGCAGCAGAGCAGTGATTCACGTTAAGCTGCATGATATTAATTTTGTCCATTATGACGGCTGTTTACTCCATTTAGACACGCCGCGCATGCATGTGTATGCGTGTTTGTGTGTATGCAAGGGTTTTGTTGCTGCAAGTGACTGGGGTGCTAAGTTTTGTTTTTGTTGTATTTGTATTTGTTGTGTAAAATAATAAAATTCAGCGACGATCCTGAGACATCTCATTGAAGCTCGCTCTCTTGGACGGTTGTAGTGAGACATTTATGTTCCAGTTGTTCTTCTTAGAAAGATTATGGTGGAGGGCTTGACTTCGTCCCCTTAGTTAGTGTTACTAGCTTTGTGCGTGGTAATATTTTTGAAAATAATTAAATTGTGTTTTACGGCAATGCGCAGGAATTAACTAGTGATTTATTAACGTCAGCACTAAAATTGATAAGTGCTTTAGTTGACGGTTCGTACAAGACTAAAGAGTTTACAATATTTAGAATTAAGGTAACCCTATGTGACAATGCATCGCGCCATCGATACCTAGTCGACATGCCGATTCAGCAATCCTTCAGCGTTAAGAAATCCTCCAAATAAAAAGTGTCAACATTCCGCAGCCGCCCGCTTGGAGCGGGCGCGCACAAGTCTCGCGCCCAGACAGCTATTTGAGCATCCAGAGACCGTAAAGTTGTCATCCTTGCATTCGGCAAGCGTGTACTGGGTAGGACGCGACTTAGTTGCATCTGAACTTTAATGGTATTTTCAGACTGGAGAACCCTGATTTTAGAGGCTTCTACGATGCTAACTATTGGAGTGTCTTGTTTAACAAGAGATTTCAAATCGGCATGATCAAGGATTGTGGGATTTACTATGTGGGATTTCGCCAAAGTAATGGCGAGAACTAAATTTTAAATTTGTTTAAACAACATTCAATTTCTTGCTAGTGGTAAAATGTGGAGTGCCAACCAAGTCGCTTTTCGGGCATTGATCTCCTTAATAATGGCGTCAGTTAACTTGTTTATTTGTATTTGAGTTTCGGAATGAATAGTTATCTGATTGGAGTTAGACATGGGGAGAAACTACACTGCTCCTTTCTTAAAGTAACCTACTTACTAACTGTAACTAACCTAACTGTACTAACCTACTTAAGGTTGTCCTTATAGACCACCCTTCCCTTAATGAGAACAGACGTTCCCAGGTCTGCTTGTACCCTTTGTTTCGTGCATAACGGGATCAGTTTGTTTCCTAACCTCTTGTTGTTCTTTACAAACCCTGTTCTCCTACCTCGAACACACGGTTTTGTCTGGTTTGGTTGCATCTTCCGATGTTGTCTATGATGTTTAAGCATTGAGGTGACAGTTTCTGAGTTGAATGCGGGCTCATTATCGCAATAGACCGTTTTGATATTGGAAAAAAAGTTAATAATCTGCAGCAGGGATACTGTGATGTCCACTATTATTCTGGATATCACCGGTTGCACTATTGAAAACATAGAGAATTGGTCAATGCATGTCAGGAATAGCTTCCTTGAGAATATGACAATGTGCACCATTTCACCAGTATAACTGGGTATAGGCGTTTCCCCGAGCTCTTGCTTCTTCGGGTGCCTGTCATTCTGCACCCAAGGTGCAGAACCTACAATTAGCTACAACTTCCTTTGTTAAACTGCCCATTTTAAGAAAATTCCCGAGCAGCTCTGTGCGCTAGGTTGTGCTCTGCATTGACGATTTCTAACGTTCTTATCGGTTATATCTAACACGACATTCTTGCAGTGACGGAATTGGGTGGCTGGGAAGTGCGTAACAAGGTTATGATGGAAACTTGCTAGAGTGGGCAAGTCACAATGAATAGCGTTCACGACGTCAGGATTAAAAACTTCTCTGATCGACTGTAATATACCCGCTACCCAGCTGCTCATACATCAAAATTATTTGCGGAACAATAAAGAACGGCTACAATCATATTTTAACCGTAAAAGGCCATGGACTTACAATATTTATGCAAAGTCAAAATCTAAAAGAAAGATATAATTTTTTGCACACATTTAATTTTTGATGCGGGTGGGAGTTGAACCCGTAAGTGCATAATAGTTCTGTTCGTTTTGCAGTCCACAACTTAACCCATTTCACCACCGTAACGCACACACTATTCGGCACAATGCTGCAAGCAGAGCTGCCCGGCAAAAGGAGTAAAAAGTATTGAAAACGTATAACTCTTATTCAGGTACCAAAAAATTACAAAAAATACCTCTTTATATACTTGAATGGAAAGTGTTCTAAAGCACTCAAACTTTTTATAAATTTTGTTAAAAAAACGACCGATAGGTTCGATAGGGCAGCAATTAGAAACATGTATACAAAGTTTCATGAAGGTAGCTCAAAAAGGGAGGCAAAAACTATTCTTTGAAAAAAATTAGAAAAGTTCGATCTCCCCCACCATGACACGTTTGCATGCGGAATCGAACCTTGGACCCATTACCTAAGAGGTCCAACACTTCTCCATTCGGTCATTCAGCCATTACGCAAATTTTGCCAAAGTTATATTATGAGACCATTCGGAAATTCTTGCATTTATTCTCATAACTTAAACATACAATTAAATAAAAAAGAAGTAAGAAAGCTACATTCAAGTGTCCTCGACTGTAATATACCCGCTACCCAGCTGCTCGTACATCAAAATTATTTGCGGAACAATAAAGAACGGCTACAATCATATTTTAACCGTAAAAGGCCATGGACTTACAATATTTATGCAAAGTCAAAATCTAAAATAAAAAAAATAATTTTTTGCACACATTTAATTTTTGATGCGGGTGGGACTTGAACCCGTAAATGCATAATAAATAATAAATAATAATTCTGTTCGTTTTGCAGTCCACAACTTAACCCATTTCACCACCGTACACGCACACACTATTCGGCACAATGCTTCAAGCAGAGCTGCCCGGCAAAAGGAGTAAAAAGTATTGAAAACGTATAACTTTTATTCAGGTACCAAAAAATTACAAAAAATACCTCTTTATATACTTGAATGGAAAGTGTTCTAAAGCACTCTAACTTTTCATAAATTTTGTTAAAAAAACGACCGATAGGTTCGATAGGGCAGCAATAAGAAACATGTATACAAAGTTTCATGAAGGTAGCTCAAACAAGTAAGAAAGCTACAGTCGAGTGTGCTCGACTGTAATATACCCGCTACCCAGCTGCTCGTACATAATTTATTTGCGGAACAAAAAAAACGGCTACAATCATATTTTGACCGTAAAAGGCTATGGACTTACAATATTTATGCAAAGTCAAAATCTAAATTAAAACAAGTAAGAAAGCTACAGTCGAGTGTGCTCGACTGTAATATACCCGCTACCCAGCTGCTTGTACATAATTTATTTGCGGAAGAAAAAAACGGCTACAATCATATTTTGACCGTAAAATGCTATGGACTTATAATATTTATGCAAAGTCAAAATCTAAAATAAAAAAAAAACATTTTTGCACACATTTAGTTTTTGATGCGGGCGGGACTCGAACCCGTAAATGCATAATAGTACTGTTCGTTTTGCAGTCCACAACTTAACCCATTTCACCACCGTACACGCACACAAGATTTGACACAATGCTGCCGGCAGCGCTGCTTACAGCTATGGAAAACATTAAGCTGAATAAGTTCTGTGTTTATTATCCGATTGTTACCAAAATCTCAGAGATCATCTGGCTAGCTAGTTATCATATAAACTGAAAATGAACAATATGGCATCAAAATTGCACTTGTTATCAATGTTTTTTCGATTTGCGGGGGCGCAAGGGGCGTGGCCAAAATCCAAAATAAACTCGATCAGCGAGCAATAATAGCACATATTGTCACCAAATTTGGTTGTCCTAGCTCTTATAATAGCTGAGATCTAGATTTTCACACGGACAGACAGACGGACAGACGGACATGGCTATATCGACTCGGCTGTTGATCCTGAGCCAGAATATATATACTTTATGGGGTCGGAGGTGTCTCCTGCTGCCTGTTACATACATTTTCGGTTTGAACAAAGTTATAATACCCTTCTACTCTATGAGTAGCGGGTACAAAAAAGGGAGGCAAAAACTTTTTTTGGAATAAATAAGAAAAGTTCGATCTCCCCCACCATGACATTCATGCATACGGAATCGATCCTTCGACCCATTACCTAAAAGGTCCACCACTTCTCCATTCGGCCATTAAGCCATTACGCAAATTTTGCCAAAGTTACATTATGAGAGCATTCGGAAATTCTTGCACGACAAAAACAAAGTCTGAATGTATGATGCGTGTTGTTGTTGCTATGTATTCTCATAACTTAATCATACAATTAGATAATAAAAAAATATAAGAAAAAGCTGCGCTCTAACAATCGCACACACCTGATTTAAGAGACTGTCACTTCTGCACTTGTTAAGTAAGTTCATTGTGTCGGTTCAGGAGTTCATTGCTTTTGCACTAAGCTACTGACGCTGTTATCCAACTGCAAAAATTTGCATTGTAAGGCATTCTTATTAAAAAAACGCTGCACAAGTTTATCCGCCACCTATTGTTTAAATTAGATCTATTTTTAAATAGCGCCATCTACATGTGAAAACTGCATAGCTTTACACATGCTACGGCTGAAACGAGGCATCGTGACGATGACGTCACGACGCGCAGCACAGGCGCAAGCAGTAGAAGTACGGAAAACGGAAACATGGATAACTTCTGTGTTTATCGTCTGATTGGATTGTAATTTGGGGAATAGATTTATATTGCAATTATATATGTTAACACCAAAGCAGAAAGCTGTAACTTCAATACTTCCCCTGATAATCGAAAATTATCGATTTGCGTGGGCGGTGGGCGTGGCATCAAAAATTAAAAAAAAACTCGATCTACTTATGGTATACAGGAACCTTCATGTAAAATATGGTGTCTCTAGCTTTTGTAATAGCTGAGATCCAGACCATCAAACGGACAGACGGACAGACAGACGGACATTGCTCAATCGACTCAGCTAGTGATCCTGAGTCAGAATATATATACTTTGTGGGCTCTGCCACGCCTCCTTCTGTCTGTTACATACATTTGCACAAACTTAGTATACAATTTTTGACCATTTTCATTGGTCGAATGGTATAAAAAATATAAGAAAAAGCTGCGCTCTAACAATCGCACACACCTGATTTAAGAGACTGTCACTTCTGCACTTGTTAAGTAAGTTCATTGTGTCGGTTCAGGATTTCATTGCTTTTGCACTAAGCTACTGACGCTGTTATCCAACTGCAAACATTTGCATTGTAAGGCATTCTTATTAAAAAACGCTGCACAAGATCTATTTTTAAATAGCGCCATCTACATGTGAAAACTGCATAGCTTTACACATGCTACGGCTGAAACGAGGCATCGTGACGATGACGTCACGACGCGCAGCACAGGCGCAAGCAGTAGAAGTACGGAAAACGGAAACATGGATAACTTCTGTGTTTATCGTCTGATTGGATTGTAATTTGGGGAATAGATTTATATTGCAATTATTTATGTTTACACCAAAGCAGAAAGCTGTAACTTCAATACTTCCCCTGATAATCGAAAATTATCGATTTGCGTAAGCGGTGGGCGTGGCATCAAAAATTAAAAAAAAACTCGATCTACTTATGGTATACAGGAACCTTCATGTAAAATATGGTGTCTCTAGCTTTTGTAATAGCTGAGATCCAGACCTTCAAACGGACAGACGGACAGACAGATGGACATTGCTCAATCGACTCAGCTAGTGATCCTGAGTCAGAATATATATACTTTGTGGGCTCTGCCACGCCTCCTTCTGCCTGTTACATACATTTGCACAAACTTAGTATACCATTTTTGACCATTTTCATTGGTCGAATGGTATAAAAAATATAAGAAAAAGCTGCGCTCTAACAATCGCACCCATCTGATTTAAGAGACTTTTACTTCTCCACTTGTTAACTAAGTTCATTGTGAGCCATTAAAAATTTTTAAATAAAATGCACGACCACCAATTAATGCATATTCAAAAATTAAAGTAAAAGTTCTTAAAAAAAAAAGAAAAAAAACAAGGGGCATAAACTGGGAATTGAACCACGGGCCTATCGGTTCAGGAGTTCATCGCTTTTCCACTAAGCTATTGACGCTGTTATCCAACAACTGCAAAAATTTGCATTGTATGGCATTCTTATTATTTCCTGTACAAATAAAAAATTTTCGCTGGCGGCAGCGCTGCTTACAGCTATGGAAAACGTTATGCTGAATAACTTTTGTGTTTATTATCCGATTGTTACCAAATTTTCAGAGATCATCAGGCTAGCTAAAGTTATCATGTAAACCGAAAATGAAAAATATGGCATCAAAATTGCGCTTGTAATAAATTTTTTCGATTTACAGGGGCGGAAGCGGGCGTGGCCAAAATCCAAAAAAAAACTTGATCAGCGTGCAATAATAATACCCTTCTACTCTATGAGTAGCGGGTATAAAAGGGTGTGCCGAAGAATTCACTTCTAAAACTTACATGTTCTGTAACTTAACTACCCTGTTAAATTAAACTGTTGCGTTCTTAATGCAGTTAGGCGCCAATTAATGAAATTCATTTGTCCAGCGATGATCCTGAGACATCTCATTGAAGCTCGCTCTCGTAGACGGTTGTAATGAGACGGTTGTGTCCCAGTTGTTCTTCTTAGGAAGATTATGATTATGCATAATAGTTCTGTTCGTTTTGCAGTCCACAACTTAACCCATTTCACCACCGTACACGCACACACTATTCGGCACAATGCTTCAAGCAGAGCTGCCCGGCAAAAGGAGTAAAAAGTATTTAAAACGTATAACTTTTATTCAGGTAGCAAAAAATTCAAGATTTATCACTTAAACAGTAAAAATAATAATTCTACCTGTTGAGGACTATAAATCGAATACGTGCATGTAAAAAACGATATGTGCCCTTTTAATACCTCTTTATATACTTGAATGGAAAGTGTTCTAAAGCACTCTAACTTTTCATAAATTTTGTTAAAAAAACGACCCATAGGTTCGATAGGGCAGCAATAAGAAACATGTATAAAAGGGAGGCAAAAACTTTTTTTGGAATAAATAAGAAAAGTTCGATCTCCCCCACCATGACATTCATGCATACGGAATCGATCCTTCGACCCATTACCTAAAAGGTCCACCACTTCTCCATTCGGCCATTAAGCCATTACGCAAATTTTGCCAAAGTTACATTATGAGAGCATTCGGAAATTCTTGCACGACAAAAACAAAGTCTGAATGTATGATGCGTGTTGTTGTTGCTATTTATTCTCATAACTTAATCATACAATTAAATAATAAAAAAATATAAGAAAAAGCTGTGCTCAAACAATCGCACACACCTGATTTAAGAGACTGTCACTTCTGCACTTGTTAAGTAAGTTCATTGTGTCGGTTCAGGAGTTCATTGCTTTTGCACTAAGCTACTGACGCTGTTATCCAACTGCAATAATTTGCATTGTAAGACATTCTTATTAAAAAAACGCTGCACAAGTTTATCCGCCACCTATTGTTTACATTAGATCTATTTTTAAATAGCGCCATCTACATGTGAAAACTGCATAGCTTTACACATGCTACGGCTGAAACGATGCATCGTGACGATGACGTCACGACGCGCAGCACAGGCGCAAGCAGTAGAAGTACGGAAAACGGAAACATGGATAACTTCTGTGTTTATCGTCTGATTGGATTGTAATTTGGGGAATAGATTTATATTGCAATTATTTATGTTTACACCAAAGCAGAAAGCTGTAACTTCAATACTTCCCCTGATAATCGAAAATTATCGATTTGCGTAAGCGGTGGGCGTGGCATCAAAAATTAAAAAAAAACTCGATCTACTTATGGTATACAGGAACCTTCATGTGAAATATGGTGTCTCTAGCTTTTGTAATAGCTGAGATCCAGACCTTCAAGCGGACAGACGGACAGACAGATGGACATTGCTCAATCGACTCAGCTAGTGATCCTGAGTCAGAATATATATACTTTGTGGGCTCTGCCACGCCTCCTTCTGCCTGTTACATACATTTGCACAAACTTAGTATACCATTTTTGACCATTTTCATTGGTCGAATGGTATAAAAAATATAAGAAAAAGCTGCGCTCTAACAATCGCACCCATCTGATTTAAGAGACTTTTACTTCTCCACTTGTTAACTAAGTTCATTGTGAGCCATTACAAATTTTTAAATAAAATGCACGACCACCAATTAATGCGTATTCAAAAATTAAAGTAAAAGTTCTTAAAAAAAGGGGAAAAAAACAAGGGGCATAAACTGGGAATTGAACCACGGGCCTATCGGTTCAGGAGTTCATCGCTTTTCCACTAAGCTATTGACGCTGTTATCCAACAGCTGCAAAAATTTGCATTGTATGGCATTCTTATTATTTCCTGTACAAATAAAAAATTTTCGCTGCCGGCAGCGCTGCTTACAGCTATGGAAAACGTTATGCTGAATAACTTTTTGTGTTTATTATCCGATTGTTACCAAATTTTCAGAGATCATCGGGCTAGCTAAAGTTATCATGTAAACCGAAAATGAACAATATGGCATCAAAATTGCGCTTGTAATAAATTTTTTCGATTTACAGGGGCGGAAGCGGGCGTGGCCAAAATCCAAAAAAACTTGCAATAATAATACCCTTCTACTCTATGAGTAGCGGGTATAAAAGGGGTTTCTTGAGGGGTGTGCCGAAGAATTCACTTCTAAAACTTACATGTTCTGTAACTTAACTACACTGTTAAATTAAACTGTTGCTTTCTTAATGCAGTTAGGCGCCAATTAATGAAATTCATTTGTCCAGCGACGATCCTGAGATATCTCATTGAAGCTCGCTCTCGTGGACGGTTGTAATGAGACGGTTGTGTCCCAGTTGTTCTTCTTAGGAAGATTATGATTATGCATAATAGTTCTGTTCGTTTTGCAGTCCACAACTTAACCCATTTCACCACCGTACACGCACACACTATTCGGCACAATGCTTCAAGCAGAGCTGCCCGGCAAAAGGAGTAAAAAGTATTTAAAACGTATAAATTTTATTCAGGTACCAAAAAAAAAAAAGATTTATCACTTAAACAGTAAAAATAATAATTCTACCTGTTGAGGACTATAAATCGAATACGTGCATGTAAAAAACGATATGTGCCCTTTTAATACCTCTTTATATACTTGAATGGAAAGTGTTCTAAAGCACTCTAACTTTTCATAAATTTTGTTAAAAAAACGACCCATAGGTTCGATAGGGCAGCAATAAGAAACATGCATACAAAGTTTCATGAAGGTAGCTCAAAAAGGGAGGCAAAAACTTTTGTTGGAATAAATAAGAAAAGTTCGATCTCCCCCACCATGACATTCATGCATACGGAATCGATCCTTCGACCCATTACCTAAAAGGTCCACCACTTCTCCATTCGGCCATTAAGCCATTACGCAAATTTTGCCAAAGTTACATTATGAGAGCATTCGGAAATTCTTGCACGACAAAAACAAAGTCTGAATGTATGATGCGTGTTGTTGTTGCTATGTATTCTCATAACTTAATCATACAATTAGATAATAAAAAAATATAAGAAAAAGCTGCGCTCTAACAATCGCACACACCTGATTTAAGAGACTGTCACTTCTGCACTTGTTAAGTAAGTTCATTGTGTCGGTTCAGGAGTTCATTGCTTTTGCACTAAGCTACTGACGCCGTTATCCAACTGCAAAAATTTGCATTGTAAGGCATTCTTATTAAAAAAACGCTGCACACGTTTATCCGCCACCTATTGTTTACATTAGATCTATTTTTTAAATAGCGCCATCTACATGTGAAAACTGCATAGCTTTACACATGCTACGGCTGAAACGAGGCATCGTGACGATGACGTCACGACGCGCAGCACAGGCGCAAGCAGTGGAAGTACGGAAAACGGAAACATGGATAACTTCTGTGTTTATCGTCTGATTGGATTGTAATTTGGGGAATAGATTTATATTGCAATTATTTATGTTTACACCAAAGCAGAAAGCTGTAACTTCAATACTTCCCCTGATAATCGAAAATTATCGATTTGCGTGGGCGATGGGCGTGGCATCAAAAATTAAAAAAAAAACTCGATCTACTTATGGTATACAGGAACCTTCATGTGAAATATGGTGTCTCTAGCTTTTGTAATAGCTGAGATCCAGACCTTCAAGCGGACAGACGGACAGACAGATGGACATTGCTCAATCGACTCAGCTAGTGATCCTGAGTCAGAATATATATACTTTGTGGGCTCTGCCACGCCTCCTTCTGCCTGTTACATACATTTGCACAAACTTAGTATACCATTTTTGACCATTTTCATTGGTCGAATGGTATAAAAAATATAAGAAAAAGCTGCGCTCTAACAATCGCACCCATCTGATTTAAGAGACTTTTACTTCTCCACTTGTTAACTAAGTTCATTGTGAGCCATTACAAATTTTTAAATAAAATGCACGACCACCAATTAATGCATATTCAAAAATTAAAGTAAAAGTTCTTAAAAAAAAAAGAAAAAAAACAAGGGGCATAAACTGGGAATTGAACCACGGGCCTATCGGTTCAGGAGTTCATCGCTTTTCCACTAAGCTATTGACGCTGTTATCCAACAGCTGCAAAAATTTGCATTGTATGGCATTCTTATTATTTCCTGTACAAATAAAAAATTTTCGCTGCCGGCAGCGCTGCTTACAGCTATGGATAACGTTATGCTGAATAACTTTTGTGTTTATTATCCGATTGTTACCAAATTTTCAGAGATCATCAGGCTAGCTAAAGTTATCATGTAAACCGAAAATGAACAATATGGCATCAAAATTGCGCTTGTAATAAATTTTTTCGATTTACAGGGGCGGAAGCGGGCGTGGCCAAAATCCAAAAAAACTTGCAATAATAATACCCTTCTACTCTATGAGTAGCGGGTATAAAAAGGGGTTTTTTGAGGGTGTGCCGAAGAATTCACTTCTAAAACTTACATGTTCTGTAACTTAACTACACTGTTAAATTAAACTGTTGCTTTCTTAATGCAGTTAGGCGCCAATTAATGAAATTCATTTGTCCAGCGACGATCCTGAGATATCTCATTGAAGCTCGCTCTCGTGGACGGTTGTAATGAGACGGTTGTGTCCCAGTTGTTCTTCTTAGGAAGATTATGATTATGCATAATAGTTCTGTTCGTTTTGCAGTCCACAACTTAACCCATTTCACCACCGTACACGCACACACTATTCGGCACAATGCTTCAAGCAGAGCTGCCCGGCAAAAGGAGTAAAAAGTATTTAAAACGTATAAATTTTATTCAGGTACCAAAAAAAAAAAGATTTATCACTTAAACAGTAAAAATAATAATTCTACCTGTTGAGGACTATAAATCGAATACGTGCATGTAAAAAACGATATGTGCCCTTTTAATACCTCTTTATATACTTGAATGGAAAGTGTTCTAAAGCACTCTAACTTTTCATAAATTTTGTTAAAAAAACGACCCATAGGTTCGATAGGGCAGCAATAAGAAACAGGTATACAAAGTTTCATGAAGGTAGCTCAAAAAGGGAGGCAAAAACTTTTTTTTGGAATAAATAAGAAAAGTTCGATCTCCCCCACCATGACATTCATGCATACGGAATCGATCCTTCGACCCATTACCTAAAAGGTCCACCACTTCTCCATTCGGCCATTAAGCCATTACGCAAATTTTGCCAAAGTTACATTATGAGAGCATTCGGAAATTCTTGCACGACAAAAACAAAGTCTGAATGTATGATGCGTGTTGTTGTTGCTATGTATTCTCATAACTTAATCATACAATTAGATAATAAAAAAATATAAGAAAAAGCTGCGCTCTAACAATCGCACACACCTGATTTAAGAGACTGTCACTTCTGCACTTGTTAAGTAAGTTCATTGTGTCGGTTCAGGAGTTCATTGCTTTTGCACTAAGCTACTGACGCCGTTATCCAACTGCAAAAATTTGCATTGTAAGGCATTCTTATTAAAAAAAACGCTGCACACGTTTATCCGCCACCTATTGTTTACATTAGATCTATTTTTAAATAGCGCCATCTACATGTGAAAACTGCATAGCTTTACACATGCTACGGCTGAAACGAGGCATCGTGACGATGACGTCACGACGCGCAGCACAGGCGCAAGCAGTGGAAGTACGGAAAACGGAAACATGGATAACTTCTGTGTTTATCGTCTGATTGGATTGTAATTTGGGGAATAGATTTATATTGCAATTATTTATGTTTACACCAAAGCAGAAAGCTGTAACTTCAATACTTCCCCTGATAATCGAAAATTATCGATTTGCGTGGGCGATGGGCGTGGCATCAAAAATTAAAAAAAAACTCGATCTACTTATGGTATACAGGAACCTTCATGTGAAATATGGTGTCTCTAGCTTTTGTAATAGCTGAGATCCAGACCTTCAAGCGGACAGACGGACAGACAGATGGACATTGCTCAATCGACTCAGCTAGTGATCCTGAGTCAGAATATATATACTTTGTGGGCTCTGCCACGCCTCCTTCTGCCTGTTACATACATTTGCACAAACTTAGTATACCATTTTTGACCATTTTCATTGGTCGAATGGTATAAAAAATATAAGAAAAAGCTGCGCTCTAACAATCGCACCCATCTGATTTAAGAGACTTTTACTTCTCCACTTGTTAACTAAGTTCATTGTGAGCCATTACAAATTTTTAAATAAAATGCACGACCACCAATTAATGCATATTCAAAAATTAAAGTAAAAGTTCTTAAAAAAAAAAGAAAAAAAACAAGGGGCATAAACTGGGAATTGAACCACGGGCCTATCGGTTCAGGAGTTCATCGCTTTTCCACTAAGCTATTGACGCTGTTATCCAACAACTGCAAAAATTTGCATTGTATGGCATTCTTATTATTTCCTGTACAAATAAAAAATTTTCGCTGCCGGCAGCGCTGCTTACAGCTATGGATAACGTTATGCTGAATAACTTTTGTGTTTATTATCCGATTGTTACCAAATTTTCAGAGATCATCAGGCTAGCTAAAGTTATCATGTAAACCGAAAATGAACAATATGGCATCAAAATTGCGCTTGTAATAAATTTTTTTCGATTTACAGGGGCGGAAGCGGGCGTGGCCAAAATCCAAAAAAACTTGCAATAATAATACCCTTCTACTCTATGAGTAGCGGGTATAAAAAGGGGTTTCTTGAGGGTGTGCCGAAGAATTCACTTCTAAAACTTACATGTTCTGTAACTTAACTACACTGTTAAATTAAACTGTTGCTTTCTTAATGCAGTTAGGCGCCAATTAATGAAATTCATTTGTCCAGCGACGATCCTGAGATATCTCATTGAAGCTCGCTCTCGTGGACGGTTGTAATGAGACGGTTGTGTCCCAGTTGTTCTTCTTAGGAAGATTATGATTATGCATAATAGTTCTGTTCGTTTTGCAGTCCACAACTTAACCCATTTCACCACCGTACACGCACACACTCTTCGGCACAATGCTTCAAGCAGAGCTGCCCGGCAAAAGGAGTAAAAAGTATTTAAAACGTATAAATTTTATTCAGGTACCAAAAAAAAAAGATTTATCACTTAAACAGTAAAAATAATAATTCTACCTGTTGAGGACTATAAATCGAATACGTGCATGTAAAAAACGATATGTGCCCTTTTAATACCTCTTTATATACTTGAATGGAAAGTGTTCTAAAGCACTCTAACTTTTCATAAATTTTGTTAAAAAAACGACCCATAGGTTCGATAGGGCAGCAATAAGAAACATGTATACAAAGTTTCATTAAGGTAGCTCAAAAAGGGAGGCAAAAACTTTTTTTTGGAATAAATAAGAAAAGTTCGATCTCCCCCACCATGACATTCATGCATACGGAATCGATCCTTCGAACCATTACCTAAAAGGTCCACCACTACTCCATTCGGCCATTAAGCCATTACGCAAATTTTGCCAAAGTTACATTATGAGAGCATTCGGAAATTCTTGCACGACAAAAACAAAGTCTGAATGTATGATGCGTGTTGTTGTTGCTATGTATTCTCATAACTTAATCATACAATTAGATAATAAAAAAATATAAGAAAAAGCTGCGCTCTAACAATCGCACACACCTGATTTAAGAGACTGTCACTTCTGCACTTGTTAAGTAAGTTCATTGTGTCGGTTCAGGAGTTCATTGCTTTTGCACTAAGCTACTGACGCCGTTATCCAACTGCAAAAATTTGCATTGTAAGGCATTCTTATTAAAAAAACGCTGCACACGTTTATCCGCCACCTATTGTTTACATTAGATCTATTTTTAAATAGCGCCATCTACATGTGAAAACTGCATAGCTTTACACATGCTACGGCTGAAACGAGGCATCGTGACGATGACGTCACGACGCGCAGCACAGGCGCAAGCAGTGGAAGTACGGAAAACGGAAACATGGATAACTTCTGTGTTTATCGTCTGATTGGATTGTAATTTGGGGAATAGATTTATATTGCAATTATTTATGTTTACACCAAAGCAGAAAGCTGTAACTTCAATACTTCCCCTGATAATCGAAAATTATCGATTTGCGTGGGCGATGGGCGTGGCATCAAAAATTAAAAAAAAACTCGATCTACTTATGGTATACAGGAACCTTCATGTAAAATATGGTGTCTCTAGCTTTTGTAATAGCTGAGATCCAGACCTTCAAACGGACAGACGGACAGACAGACGGACATTGCTCAATCGACTCAGCTAGTGACCCTGAGTCAGAATATATATACTTTGTGGGCTCTGCCACGCCTCCTTCTGCCTGTTACATACATTTGCACAAACTTAGTATACAATTTTTGACCATTTTCATTGGTCGAATGGTATAAAAAATATAAGAAAAAGCTGCGCTCTAACAATCGCACACAGCTGATTTAAGAGACTTTTACTTCTCCACATGTTAACTAAGTTCATTGTGAGCCATTAAAAATTTTTAAATAAAATGCACGACCACCAATTAATGCATATTCAAAAATTAAAGTAAAAGTTCTTAAAAAGAAAAGAAAAAAAACAAGGGGCATAAACTGGGAATTGAACCACGGGCCTATCGGTTCAGGAGTTCATCGCTTTTCCACTAAGCTATTGACGCTGTTATCCAACAACTGCAAAAATTTGCATTGTATGGCATTCTTATTATTTCCTGTACAAATAAAAAATTTTCGCTGCCGGCAGCGCTGCTTACAGCTATGGAAAACGTTATGCTGAATAACTTTTGTGTTTATTATCCGATTGTTACCAAATTTTCAGAGATCATCAGGCTAGCTAAAGTTATCATGAAAACCGAAAATGAACAATATGGCATCAAAATTGCGCTTGTAATAAATTTTTTTCGATTTACAGGGGCGGAAGCGGGCGTGGCCAAAATCCAAAAAAAAACTTGATCAGCGTGCAATAATAATACCCTTCTACTCTATGAGTAGCGGGTATAAAAAGGGGTTTCTTGAGGGTGTGCCGAAGAATTCACTTCTAAAACTTACATGTTCTGTAACTTAACTACCCTGTTAAATTAAACTGTTGCGTTCTTAATGCAGTTAGGCGCCAATTAATGAAATTCATTTGTCCAGCGATGATCCTGAGACATCTCATTGAAGCTCGCTCTCGTGGACGGTTGTAATGAGACGGTTGTGTCCCAGTTGATCTTCTTAGGAAGATTATGATTATGCACAATAGTTCTGTTCGTTTTGCAGTCCACAACTTAACCCATTTCACCACCGTACACGCACACACTATTCGGCACAATGCTTCAAGCAGAGCTGCCCGGCAAAAGGAGTAAAAAGTATTGAAAACTTATAACTTTTATTCAGGTACCAAAAAATTCAAAATTTATCACTTAAACAGTAAAAATAATAATTCTACCTGTTGAGGACTATAAATGGAATACGTGCATGTAAAAAACGATATGTGCCCTTTTAATACCTCTTTATATACTTGAATGGAAAGTGTTCTAAAGCACTCAAACTTTTCATAAATTTTGTTAAAAAAACGACCCATAGGTTCGATAGGGCAGCAATAAGAAACATGTATACAAAGTTTCATGAAGGTAGCTCAAAAAGGGAGGCAAAAACTTTTTTTGGAATAAATAAGAAAAGTTCGATCTCCCCCACCATGACATTCATGCATACGGAATCGATCCTTCGACCCATTACCTAAAAGGTCCACCACTTCTCCATTCGGCCATTAAGCCATTACGCAAATTTTGCCAAAGTTACATTATGATAGCATTCGGAAATTCTTGCACGACAAAAACAAAGTCTGAATGTATGATGCGTGTTGTTGTTGCTATGTATTCTCATAACTTAATCATACAATTAGATAATAAAAAAATATAAGAAAAAGCTGCGCTCTAACAATCGCACACACCTGATTTAAGAGACTGTCACTTCTGCACTTGTTAAGTAAGTTCATTGTGTCGGTTCAGGAGTTCATTGCTTTTGCACTAAGCTACTGACGCCGTTATCCAACTGCAAAAATTTGCATTGTAAGGCATTCTTATTAAAAAAACGCTGCACACGTTTATCCGCCACCTATTGTTTACATTAGATCTATTTTTAAATAGCGCCATCTACATGTGAAAACTGCATAGCTTTACACATGCTACGGCTGAAACGAGGCATCGTGACGATGACGTCACGACGCGCAGCACAGGCGCAAGCAGTGGAAGTACGGAAAACGGAAACATGGATAACTTCTGTGTTTATCGTCTGATTGGATTGTAATTTGGGCAATAGATTTATATTGCAATTATTTATGTTTACACCAAAGCAGAAAGCTGTAACTTCAATACTTACCCTGATAATCGAAAATTATCGATTTGCGTGGGCGGTGGGCGTGGCATCAAAACTTAAAAAAAAACTCGATCTACTTATGGTATACAGGAACCTTCATGTAAAATATGGTGTCTCTAGCTTTTGTAATAGCTGAGATCCAGACCTTCAAACGGACAGACGGACAGACAGACGGACATTGCTCAATCGACTCAGCTAGTGATCCTGAGTCAGAATATATATACTTTGTGGGCTCTGCCACGCCTCCTTCTGCCTGTTACATACATTTGCACAAACTTAGTATACAATTTTTGACCATTTTCATTGGTCGAATGGTATAAAAAATATAAGAAAAAGCTGCGCTCTAACAATCGCACACAGCTGATTTAAGAGACTTTTACTTCTCCACTTGTTAACTAAGTTCATTGTGAGCCATTAAAAAATTTTAAATAAAATGCACGACCACCAATTAGTGCATATTCAAAAATTAAAGTAAAAGTTCTTAAAAAAAAAAAAAAAAAAACAAGGGGCATAAACTGGGAATTGAACCACGGGCCTGTCGGTTCAGGAGTTCATCGCTTTTCCACTAAGCTATTGACGCTGTTATCCAACAACTGCAAAAATTTGCATTGTATGGCATTCTTATTATTTCCTGTACAAATAAAAAATTTTCGCTGCCGGCAGCGCTGCTTACAGCTATGGAAAACGTTATGCTGAATAACTTTTGTGTTTATTATCCGATTGTTTCCAAATTTTCAGAGATCATCAGGCTAGCTAAAGTTATCATGTAAACCGAAAATGAACAATATGGCATCAAAATTGCGTTTGTAATAAATTTTTTTCGATTTACAGGGGCGGAAGCGGGCGTGGCCAAAATCCAAAAAAAAACTTGATCAGCGTGCAATAATAATACCCTTCTACTCTATGAGTAGCGGGTATAAAAAGGGGTTTCTTGAGGGTGTGCCGAAAAAATTCACTTCCAAAACTTACATGTTCTGTAACTTAACTATCCTGTTAAATTAAACTGTTGCGTTCTTAATGCAGTTAGGCGCCAATTAATGAAATTCATTTGTCCAGCGATGATCCTGAGACATCTCATTGAAGCTCGCTTTCGTGGACGGTTGTAATGAGACGGTTGTGTCCCAGTTGTTCTTCTTAGGAAGATTATGATTATGCATAATAGTTCTGTTCGTTTTGCAGTCCACAACTTAACCCATTTCACCACCGTACACGCACACACTATTCGGCACAATGCTTCAAGCAGAGCTGCCCGGCAAAAGGAGTAAAAAGTATTTAAAACGTATAACTTTTATTCAGGTACCAAAAAATTCAAGATTTATCACTTAAACAGTAAAAATAATAATTCTACCTGTTGAGGACTATAAATCGAATACGTGCATGTAAAAAACGATATGTGCCCTTTTAATACCTCTTTATATACTTGAATGGAAAGTGTTCTAAAGCATTCAAACTTTTTATAAATTTTGTTAAAAAAACGACCGATAGGTTCGATAGGGCAGCAATAAGAAACATGTATTCAAAGTTTTATGAAGGTAGCTCAAAAAGGGAGGCAAAAACTTTTTTTGGAATAAATAAGAAAAGTTCGATCTCCCCCACCATGACATTCATGCATACGGAATCGATCCTTCGACCCATTACCTAAAAGGTCCACCACTTCTCCATTCGGCCATTAAGCCATTACGAAAATTTTGCCAAAGTTACATTATGAGAGCATTCGGAAATTCTTGCACGACAAAAACAATGTATGAATGAATGTATGAATGTATGTATGATTCCTGTTGTTGTTGCTATTTATTCTAATAACTTAATCATACAATTAGATAATAAAAAAATATAAGAAAAAGCTGCTCTCTAACAATCGCACACACCTGATTTAAGAGACTGTCACTTCTGCACTTGTTAAGTAAGTTCATTGTGTCGGTTCAGGAGTTCATTGCTTTTGCACTAAGCTACTGACGCTGTTATCCAACTGCAAAAATTTGCATTGTAAGGCATTCTTATTAAAAAAACGCTGCACAAGTTTATCCGCCACATATTGTTTAAATTAGATCTATTTTTAAATAGCGCCATCTACATGTGAAAACTGCATAGCTTTACACATGCTACGGCTGAAACGAGGCATCGTGACGATGACGTCACGACGCGCAGCACAGGCGCAAGCAGTGGAAGTACGGAAAACGGAAACATGGATAACTTCTGTGTTTATCGTCTGATTGGATTGTAATTTGGGGAATAGATTTATATTGCAATTATTTATGTTTACACCAAAGTAGAAAGCTGTAACTTCAATACTTCCCCTGATAATCGAAAATTATCGATTTGCGTGGGCGGTGGGCGTGGCATCAAAAATTAAAAGAAACTCCATCTACTTATGGTATACAGGAACCTTCATGTGAAATATGGTGTCCCTAGCTTTTGTAATAGCTGAGATCCAGACCTTCAAACGGACAGACGGACAGACAGACGGACATTGCTCAATCGACTCAGCTAGTGATCCTGAGTCAGAATATATATACTTTGTGGGCTCTGCCACGCCTCCTTCTGCCTGTTACATACATTTGCACAAACTTAGTATACAATTTTTGACCATTTTCATTGGTCGAATGGTATAAAAAATATAAGAAAAAGCTGCGCTCTAACAATCGCACACAGCTGATTTAAGAGACTTTTACTTCTCCACTTGTTAACTAAGTTCATTGTGAGCCATTAAAAAATTTTAAATAAAATGCACGTCCACCAATTAGTGCATATTCAAAAATTAAAGTAAAAGTTCTTAAAAAAAAAAAGAAAAAAAACAAGGGGCATAAACTGGGAATTGAACCACGGGCCTGTCGGTTCAGGAGTTCATCGCTTTTCCACTAAGCTATTGACGCTGTTATCCAACAACTGCAAAAATTTGTATTGTATGGCATTCTTATTATTTCCTGTACAAATAAAAAATTTTCGCTGCCGGCAGCGCTGCTTTTTGTGTTTATTATCCGATTGTTACCAAATTTTCAGAGATCATCAGGCTAGCTAAAGTTATCATGTAAACCGAAAATGAACAATATGGCATCAAAATTGCGCTTGTAATAAATTTTTTTCGATTTACAGGGGCGGAAGCGGGCGTGGCCAAAATCCAAAAAAAACTTGATCAGCGTGCAATAATAATACCCTTCTACTCTATGAATAGCGGGTATAAAAGGGGTTTCTTGAGGGTGTGCCGAAGAATTCACTTCTAAAACTTACATGTTCTGTAACTTAACTACCCTGTTAAATTAAACTGTTGCGTTCTTAATGCAGTTAGGCGCCAATTAATGAAATTCATTTGTCCAGCGACGATCCTGAGACATCTCATTGAAGCTCGCTCTCGTGCACGGTTGTAATGAGACGGTTGTGTCCCAGTTGTTCTTCTTAGGAAGATTATGATTATGCATAATAGTTCTGTTCGTTTTGCAGTCCACAACTTAACCCATTTCACCACCGTAACGCACACACTATTCGGCACAATGCTTCAAGCAGAGCAGCCCGGCAAAAGGAGTAAAAAGTATTGAAAACTTATAACTTTTATTCAGGTACCAAAAAATTCAAAATTTATCACTTAAACAGTAAAAATAATAATTCTACCTGTTGAGGACTATAAATCGAATACGTGCATGTAAAAAACGATATGTGCCCTTTTAATACCTCTTTATATACTTGAATGGAAAGTGTTCTAAAGCACTCAAACTTTTTATAAATTTTGTTAAAAAAAACTACCGATAGGTTCGATAGGGCAGCAATAAGAAACATGTATTCAAAGTTTCATGAAGGTAGCTTAAAAGGGAGGCAAAAACTTTTTTTGGAATAAATAAGAAAAGTTCGATCTCCCCCACCATGACATTCATGCATACGGAATCGATCCTTCGACCCATTACCTAAAAGGTCCACCACTTCTCCATTCGGCCATTAAGCCATTACGCAAATTTTGCCAAAGTTACATTATGAGAGCATTCGGAAATTCTTGCACGACAAAAACAAAGTCTGAATGTATGATTCCTGTTGTTGTTGCTATTTATTCTCATAACTTAATCATACAATTAGATAATAAAAAAATATAAGAAAAAGCTGCGCTCTAACAATCGCACACACCTGATTTAAGAGACTGTCACTTCTGCACTTGTTAAGTAAGTTCATTGTGTCGGTTCAGGGAGTTCATTGCTTTTGCACTAAGCTACTGACGCTGTTATCCAACTGCAAAAATTTGCATTGTAAGGCATTCTTATTAAAAAAACGCTGCACAAGTTTATCCGCCACATATTGTTTAAATTAGATCTATTTTTTAAATAGCGCCATCTACATGTGAAAACTGCATAGCTTTACACATGCTACGGCTGAAACGAGGCATCGTGACGATGACGTCACGACGCGCAGCACAGGCGCAAGCAGTGGAAGTACGGAAAACGGAAACATGGATAACTTCTGTGTTTATCGTCTGATTGGATTGTAATTTGGGAAATAGATTTATATTGCAATTATTTATGTTTACACCAAAGCAGAAAGCTGTAACTTCAATACTTCCCCTGATAATCCAAAATTATCGATTTGCGTGGGCGGTGGGCGTGGCATCAAAAATTAAAAGAAACTCCATCTACTTATGGTATACAGGAACCTTCATGTGAAATATGGTGTCTCTAGCTTTTGTAATAGCTGAGATCCAGACCTTCAAACGGACAGACGGACAGACAGACGGACATTGCTCAATCGACTCAGCTAGTGATCCTGAGTCAGAATATATATACTTTGTGGGCTCTGCCACGCCTCCTTCTGCCTGTTACATACATTTGCACAAACTTAGTATACCATTTTTGACCATTTTCATTGGTCGAATGGTATAAAAAATATAAGAAAAAGCTGCGCTCTAACAATCGCACACAGCTGATTTAAGAGACTTTTACTTCTCCACTTGTTAACTAAGTTCATTGTGAGCCATTAAAAAATTTTAAATAAAATGCACGACCACCAATTAGTGCATATTCAAAAATTAAAGTAAAAGTTCTTAAAAAAAAAAAAGAAAAAAACAAGGGGCATAAACTGGGAATTGAACCACGGGCCTGTCGGTTCAGGAGTTCATCGCTTTTCCACTAAGCTATTGACGCTGTTATCCAACAACTGCAAAAATTTGCATTGTATGGCATTCTTATTATTTCCTGTACAAATAAAAAATTTTCGCTGCCGGCAGCGCTGCTTTTTGTGTTTATTATCCGATTGTTACCAAATTTTCAGAGATCATCAGGCTAGCTAAAGTTATCATGTAAACCGAAAATGAACAATATGGCATCAAAATTGCGCTTGTAATAAATTTTTTTCGATTTACAGGGGCGGAAGCGGGCGTGGCCAAAATCCAAAAAAAAAACTTGATCAGCGTGCAATAATAATACCCTTCTACTCTATGAATAGCGGGTATAAAAAGGGGTTTCTTGAGGGTGTGCCGAAGAATTCACTTCTAAAACTTACATGTTCTGTAACTTAACTACCCTGTTAAATTAAACTGTTGCGTTCTTAATGCAGTTAGGCGCCAATTAATGAAATTCATTTGTCCAGCGACGATCCTGAGACATCTCATTGAAGCTCGCTCTCGTGCACGGTTGTAATGAGACGGTTGTGTCCCAGTTGTTCTTCTTAGGAAGATTATGATTATGCATAATAGTTCTGTTCGTTTTGCAGTCCACAACTTAACCCATTTCACCACCGTACACGCACACACTATTCGGCACAATGCTTCAAGCAGAGCAGCCCGGCAAAAGGAGTAAAAAGTATTGAAAACTTATAACTTTTATTCAGGTACCAAAAAATTCAAAATTTATCACTTAAACAGTAAAAATAATAATTCTACCTGTTGAGGACTATAAATCGAATACGTGCATGTAAAAAACGATATGTGCCCTTTTAATACCTCTTTATATACTTGAATGGAAAGTGTTCTAAAGCACTCAAACTTTTTATAAATTTTGTTAAAAAAAACTACCGATAGGTTCGATAGGGCAGCAATAAGAAACATGTATTCAAAGTTTCATGAAGGTAGCTTAAAAAGGGAGGCAAAAACTTTTTTTGGAATAAATAAGAAAAGTTCGATCTCCCCCACCATGACATTCATGCATACGGAATCGATCCTTCGACCCATTACCTAAAAGGTCCACCACTTCTCCATTCGGCCATTAAGCCATTACGCAAATTTTGCCAAAGTTACATTATGAGAGCATTCGGAAATTCTTGCACGACAAAAACAAAGTCTGAATGTATGATTCCTGTTGTTGTTGCTATTTATTCTCATAACTTAATCATACAATTAGATAATAAAAAAATATAAGAAAAAGCTGCGCTCTAACAATCGCACACACCTGATTTAAGAGACTGTCACTTCTGCACTTGTTAAGTAAGTTCATTGTGTCGGTTCAGGAGTTCATTGCTTTTGCACTAAGCTACTGACGCTGTTATCCAACTGCAAAAATTTGCATTGTAAGGCATTCTTATTAAAAAAACGCTGCACAAGTTTATCCGCCACATATTGTTTAAATTAGATCTATTTTTAAATAGCGCCATCTACATGTGAAAACTGCATAGCTTTACACATGCTACGGCTGAAACGAGGCATCGTGACGATGACGTCACGACGCGCAGCACAGGCGCAAGCAGTGGAAGTACGGAAAACGGAAACATGGATAACTTCTGTGTTTATCGTCTGATTGGATTGTAATTTGGGAAATAGATTTATATTGCAATTATTTATGTTTACACCAAAGCAGAAAGCTGTAACTTCAATACTTCCCCTGATAATCGAAAATTATCGATTTGCGTGGGCGGTGGGCGTGGCATCAAAAATTAAAAGAAACTCCATCTACTTATGGTATACAGGAACCTTCATGTGAAATATGGTGTCTCTAGCTTTTGTAATAGCTGAGATCCAGACCTTCAAACGGACAGACGGACAGACAGACGGACATTGCTCAATCGACTCAGCTAGTGATCCTGAGTCAGAATATATATACTTTGTGGGCTCTGCCACGCCTCCTTCTGCCTGTTACATACATTTGCACAAACTTAGTATACCATTTTTGACCATTTTCATTGGTCGAATGGTATAAAAAATATAAGAAAAAGCTGCGCTCTAACAATCGCACACAGCTGATTTAAGAGACTTTTACTTCTCCACTTGTTAACTAAGTTCATTGTGAGCCATTAAAAAATTTTAAATAAAATGCACGACCACCAATTAGTGCATATTCAAAAATTAAAGTAAAAGTTCTTAAAAAAAAAAAAAAAAAACAAGGGGCATAAACTGGGAATTGAACCACGGGCCTGTCGGTTCAGGAGTTCATCGCTTTTCCACTAAGCTATTGACGCTGTTATCCAACAACTGCAAAAATTTGCATTGTATGGCATTCTTATTATTTCCTGTACAAATAAAAAATTTTCGCTGCCGGCAGCGCTGCTTACAGCTATGGAAAACGTTATGCTGAATAACTTTTGTGTTTATTATCCGATTGTTACCAAATTTTCAGAGATCATTAGGCTAGCTAAAGTTATGCAGTCCACAACTTAACTCACTTTACCACCGTAACGCACACACTATTCGGCACAATGCTTCAAGCAGAGCTGCCCGGCAAAAGGAGTAAAAAGTATTGAAAACGTATAACTTTTATTCAGGTACCACAAAAATTCAAGATTTATCACTTAAACAGTAAAAATAATAATTCTAGCTGTTGAAGACTATAAATCGAATACGTGAATGTAAAAAACGATATGTGCCCTTTTAATACCTCTTTATATACTTGAATGGAAAGTGTTTTGGATCACTCTAACTTTTAATAAATTTTGTTAAAAAAACGACCGATAGGTTCTATGGCATCTATACGATGTATCGGTCCGTACCGGCTCGTTCCGACTTATTTACAGCGGGTAGCAATAAGAAACATGTATACAAAGTTTCATGAAGGTAGCTCAAAAAGGGAGGCAAAAACTATTCTTTGAAAAAAATTAGAAAAGTTCGTTCTCCCCCACCATGACACGTATGCATGCGGAATCGAACCTTGGACCCATTACCTAAGAGGTCCACCACTTCTCCATTCGGTCATTCAGCCATTACGCAAATTTTGCCAAAATTACATTATGAGACCATTCGGAAATTCTTGCATTTATTCTCATAACTTAAACATACAATTAAATAAAAAAACAAGTAAGAAAGCTACATTCGAGTGTGCTCGACTGTAATATACCCGCTACCCAGCTGCTCGTACATAAAAATTATTTGCGGAACAATAAAGAACGGCTACAATCATATTTTAACCGTAAAAGGCCATGGACTTACAATATTTATGCAAAGTCAAAATCTAAAATAAAAAAAATTATTTTTTGCTCACATTTAATATTTGATGCGGGTGGGACTTGAACCCGTAAATGCATAATAATTCTGTACGTTTTGCAGTCCACAACTTAACCCATTTCACCACCGTACACGCACACACTATTCGGCACAATGCTTCAAGCAGAGCTGCCCGGCAAAAGGCGTAAAAAGTATTGAAAACGTATAACTTTTATTCAGGTACCAAAAAATTCAAGATTTATCACTTAAACAGTAAAAATAATAATTCTACCTGTTGAGGACTATAAATCGAATACGTGCATGTAAAAAACGATATGTGCCCTTTTAATACCTCTTTATATACTTGAATGGAAAGTGTTCTAAAGCACTCAAACTTTTTATAAATTTTGTTAAAAAAACTACCGATAGGTTCGATAGGGCAGCAATAAGAAACATGTATTCAAAGTTTCATGAAGGTAGCTCAAAAAGGGAGGCAAAAACTTTTTTTGGAATAAATAAGAAAAGTTCGATCTCCCCCACCATGACATTCATGCATACGGAATCGATCCTTCGACCCATTACCTAAAAGGTCCACCACTTCTCCATTCGGCCATTAAGCCATTACGCAAATTTTGCCAAAGTTACATTATGAGAGCATTCGGAAATTCTTGCACGACAAAAACAAAGTCTGAATGTATGATGCGTGTTGTTGTTCCTATTTATTCTCATAACTTAATCATACAATTAGATAATAAAAAAATATAAGAAAAAGCTGCGCTCTGACAATCGCACACACCTGATTTAAGAGACTGTCACTTCTGCACTTGTTAAGTAAGTTCATTGTGTCGGTTCAGGAGTTCATCGCTTTTCCACTAAGCTATTGACGCTGTTATCCAACAACTGCAAAAATTTGTATTGTATGGCATTCTTATTATTTCCTGTACAAATAAAAAATTTTCGCTGCCGGCAGCGCTGCTTACAGCTATGGAAAACGTTATGCTGAATAACTTTTGTGTTTATTATCCGATTGTTACCAAATTTTCAGAGATCATTAGGCTAGCTAAAGTTATGCAGTCCACAACTTAACCCATTTCACCACCGTACACGCACACACTATTCGGCACAATGCTTCAAGCAGAGCTGCCCGGCAAAAGGCGTAAAAAGTATTGAAAACGTATAACTTTTATTCAGGTACCAAAAAATTCAAGATTTATCACTTAAACAGTAAAAATAATAATTCTACCTGTTGAGGACTATAAATCGAATACGTGCATGTAAAAAACGATATGTGCCCTTTTAATACCTCTTTATATACTTGAATGGAAAGTGTTCTAAAGCACTCTAACTTTTCATAAATTTTGTTAAAAAAACGACCGATAGGTTCGATAGGGCAGCAATAAGAAACATGTATACAAAGTTTCATGAAGGTAGCTCAAAAAAAGAGGCAAAAACTTTTTTTTTGAATAAAGATAAATGACATTCATGCATACGGAATCGATCCTTCGACCCATTACCTAAAAGGTCCACCACTTCTCCATTCGGTCATTAAGCCATTACGCAAATTTTGCCAAAGTTACATTATGAGAGCATTCGGGAATTCTTGCACGACAAAAACAAAGTCTGAATGTATAATGCGTGTTGTTGTTGCTATGTAACTTAATCATACAATTAGATAATAAAAAAATATAAGAAAAAGCTGCGCTCTAACAATCGCACACACCTGATTTAAGAGACTGTCACTTCTGCACTTGTTAAGTAAGTTCATTGTGTCGGTTCAGGAGTTCATTGCTTTTGCACTAAGCTACTGACGCTGTTATCCAACTGCAAAAATTTGCATTGTAAGGCATTCATATTAAAAAAACGCTGCACAAGTTTATCCGCCTCCTATTGTTTAAATTAGATCTATTTTTAAATAGCGCCATCTACATGTGAAAACTGCATAGCTTTACACATGCTACGGCTGAAACGAGGCAGCACAGGCGCAAGCAGTAGAAGTACGGAAAACGGAAACATGGATAACTTCTGTGTTTATCGTCTGATTGAATTGTAATTTGGGCAATAGATTTATATTGCAATTATTTTTGTTTACACCAAAGCAGAAAGCTGTAACTTCAATACTTCCCCTGATAATCGAAAATTATCGATTTGCGTGGGCGGTGGGCGTGGCATCAAAAATTAAAAAAAACTCGATCGACTTATGGTATACAGGAACCTTCATGTGAAATATGGTGTCTCTAGCTTTTGTAATAGCTGAGATCCAGACCATCGAACGGACAGACGGACAGACAGATGGACATTGCTCAATCGACTCAGCTAGTGATCCTGAGTCAAATTATATTCTTTGTGGGCTCTGCCACGCCTCCTTCTGCCTGTTACATACATTTGCACAAACTTAGTATACCATTTTTGATCATTTTCATTGGTCGAATGGTATAAAAAATATAAGAAAAAGCTGCGCTCTAACAATCGCACACAGCTGATTTAAGAGACTTTTACTTCTCCACTTGTTAACTAAGTTAATTGTGAGCCATTAAAAAATTTTAAATAAAATGCACGGCCACCAATTAATGCATATTCAAAAATTAAAGTAAAAGTTCTTAAAAAAAAAAGAAAAAAAACAAGGGGCATAAACTGGGAATTGAACCACGGGCCTGTCGGTTCAGGAGTTCATCGCTTTTCCACTAAGCTATTGACGCTGTTATCCAACAACTGCAAAAATTTGCATTGTATGGCATTCTTATTATTTCCTGTACAAATAAAAAATTTTCGCTGCCGGCAGCGCTGCTTACAGCTATGGAAAACCTTATGCTGAATAACTTTTGTGTTTATTATCCGATTGTTACCAAATTTTCAGAGATCATCAGGCTAGCTAAAGTTATCATGTAAACCGAAAATGAACAATATGGCATCAAAATTGCGCTTGTAATAAATTTTTTCGATTTACAGGGGCGGAAGCGGGCGTGGCCAAAATCCAAAAAAACTTGATCAGCGTGCAATAATAATACCCTTCTCCTCTATGAGTAGCGGGTATAAAAAGGGGTTTCTTGAGGGTGTGCCGAAGAATTCACTTCCAAAACTTACATGTTCTGTAACTTAACTACCCTGTTAAATTAAACTGTTACGTTCTTAATGCAGTTAGGCGCCAATTAATGAAATTCATTTGTCCAGCGACGATCCTGAGACATCTCATTGAAGCTCGCTCTCGTGGACGGTTGTAATGGGACGGTTGTGTCCCAGTTGTTCTTCTTAGGAAGATTATGATTATGCATAATAGTTCTGTTCGTTTTGCAGTCCACAACTTAACCCATTTCACCACCGTAACGCACACACTCTTCGGCACAATGCTTCAAGCAGAGCTGCCCGGCAAAAGGAGTAAAAAGTATTGAAAACTTATAACTTTTATTCAGGTACCAAAAAATTCAAAATTTATTACTTAAACAGTAAAAATAATAATTCTACCTGTTGAGGACTATAAATGGAATACGTGCATGTAAAAAACGATATGTGCCCTTTTAATACCTCTTTATATACTTGAATGGAAAGTGTTCTAAAGCACTCTCACTTTTTATAAATTTTGTTAAAAAAACGACTGATAGGTTCGATAGGGCAGCAATAAGAAACATGTATACAAAGTTTCATGAAGGTAGCTCAAAAGGGAGGCAAAAACTTTTTTTGGAATAAATAAGAAAAGTTCGATCTCCCCCACCATGACATTCATGCATACGGAATCGATCCTTCGACCCATTACCTAAAAGGTCCACCACTTCTCCATTCGGCCATTAAGCCATTAAGCAAATTTTTCCAAAGTTACATTATGAGAGCATTCGGAAATTCTTGCACGACAAAAACAAAGTCTGAATGTATGATGCGTGTTGTTGTTGCTATTTATTCTCATAACTTAATGATACAATAAGATAATAAAAAATATAAGAAAAAGCTGCGCTCTAACAATCGCACACACCTGATTTAAGAGACTGTCACTTCTGCACTTGTTAAGTAAGTTCATTGTGTCGGTTCAGGAGTTCATCGCTTTTCCACTAAGCTATTGACGCTGTTATCCAACAACTGCAAAAATTTGCATTGTATGGCATTCTTATTATTTCCTGTACAAATAAAAAATTTTCGCTGCCGGCAGCGCTGCTTACAGATATGGAAAACGTTATGCTGAATAACTTTTGTGTTTATTTTCCGATTGTTACCAAATTTTCAGAGATCATCAGGCTAGCTAAAGTTATGCAGTCCACAACTTAACCCATTTCACCACCGTAACGCACACACTATTCGGCACAATGCTTCAAGCAGAGCTGCCCGGCAAAAGGAGTAAAAAGTATTGAAAACGTATAACTTTTATTCAGGTACCACAAAAATCCAAGATTTATCACTTAAACAGTAAAAATAATAATTCTACCTGTTGAAAACTATAAATCGAATACGTGCATGTAAAAAACGATATGTGCCCTTTTAATACCTCTTTATATACTTGAATGGAAAGTGTTCTAAAGCACTCTAACTTTTCATAAATTTTGTTAAAAAAACGACCGATAGGTTCGATAGGGCAGCAATAAGAAACATGTATACAAAGTTTCATGAAGGTAGCTCAAAAAAAGAGGCAAAAACTTTTTTTTTGAATAAAGATAAATGACATTCATGCATACGGAATCGATCCTTCGACCCATTACCTAAAAGGTCCACCACTTCTCCATTCGGTCATTAAGCCATTACGCAAATTTTGCCAAAGTTACATTATGAGAGCATTCGGGAATTCTTGCACGACAAAAACAAAGTCTGAATGTATAATGCGTGTTGTTGTTGCTATGTAACTTAATCATACAATTAGATAATAAAAAAATATAAGAAAAAGCTGCGCTCTAACAATCGCACACACCTGATTTAAGAGACTGTCACTTCTGCACTTGTTAAGTAAGTTCATTGTGTCGGTTCAGGAGTTCATTGCTTTTGCACTAAGCTACTGACGCTGTTATCCAACTGCAAAAATTTGCATTGTAAGGCATTCATATTAAAAAAACGCTGCACAAGTTTATCCGCCTCCTATTGTTTAAATTAGATCTATTTTTAAATAGCGCCATCTACATGTGAAAACTGCATAGCTTTACACATGCTACGGCTGAAACGAGGCAGCACAGGCGCAAGCAGTAGAAGTACGGAAAACGGAAACATGGATAACTTCTGTGTTTATCGTCTGATTGAATTGTAATTTGGGCAATAGATTTATATTGCAATTATTTTTGTTTACACCAAAGCAGAAAGCTGTAACTTCAATACTTCCCCTGATAATCGAAAATTATCGATTTGCGTGGGCGGTGGGCGTGGCATCAAAAATTAAAAAAACTCGATCGACTTATGGTATACAGGAACCTTCATGTGAAATATGGTGTCTCTAGCTTTTGTAATAGCTGAGATCCAGACCATCAAACGGACAGACGGACAGACAGATGGACATTGCTCAATCGACTCAGCTAGTGATCCTGAGTCAGAATATATATTCTTTGTGGGCTCTGCCACGCCTCCTTCTGCCTGTTACATACATTTGCACAAACTTAGTATACCATTTTTGATCATTTTCATTGGTCGAATGGTATAAAAAATATAAGAGAAAGCTGTGCTCTAACAATCGCACACAGCTGATTTAAGAGACTTTTACTTCTCCACTTGTTAACTAAGTTAATTGTGAGCCATTAAAAAATTTTAAATAAAATGCACGGCCACCAATTAATGCATATTCAAAAATTAAAGTAAAAGTTCTTAAAAAAAAAAGAAAAAAAACAAGGGGCATAAACTGGGAATTGAACCACGGGCCTGTCGGTTCAGGAGTTCATCGCTTTTCCACTAAGCTATTGACGCTGTTATCCAACAACTGCAAAAATTTGCATTGTATGGCATTCTTATTATTTCCTGTACAAATAAAAAATTTTCGCTGCCGGCAGCGCTGCTTACAGCTATGGAAAACCTTATGCTGAATAACTTTTGTGTTTATTATCCGATTGTTACCAAATTTTCAGAGATCATCAGGCTAGCTAAAGTTATCATGTAAACCGAAAATGAACAATATGGCATCAAAATTGCGCTTGTAATAAATTTTTTTCGATTTACAGGGGCGGAAGCGGGCGTGGCCAAAATCCAAAAAAACTTGATCAGCGTGCAATAATAATACCCTTCTCCTCTATGAGTAGCGGGTATAAAAAGGGGTTTCTTGAGGGTGTGCCGAAGAATTCACTTCCAAAACTTACATGTTCTGTAACTTAACTACCCTGTTAAATTAAACTGTTACGTTCTTAATGCAGTTAGGCGCCAATTAATGAAATTCATTTGTCCAGCGACGATCCTGAGACATCTCATTGAAGCTCGCTCTCGTGGACGGTTGTAATGGGACGGTTGTGTCCCAGTTGTTCTTCTTAGGAAGATTATGATTATGCATAATAGTTCTGTTCGTTTTGCAGTCCACAACTTAACCCATTTCACCACCGTAACGCACACACTCTTCGGCACAATGCTTCAAGCAGAGCTGCCCGGCAAAAGGAGTAAAAAGTATTGAAAACTTATAACTTTTATTCAGGTACCAAAAAATTCAAAATTTATTACTTAAACAGTAAAAATAATAATTCTACCTGTTGAGGACTATAAATGGAATACGTGCATGTAAAAAACGATATGTGCCCTTTTAATACCTCTTTATATACTTGAATGGAAAGTGTTCTAAAGCACTCTCACTTTTTATAAATTTTGTTAAAAAAACGACTGATAGGTTCGATAGGGCAGCAATAAGAAACATGTATACAAAGTTTCATGAAGGTAGCTCAAAAAGGGAGGCAAAAACTTTTTTTGGAATAAATAAGAAAAGTTCGATCTCCCCCACCATGACATTCATGCATACGGAATCGATCCTTCGACCCATTACCTAAAAGGTCCACCACTTCTCCATTCGGCCATTAAGCCATTAAGCAAATTTTTCCAAAGTTACATTATGAGAGCATTCGGAAATTCTTGCACGACAAAAACAAAGTCTGAATGTATGATGCGTGTTGTTGTTGCTATTTATTCTCATAACTTAATGATACAATAAGATAATAAAAAATATAAGAAAAAGCTGCGCTCTAACAATCGCACACACCTGATTTAAGAGACTGTCACTTCTGCACTTGTTAAGTAAGTTCATTGTGTCGGTTCAGGAGTTCATCGCTTTTCCACTAAGCTATTGACGCTGTTATCCAACAACTGCAAAAATTTGCATTGTATGGCATTCTTATTATTTCCTGTACAAATAAAAAATTTTCGCTGCCGGCAGCGCTGCTTACAGATATGGAAAACGTTATGCTGAATAACTTTTGTGTTTATTTTCCGATTGTTACCAAATTTTCAGAGATCATCAGGCTAGCTAAAGTTATGCAGTCCACAACTTAACCCATTTCACCACCGTAACGCACACACTATTCGGCACAATGCTTCAAGCAGAGCTGCCCGGCAAAAGGAGTAAAAAGTATTGAAAACGTATAACTTTTATTCAGGTACCACAAAAATCCAAGATTTATCACTTAAACAGTAAAAATAATAATTCTACCTGTTGAAAACTATAAATCGAATACGTGCATGTAAAAAACGATATGTGCCCTTTTAATACCTCTTTATATACTTGAATGGAAAGTGTTTTGGATCACTCTAACTTTTAATAAATTTTGTTAAAAAAACGACCGATAGGTTCTATGGCATCTATACGATGTATCGGTCCGTACCGGCTCGTTCCGACTTATTTACAGCGGGTAGCAATAAGAAATATGTATACAAAGTTTCATGAAGGTAGCTCAAAAAGGGAGGCAAAAACTATTCTTTGAAAAAAATTAGAAAAGTTCGTTCTCCCCCACCATGACACGTATGCATGCGGAATCGAACCTTGGACTCATTACCTAAGAGGTCCACCACTTCTCCATTCGGTCATTCAGCCATTACGCAAATTTTGCCAAAATTACATTATGAGACCATTCGGAAATTCTTGCATTTATTCTCATAACTTAAACATACAATTATATAAAAAACAAGTAAGAAAGCTTCATTCGAGTGTGCTCGACTGTAATATACCCGCTACCCAGCTGCTCGTTCATCAAAATTATTTGCGGAACAATAAAGAACGGCTACAATCATATTTTAACCGTAAAAGGCCATGGACTTACAACATTTATGCAAAGTCCAAATCTAAAATAAAAAAAATAATTTTTTGCTCACATTTAATTTTTGATGCGGGTGGGACTTGAACCCGTAAATGCATAATAATTCTGTTCGTTTTGCAGTCCACAACTTAACCCATTTCACCATCGTACACGCACACACTATTCGGCACAATGCTTCAAGCAGAGCTGCCCGTCAAAAGGAGTAAAAAGTATTGAAAACTTATAACTTTTATTCAGGTACCAAAAAATTCAAAATTTATCACTTAAACAGTAAAAATAATAATTCTACCTGTTGAGGACTATAAATGGAATACGTGCATGTAAAAAACGATATGTGCCCTTTTAATACCTCTTTATATACTTGAATGGAAAGTGTTCTAAAGCACTCTCACTTTTTATAAATTTTGTTAAAAAAACGACTGATAGGTTCGATAGGGCAGCAATAAGAAACATGTATACAAAGTTTCATGAAGGTAGCTCAAAAAAAGAGGCAAAAACTTTTTTTTGAATAAAGATAAATGACATTCATGCATACGGAATCGATCCTTCGACCCATTACCTAAAAGGTCCACCACTTCTCCATTCGGTCATTAAGCCATTACGCAAATTTTGCCAAAGTTACATTGCATTCGGAAATTCTTGCACGACAAAAACAAAGTCTGAATGTATGATGCGTGTTGTTGTTGCTATGTATTCTCATAACTTAATCATACAATTAGATAATAAAAAAATATAAGAAAAAGCTGCGCTCTAACAATCGCACACACCTGATTTAAGAGACTGTCACTTCTGCACTTGTTAAGTAAGTTCATTGTGTCGGTTCAGGAGTTCATTGCTTTTCCACTAAGCTATTGACGCTGTTATCCAACAACTGCAAAAATTTGCATTGTATGGCATTCTTATTATTTCCTGTACAAATAAAAAATTTTCGCTGCCGGCAGCGCTGCTTACAGCTATGGAAAACGTTATGCTGAATAACTTTTGTGTTTATTATCCGATTGTTACCAAATTTTCAGAGATCATCAGGCTAGCTAAAGTTATCATGTAAACCGAAAATGAACAATATGGCATCAAAATTGCGCTTGTAATAAATTTTTTTCGATTTACAGGGGCGGAAGCGGGCGTGGCCAAAATCCAAAAAAAACTTGATCAGCGTGCAATAATAATACCCTTCTCCTCTATGAGTAGCGGGTATAAAAAGGGGTTTCTTGAGGGTGTGCCGAAGAATTCACTTCCAAAACTTACATGTTCTGTAACTTAACTACCCTGTTAAATTAAACTGTTACGTTCTTAATGCAGTTAGGCGCCAATTAATGAAATTCATTTGTCCAGCGACGATCCTGAGACATCTCATTGAAGCTCGCTCTCGTGGACGGTTGTAATGGGACGGTTGTGTCCCAGTTGTTCTTCTTAGGAAGATTATGATTATGCATAATAGTTCTGTTCGTTTTGCAGACCACAACTTAACCCATTTCACCACCGTAACGCACACACTATTCGGCACAATGCTTCAAGCAGAGCTGCCCGGCAAAAGGAGTAAAAAGTATTGAAAACTTATAACTTTTATTCAGGTACCAAAAAATTCAAAATTTATCACTTAAACAGTAAAAATAATAATTCTACCTGTTGAGGACTATAAATGGAATACGTGCATGTAAAAAACGATATGTGCCCTTTTAATACCTCTTTATATACTTGAATGGAAAGTGTTCTAAAGCACTCTCACTTTTTATAAATTTTGTTAAAAAACGACTGATAGGTTCGATAGGGCAGCAATAAGAAACATGTATACAAAGTTTCATGAAGGTAGCTCAAAAAGGGAGGCAAAAACTTTTTTTGGAATAAATAAGAAAAGTTCGATCTCCCCCACCATGACATTCATGCATACGGAATCGATCCTTCGACCCATTACCTAAAAGGTCCACCACTTCTCCATTCGGCCATTAAGCCATTAAGCAAATTTTTCCAAAGTTACATTATGAGAGCATTCGGAAATTCTTGCACGACAAAAACAAAGTCTGAATGTATGATGCGTGTTGTTGTTGCTATTTATTCTCATAACTTAATCATACAATAAGATAATAAAAAATATAAGAAAAAGCTGCGCTCTAACAATCGCACACACCTGATTTAAGAGACTGTCACTTCTGCACTTGTTAAGTAAGTTCATTGTGTCGGTTCAGGAGTTCATCGCTTTTCCACTAAGCTATTGACGCTGTTATCCAACAACTGCAAAAATTTGCATTGTATGGCATTCTTATTATTTCCTGTACAAATAAAAAATTTTCGCTGCCGGCAGCGCTGCTTACAGATATGGAAAACGTTATGCTGAATAACTTTTGTGTTTATTATCCGATTGTTACCAAATTTTCAGAGATCATCAGGCTAGCTAAAGTTATGCAGTCCACAACTTAACCCATTTCACCACCGTACACGCACACACTATTCGGCACAATGCTTCAAGCAGAGCTGCCCGGCAAAAGGAGTAAAAAGTATTGAAAACGTATAACTTTTATTCAGGTACCACAAAAATCCAAGATTTATCACTTAAACAGTAAAAATAATAATTCTACCTGTTGAAAACTATAAATCGAATACGTGCATGTAAAAAACGATATGTGCCCTTTTAATACCTCTTTATATACTTGAATGGAAAGTGTTTTGGATCACTCTAACTTTTAATAAATTTTGTTAAAAAAACGACCGATAGGTTCGATAGGGCAGCAACAAGAAACATGTATACAAAGTTTCATGAAGGTAGCTCAAAAAAAGAGGCAAAAACTTTTTTTTGAATAAAGATAAATGACATTCATGCATACGGAATCGATCCTTCGACCCATTACCTAAAAGGTCCACCACTTCTCCATTCGGTCATTAAGCCATTACGCAAATTTTGCCAAAGTTACATTATGAGAGCATTCGGAAATTCTTGCACGACAAAAACAAAGTCTGAATGTATGATGCGTGTTGTTGTTGCTATGTATTCTCATAACTTAATCATACAATTAGATAATAAAAAAATATAAGAAAAAGCTGCGCTCTAACAATCGCACACACCTGATTTAAGAGACTGTCACTTCTGCACTTGTTAAGTAAGTTCTGTTGGAATAAATGTGTATGCCTTGATATGAAATGTTAATTAGCATAAGAATGAATCAGCTGATCGCGTATAACGTAATGTAATGTTAAATAACATAATTATGCCACTTGCTCTAAGAATGTCAAATTGAATGGAAGTGCACATGCACGTAATAAATAATTTAATTAAATCTAAAGAAATCCACTTTAAATATTTACATGGTAGCAGAGCAAGGTTAAAAAGAACTTAATCCAAGGTTGAAAAGAAATTAAGCCAAGGTGTAAAACTAAATCCAAGTTGTATAAAAATAAATGCTGTTCAAGTAAAGCGACAAAAGGAAAAAGTGTATAAGACATAAAGCTTCACAAAGAAAAGGTGTATAAGACATAAAAAGAGAAAAACAATATTAAAAGTGCAAACTATTAAAAAATACGAATACGAAAAAAGACGTTTGACAAATGCTAAACAATTAAACGGAAAAACATTAAAAACATAAACTTAAAGGATTCGATGGAAGCAGATTAAAATTTAAAATTCACGTGCACGCTGTTTATAAAATTACATGGAAATAGAAAAGTGTGACCCTATAAGAAAATGTGCAAAAAATGAATGACATAGAAAGAGACATAAAAGAAGTGCACAAACAGATTAAAAGTGAAGCGGGAAAAATGAGTGCAAACGCAAAAATCGAAGACATTGTTATGCCCATATTCGATGGGGTAAATTTTGGAAGCTGGAAGTTCAGACTAATGACAATACTTGAATACAAAGAGTGCAAAGAACCAGCAGTGCGAGCAAGAACAACAGAAGATAATGAAACAACATGGACGAAAACAGATTTAAAAGCAAAAACAATTTTAATCAGTACAATATCAGACAAGCAGTTAGAATATGTTAGTGAGTGCCAAACAACATTAGAAATTATGAACAAGTTAAACGAAATGTATTCGACAAAGTCAACAGCCCTGCAAATACTGTGCAGAGGAAAAATCGACGAAATAAAACTAAAAGACTACGAAACAGTGGAAGAATTTTTTATAGAATTCGAGAAAGCAGTGAATAAATTTAAAAACGCTGGAGGCACCATAGACGAAAACAAAAAAATGCGGTATTTGTTAAAAGCGCTACCAACAAGCTACAGTTATATTGGAGACTTCTTAGATGTAATTCCGGAAGCACAACGAACGGTAGAGTACGTAAAATCAAAAGTTAAAGAAAAAAGTCTAAACAGAGGTCCAGTGGACAGACAAAATAACGTAAGCACATTCAACACCAAAACTAAAAAAGAATGCTATGCGTGTGGCAAAACAGGTCATCTTCAGAGGGACTGCTGGCATGCTGAGCAAAATGCGAGAGGCGAAAACAAACAACAACAACAATACAACAGGCGATATCAGAATACGAATCAAAGAGGCGGTCGAGGCAGAGGTCAACATCATGGAAATGGTCGCGGACGTGGAACTGGACGTGGACATTACTCAGGAGACGGGAACCAAGGAAGACAACAAGAAAACAGCGACGGAGTACAGTCATGGACAATAAGAATGATAAGAAACGAAAAAATAATAAATTGTAATAACAGCGAAAGTAGCAACGAAACTACAGTAAATTGGTTATTAGATAGTGGATGCACTGATCACATTATAAACGATTGTAGACTTTTTAAGAAGTGTGTAAATTTGAAAAATCCTATTGATGTTAAAGTAGCCGATGGCAAACAATTGCAAGCGACCAAAATTGGAAATGTAGAAACATATTTTAAAACTTACAACAATGAAAATTTAATCGATATTAAAAATGTATACTTTGTAAAAGGAATAAAACAAAATTTGTTAAGCATATCAAAGATAACTGAAAATAAATGTACAGTCGTAGCCAGAAATAATGATATAAAGATCTATAACGAAAAAAGAGAATTGTTGACAGTTGCGAATAAAATTGATAGTTTGTATAATGTAAAAAGCTTCATGCTAAAAAATAAAACAAATGAAATATATACAAATGTAACTAAATTAACTGAAAAAGAAAAATGGCACAGGGCACTAGGCCACGTAAATTTTCAATATTTGAATAGAATTATAAAGAATAAAATGCTAGATGGTCTGCCAGATAAAATCGAGAATACCGAAATGAAATGTGCGAATTGTATACAAAGTAAAATGTCAAACGAACCATTCGAGAACAATAGAAAGAAAACTAAAGAAACATTAGAGTTAATACACACAGACTTAAACGGACCACATAGCACAACAGGTTATTGTGGGGAAAAATATTTTTTGACATTCGTTGACGACTTTAGTAAATGCGCGAGAATATATTGTATTAAACATAAATCTGAAACGGCGAGCTGCTTAAAAAGAATACGTAAATTATGTTGAGAATCAATTCAGTAAAAAAGTAAAACAAATCCAATGCGATAACGGTAAAGAATATATGAATAGAGAGATATTAAATTTTGTAAAATATAAAGGAATTCAATTAACTACATGCCCACCGTATGTACACGAATTAAACGGCGTAGCAGAAAGATATAATAGGTCGGCAATGGATATTGGCAGGTGCTTGATGAGAGAGGCAAACATACATAGGCGATATTGGCCAGAAGTGATGAACACAGTAGCTTATTTAAAAAATCGAACAATCGCAAACACAGCAGTAAATAAAAGCCCATACGAAATATTTTTTGGTATAAAACCAAATGTAGAAAATTTAAAAATATACGGAAGTAGAGTTTTTGTTAGAGTTCGGAAGTACGCAGACAGAGTAAATGGGATAACAAATCGGAATTAGGAGTTTTAGTTGGATATAATACAAACGGATATAGAGTTTTAGTAAATAATAGAGTAATAAATGCAAGACATGTTCAAGTTGTGGAAGAAAAAACAAAATTAATTTGCCTAGAGAAAAACAAGCAGGATGATAATGAAAATGAAATAAATGAAAATGAAGAAGATGATGAAGATAACGCTAAGACAGACGATCTAAATGACATGTACGAAGATAATTCAAAAGCTAGGGATGATAGCGAGAGTGAGGAGAACAAAGAACATTTAACAGTGCAGAGAACATCAAATAGAGATAAAAGACCAGTAAATCTATATGGTAACCCAGTAACACATTTTATTTATATCAATTATGTAAATGCAATTGTACCAAACACTTACGAAGAGGCGATGAATAGTAACGAAAAGAAAGAATGGCTCAAAGCAATGAACACAGAAATGCAATGCTTAAATAAAAATAATACATGGCGAATTGTAGAAAAACCGATAAACAAAAAGATTATAGATGTTAAATGGGTGTATAAAAAGAAAAGTGATGGAACATATAAAGCCAGACTAGTAGTAAGAGGTTTCCAACAAAAAGAAAGACTAGAGAATGTATATTCACCAGTAGGAAAAATGCAAACATTAAAGATATTACTATCATATTGTTGTAAAAACGGCATGTATATAAATCAAATGGATGTCGAAACAGCCTTTTTAAATGGCTATGTTAAATCAGAAGTTTATGTAAATGAACCGAAAGGGTACGAAACAGGAGAAAACAAAGTTTATAAATTAATTAAGGCATTATATGGATTGAGAGAAAGCCCAAGAGCATGGTACGAATGTTTGCATAAATATCTTGACAAATTAAATTTTATAAGAAGCAATTACGATAATTGTTTGTATGTTAAAAGAAACGATAAAGATGAAATATATATTTTAGTATTTGTAGATGACATTTTGATATGCAGTAAGAACAAAACAAAAATAATCGAAATAAAAGATTGTTTAATGAACAAATTCACAATGAAAGATTTAGGAAAAATCGGTAGTTATATTGGAATAGACATTAATTATAGTACTGAAAGTAAGAAAATGACGTTAAATCAAAAAGCATATATTGAATCACTAGCAATTAAGTATAATCTCGAAAATGCAAAGCTTTACGATACTCCAATGGAAACAAACTTAAAATTAGATCAAGCAACTGAATGTGATGAGAATATTAAATACAGAAATTTGATAGGTGAATTATTATATATAAGCGCAGGTACAAGACCAGATATATCATATTCCGTAAATTATTTAAGCAGATATCAAAGTTGTTACAATTCAACACACTATAAATACGCGTTAAGAGTATTAAAATATTTATATAAGACAAGAGATCTAAATTTAACTTTTGAAGACAATAAAAATAATGAATTTCTAGATTGTATGGTAGACTCCGATTATGCAGGAGATAATGTTGATAGAAAATCCACGACGGGTTTTATAATTAGAATGTATGGAAATACAGTATATTGGAAAACACATAAACAACAAGCAGTAACAAAATGTTCAACGTTTGCAGAGTACATTGCCTTGTCAGAAGCAGTTACAGAAATATTATTTGTCAAAAACATGTTATGTGAAATGTTTAATATTAATAATGAAAAAGCGATTAAGATCTATGAAGATAATTCAGGCGCAGTAGCGATTGCTAAATTTGGTAACTTTACAAAAAATTCAAAGCACATTGAAGTGCAGTATCATTATGTTAACGAAAATTATGAAAAAGGTATTATAGACATTGTAAAGATAGAATCTAAACTTAATATAGCAGACATGTTAACCAAAGCGTTGGACAAACAAAAATTTATAAGAAATAGAAATGCTGTAAAGTTAATGTAATGAAAGAAAATCAAGACAACAAATTTAAGAGGCGTGTTGGAATAAATGTGTATGCCTTGATATGAAATGTTAATTAGCATAAGAATGAATCAGCTGATCGCGTATAACGTAATGTAATGTTAAATAACATAATTATGCCACTTGCTCTAAGAATGTCAAATTGAATGGAAGTGCACATGCACGTAATAAATAATTTAATTAAATCTAAAGAAATCCACTTTAAATATTTACAAGTTCATTGTGTCGGTTCAGGAGTTCATTGCTTTTGCACTAAGCTACTGACGCTGTTATCCAACTGCAAAAATTTGCATTGTTAGGCATTCTTATTAAAAAAACGCTGCACAAGTTTATCCGCCACCTATTGTTTAAATTAGATCTATTTTTAAATAGCGCCATCTACATGTGAAAACTGCATAGCTTTACACATGCTACGGCTGAAACGAGGCATCGTGACGATGACGTCACGACGCGCAGCACAGGCGCAAGCAGTAGAAGTACGGAAAACGGAAACATGGATAACTTCTGTGTTTATCGTCTGATTGGATTGTAATTTGGGCAATAGATTTATATTGCAATTATTTTTGTTTACACCAAAGCAGAAAGCTGTAACTTCAATACTTCCCCTGATAATCGAAAATTATCGATTTGCGTGGGCGGTGGGCGTGGCATCAAAAATTAAAAAAAAACTCGATCTACTTATGGTATACAGGAACCTTCATGCGAAATATGGTGTCTTTAGCTTTTGTAATATCTGAGATCCAGACCTTCAAACGGACAGACGGAGAGACAGATGGGCATTGCTCAATCGACTCAGCTAGTGATCCTGAGTCAGAATATATATACTTTGTGGGCTCTGCCACGCCTCCTTCTGCCTGTTACATACAATTGCACAAACTTAGTATACCATTTTTGACCATTTGCATTGGTCGAATGGTATAAAAAATATAAGAAAAAGCTGCGCTCTAACAATCGCACCCATCTGATTTAAGAGACTTTTACTTCTCCACTTGTTAACTAAGTTCATTGTGAGCCATTAAAAATTTTAAATAAAATGCACGACAACCAATTAATGCACATTCAAAAATTAAAGTAAAAGTTCTTAAAAAAAAAAGAAAAAAAAACAAGGGGCATAAACTGGGAATTGGACCACGGGCCTGTCGGTTCAGTAGTTCATCGCTTTTCCACTAAGCTATTGACGCTGTTATCCAACAACTGCAAAAATTTGCATTGTATGGCATTCTTATTATTTCCTGTACAAATAAAAAATTTTCGCTGCCGGCAGCGCTGCTTACAGCTATGGAAAACGTTATGCTGAGTAACTTTTGTGTTTATTATCCGATTGTTACCAAATTTTCAGAGATCATCAGGCTAGCTAAAGTTGTCATGTAAACCGAAAATGAACAATATGGCATCAAAATAGCGCTTGTAATACTTTTTTTCCGATTTACAGGGGCGGAAGCGGGCGTGGCCAAAATCCAAAATAAACTTGATCAGCGTGCAATAATAATACCCTTCTACTCTATGAGTAGCGGGTATAAAAAGGGGTTTCTTGAGGGTGTGCCGAAGAATTCACTTCTAAAACTTACATGTTCTGTAACTTAACTACCCTGTTAAATTAAACTGTTGCGTTCTTAATGCAGTTAGGCGCCAATTAATGAAATTCATTTGTCCAGCGACGATCCTGAGACATCTCATTGAAGCTCGCTCTCGTGGACGGTTGTAATGAGACGGTTGTGTCCCAGTTGTTCTTCTTAGGAAGATTATGGTGGAGGGCTTGACTTCGTCCCCTTAGTTAGTGTTACTATCCTTGTGGAGTAGTCGCGTAATTCAGTTGTGTTTTACGGCAATGCGCCGGAGTTAGGTAGTAATTTATTAACGTCAACACTAAAATTGATAAGTGCGCTAGTTGACGGTTGGTACAAGACTAAAGAGTTGACAATTATTAGAACTAAGGTTACCTTAAGCGACAATGCATCGCGCCATCGATACCTGGTCGGCATGCCGATTTAGAAAACAAAGTGGTGTAGTGTTGTTAACTTGTATGCGCGTGTGTGTTTGCAAGGGAGCGTTTCTTGTTGCCAAGGCAAGTGAATGGCCCGCGCGCATTGTTTTGTTTTTGTTTCGACTTTTGTTTTGATTTGGGATATTCTCTTATGAAACCACGCAGCCTCGCGCTTTTTACTATTGCTATTTATATTTATTAATAAACTTCAGAATAATGTCCAAAAATATAAATTTAATACTAAATTATATTAAATTAATATTAAATTAAGTGTATTTTTTCGCCGTTCGAATCAGTTCCCGATTAAAAATCTCAATCGGTATTCAGAGAACACCGCGGGAAGGCCATTGCAATAGCAATGGGGTCATCATTTAATGACCTTCGTGTAGACTTGAGATATTTCAATGTACTTTATTTAAAGATGTGGACGTCGAGATCTCAGCTATTACAAAAGCTAGAGACACCAAATTTGACATGCTGGTTCCTGTATACCATACGCAGATCAAGTTTATTTCAAATTTCGAGTGCCATGCCCACCGCCCACGCAAATCGATAATTTACGAATATTAAGGAAAGTATTACAGTTACGGACACCTAATTTGGCATGATGGTTCCTATAAATCATGCGCAGATGAAATTTATTTCAAATTTGAGGTGCCACTCCCACCGCCCACGAAAATCAATAATTTACGAATATTAATGAAAGTATTACAGTTACCGACACCAAATTTGGCATGATGGTTCCTATAAATCATGCGCAGATGAGATTTATTTCAAATTTAAGGTGCCACGCCCACCGACCAAGCAAATCGATAATTTACGAATATTAATGAAAGTATTTAGGTTACAGATTTTTACTTTAGAACCCGTAAAGATGTTGATAATATACACCCAAATACAGAAGTTATTAAAGAAAATGTTTTTCATAGTTCCGTTGCCCGCGTCATTACAGCATATCGTCTGCATCGTTTTAGCCTTTGTGTGTGTGTCTGTATGTGTGTGTGAGAGCGAGCTAGTACTAGTTAGTGCTACTACGAAGTTGGTCGAATGGTATCTTACGGTCGGACGCGCTCGACTGTAGCTTTCCTTACCTGTTTTTATACCCGCTGCTCTTAGAGTAGAAGGGTATAATAACTTTGTTCAAACCGAAAGTGTATGTAATAGGCAGAAGGAGACATCTCTGACCCCATAAAGTATATATATTCTGGCTCAGGATCAACAGCCGAGTCGATATAGCCAAGTCCGTCGGTCCGTCTGTCAGTCTGTCTGTCCGTGTGAAAATCTAGCTCTCAGCTATTATAAGAGCTAGGACAACCAAATTTGGTGACAATATGTGTTATTATTGCACGCCGATCAAGTTTATTTTGGATTTTGGCCACGCCCCCTTTCGCCTCCGCAAATCGAATAAAACATTGATAAGAAGTGCAATTTTGATGCCATATTGTTCATTTTTGGTTTACATGATAACTATAGCTAGCCAGGTGATCTCTGAAAATTTGGTAACAATCGGATAATAAACACAGAAGCTATTCAGTTTAACGTTTTCCCTAGCTGTAAACCGCGCTTCCGGCAGCTCAAATTCTTTATTTGTACAGGAAATAATAAGAATGCCTTACAATGCAAATTTTTGCAGTTGTTGGATAACAGCGTCAATAGCTTAGTGAAAAAGCGATGAACTCCTGAACCAACAGGCCCGTGATTCGATTCCCAATTCATGCCGCTTAAGCTTTTTCTTTTTTTTTAAGAACTTATACTTTAATTTTTGAATATGCATTAATTGGTGGTGCATTTTATTTAAAATTTTTTAATGGCTCACAATGAACTTAGTTAACAAGTGGAGAAGTGACAGTCTCTTAAATCAGCTCTGAGCGATTGTTAGAGCGCAGCTTTTTCTTATATTTTTTTCTTTTTATTTTTTTTTATTATACCCGCTACTCATAGAGAAGAAGGGTATTATAACTTTGTTCAAACCGAAAATGTATGTAACAGGCAGAAGGAGACACCTCCGACCCCATAAAGTATATATATTCTGGCTCAGGATCAACAGCCGAGTCGATATAGCCATGTCCGTCTGTCCATCCGTCTGTCCGTGTGAAAATCTAGATCTCAGCTATTATAAGAGCTAGGACTACCAAATTTGGTGACAATATGTGCTATAATTGCACGCTGATCAAGTTTATTTTGGATTTTGGCCACGCCCCCTTCCGCCCCTCGAAAAAACATTGATTACAAGCGCAATTTTGATGCCATATTGTTCATTTTCGGTATACATGATAACTATAGCTAGCCAAATGATCTCTGAAAATTTGGTAACAATCGGATAATAAACACAGAAGTTATTCAGCTTAACGTTTTCCATAGCTATAAGCAGCGCTGCCGGCAGCATTGTGCCAAATCGTGTGTGCGTGTACGGTGGTGAAATGGGTTAAGTTGTGGACTGCAAAACGAACAGTACTATTATGCATTTACGAGTTCGAGTCCCGCCCGCATCAAAAATTAAATGTGTGCAAAAATGTTTTTTTTATTTTAGATTTTGACTTTGCATAAATATTGTAAGTCCATAGCCTTTTACGGTCAAAATATGATTGTACCCGTTTTTTTTTGTTCCGCAAATAAATGATGTACGAGCAGCTGGATAGCGGGTATATTACAGTCGAGCACTCTCGAATGTAGCTTTCTTACTTGTTTAATTATATGTTTATGATTATTATTTATGAATAAATAGCAACAACAACACGCATCATGCATTCAGACTTTGTTTTTGTCGTGCAAGAATTTCCGAATGGTCTCATAATGTAACTTTGGCAAAATTTGCGTAATGGCTGAATGACCGAATGGAGAAGTGGTGGACCTCTTAGGTAATGGGTCCAAGGTTCGATTCCACATGCATACGTGTCATGGTGGGGGAGATCGAACTTTTCTAATTTTTTTCAAAGAATAGTTTTTGCCTCCCTTTTTGAGCTACCTTCATGAAACTTTGTATATACGAGCCGGTACGGACCGATACATCGTATAGATGCCATAGAACCTATCGGTCGTTTTTTTAACAAAATTTATTAAAAGTTAGAGTGCTCCAAAACACTTTCCATTCAAGTGTATAAAGAGGTATTAAAAGGGCACATATCGTTTTTTACATGCACGTATTCGATTTATAGTCTTCAACAGGTAGAATTATTATTTTTACTGTTTAAGTGATAAATCTTGGATTTTTGTTGTACCTGAATAAAAGTTATACGTTTTCAATACTTTTTACTTTTTCCGGCAGCGCTGCTTGCAGAATTGTGCCCAATAGTGTGTGCGTGTACGGTGGTGAAATGGGTTAAGTTGTGGACTGCATAACGAACGAAACTATTATGCATTTATGGGTTCGAGTCCCACCCGCATCAAAAGTTAAATGTGTGCAAAAAATTATTTTTTTTTATTTTAGATTTTGACTTTGCATAAATATTGTAGTCCATGGCCTTTTACGGTTAAAATATGATTGTAGCCGTTCTTTATTGTTCCGCGGATAATTTTGATGTACGAGCAGCTGGTATATTACAGTCGAGCACACTCGAATGTAGCTTTCTTACTTGTTGAATTAAATTTTAAATATAATAAAATTTACATGTATTTTTATACCATTGCAGATGGTATATTAATTTTGGCCAGGAGCTTGCAACGCACTTTAGGAGACATCTCCGACCCTATAAAGTATATATATTCTTTATCAGCATCAATGGGGGAGTCGAACTAGCCATGTCCGTCCGTCCGTCCTTCTGTTGCAACGCAAACTAGTCTCTCAGTTTTAGAGCTATCTTTTTGAAACTTGGTATACTTGCTTCTCATTGCTTCAGGCTATAAATAAGTTGGAACGAGCTGGATCGGACCGATGTATCATATAGCTGCCATAGAAACTATCGGCCGATTTTTGTCATTTTTCAAGATATTGCCAAGAAACTTTCGCAGTCTATGCCTTAGTATGTCCATTCAAAGCTGTGTAAATTTGATCAAAATCGGACCGATATATCGTATAGCTGCCATAGAACCTATCGGCCGATTTTTGTCATTTTTTAAGGTATTGCCAACAAACTTTCGCAGTCTATGCCTTAGTATGTCCATTCAAAGCTGTGCAAATTTTATCAAAATCGGACCGATATATCGTATAACTGCCATAGAACCTATCGGTCGATTATTGTAATTTTTCAAGATATCGCTGTGAAAAATTTCTGATATATGTTTGCAATGGTATTAAACCTTCGGTGAGCCGAATGTAGCCTTTCTTTCTTGTTTTGTTGTCTTTTTGTGTGCGACGCCAGTTTGACTGGATCTTTATGTTTCAATACAGTTTGCCTTAAACTAATTTGTTTGAAATGAAAACATAGGGAAGACATTAAAGTTGGTTTTCTAAACCGAATCAGACGAATCATAATAAATAGGGAAGAAGTGTTAATTGCCGATATTAAACACAAGGCGCCGTAGTCAAAAAATTTATTTTTCGCCTGCGTTGATCCTCTGCTGCCGGAAGCTCCGTATGTATTTTTAAGTTCGACAATTTCAAGCTATTTCAACTGGTAATTTTTCTACGTTGAATATTAAACATAAAATGAGATTCCACAAACTTAAAAAGACACATTAGCGCCAAATGGTCGCGCCAAAATTCTGGAAGAGCGTCAGACAATCCGCAAAATTACCGTTGTAACGGCAAAAAATTTCTATTTTATGCCAGCCACAATTATTTAAAATAAATCGCTTAACACAACACTGTCCACAAGAGAGTGACGTTTTACTGAGAATCAGCCAACAATAAACATGTAAATTAAATTTATTTCAAAATTGAATTAAAAGAAAACTAAAACCTTGATAAATAAAGGCATTTAAATAAACAAAATTTCAAAACAATCGGTGACGTAGATAACTATTTGATTCATTTTTTGATTCAGTCGTAGCGTGTGTAAAAGATAGATCTAATTTTAACAATAGGTGGCAGATGAGCTTGTGAAAATGGTATCTTACTGTCGGGTGCGCTCGACTAGTTTAGTTTAGTTTTAGTTTTTCTTTCCTGTAGTTTTCCTTACTTGTTATACCATTCGACCATTGAAAAAATGGTATACTAAGTTTGTGCAAAAGTATGTAACAGGCAGAAGGAGACATGGCAGACCCCATAAAGTATATATATTCTGGCTCAGGATATATAGCCGAGTCGATTGAGACATGTCCGTCTGTCTGTATGAACGTCGAGAACGTCAAGCTAGAGACACCAAATTTGACATGATGGTTCCTGTATACCATATGCAGTGCCACGCCCACCGCCCACCCAAATCGATAATTTTTGAATATTAAGGAAAGTATTACAGTTACAGACACCAAATTTGGCATGATGGTTCCTTTAAATTATGCGCAGATGAGATTTATTTGAAATTTGAGGTGCGACGCCCACCGCCCACGCAAATCGATAATTTTCGATTATCAGGAGAAGTATTGAAATTACAGCTTTCTGCTTTGGTACGAACATAAATAATTGCAATATAAATCTATTCCCCAAATTATAATCCAATCGGACCATAAACACAGAAGTTATCCATGTTTCCGTTTTCGTGTGTAAAGCTATGCCGTTTTCCCATGTAGATGGCGCTATTCAAAGATAAATCTAATATAAACAATAGGTGGAGGATAAACTTGTGCAGAGTTTTTTAATGGAATTAAATATGTCATAATTTGTTTCGAAACTGGGCGAATGGTATCTTACTATCGGGCGCGCTCGACTGTAGCTTTCTTTACTTGTTTTTAGTTGTTTGTGTGTGTGGTGTTTTATTTAAAAATAAAATGTTTTTTTTTGTAATTTTTAGACCATGGATTTTAAAAAAAATACATGGTCTATTGTGTTTGTCGAAATGTGCGTAACAGGAAAATGGAGGCATCTGCGACCCCATAAAGTATATATATTCTTGGTCAGGATCACTAGCACAGTCGATCAAGCCATGTCTGTCTGTCCGTCTGTATAAACGCCTATATCTCAGAAACTAAAAAAGCTACCAAATTTGGTGACAACACTTATGTGAATCATACGCTGTAAAATTTTTATTAACATTTGGGACTCGTCTACTTCCGGCCCCGCAAATCGATAAACCGTATAGCGGTAAATAGTATAAAGCGCAATAATAAAGCTAGAGTATTCAGTTTTGGTGTGAATGATTACTATCACCACCTAAACGGTCGCTGAAAATTTGGTTCCGATCGGATAATGAACATAAAAGTTATTCAACGTTTCATATAGATTTGCACTGCGCCCACTGCAAGCAAGCAAGCAGTGTTTTTTCCCAACTGCTTGGACTGCTTGGCGTCTAACTGAAAATTATATGTGTTGTTTATTATTTTTCTTTGAAAAACACGTTGGCCAATATAAGTTTTCTAAATATGATTTTATTCATAACCTTGAAAAATCCATGGTCTTATACAGTCAACACTTGACTATAGCCGCTCTTACTTGTTTTTTATTTGGTTCGCCCTACAGAGGGAAGATACATCTTCTAAAGATACCACCTACCGTCCGTAGGTGGCATGCACGATTCATAACCAGTAACCCCTTTGGAAGCTCACCGGGACTCCCAGTCAAGGTATGACTTCGGTGAGCAGGATGTGATGCCAGTCCCTTCCTTTATTCTTGACTTCTCTCTTGCGCTTTTTAGTCGCGGTGGATCTCCAGTCACCGCCACTAGCTGCTCCCTTTCTGACTGAAATCTGATACAGTGCATAAGCATTTTCTGCCGTTTCCAACGCGTTTGTACAAAAGAAGCACTGGGCTGACTCTACGTGGCGGAACCGGTACAGGAAAGCCCGGAAACAGTCATGGTCCGTAAGAAACTGAAATGGTAGTCAAGGACCTTGTGTTGACACTCTGCCCAAGCCGATATCTCCGGGACGAGTTTCTATGTCCATCTCCCACGCTGCGACTCTTGCCATCTGGTCTGCCATTCTACCAGCAACCATACTAGCCAAGTGCTTTGAGTTCCAGGTCAATCGGTGGCAAGCCTGCCAGTGCTAGAGCTGCGTCCTCGGATACGGTCCTAAATCCTCTGACGACCCTAAGGGCCATGGTCCGTACGACTGACCGTGCTCCTTTCATGTACGCCCGCGTATTGCTGGCGTTGCTCCAAATTGGTGCGGCATAAAGTAGCGTTGCCTTTCCTATCGCCACCAACAGTTTCCTGGCCGGCATCCTGAGTCCTCCAACATTGGGCATGAGTCTTGCCAGTGCAGCAGACGTGAATGCAGCCTTTTTGCTGGCATAGTTTGCATGGTCCTGCGGTCAATTAGTACTCCCAGGTACTTCAGCGATCCTGCTGAAGTCACCTGTGTTCCTGCATGCACTCCGCGGCTTTTCGATATTTAACCCGGTCGATCTGCTTGTCGCGTTGCACTTATCCTAGGGCTCGTCAATAGTTTTTGTGACTGCTGTTATCGCCACGTCGTAAGCAAAACAGTACAGCTCCCAGGGGCTTGCTGATGTATTTCATTGTACATAATGTTCCACAGGATCGGGCCGAGCACCGACCTGAAAACTTGGTAGCATCTTGGACCTGCTGCCGTATCGCACCAAAGCGCGCGATCCCTAAAGTAGCTGCCTACGGCGATCCTTAGGTACTTCGGTATCTCCATTCTGAAGGCATTTTTCACATCCAGTGTGACGATTGCGCAGTATTCCTTACTGCCGCCTAGCCACCTGTCGCTATTGAGAGCATTTCTTGCTATTGCTTCAACCGCGGATAGAGCATCGAGAGTACTTCTCCCCTTCCTGAAACCGAGTTGCTGTCTTCCTAGGCCGTTAGGGTTCTCGGTTATCGCCTCTAAGCGAGCGTATAAGATACGTTCGAACAATTTGCCAACTATGTTTAGCAAGCAAAGCGGGCGGCAGTTGCCTGCAGGGTGAGCTTGTTCCTTTTCTTTGGCAACAGCACCAGCTTCTGTCTTTTCCATCGCGTCGGAAAGATTCCATCCAGGAGACACTGTTGGAATGTGTCTCTGAAGATATCGGGTCTGGCCAGCGCCACCGCCCTGATGACCCCACCGGGGATTCCGTCCATGCGTAGCGCTTTGTTGGGCTTGATGCGCTTAGCTGCCTCGACGACTTCGTTAACAGTGACCTCCGGAAAAGGAGAGGCTGGCGTTTCTTCTTCTGGTTGCCATAATGTGGTCTGCATAGGTAAAAGTACAGAGACAATGCTAGACAAAATTTCGGGTCCCCACGGGTCCTCGTCTATGCATTCCAGCAGGTCCTTGAAAGGCGCGCTTTGGCAGCCGAGATCCCGTGCTTAAGATCTGTGCGCTTAGTTTTGAAGGCTGCTAGCAGATCCGAGTACTGAAGTGTTCCTCTGGCTCCTTGCGCTCGTCTCTTTGCCTTGTGGCAATCTGACCGTAGCTAATGTAAGGAAGCACTCCACCAGTATACCGCTGGTTTACGCATCGCCTTTCTCTTCCTTGGCATCGTTGTATCGCACGTTGCTGCCAGTAGTACCGAGAGCCTTAGTATGTCCATTCAAAGCTGTGCAAATTTTATCAAAATCGCACCGATATATCGTATAACTGCCATAGAACCTATCGGTCGATTATTGTAATTTTTCAAGATATCGCTGTGAAAAATTTCTGATATATGTTTGCAATGGTATTAAACCTTCGGTGAGCCGAATGTAGCCTTTCTTTCTTGTTTTGTTGTCTTTTTGTGTGCGACGCCAGTTTGACTGGATCTTTATGTTTCAATACAATTTGCCTCAAACTAATTTGTTTGAAATGAAAACTTAGGGAAGACATTAAAGTTGGTTTTCTAAACCGAATCAGACGAATCATAATAAATAGGGAAAAAGTGTTAATTGCCGATATTAAACACAAGGCGCCGTAGTCAAAAAATTTATGAAAAAAAAATGCGCGAATTTTTCGCCTGCGTTGATCCTCTGCTGCCGGAAGCTCCGTATGTATTTTTAAGTTCGACAATTTCAAGCTATTTCAACTGGTAATTTTTCTACGTTGAATATTAAACATAAAATGAGATTCCACAAACTTAAAAAGACACATTAGCGCCAAACGGTCGCGCCAAAATTCTGGAAGAGCGTCAGGCAATCCGCAAAATTACCGTTGTAACGGCAAAAAAATTCTATTTTATGCCAGCCACAATTATTTAAAATAAATCGCTTAACACAACACTGTCCACAAGAGAGTGACGTTTTACTGAGAATCAGCCAACAATAAACATGTAAATTAAATTTATTTCAAAATTGAATTAAAAGAAAACTAAAACCTTGATAAATAAAGGCATTTAAATAAACAAAATTTCAAAACAATCGGTGACGTAGATAACTATTTGATTCATTTTTTGATTCAGTCGTAGCGTGTGTAAAGCTGATTGCTATGACGTTTTCATATGCACATAGATGGCTCTTTTTAAAGATAGATCTAATTTTAACAATAGGTGGCAGATGAGCTTGTGAAAATGGTATCTTACTGTCGGGTGCGCTCGACTAGTTTAGTTTAGTTTTAGTTTTTCTCTTCTGTAGTTTTCCTTACTTGTTATACCATTCGACCATTGAAAAAATGGTATACTAAGTTTGTGCAAAAGTATGTAACAGGCAGAAGGAGACATGGCAGACCCCATAAAGTATATATATTCTGGCTCAGGATACATAGCCGAGTCGATTGAGACATGTCCGTCTGTCTGTATGAACGTCGAGAACGTCAAGCTAGAGACACCAAATTTGACATGATGGTTCCTGTATACCATATGCAGTGCCACGCCCACCGCCCACCCAAATCGATAATTTTTGAATATTAAGGAAAGTATTACAGTTACAGACACCAAATTTGGCATGATGGTTCCTTTAAATTATGCGCAGATGAGATTTATTTGAAATTTGAGGTGCCACGCCCACCGCCCACGCAAATCGATAATTTTCGATTATCAGGAGAAGTATTGAAATTACGTGCTTTGGTACGAACATAAATAATTGCAATATAAATCTATTCCCCAAATTATAATCCAATCGGACCATAAACACAGAAGTTATCCATGTTTCCGTTTTCGTGTGTAAAGCTATGCCGTTTTCCCATGTAGATGGCGCTATTCAAAGATAAATCTAATATAAACAATAGGTGGAGGATAAACTTGTGCAGAGTTTTTTAATGGAATTAAATATGTCATAATTTGTTTCGAAACTGGGCGAATGGTATCTTACTGTCGGGCGCGCTCGACTGTAGCTTCTTTACTTGTTTTTAGTTGTTTGTGTGTGTGGTGTTTTATTTAAAAATAAAATGTTTTTTTTTGTAATTTTTAGACCATGGATTTTAAAAAAAATACATTGTCTATTGTGTTTCTCGAAATGTGCGTAACAGGAAAAAGGAGGCATCTGCGACCCCATAAAGTATATATATTCTTGGTCAGGATCACTAGCACAGTCGATCAAGCCATGTCTGTCTGTCCGTCTGTATGAACGCCTATATCTCAGAAACTAAAAAAGCTACCAAATTTGGTGACAACACTTATTTGAATCATACGCTGTAAAATTTTTATTAACATTTGGGACTCGCCTACTTCCGGGCCCGCAAATCGATAAACCGTATAGCGGTAAATAGTATAAAGCGCAATAATAAAGCTAGAGTATTCAGTTTTGGTGTGAATGATTACTATCACCACCTAAACGGTCGCTGAAAATTTGGTTCCGATCGGATAATGAACATAAAAGTTATTCAACGTTTCATATAGATTTGCACTGCGCCCACTGCAAGCAAGCAAGCAGTGTTTTTTCCCAACTGCTTGGACTGCTTGGCGTCTAACTGAAAATTATATGTGTTGTTTATTATTTTTCTTTAAAAAACACGTTTGCCAATAAAAGTTTTCTAAATATGATTTTTTTCATAACCTTGAAAAATCCATGGTCTTATACAGTCAACACTTGACTGTAGCCGTTCTTACTTGTTTTTTATTTGGTTCGCCCTACAGAGGGAAGATACATCTTCTAAAGATACCACCTACCGTCCGTAGGTGGCATGCACGATTCATAACCCCTAACCCCTTTGGAAGCTCACCGGGACTCCCAGTCAAGGTATGACTTCGGTGAGCAGGATGTGATGCCAGTAGCGCAGTCCCTTCCTTTATTCTTGACCCCTCTCTTGCGCTTTTTAGTCGCGGTGGATCTCCAGTCACCGCCACTAGCTGCTCCCTTTCTGACTGAAATCCAACGCGTTTGTACAAAAGAAGCACTGGGCTGACTCTACGTGGCGGAACCGATACAGGAAAGCCCGGAAACAGTCATGGTCCGTAAGAAACTGAAATGGTAGTCAAGGACCTTGTGTTGACACTCTGCCCAAGCCGATATCTCCGGGACGAGTTTCTATGTCCATCTCCCACGCTGCGACTCTTGCCATCTGGTCTGCCATTCTACCAGCAACCATACTAGGGTCTCTTGGCGAGTAACTCCGTGGCGCGTTTAGCCAAGTGCTTTGAGTTCCAGGTCAATCGGTGGCAAGCCTGCCAGTGCTAGAGCTGCGTCCTCGGATACGGTCCTAAATCCTCTAACGACCCTAAGGGGCATGGTCCGTATGACTGACAGTGCTCCTTTCATGTACGCCCGCGTATTGCTGGCGTTGCTCCAAATTGGTGCGGCATAAAGTAGCGTTGCCTTTCCTATCGCCACCAACAGTTTCCTGGCCGGCATCCTGAGTCCTCCAACATTGGGCATGAGTCTTGCCAGTGCAGCAGACGTGAATGCAGCCTTTTTGCTGGCATAGTTTGCATGGTCCTGCGGTCAATTAGTACTCCCAGGTACTTCAGCGATCCTGCTGAAGTCACCTGTGTTCCTGCATGCACTCCGCGGCTTTTCGATATTTAACCCGGTCGATCTGCTTGTCGCGTTGCACTTATCCTAGGGCTCGTCAATAGTTTTTGTGACTGCTGTTATCGCCACGTCGTAAGCAAAACAGTACAGCTCCCAGGGGCTTGCTGATGTATTTCATTGTACATAATGTTCCACAGGATCGGGCCGAGCACCGACCTGAAAACTTGGTAGCATCTTGGACCTGCTGCCGTATCACACCAAAGCGCGCGATCCCTAAAGTAGCTGCCTACGGCGATCCTTAGGTACTTCGGTATCTCCATTCTGAAGGCATTTTTCACATCCAGTGTGACGATTGCGCAGTATTCCTTACTGCCGCCTAGCCACCTGTCGCTATTGAGAGCATTTCTTGCTATTGCTTCAACCGCGGATAGAGCATCGAGAGTACTTCTCCCCTTCCTGAAACCGAGTTGCTGTCTTCCTAGGCCGTTAGGGTTCTCGGTTATCGCCTCTAAGCGAGCGTATAAGATACGTTCGAACAATTTGCCAACTATGTTTAGCAAGCAAAGCGGGCGGCAGTTGCCTGCAGGGTGAGCTTGTTCCTTTTCTTTTGGCAACAGCACCAGCTTCTGTCTTTTCCATCGCGTCGGAAAGATTCCATCCAGGAGACACTGTTGGAATGTGTCTCTGAAGATATCGGGTCTGGCCAGCGCCACCGCCCTGATGACCCCACCGGGGATTCCGTCCATGCGTAGCGCTTTGTTGGGCTTGATGCGCTTAGCTGCCTCGACGACTTCGTTAACAGTGACCTCCGGAAAAGGAGAGGCTGGCGTTTCTTCTTCTGGTTGCCATAATGTGGTCTGCATAGGTAAAAGTACAGAGACAATGCTAGACAAAATTTCGGGTCCCCACGGGTCCTCGTCTATGCATTCCAGCAGGTCCTTGAAAGCGCGCGCTTTGGCAGCCGAGATCCCGTGCTTAAGATCTGTGCGCTTAGTTTTGAAGGCTGCTAGCAGATCCGAGTACTGAAGTGTTCCTCTGGCTCCTTGCGCTCGTCTCTTTGCCTTGTGGCAATCTGACCGTAGCTAATGTAAGGAAGCACTCCACCAGTATACCGCTGGTTTACGCATCGCCTTTCTCTTCCTTGGCATCGTTGTATCGCACGTTGCTGCCAGTAGTACCGAGAGCCTTAGTATGTCCATTCAAAGCTGTGCAAATTTTATCAAAATCGCACCGATATATCGTATAACTGCCATAGAACCTATCGGTCGATTATTGTAATTTTTCAAGATATCGCTGTGAAAAATTTCTGATATATGTTTGCAATGGTATTAAACCTTCGGTGAGCCGAATGTAGCCTTTCTTTCTTGTTTTGTTGTCTTTTTGTGTACGACGCCCGTTTGACTGGATCTTTATGTTTCAATACAGTTTGCCTCAAACTAATTTGTTTGAAATGAAAACTTAGGGAAGACATTAAAGTTGGTTTTCTAAACCGAATCAGACGAATCATAATAAATAGGGAAAAAGTGTTAATTGCCGATATTAAACACAAGGCGCCGTAGTCAAAAAATTTATGAAAAAAAATGCGCGAATTTTTCGCCTGCGTTGATCCTCTGCTGCCGGAAGCTCCGTATGTATTTTTAAGTTCGACAATTTCAAGCTATTTCAACTGGTAATTTTTCTACGTTGAATATTAAACATAAAATGAGATTCCACAAACTTAAAAAGACACATTAGCGCCAAACGGTCGCGCCAAAATTCTGGAAGAGCGTCAGGCAATCCGCAAAATTACCGTTGTAACGGCAAAAAAATTCTATTTTATGCCAGCCACAATTATTTAAAATAAATCGCTTAACACAACACTGTCCACAAGAGAGTGACGTTTTACTGAGAATCAGCCAACAATAAACATGTAAATTAAATTTATTTCAAAATTGAATTAAAAGAAAACTAAAACCTTGATAAATAAAGGCATTTAAATAAACAAAATTTCAAAACAATCGGTGACGTAGATAACTATTTGATTCATTTTTTTGATTCAGTCGTAGCGTGTGTAAAGCTGATTGCTATGACGTTTTCATATGCACATAGATGGCTCTTTTTAAAGATAGATCTAATTTTAACAATAGGTGGCAGATGAGCTTGTGAAAATGGTATCTTACTGTCGGGTGCGCTCGACTAGTTTAGTTTAGTTTTAGTTTTTCTTTCCTGTAGTTTTCCTTACTTGTTATACCATTCGACCATTGAAAAAATGGTATACTAAGTTTGTGCAAAAGTATGTAACAGGCAGAAGGAGACATGGCAGACCCCATAAAGTATATATATTCTGGCTCAGGATACATAGCCGAGTCGATTGAGACATGTCCGTCTGTCTGTATGAACGTCGAGAACGTCAAGCTAGAGACACCAAATTTGACATGATGGTTCCTGTATACCATATGCAGTGCCACGCCCACCGCCCACCCAAATCGATAATTTTTGAATATTAAGGAAAGTATTACAGTTACAGACACCAAATTTGGCATGATGGTTCCTTTAAATTATGCGCAGATGAGATTTATTTGAAATTTGAGGTGCCACGCCCACCGCCCACGCAAATCGATAATTTTCGATTATCAGGAGAAGTATTGAAATTACGTGCTTTGGTACGAACATAAATAATTGCAATATAAATCTATTCCCCAAATTATAATCCAATCGGACCATAAACACAGAAGTTATCCATGTTTCCGTTTTCGTGTGTAAAGCTATGCCGTTTTCCCATGTAGATGGCGCTATTCAAAGATAAATCTAATATAAACAATAGGTGGAGGATAAACTTGTGCAGAGTTTTTTAATGGAATTAAATATGTCATAATTTGTTTCGAAACTGGGCGAATGGTATCTTACTGTCGGGCGCGCTCGACTGTAGCTTCTTTACTTGTTTTTAGTTGTTTGTGTGTGTGGTGTTTTATTTAAAAATAAAATGTTTTTTTTTGTAATTTTTAGACCATGGATTTTAAAAAAAATACATTGTCTATTGTGTTTGTCGAAATGTGCGTAACAGGAAAAAGGAGGCATCTGCGACCCCATAAAGTATATATATTCTTGGTCAGGATCACTAGCACAGTCGATCAAGCCATGTCTGTCTGTCCGTCTGTATGAACGCCTATATCTCAGAAACTAAAAAAGCTACCAAATTTGGTGACAACACTTATTTGAATCATACGCTGTAAAATTTTTATTAACATTTGGGACTCGCCTACTTCCGGGCCCGCAAATCGATAAACCGTATAGCGGTAAATAGTATAAAGCGCAATAATAAAGCTAGAGTATTCAGTTTTGGTGTGAATGATTACTATCACCACCTAAACGGTCGCTGAAAATTTGGTTCCGATCGGATAATGAACATAAAAGTTATTCAACGTTTCATATAGATTTGCACTGCGCCCACTGCAAGCAAGCAAGCAGTGTTTTTTCCCAACTGCTTGTGCTGCTGGCGTCTAACTGAAAATTATATGTGTTGTTTATTATTTTTCTTTAAAAAACACGTTTGCCAATAAAAGTTTTCTAAATATGATTTTTTTCATAACCTTGAAAAATCCATGGTCTTATACAGTCAACACTTGACTGTAGCCGTTCTTACTTGTTTTTTATTTGGTTCGCCCTACAGAGGGAAGATACATCTTCTAAAGATACCACCTACCGTCCGTAGGTGGCATGCACGATTCATAACCCCTAACCCCTTTGGAAGCTCACCGGGACTCCCAGTCAAGGTATGACTTCGGTGAGCAGGATGTGATGCCAGTAGCGCAGTCCCTTCCTTTATTCTTGACCCCTCTCTTGCGCTTTTTAGTCGCGGTGGATCTCCAGTCACCGCCACTAGCTGCTCCCTTTCTGACTGAAATCTGATACAGTGCATAAGCATTTTCTGCCGTTTCCAACGCGTTTGTACAAAAGAAGCACTGGGCTGACTCTACGTGGCGGAACCGGTACAGGAAAGCCCGGAAACAGTCATGGTCCGTAAGAAACTGAAATGGTAGTCAAGGACCTTGTGTTGACACTCTGCCCAAGCCGATATCTCCGGGACGAGTTTCTATGTCCATCTCCCACGCTGCGACTCTTGCCATCTGGTCTGCCATTCTACCAGCAACCATACTAGGGTCTCTTGGCGAGTAACTCCGTGGCGCGTTTAGCCAAGTGCTTTGAGTTCCAGGTCAATCGGTGGCAAGCCTGCCAGTGCTAGAGCTGCGTCCTCGGATACGGTCCTAAATCCTCTAACGACCCTAAGGGGCATGGTCCGTATGACTGACAGTGCTCCTTTCATGTACGCCCGCGTATTGCTGGCGTTGCTCCAAATTGGTGCGGCATAAAGTAGCGTTGCCTTTCCTATCGCCACCAACAGTTTCCTGGCCGGCATCCTGAGTCCTCCAACATTGGGCATGAGTCTTGCCAGTGCAGCAGACGTGAATGCAGCCTTTTTGCTGGCATAGTTTGCATGGTCCTGCGGTCAATTAGTACTCCCAGGTACTTCAGCGATCCTGCTGAAGTCACCTGTGTTCCTGCATGCACTCCGCGGCTTTTCGATATTTAACCCGGTCGATCTGCTTGTCGCGTTGCACTTATCCTAGGGCTCGTCAATAGTTTTTGTGACTGCTGTTATCGCCACGTCGTAAGCAAAACAGTACAGCTCCCAGGGGCTTGCTGATGTATTTCATTGTACATAATGTTCCACAGGATCGGGCCGAGCACCGACCTGAAAACTTGGTAGCATCTTGGACCTGCTGCCGTATCGCACCAAAGCGCGCGATCCCTAAAGTAGCTGCCTACGGCGATCCATAGGTACTTCGGTATCTCCATTCTGAAGGCATTTTTCACATCCAGTGTGACGATTGCGCAGTATTCCTTACTGCCGCCTAGCCACCTGTCGCTATTGAGAGCATTTCTTGCTATTGCTTCAACCGCGGATAGAGCATCGAGAGTACTTCTCCCCTTCCTGAAACCGAGTTGCTGTCTTCCTAGGCCGTTAGGGTTCTCGGTTATCGCCTCTAAGCGAGCGTATAAGATACGTTCGAACAATTTGCCAACTATGTTTAGCAAGCAAAGCGGGCGGCAGTTGCCTGCAGGGTGAGCTTGTTCCTTTTCTTTTGGCAACAGCACCAGCTTCTGTCTTTTCCATCGCGTCGGAAAGATTCCATCCAGGAGACACTGTTGGAATGTGTCTCTGAAGATATCGGGTCTGGCCAGCGCCACCGCCCTGATGACCCCACCGGGGATTCCGTCCATGCGTAGCGCTTTGTTGGGCTTGATGCGCTTAGCTGCCTCGACGACTTCGTTAACAGTGACCTCCGGAAAAGGAGAGGCTGGCGTTTCTTCTTCTGGTTGCCATAATGTGGTCTGCATAGGTAAAAGTACAGAGACAATGCTAGACAAAATTTCGGGTCCCCACGGGTCCTCGTCTATGCATTCCAGCAGGTCCTTGAAAGCGCGCGCTTTGGCAGCCGAGATCCCGTGCTTAAGATCTGTGCGCTTAGTTTTGAAGGCCGCTAGCAGATCCGAGTACTGAGGTGTTCCTCTGGCTCCTTGCGCTCGTCTCTTGCCTTGTGGCAATCTGACCGTAGCTAATGTAAGGAAGCACTCCACCAGTATACCGCTGGTTTACGCATCGCCTTTCTCTTCCTTGGCATCGTTGTATCGCACGTTGCTGCCAGTAGTACCGAGAGCCTTAGTATGTCCATTCAAAGCTGTGCAAATTTCATCAAAATCGGACCGATATATCGTATAACTGCCATAGAACCTATCGGTCGATTATTGTAATTTTTCAAGATATCGCTGTGAAAAATTTCTGATATATGTTTGCAATGGTATTAAACCTTCGGTGAGCCGAATGTAGCCTCTCTTTCTTGTTTTGTTGTCTTTTTGTGTACGACGCCCGTTTGACTGGATCTTTATGTTTCAATACAGTTTGCCTTAAACTAATTTGTTTGAAATGAAAACATAGGGAAGACATTAAAGTTGGTTTTCTAAACCGAATCAGACGAATCATAATAAATAGGGAAGAAGTGTTAATTGCCGATATTAAACACAAGGCGCCGTAGTCAAAAAATTTATGAAAAAAAAATGCGCGAATTTTTCGCCTGCGTTGATCCTCTGCTGCCGGAAGCTCCGTATGTATTTTTAAGTTCGACAATTTCAAGCTATTTCAACTGGTAATTTTTCTACGTTGAATATTAAACATAAAATGAGATTCCACAAACTTAAAAAGACACATTAGCGCCAAACGGTCGCGCCAAAATTCTGGAAGAGCGTCAGGCAATCCGCAAAATTACCGTTGTAACGGCAAAAAATTTCTATTTTATGCCAGCCACAATTATTTAAAATAAATCGCTTAACACAACACTGTCCATAAGAGAGTGACGTTTTACTGAGAATCAGCCAACAATAAACATGTAAATTAAATTTATTTCAAAATTGAATTAAAAGAAAACTAAAACCTTGATAAATAAAGGCATTTAAATAAACAAAATTTCAAAACAATCGGTGACGTAGATAACTATTTGATTAATTTTTTGATTCAGTCGTAGCGTGTGTAAAGCTGATTGCTATGACGTTTTCATATGCACATAGATGGCTCTTTTTAAAGATAGATCTAATTTTAACAATAGGTGGCAGATGAGCTTGTGAAAATGGTATCTTACTGTCGGGTGCGCTCGACTAGTTTAGTTTAGTTTTAGTTTTTCTTTCCTGTAGTTTTCCTTACTTGTTATACCATTCGACCATTGAAAAAATGGTATACTAAGTTTGTGCAAAAGTATGTAACAGGCAGAAGGAGACATGGCAGACCCCATAATGTATATATATTCTGGCTCAGGATACATAGCCGAGTCGATTGAGACATGTCCGTCTGTCTGTATGAACGTCGAGAACGTCAAGCTAGAGACACCAAATTTGACATGATGGTTCCTGTATACCATATGCAGTGCCACGCCCACCGCCCACCCAAATCGATAATTTTTGAATATTAAGGAAAGTATTACAGTTACAGACACCAAATTTGGCATGATGGTTCCTTTAAATTATGCGCAGATGAGATTTATTTGAAATTTGAGGTGCCACGCCCACCGCCCACGCAAATCGATAATTTTCGATTATCAGGAGAAGTTTTGAAATTACGTGCTTTGGTACGAACATAAATAATTGCAATGTAAATCTATTCCCCAAATTATAATCCAATCGGACCATAAACACAGAAGTTATCCATGTTTCCGTTTTCGTGTGTAAAGCTTTGCCGTTTTCCCATGTAGATGGCGCTATTCAAAGATAAATCTAATATAAACAATAGGTGGAGGATAAACTTGTGCAGAGTTTTTTAATGGAATTAAATATGTCATAATTTGTTTCGAAACTGGGCGAATGGTATCTTACTGTCGGGCGCGCTCGACTGTAGCTTTCTTTACTTGTTTTTAGTTGTTTGTGTGTGTGGTATTTTATTTAAAAATAAAATGTTTTTTTTTGTAATTTTTAGACCATGGATTTTAAAAAAAATACATTGTCTATTGTGTTTGTCGAAATGTGCGTAACCGGAAAAAGGAGGCATCTGCGACCCCATAAAGTATATATATTCTTGGTCAGGATCACTAGCACAGTCGATCAAGCCATGTCTGTCTGTCCGTCTGTATGAACGCCTATATCTCAGAAACTAAAAAAGCTACCAAATTTGGTGACAACACTTATTTGAATCATACGCTGTAAAATTTTTATTAACATTTGGGACTCGCCTACTTCCGGGCCCGCAAATCGATAAACCGTATAGCGGTAAATAGTATAAAGCGCAATAATAAAGCTAGAGTATTCAGTTTTGGTGTGAATGATTACTATCACCACCTAAACGGTCGCTGAAAATTTGGTTCCGATCGGATAATGAACATAAAAGTTATTCAACGTTTCATATAGATTTGCACTGCGCCCACTGCAAGCAAGCAAGCAGTGTTTTTTCCCAACTGCTTGGACTGCTTGGCGTTTAACTGAAAATTATATGTGTTGTTTATTATTTTTCTTTAAAAAACACGTTTGCCAATAAAAGTTTTCTAAATATGATTTTTTTCATAACCTTGAAAAATCCATGGTCTTATACAGTCAACACTTGACTGTAGCCGTTCTTACTTGTTTTTTATTTGGTTCGCCCTACAGAGGGAAGATACATCTTCTAAAGATACCACCTACCGTCCGTAGGTGGCATGCACGATTCATAACCCCTAACCTCTGCCCAAGCCGATATCTCCGGGACGAGTTTCTATGTCCATCTCCCACGCTGCGACTCTTGCCATCTGGTCTGCCATTCTACCAGCAACCATACTAGGGTCTCTTGGCGAGTAACTCCGTGGCGCGTTTAGCCAAGTGCTTTGAGTTCCAGGTCAATCGGTGGCAAGCCTGCCAGTGCTAGAGCTGCGTCCTCGGATACGGTCCTAAATCCTCTAACGACCCTAAGGGGCATGGTCCGTATGACTGACAGTGCTCCTTTCATGTACGCCCGCGTATTGCTGGCGTTGCTCCAAATTGGTGCGGCATAAAGTAGCGTTGCCTTTCCTATCGCCACCAACAGTTTCCTGGCCGGCATCCTGAGTCCTCCAACATTGGGCATGAGTCTTGCCAGTGCAGCAGACGTGAATGCAGCCTTTTTGCTGGCATAGTTTGCATGGTCCTGCGGTCAATTAGTACTCCCAGGTACTTCAGCGATCCTGCTGAAGTCACCTGTGTTCCTGCATGCACTCCGCGGCTTTTCGATATTTAACCCGGTCGATCTGCTTGTCGCGTTGCACTTATCCTAGGGCTCGTCAATAGTTTTTGTGACTGCTGTTATCGCCACGTCGTAAGCAAAACAGTACAGCTCCCAGGGGCTTGCTGATGTATTTCATTGTACATAATGTTCCACAGGATCGGGCCGAGCACCGACCTGAAAACTTGGTAGCATCTTGGACCTGCTGCCGTATCGCACCAAAGCGCGCGATCCCTAAAGTAGCTGCCTACGGCGATCCTTAGGTACTTCGGTATCTCCATTCTGAAGGCATTTTTCACATCCAGTGTGACGATTGCGCAGTATTCCTTACTGCCGCCTAGCCACCTGTCGCTATTGAGAGTATTTCTTGCTATTGCTTCAACCGCGGATAGAGCATCGAGAGTACTTCTCCCCTTCCTGAAACCGAGTTGCTGTCTTCCTAGGCCGTTAGGGTTCTCGGTTATCGCCTCTAAGCGAGCGTATAAGATACGTTCGAACAATTTGCCAACTATGTTTAGCAAGCAAAGCGGGCGGCAGTTGCCTGCAGGGTGAGCTTGTTCCTTTTCTTTTGGCAACAGCACCAGCTTCTGTCTTTTCCATCGCGTCGGAAAGATTCCATCCAGGAGACACTGTTGGAATGTGTCTCTGAAGATATCGGGTCTGGCCAGCGCCACCGCCCTGATGACCCCACCGGGGATTCCGTCCATGCGTAGCGCTTTGTTGGGCTTGATGCGCTTAGCTGCCTCGACGACTTCGTTAACAGTGACCTCCGGAAAAGGAGAGGCTGGCGTTTCTTCTTCTGGTTGCCATAATGTGGTCTGCATAGGTAAAAGTACAGAGACAATGCTAGACAAAATTTCGGGTCCCCACGGGTCCTCGTCTATGCATTTCAGCAGGTCCTTGAAAGCGCGCGCTTTGGCAGCCGAGATCCCGTGCTTAAGATCTGTGCGCTTAGTTTTGAAGGCCGCTAGCAGATCCGAGTACTGAGGTGTTCCTCTGGCTCCTTGCGCTCGTCTCTTGCCTTGTGGCAATCTGACCGTAGCTAATGTAAGGAAGCACTCCACCAGTATACCGCTGGTTTACGCATCGCCTTTCTCTTCCTTGGCATCGTTGTATCGCACGTTGCTGCCAGTAGTACCGAGAGCCTTAGTATGTCCATTCAAAGCTGTGCAAATTTCATCAAAATCGGACCGATATATCGTATAACTGCCATAGAACCTATCGGTCGATTATTGTAATTTTTCAAGATATCGCTGTGAAAAATTTCTGATATATGTTTGCAATGGTATTAAACCTTCGGTGAGCCGAATGTAGCCTCTCTTTCTTGTTTTGTTGTCTTTTTGTGTACGACGCCCGTTTGACTGGATCTTTATGTTTCAATACAGTTTGCCTTAAACTAATTTGTTTGAAATGAAAACATAGGGAAGACATTAAAGTTGGTTTTCTAAACCGAATCAGACGAATCATAATAAATAGGGAAGAAGTGTTAATTGCCGATATTAAACACAAGGCGCCGTAGTCAAAAAATTTATGAAATAAAAAATGCGAGAATTTTTCGACTGCGTTGATCCTCTGCTGCCGGAAGCTCCGTATGTATTTTTAAGTTCGACAATTTCAAGCTATTTCAACTGGTAATTTTTCTACGTTGAATATTAAACATAAAATGAGATTCCACAAACTTAAAAAGACACATTAGCGCCAAACGGTCGCGCCAAAATTCTGGAAGAGCGTCAGGCAATCCGCAAAATTACTGTTGTAACGGCAAAAAATTTCTATTTTATGCCAGCCACAATTATTTAAAATAAATCGCTTAACACAACACTGTCCATAAGAGAGTGACGTTTTACTGAGAATCAGCCAACAATAAACATGTAAATTAAATTTATTTCAAAATTGAATTAAAAGAAAACTAAAACCTTGATAAATAAAGGCATTTAAATAAACAAAATTTCAAAACAATCGGTGACGTAGATAACTATTTGATTAATTTTTTGATTCAGTCGTAGCGTGTGTAAAGCTGATTGCTATGACGTTTTCATATGCACATAGATGGCTCTTTTTAAAGATAGATCTAATTTTAACAATAGGTGGCAGATGAGCTTGTGAAAATGGTATCTTACTGTCGGGTGCGCTCGACTAGTTTAGTTTAGTTTTAGTTTTTCTTTCCTGTAGTTTTCCTTACTTGTTATACCATTCGACCATTGAAAAAATGGTATACTAAGTTTGTGCAAAAGTATGTAACAGGCAGAAGGAGACATGGCAGACCCCATAATGTATATATATTCTGGCTCAGGATACATAGCCGAGTCGATTGAGACATGTCCGTCTGTCTGTATGAACGTCGAGAACGTCAAGCTAGAGACACCAAATTTGACATGATGGTTCCTGTATACCATATGCAGTGCCACGCCCACCGCCCACCCAAATCGATAATTTTTGAATATTAAGGAAAGTATTACAGTTACAGACACCAAATTTGGCATGATGGTTCCTTTAAATTATGCGCAGATGAGATTTATTTGAAATTTGAGGTGCCACGCCCACCGCCCACGCAAATCGATAATTTTCGATTATCAGGAGAAGTATTGAAATTACGTGCTTTGGTACGAACATAAATAATTGCAATGTAAATCTATTCCCCAAATTATAATCCAATCGGACCATAAACACAGAAGTTATCCATGTTTCCGTTTTCGTGTGTAAAGCTTTGCCGTTTTCCCATGTAGATGGCGCTATTCAAAGATAAATCTAATATAAACAATAGGTGGAGGATAAACTTGTGCAGAGTTTTTTAATGGAATTAAATATGTCATAATTTGTTTCGAAACTGGGCGAATGGTATCTTACTGTCGGGCGCGCTCGACTGTAGCTTTCTTTACTTGTTTTTAGTTGTTTGTGTGTGTGGTATTTTATTTAAAAATAAAATGTTTTTTTTGTAATTTTTAGACCATGGATTTTAAAAAAAATACATTGTCTATTGTGTTTGTCGAAATGTGCGTAACCGGAAAAAGGAGGCATCTGCGACCCCATAAAGTATATATATTCTTGGTCAGGATCACTAGCACAGTCGATCAAGCCATGTCTGTCTGTCCGTCTGTATGAACGCCTATATCTCAGAAACTAAAAAAGCTACCAAATTTGGTGACAACACTTATTTGAATCATACGCTGTAAAATTTTTATTAACATTTGGGACTCGCCTACTTCCGGGCCCGCAAATCGATAAACCGTATAGCGGTAAATAGTATAAAGCGCAATAATAAAGCTAGAGTATTCAGTTTTGGTGTGAATGATTACTATCACCACCTAAACGGTCGCTGAAAATTTGGTTCCGATCGGATAATGAACATAAAAAGTTATTCAACGTTTCATATAGATTTGCACTGCGCCCACTGCAAGCAAGCAAGCAGTGTTTTTTCCAAGCAGTGTTTTTTCCCAACTGCTTGGACTGCTTGGCGTCTAACTGAAAATTATATGTGTTGTTTATTATTTTTCTTTGAAAAACACGTTTGCCAATAAAAGTTTTCTAAATATGATTTTTTTCATAACCTTGAAAAATCCATGGTCTTATACAGTCAACACTTGACTGTAGCCGTTCTTACTTGTTTTTTATTTGGTTCGCCCTACAGAGGGAAGATACATCTTCTAAAGATACCACCTACCGTCCGTAGGTGGCATGCACGATTCATAACCCCCTAACCCCTTTGGAAGCTCACCGGGACTCCCAGTCAAGGTATGACTTCGGTGAGCAGGATGTGATGCCAGTAGCGCAGTCCTTGCGCTTTTTAGTCGCGGTGGATCTCCAGTCACCGCCACTAGCTACTCCCTTTCTGACTGAAATCTGATACAGTGCATAAGCATTTTCTGCCGTTTCCAACGCGTTTGTACAAAAGAAGCACTGGGCTGACTCTACGTGGCGGAACCGGTACAGGAAAGCCCGGAAACAGTCATGGTCCGTAAGAAACTGAAATGGTAGTCAAGGACCTTGTGTTGACACTCTGCCCAAGCCGATATCTCCGGGACGAGTTTCTATGTCCATCTCCCACGCTGCGACTCTTGCCATCTGGTCTGCCATTCTACCAGCAACCATACTAGGGTCTCTTGGCGTGTAACTCCGTGGCGCGTTTAGCCAAGTGCTTTGAGTTCCAGGTCAATCGGTGGCAAGCCTGCCAGTGCTAGAGCTGCGTCCTCGGATACGGTCCTAAATCCTCTAACGACCCTAAGGGCCATGGTCCGTATGACTGACAGTGCTCCTTTCATGTACGCCCGCGTATTGCTGGCGTTGCTCCAAATTGGTGCGGCATAAAGTAGCATTGCCTTTCCTATCGCCACCAACAGTTTCCTGGCCGGCATCCTGAGTCCTCCAACATTGGGCATGAGTCTTGCCAGTGCAGCAGACGTGAATGCAGCCTTTTTGCTAGCATAGTTTGCATGGTCCTGCGGTCAATTAGTACTCCCAGGTACACCTGTGTTCCTGCATGCACTCCGCGGCTTTTCGATATTTAACCCGGCCTTCTCGAGCCATTCGATGGTCGATCTGCTTGTCGCGTTGCACTTATCCTAGGGCTCGTCAATAGTTTTTGTGACTGCTGTTATCGCCACGTCGTAAGCAAAACAGTACAGCTCCCAGGGGCTTGCTGATGTATTTCATTGTACATAATGTTCCACAGGATCGGGCCGAGCACCGACCTGAAAACTTGGTAGCATCTTGGACCTGCTGCCGTATCGCACCAAAGCGCGCGATCCCTAAAGTAGCTGCCTACGGCGATCCTTAGGTACTTCGGTATCTCCATTCTGAAGGCATTTTTCACATCCAGTGTGACGATTGCGCAGTATTCCTAACTGCCGCCTAGCCACCTGTCGCTATTGAGAGCATTTCTTGCTATTGCTTCAACCGCGGATAGAGCATCGAGAGTACTTCTCCCCTTCCTGAAACCGAGTTGCTGTCTTCCTAGGCCGTTAGGGTTCTCGGTTATCGCCTCTAAGCGAGCGTATAAGATACGTTCGAACAATTTGCCAACTATGTTTAGCAAGCAAAGCGGGCGGCAGTTGCCTGCAGGGTGAGCTTGTTCCTTTTCTTTTGGCAACAGCACCAGCTTCTGTCTTTTCCATCGCGTCGGAAAGATTCCATCCAGGAGACACTGTTGGAATGTGTCTCTGAAGATATCGGGTCTGGCCAGCGCCACCGCCCTGATGACCCCACCGGGGATTCCGTCCATGCGTAGCGCTTTGTTGGGCTTGATGCGCTTAGCTGCCTCGACGACTTCGTTAACAGTGACCTCCGGAAAAGGAGAGGCTGGCGTTTCTTCTTCTGGTTGCCATAATGTGGTCTGCATAGGTAAAAGTACAGAGACAATGCTAGACAAAATTTCGGGTCCCCACGGGTCCTCGTCTATGCATTCCAGCAGGTCCTTGAAAGCGCGCGCTTTGGCAGCCGAGATCCCGTGCTTAAGATCTGTGCGCTTAGTTTTGAAGGCCGCTAGCAGATCCGAGTACTGAGGTGTTCCTCTGGCTCCTTGCGCTCGCCTCTTGCCTTGTGGCAATCTGACCGTAGCTAATGTAAGGAAGCACTCCACCAGTATACCGCTGGTTTACGCATCGCCTTTCTCTTCCTTGGCATCGTTGTATCGCACATTGCTGCCAGTAGTACCGAGAGCCTTAGTATGTCCATTCAAAGCTGTGCAAATTTCATCAAAATCGGACCGATATATCGTATAACTGCCATAGAACCTATCGGTCGATTATTGTAATTTTTCAAGATATCGCTGTGAAAAATTTCTGATATATGTTTGCAATGGTATTAAACCTTCGGTGAGCCGAATGTAGCCTTTCTTTCTTGTTTTGTTGTCTTTTTGTGTACGACGCCCGTTTGACTGGATCTTTATGTTTCAATACAGTTTGCCTTAAACTAATTTGTTTGAAATGAAAACATAGGGAAGACATTAAAGTTGGTTTTCTAAACCGAATCAGACGAATCATAATAAATAGGGAAGAAGTGTTAATCTTGCGCTTTTTAGTCGCGGTGGATCTCCAGTCACCGCCACTAGCTGCTCCCTTTCTGACTGAAATCTGATACAGTGCATAAGCATTTTCTGCCGTTTCCAACGCGTTTGTACAAAAGAAGCACTGGGCTGACTCTACGTGGCGGAACCGGTACAGGAAAGCCCGGAAACAGTCATGGTCCGTAAGAAACTGAAATGGTAGTCAAGGACCTTGTGTTGACACTCTGCCCAAGCCGATATCTCCGGGACGAGTTTCTATGTCCATCTCCCACGCTGCGACTCTTGCCATCTGGTCTGCCATTCTACCAGCAACCATACTAGGGTCTCTTGGCGAGTAACTCCGTGGCGCGTTTAGCCAAGTGCTTTGAGTTCCAGGTCAATCGGTGGGAAGCCTGCCAGTGCTAGAGCTGCGTCCTCGGATACGGATACGTCCTCTAACGACCCTAAGGGCCATGGTCCGTACGACTGACCGTGCTCCTTTCATGTACGCCCGCGTATTGCTGGCGTTGCTCCAAATTGGTGCGGCATAAAGTAGCGTTGCCTTTCCTATCGCCACCAACAGTTTCCTGGCCGGCATCCTGAGTCCTCCAACATTGGGCATGAGTCTTGCCAGTGCAGCAGACGTGAATGCAGCCTTTTTGCTGACATAGTTTGCATGGTCCTGTGGTCAATTAGTACTCCCAGGTACTTCAGCGATCCTGCTGAAGTCACCTGTGTTCCATTGACAGAGACCTGCATGCACTCCGCGGCTTTTCGATATTTAACCCGGCCTTCTCGAGCCATTCGATGGTCGATCTGCTTGTCGCGTTGCACTTATCCTAGGGCTCGTCAATAGTTTTTGTGACTGCTGTTATCGCCACGTCGTAAGCAAAACAGTACAGCTCCCAGGGGCTTGCTGATGTATTCCATTGTACATAATGTTCCACAGGATCGGGCCGAGCACCGACCTGAAAACTTGGTAGCATCTTGGACCAGCTGCCGTATCGCACCAAAGCGCGCGATCCCTAAAGAAGCTGCCTACGGCGATCCTTAGGTACTTCGGTATCTCCATTCTGAAGGCATTTTTCACATCCAGTGTGTCTTCGTAGGCCGTTAGGGTTCTCGGTTATCGCCTCTAAGCGAGCGTATAAGATACGTTCGAACAATTTGCCAACTATGTTTAGCAAGCAAAGCGGGCGGTAGTTGCCTGCAGGGTGAGCTTGTTCCTTTTCTTTTGGCAACAGCAACAGCTTCTGTCTTTTCCATCGCGTCGGAAAGATTCCATCCAGGAGACACTGTTGGAATGTGTCTCTGAAGATATCGGGTCTGGCCAGCGCCACCGCCCTGATGACCCCACCGGGGATTCCGTCCATGCGTAGCGCTTTGTTGGGCTTGATGCGCTTAGCTGCCTCGACGACTTCGTTAACAGTGACCTCCGGAAGAGGAGAGGCTGGCGTTTCTTCTTCTGGTTGCCATAATGTGGTCTGCATAGGTAAAAGTACAGAGACAATGCTAGACAAAATTTCGGGTCCCCACGGGTCCTCGTCTATGCATTCCAGCAGGTCCTTGAAAGCGCGCGCTTTGGCAGCCGAGATCTCGTGCTTAAGATCTGTGCGCTTAGTTTTGAAGGCCGCTAGCAGATCCGAGTACTGAAGTGTTCCTCTGGCTCCTTGCGCTTGTCTCTTTGCCTTGTGGCAATCTGACCGTAGCTAATGTAAGGAAGCACTCCACCAGTATACCGCTGGTTTACGCATCGCCTTTCTCTTCCTTGGCATCGTTGTATCGCACGTTGCTGCCAGTAGTACCGAGAGCTGTTCCGCCATTGCCTCTGCAGGTCCGTATGTGATCTGGAGGGAGTTTATACGATAGGTGAACATATCATGGTTGAGCTTCCTGATTTCCCAAGATACTCCTGATGCGCTTCTCCGCTGGTTGTGTGTCGTGCCTAATAGTCCGACGCTAAAGGTGATCAGTGAGTGATCACTCAGCGTTATATCGCCCAGGACCATCTAGTTCGAGTTCACTACTAGTCCTCTACTAACGAAGGTGACATACCACTGTCGTTGATGAATGTCGGCTTGCGTCCGTCGTTCAGCAGCACCAGGTCGAGGATAATCATGGTGTCTAATACTGCTCACGCGGGGCGTTAAAATCACCAGCTATGACAGTTGGCCTGCGACTTTTCACGTGATTTACAAGCGTGTCGAGCACTTCTTCAAACTGTTCCGGGCTGTCGCTGGGTGGTGCATAGCAGCTATACCAATGCACTCCTTTGATTCTTGCATACGCGATGCCTCGCATTGGGGAGGTTGCTCTTGCCTGTACGTACATCGGGCTGCAACATTTGATCGCCGCCTTGCCCGACTTATCCAGGATCACAGCCGTGTTTCCGCCACCTGGGGGTAGGTAGGGTTCGCTAAGAAGCATCAGGTCTACATTGCGGTACACCGCTGTCTGGGTTAGGAGGCTCTGAGCAGCAGAGCAGTGATTCACGTTAAGCTGCATGATATTAATTTTGTCCATTATGACGGCTGTTTACTCCATTTAGACACGCCGCGCATGCATGTGTATGCGTGTTTGTGTGTATGCAAGGGTTTTGTTGCTGCAAGTGACTGGGGTGCTAAGTTTTGTTTTTGTTGTATTTGTATTTGTTGTGTAAATTAATAAAATTCAGCGACGATCCTGAGACATCTCATTGAAGCTCGCTCTCTTGGACGGTTGTAGTGAGACATTTATGTTCCAGTTGTTCTTCTTAGAAAGATTATGGTGGAGGGCTTGACTTCGTCCCCTTCGAATCGGACCGATATATCGTATAACTGCCATAGAACCTATCGGTCGATTATTGTAATTTTTCAAGATATCGCTGTGAAAAATTTCTGATATATGTTTGCAATGGTATTAAACCTTCGGTGAGCCGAATGTAGCTTTTCTTTCTTGTTTTGTTGTCTTTTTGTGTGCGACGCCAGTTTGACTGGATCTTTATGTTTCAATACAGTTTGCCTTAAACTAATTTGTTTGAAATGAAAACTTAGGGAAGACATTAAAGTTGGTTTTCTAAACCGAATCAGGCGAATCATAATAAATAGGGAAAAAGTGTTAATTGCCGATATTAAACACAAGGCGCCGTAGTCAAAAAATTTATGAAAAAAAATGCGCGAATTTTTCGCCTGCGTTGATCCTCTGCTGCCGGAAGCTCCGTATGTATTTTTAAGTTCGACAATTTCAAGCTATTTCAACTGGTAATTTTTCTACGTTGAATATTAAACATAAAATGAGATTCCACAAACTTAAAAAGACACATTAGCGCCAAACGGTCGCGCCAAAATTCTGGAAGAGCGTCAGGCAATCCGCAAAATTACCGTTGTAACGGCAAAAAATTTCTATTTTATGCCAGCCACAATTATTTAAAATAAATCGCTTAACACAACACTGTCCATAAGAGAGTGACGTTTTACTGAGAATCAGCCAACAATAAACATGTAAATTAAATTTATTTCAAAATTGAATTAAAAGAAAACTAAAACCTTGATAAATAAAGGCATTTAAATAAACAAAATTTCAAAACAATCGGTGACGTAGATAACTATTTGATTCATTTTTTGATTCAGTCGTAGCGTGTGTAAAGCTGATTGCTATGACGTTTTCATATGCACATAGATGGCTCTTTTTAAAGATAGATCTAATTTTAACAATAGGTGGCAGATGAGCTTGTGAAAATGGTATCTTACTGTCGGGTGCGCTCGACTAGTTTAGTTTAGTTTTAGTTTTTCTTTCCTGTAGTTTTCCTTACTTGTTATACCATTCGACCATTGAAAAAATGGTATACTAAGTTTGTGCAAAAGTATGTAACAGGCAGAAGGAGACATGGCAGACCCCATAAAGTATATATATTCTGGCTCAGGATACATAGCCGAGTCGATTGAGACATGTCCGTCTGTCTGTATGAACGTCGAGAACGTCAAGCTAGAGACACCAAATTTGACATGATGGTTCCTGTATACCATATGCAGTGCCACGCCCACCGCCCACCCAAATCGATAATTTTTGAATATTAAGGAAAGTATTACAGTTACAGACACCAAATTTGGCATGATGGTTCCTTTAAATTATGCGCAGATGAGATTTATTTGAAATTTGAGGTGCCACGCCCACCGCCCACGCAAATCGATAATTTTCGATTATCAGGAGAAGTATTGAAATTACGTGCTTTGGTACGAACATAAATAATTGCAATATAAATCTATTCCCCAAATTATAATCCAATCGGACCATAAACACAGAAGTTATCCATGTTTCCGTTTTCGTGTGTAAAGCTATGCCGTTTTCCCATGTAGATGGCGCTATTCAAAGATAAATCTAATATAAACAATAGGTGGAGGATAAACTTGTGCAGAGTTTTTTAATGGAATTAAATATGTCATAATTTGTTTCGAAACTGGGCGAATGGTATCTTACTGTCGGGCGCGCTCGACTGTAGCTTCTTTACTTGTTTTTAGTTGTTTGTGTGTGTGGTGTTTTATTTAAAAATAAAATGTTTTTTTTTGTAATTTTTAGACCATGGATTTTAAAAAAAATACATTGTCTATTGTGTTTGTCGAAATGTGCGTAACCGGAAAAAGGAGGCATCTGCGACCCCATAAAGTATATATATTCTTGGTCAGGATCACTAGCACAGTCGATCAAGCCATGTCTGTCTGTCCGTCTGTATGAACCCCTATATCTCAGAAACTAAAAAAAGCTACCAAATTTGGTGACAACACTTATTTGAATCATACGCTGTAAAATTTTTATTAACATTTGGGACTCGCCTACTTCCGGGCCCGCAAATCGATAAACCGTATAGCGGTAAATAGTATAAAGCGCAATAATAAAGCTAGAGTATTCAGTTTTGGTGTGAATGATTACTATCACCACCTAAACGGTCGCTGAAAATTTGGTTCCGATCGGATAATGAACATAAAAAGTTATTCAACGTTTCATATAGATTTGCACTGCGCCCACTGCAAGCAAGCAAGCAGTGTTTTTTCCAAGCAGTGTTTTTTCCCAACTGCTTGGACTGCTTGGCGTGTAACTGAAAATTATATGTGTTGTTTATTATTTTTCTTTGAAAAACACGTTTGCCAATAAAAGTTTTCTAAATATGATTTTTTTCATAACCTTGAAAAATCCATGGTCTTATACAGTCAACACTTGACTGTAGCCGTTCTTACTTGTTTTTTATTTGGTTCGCCCTACAGAGGGAAGATACATCTTCTAAAGATACCACCTACCGTCCGTAGGTGGCATGCACGATTCATAACCCCTAACCCCTTTGGAAGCTCACCGGGACTCCCAGTCAAGGTATGACTTCGGTGAGCAGGATGTGATGCCAGTAGCGCAGTCCTTGCGCTTTTTAGTCGCGGTGGATCTCCAGTCACCGCCACTAGCTGCTCCCTTTCTGACTGAAATCTGATACAGTGCATAAGCATTTTCTGCCGTTTCCAACGCGTTTGTACAAAAGAAGCACTGGGCTGACTCTACGTGGCGGAACCGGTACAGGAAAGCCCGGAAACAGTCATGGTCCGTAAGAAACTGAAATGGTAGTCAAGGACCTTGTGTTGACACTCTGCCCAAGCCGATATCTCCGGGACGAGTTTCTATGTCCATCTCCCACGCTGCGACTCTTGCCATCTGGTCTGCCATTCTACCAGCAACCATACTAGGGTCTCTTGGCGAGTAACTCCGTGGCGCGTTTAGCCAAGTGCTTTGAGTTCCAGGTCAATCGGTGGCAAGCCTGCCAGTGCTAGAGCTGCGTCCTCGGATACGGTCCTAAATCCTCTAACGACCCTAAGGGCCATGGTCCGTATGACTGACAGTGCTCCTTTCATGTACGCCCGCGTATTGCTGGCGTTGCTCCAAATTGGTGCGGCATAAAGTAGCATTGCCTTTCCTATCGCCACCAACAGTTTCCTGGCCGGCATCCTGAGTCCTCCAACATTGGGCATGAGTCTTGCCAGTGCAGCAGACGTGAATGCAGCCTTTTTGCTAGCATAGTTTGCATGGTCCTGCGGTCAATTAGTACTCCCAGGTACACCTGTGTTCCTGCATGCACTCCGCGGCTTTTCGATATTTAACCCGGCCTTCTCGAGCCATTCGATGGTCGATCTGCTTGTCGCGTTGCACTTATCCTAGGGCTCGTCAATAGTTTTTGTGACTGCTGTTATCGCCACGTCGTAAGCAAAACAGTACAGCTCCCAGGGGCTTGCTGATGTATTTCATTGTACATAATGTTCCACAGGATCGGGCCGAGCACCGACCTGAAAACTTGGTAGCATCTTGGACCTGCTGCCGTATCGCACCAAAGCGCGCGATCCCTAAAGTAGCTGCCTACGGCGATCCTTAGGTACTTCGGTATCTCCATTCTGAAGGCATTTTTCACATCCAGTGTGACGATTGCGCAGTATTCCTAACTGCCGCCTAGCCACCTGTCGCTATTGAGAGCATTTCTTGCTATTGCTTCAACCGCGGATAGAGCATCGAGAGTACTTCTCCCCTTCCTGAAACCGAGTTGCTGTCTTCCTAGGCCGTTAGGGTTCTCGGTTATCGCCTCTAAGCGAGCGTATAAGATACGTTCGAACAATTTGCCAACTATGTTTAGCAAGCAAAGCGGGCGGCAGTTGCCTGCAGGGTGAGCTTGTTCCTTTTCTTTTGGCAACAGCACCAGCTTCTGTCTTTTCCATCGCGTCGGAAAGATTCCATCCAGGAGACACTGTTGGAATGTGTCTCTGAAGATATCGGGTCTGGCCAGCGCCACCGCCCTGATGACCCCACCGGGGATTCCGTCCATGCGTAGCGCTTTGTTGGGCTTGATGCGCTTAGCTGCCTCGACGACTTCGTGAACAGTGACCTCCGGAAAAGGAGAGGCTGGCGTTTCTTCTTCTGGTTGCCATAATGTGGTCTGCACAGGTAAAAGTACAGAGACAATGCTAGACAAAATTTCGGGTCCCCACGGGTCCTCGTCTATGCATTCCAGCAGGTCCTTGAAAGCGCGCGCTTTGGCAGCCGAGATCCCGTGCTTAAGATCTGTGCGCTTAGTTTTGAAGGCCGCTAGCAGATCCGAGTACTGAGGTGTTCCTCTGGCTCCTTGCGCTCGCCTCTTGCCTTGTGGCAATCTGACCGTAGCTAATGTAAGGAAGCACTCCACCAGTATACCGCTGGTTTACGCATCGCCTTTCTCTTCCTTGGCATCGTTGTATCGCACATTGCTGCCAGTAGTACCGAGAGCCTTAGTATGTCCATTCAAAGCTGTGCAAATTTCATCAAAATCGGACCGATATATCGTATAACTGCCATAGAACCTATCGGTCGATTATTGTAATTTTTCAAGATATCGCTGTGAAAAATTTCTGATATATGTTTGCAATGGTATTAAACCTTCGGTGAGCCGAATGTAGCCTTTCTTTCTTGTTTTGTTGTCTTTTTGTGTACGACGCCCGTTTGACTGGATCTTTATGTTTCAATACAGTTTGCCTTAAACTAATTTGTTTGAAATGAAAACATAGGGAAGACATTAAAGTTGGTTTTCTAAACCGAATCAGACGAATCATAATAAATAGGGAAGAAGTGTTAATTGCCGATATTAAACACAAGGCGCCGTAGTCAAAAAATTTATGAAATAAAAAATGCGAGAATTTTTCGACTGCGTTGATCCTCTGCTGCCGGAAGCTCCGTATGTATTTTTAAGTTCGACAATTTCAAGCTATTTCAACTGGTAATTTTTCTACGTTGAATATTAAACATAAAATGAGATTCCACAAACTTAAAAAGACACATTAGCGCCAAACGGTCGCGCCAAAATTCTGGAAGAGCGTCAGGCAATCCGCAAAATTACCGTTGTAACGGCAAAAAATTTCTATTTTATGCCAGCCACAATTATTTAAAATAAATCGCTTAACACAACACTGTCCATAAGAGAGTGACGTTTTACTGAGAATCAGCCAACAATAAACATGTAAATTAAATTTATTTCAAAATTGAATTAAAAGAAAACTAAAACCTTGATCAATAAAGGCATTTAAATAAACAAAATTTCAAAACAATCGGTGACGTAGATAACTATTTGATTCATTTTTTGATTCAGTCGTAGCGTGTGTAAAGCTGATTGCTATGACGTTTTCATATGCACATAGATGGCTCTTTTTAAAGATAGATCTAATTTTAACAATAGGTGGCAGATGAGCTTGTGAAAATGGTATCTTACTGTCGGGTGCGCTCGACTAGTTTAGTTTAGTTTTAGTTTTTCTTTCCTGTAGTTTTCCTTACTTGTTATACCATTCGACCATTGAAAAAATGGTATACTAAGTTTGTGCAAAAGTATGTAACAGGCAGAAGGAGACATGGCAGACCCCATAAAGTATATATATTCTGGCTCAGGATACATAGCCGAGTCGATTGAGACATGTCCGTCTGTCTGTATGAACGTCGAGAACGTCAAGCTAGAGACACCAAATTTGACATGATGGTTCCTGTATACCATATGCAGTGCCACGCCCACCGCCCACCCAAATCGATAATTTTTGAATATTAAGGAAAGTATTACAGTTACAGACACCAAATTTGGCATGATGGTTCCTTTAAATTATGCGCAGATGAGATTTATTTGAAATTTGAGGTGCCACGCCCACCGCCCACGCAAATCGATAATTTTCGATTATCAGGAGAAGTATTGAAATTACGTGCTTTGGTACGAACATAAATAATTGCAATATAAATCTATTCCCCAAATTATAATCCAATCGGACCATAAACACAGAAGTTATCCATGTTTCCGTTTTCGTGTGTAAAGCTATGCCGTTTTCCCATGTAGATGGCGCTATTCAAAGATAAATCTAATATAAACAATAGGTGGAGGATAAACTTGTGCAGAGTTTTTTAATGGAATTAAATATGTCATAATTTGTTTCGAAACTGGGCGAATGGTATCTTACTGTCGGGCGCGCTCGACTGTAGCTTTCTTTACTTGTTTTTAGTTGTTTGTGTGTGTGGTGTTTTATTTAAAAATAAAATGTTTTTTTTTGTAATTTTTAGACCATGGATTTTAAAAAAAATACATTGTCTATTGTGTTTGTCGAAATGTGCGTAACAGGAAAAAGGAGGCATCTGCGACCCCATAAAGTATATATATTCTTGGTCAGGATCACTAGCACAGTCGATCAAGCCATGTCTGTCTGTCCGTCTGTATGAACGCCTATATCTCAGAAACTAAAAAAGCTACCAAATTTGGTGACAACACTTATTTGAATCATACGCTGTAAAATTTTTATTAACATTTGGGACTCGCCTACTTCCGGGCCCGCAAATCGATAAACCGTATAGCGGTAAATAGTATAAAGCGCAATAATAAAGCTAGAGTATTCAGTTTTGGTGTGAATGATTACTATCACCACCTAAACGGTCGCTGAAAATTTGGTTCCGATCGGATAATGAACATAAAAGTTATTCAACGTTTCATATAGATTTGCACTGCGCCCACTGCAAGCAAGCAAGCAGTGTTTTTTCCAAGCAGTGTTTTTTCCCAACTGCTTGGACTGCTTGGCGTGTAACTGAAAATTATATGTGTTGTTTATTATTTTTCTTTGAAAAACACGTTTGCCAATAAAAGTTTTCTAAATATGATTTTTTTCATAACCTTGAAAAATCCATGGTCTTATACAGTCAACACTTGACTGTAGCCGTTCTTACTTGTTTTTTATTTGATTCGCCCTACAGAGGGAAGATACATCTTCTAAAGATACCACCTACCGTCCGTAGGTGGCATGCACGATTCATAACCCCTAACCCCTTTGGAAGCTCACCGGGACTCCCAGTCAAGGTATGACTTCGGTGAGCAGGATGTGATGCCAGTAGCGCAGTCCCTTCCTTTATTCTTGACCCCTCTCTTGCGCTTTTTAGTCGCGGTGGATCTCCAGTCACCGCCACTAGCTGCTCCCTTTCTGACTGAAATCTGATACAGTGCATAAGCATTTTCTGCCGTTTCCAACGCGTTTGTACAAAAGAAGCACTGGGCTGACTCTACGTGGCGGAACCGGTACAGGAAAGCCCGGAAACAGTCATGGTCCGTAAGAAACTGAAATGGTAGTCAAGGACCTTGTGTTGACACTCTGCCCAAGCCGATATCTCCGGGACGAGTTTCTATGTCCATCTCCCACGCTGCGACTCTTGCCATCTGGTCTGCCATTCTACCAGCAACCATACTAGGGTCTCTTGGCGAGTAACTCCGTGGCGCGTTTAGCCAAGTGCTTTGAGTTCCAGGTCAATCGGTGGCAAGCCTGCCAGTGCTAGAGCTGCGTCCTCGGATACGGATACGTCCTCTAACGACCCTAAGGGCCATGGTCCGTACGACTGACCGTGCTCCTTTCATGTACGCCCGCGTATTGCTGGCGTTGCTCCAAATTGGTGCGGCATAAAGTAGCGTTGCCTTTCCTATCGCCACCAACAGTTTCCTGGCCGGCATCCTAAGTCCTCCAACATTGGGCATGAGTCTTGCCAGTGCAGCAGACGTGAATGCAGCCTTTTTGCTGGCATAGTTTGCATGGTCCTGTGGTCAATTAGTACTCCCAGGTACTTCAGCGATCCTGCTGAAGTCACCTGTGTTCCATTGACAGAGACCTGCATGCACTCCGCGGCTTTTCGATATTTAACCCGGCCTTCTCGAGCCATTCGATGGTCGATCTGCTTGTCGCGTTGCACTTATCCTAGGGCTCGTCAATAGTTTTTGTGACTGCTGTTATCGCCACGTCGTAAGCAAAACAGTACAGCTCCCAGGGGCTTGCTGATGTATTCCATTGTACATAATGTTCCACAGGATCGGGCCGAGCACCGACGTGAAAACTTGGTAGCATCTTGGACCAGCTGCCGTATCGCACCAAAGCGCGCGATCCCTAAAGAAGCTGCCTACGGCGATCCTTAGGTACTTCGGTATCTCCATTCTGAAGGCATTTTTCACATCCAGTGTGTCTTCCTAGGCCGTTAGGGTTCTCGGTTATCGCCTCTAAGCGAGCGTATAAGATACGTTCGAACAATTTGCCAACTATGTTTAGCAAGCAAAGCGGGCGGTAGTTGCCTGCAGGGTGAGCTTGTTCCTTTTCTTTTGGCAACAGCACCAGCTTCTGTCTTTTCCATCGCGTCGGAAAGATTCCATCCAGGAGACACTGTTGGAATGTGTCTCTGAAGATATCGGGTCTGGCCAGCGCCACCGCCCTGATGACCCCACCGGGGATTCCGTCCATGCGTAGCGCTTTGTTGGGCTTGATGCGCTTAGCTGCCTCGACGACTTCGTTAACAGTGACCTCCGGAAAAGGAGAGGCTGGCGTTTCTTCTTCTGGTTGCCATAATGTGGTCTGCATAGGTAAAAGTACAGAGACAATGCTAGACAAAATTTCGGGTCCCCACGGGTCCTCGTCTATGCATTCCAGCAGGTCCTTGAAAGCGCGCTTTGGCAGCCGAGATCCCGTGCTTAAGATCTGTGCGCTTAGTTTTGAAGGCCGCTAGCAGATCCGAGTACTGAGGTGTTCCTCTGGCTCCCTTGCGCTCGTCTCTTGCCTTGTGGCAATCTGACCGTAGCTAATGTAAGGAAGCACTCCACCAGTATACCGCTGGTTTACGCATCGCCTTTCTCTTCCTTGGCATCGTTGTATCGCACGTTGCTGCCAGTAGTACCGAGAGCCTTAGTATGTCCATTCAAAGCTGTGCAAATTTCATCAAAATCGGTCCGATATATCGTATAACTGCCATAGAACCTATCGGTCGATTTTTGTAATTTTTCAAGATATCGCTGTGAAAAATTTCTGATATATGTTTGCAATGGTATTAAACCTTCGGTGAGCCGAATGTAGCCTTTCTTTCTTGTTTTGTTGTATTTTTGTGTACGACGCCCGTTTGACTGGATCTTTATGTTTCAATACAGTTTGCCTTAAACTAATTTGTTTGAAATGAAAACATAGGGAAGACATTAAAGTTGGTTTTCTAAACCGAATCAGACGAATCATAATAAATAAGGAAGAAGTGTTAATTGCCGATATTAAACACAAGGCGCCGTAGTCAAAAAATGTATGAAAAAAAAAAAATGCGCGAATTTTTCGCCTGCGTTGATCCTCTGCTGCCGGAAGCTCCGTATGTATTTTTAAGTTCGACAATTTCAAGCTATTTCAACTGGTAATTTTTCTACGTTGAATATTAAACATAAAATGAGATTCCACAAACTTAAAAAGACACATTAGCGCCAAACGGTCGCGCCAAAATTCTGGAAGAGCGTCAGGCAATCCGCAAAATTACCGTTGTAACGGCAAAAAATTTCTATTTTATGCCAGCCACAATTATTTAAAATAAATCGCTTAACACAACACTGTCCATAAGAGAGTGACGTTTTACTGAGAATCAGCCAACAATAAACATGTAAATTAAATTTATTTCAAAATTGAATTAACAGAAAACTAAAACCTTGATAAATAAAGGCATTTAAATAAACAAAATTTCAAAACAATCGGTGACGTAGATAACTATTTGATTCATTTTTTGATTCAGTCATAGTCGTGTCGTGTGTAAAGCTGATTGCTATGACGTTTTCATATGCACATAGATGGCTCTTTTTAAAGATAGATCTAATTTTAACAATAGGTGGCAGATGAGCTTGTGAAAATGGTATCTTACTGTCGGGTGCGCTCGACTAGTTTAGTTTAGTTTTAGTTTTTCTTTCCTGTAGTTTTCCTTACTTGTTATACCATTCGACCATTGAAAAAATGGTATACTAAGTTTGTGCAAAAGTATGTAACAGGCAGAAGGAGACATGGCAGACCCCATAAAGTATATATATTCTGGCTCAGGATACATAGCCGAGTCGATTGAGACATGTCCGTCTGTCTGTATGAACGTCGAGAACGTCAAGCTAGAGACACCAAATTTGACATGATGGTTCCTGTATACCATATGCAGTGCCACGCCCACCGCCCACCCAAATCGATAATTTTTGAATATTAAGGAAAGTATTACAGTTACAGACACCATGATGGTTCCTTTAAATTATGCGCAGATGAGATTTATTTGAAATTTGAGGTGCCACGCCCACCGCCCACGCAAATCGATAATTTTCGATTATCAGGAGAAGTATTGAAATTACGTGCTTTGGTACGAACATAAATAATTGCAATATAAATCTATTCCCCAAATTATAATCCAATCGGACCATAAACACAGAAGTTATCCATGTTTCCGTTTTCGTGTGTAAAGCTATGCCGTTTTCCCATGTAGATGGCGCTATTCAAAGATAAATCTAATATAAACAATAGGTGGAGGATAAACTTGTGCAGAGTTTTTTAATGGAATTAAATATGTCATAATTTGTTTCGAAACTGGGCGAATGGTATCTTACTGTCGGGCGCGCTCGACTGTAGCTTTCTTTACTTGTTTTTAGTTGTTTGTGTGTGTGGTGTTTTATTTAAAAATAAAATGTTTTTTTGTAATTTTTAGACCATGGATTTTAAAAAAATACATTGTCTATTGTGTTTGTCGAAATGTGCGTAACAGGAAAAAGGAGGCATCTGCGACCCCATAAAGTATATATATTCTTGGTCAGGATCACTAGCACAGTCGATCAAGCCATGTCTGTCTGTCCGTCTGTATGAACGCCTATATCTCAGAAACTAAAAAAGCTACCAAATTTGGTGACAACACTTATTTGAATCATACGCTGTAAAATTTTTATTAACATTTGGGACTCGCCTACTTCCGGGCCCGCAAATCGATAAACCGTATAGCGGTAAATAGTATAAAGCGCAATAATAAAGCTAGAGTATTCAGTTTTGGTGTGAATGATTACTATCACCACCTAAACGGTCGCTGAAAATTTGGTTCCGATCGGATAATGAACATAAAAGTTATTCAACGTTTCATATAGATTTGCACTGCGCCCACTGCAAGCAAGCAAGGAATTTTTTTTTTCCTAGCAGTGTTTTTCCCAACTGCTTGGACTGCTTGGCGTGTAACTGAAAATTATATGTGTTGTTTATTATTTTTCTTTGAAAAACACGTTTGCCAATAAAAGTTTTCTAAATATGATTTTTTTCATAACCTTGAAAAATCCATGGTCTTATACAGTCAACACTTGACTGTAGCCGTTCTTACTTGTTTTTTATTTGATTCGCCCTACAGAGGGAAGATACATCTTCTAAAGATACCACCTACCGTCCGTAGGTGGCATGCACGATTCATAACCCCTAACCCCTTTGGAAGCTCACCGGGACTCCCAGTCAAGGTATGACTTCGGTGAGCAGGATGTGATGCCAGTAGCGCAGTCCCTTCCTTTATTCTTGACCCCTCTCTTGCGCTTTTTAGTCGCGGTGGATCTCCAGTCACCGCCACTAGCTGCTCCCTTTCTGACTGAAATCTGATACAGTGCATAAGCATTTTCTGCCGTTTCCAACGCGTTTGTACAAAAGAAGCACTGGGCTGACTCTACGTGGCGGAACCGGTACAGGAAAGCCCGGAAACAGTCATGGTCCGTAAGAAACTGAAATGGTAGTCAAGGACCTTGTGTTGACACTCTGCCCAAGCCGATATCTCCGGGACGAGTTTCTATGTCCATCTCCCACGCTGCGACTCTTGCCATCTGGTCTGCCATTCTACCAGCAACCATACTAGGGTCTCTTGGCGAGTAACTCCGTGGCGCGTTTAGCCAAGTGCTTTGAGTTCCAGGTCAATCGGTGGCAAGCCTGCCAGTGCTAGAGCTGCGTCCTCGGATACGGATACGTCCTCTAACGACCCTAAGGGCCATGGTCCGTACGACTGACCGTGCTCCTTTCATGTACGCCCGCGTATTGCTGGCGTTGCTCCAAATTGGTGCGGCATAAAGTAGCGTTGCCTTTCCTATCGCCACCAACAGTTTCCTGGCCGGCATCCTAAGTCCTCCAACATTGGGCATGAGTCTTGCCAGTGCAGCAGACGTGAATGCAGCCTTTTTGCTGGCATAGTTTGCATGGTCCTGTGGTCAATTAGTACTCCCAGGTACTTCAGCGATCCTGCTGAAGTCACCTGTGTTCCATTGACAGAGACCTGCATGCACTCCGCGGCTTTTCGATATTTAACCCGGCCTTCTCGAGCCATTCGATGGTCGATCTGCTTGTCGCGTTGCACTTATCCTAGGGCTCGTCAATAGTTTTTTGTGACTGCTGTTATCGCCACGTCGTAAGCAAAACAGTACAGCTCCCAGGGGCTTGCTGATGTATTCCATTGTACATAATGTTCCACAGGATCGGGCCGAGCACCGACCTGAAAACTTGGTAGCATCTTGGACCAGCTGCCGTATCGCACCAAAGCGCGCGATCCCTAAAGAAGCTGCCTACGGCGATCCTTAGGTACTTCGGTATCTCCATTCTGAAGGCATTTTTCACATCCAGTGTGTCTTCCTAGGACGTTAGGGTTCTCGGTTATCGCCTCTAAGCGAGCGTATAAGATACGTTCGAACAATTTGCCAACTATGTTTAGCAAGCAAAGCGGGCGGCAGTTGCCTGCAGGGTGAGCTTGTTCCTTTTCTTTTGGCAACAGCACCAGCTTCTGTCTTTTCCATCGCGTCGGAAAGATTCCATCCAGGAGACACTGTTGGAATGTGTCTCTGAAGATATCGGGTCTGGCCAGCGCCACCGCCCTGATGACCCCACCGGGGATTCCGTCCATGCGTAGCGCTTTGTTGGGCTTGATGCGCTTAGCTGCCTCGACGACTTCGTTAACAGTGACCTCCGGAAAAGGAGAGGCTGGCGTTTCTTCTTCTGGTTGCCATAATGTGGTCTGCATAGGTAAAAGTACAGAGACAATGCTAGACAAAATTTCGGGTCCCCACGGGTCCTCGTCTATGCATTCCAGCAGGTCCTTGAAAGGCGCGCTTTGGCAGCCGAGATCCCGTGCTTAAGATCTGTGCGCTTAGTTTTGAAGGCCGCTAGCAGATCCGAGTACTGAAGTGTTCCTCTGGCTCCTTGCGCTCGTCTCTTTGCCTTGTGGCAATCTGACCGTAGCTAATGTAAGGAAGCACTCCACCAGTATACCGCTGGTTTACGCATCGCCTTTCTCTTCCTTGGCATCGTTGTATCGCACGTTGCTGCCAGTAGTACCGAGAGCTGTTCCGCCATTGCCTCTGCAGGTCCGTATGTGATCTGGAGGGAGTTTATACGATAGGTGAACATATCATGGTCGAGCTTCCTGATTTCCCAAGATACTCCTGATGCGCTTCTCCGCTGGTTGTGTGTCGTGCCTAATAGTCCGACACTAAAGGTGATCAGTGAGTGATCACTCAGCGTTATATCGCCCAGGACCATCTAGTTCGAGTTCACTACTAGTCCTCTACTAACGAAGGTGACATACCACTGTCGTTGATGAATGTCGGCTTGCGTCCGTCGTTCAGCAGCACCAGGTCGAGGATAATCATGGTGTCTAATACTGCTCACGCGGGGCGTTAAAATCACCAGCTATGACAGTTGGCCTGCGACTTTTCACGTGATTTACAAGCGTGTCGAGCACTTCTTCAAACTGTTCCGGGCTGTCGCTGGGTGGTGCATAGCAGCTATACCAATGCACTCCTTTGATTCTTGCATACGCGATGCCTCGCATTGGGGAGGTTGCTCTTGCCTGTACGTACATCGGGCTGCAACATTTGATCGCCGCCTTGCCCGACTCATCCAGGATCACAGCCGTGTTTCCGCCACCTGGGGGTAGGTAGGGTTCGCTAAGAAGCATCAGGTCTACATTGCGGTACACCGCTGTCTGGGTTAGGAGGCTCTGAGCAGCAGAGCAGTGATTCACGTTAAGCTGCATGATATTAATTTTGTCCATTATGACGGCTGTTTACTCCATTTAGACACGCCGCGCATGCATGTGTATGCGTGTTTGTGTGTATGCAAGGGTTTTGTTGCTGCAAGTGACTGGGGTGCTAAGTTTTGTTTTTGTTGTATTTGTATTTGTTGTGTAAATTAATAAAATTCAGCGACGATCCTGAGACATCTCATTGAAGCTCGCTCTCTTGGACGGTTGTAGTGAGACATTTATGTTCCAGTTGTTCTTCTTAGAAAGATTATGGTGGAGGGCTTGACTTCGTCCCCTTAGTTAGTGTTACTAGCTTTGTGCGTGGTAATATTTTTGAAAATAATTAAATTGTGTTTTACGGCAATGCGCAGGAATTAACTAGTGATTTATTAACGTCAGCACTAAAATTGATAAGTGCTTTAGTTGACGGTTCGTACAAGACTAAAGAGTTTACAATATTTAGAATTAAGGTTACCCTATGTGACAATGCATCGCGCCATCGATACCTGGTCGGCATGCCGATTCAGCAATCCTTCAGCGTTAAGAAACCCTCCAAATAAGAAGTGTCAACATTCCGCAGCCGCCCGCTTGGAGCGGGCGCGCACAAGTTTCGCGCCCAGACCGCTATTTGAGCATCCAGAGACCATAAAGGTGTCATCCTTGCATTCGGCAAGCGTGTACTGGGTAGGACGCGACTTACTTGCATCTGAACTTTAATGGTATTTTCGGACTGGAGAACCCTGATTTTAGAGGCTTCTACGATGCTAACTATTGGAGTGTCTTGTTTAACAAGAGATTTCAAATCGGCATGATCAAGGATTGTGGGATTTACTATGTGGGATTTGGCCAAAGTAATGGCGAGAATTAAATTTTAAACTTGTTTAAACAACATTCAATTTCTTGCTAGTGGTAAAATGTGGAGTGCCAACCAAGTCGCTTTTCGGGCATTGATCTCCTTAATAATGGCGTCAGTTAACTTGTTTATCTGTATTTGAGTTTCGGAATGAATAGTTATCTGATTGGAGTTAGACATGGGGAGAAACTACACTGCTCCTTCCTTAAAGTAACCTACTCACTAAATGTAACTAACCTAATTGTACTAACCTACTTAAGGTTGTCCTTATAGACCACCCTTCCCTTAATGAGAACAGACGTTCCCAGGTCTGCTTGTACCCTTTGTTTCGTGCATAACGGGATCAGTTTGTTTCCTAACCTCTTGTTGTTCTTTACAAACCCTGTTCTCCTACCTCGAACACACGGTTTTGTCTGGTTTGGTTGCAACTTCCGATGTTGTCTATGATGTTTAAGCATTGAGGTGACAGTTTCTGAGTTGAATGCGGGCTCATTATCGCAATAGACCGTTTTGATATTGGAAAAAAAGTTAATAATCTGCAGCAGGGATACTGTGATGTCCACTATTATTCTGGATATCACCGGTTGCACTATTGAAAACATAGAGAATTGGTCAATGCATGTCAGGAATAGCTTCCTTGAGAATATGTCAATATGCACCATTTCACCAGTATAACTGGGTATAGGCGTTTCCCCGAGCTCTTGCTTCTTCGGGTGCCTGTCATTCTGCACCCAAGGTGCAGAACCTACAATTAGCTACAACTTCCTTTGTTAAACTGCCCATTTTAAGAAAATTCCTGAGCGGCTCTGTGCGCTAGGTTGTGCTCTGCATTGACGATTTCTAACGTTCTTATCGGTTATATCTAACAGGACATTCTTGCAGTGACGGAATTGGGTGGCTGGGAAGTGCGTAACAAGGTTATGTTGGAAACTTGCTAGAGTGGGCAAGTCGCTATGAATAGCGTTCACGACGTCAGGATTAAAAACTTCTCTGATCGACTGTAATATACCCGCTACCCAGCTGCTCGTACATCAAAATTATTTGCGGAACAATAAAGAACGGCTACAATCATATTTTAACCGTAAAAGGCCATGGACTTACAATATTTATGCAAAGTCAAAATCTAAAATAAAAAAAAAAAACATTTTTGCACACATTTAATTTTTGATGCGGGCGGGACTCGAACCCGTAAATGCATAATAGTACTGTTCGTTTTGCAGTCCACAACTTAACCCATTTTACCACCGCACACGCACACCCGATTCGGCACAATGCTGCAAGCAGCGCTGCCGGCAGCGCTGCTTACAGCTATGGAAAACGTTAAGCTGAATAACTTCTGTGTTTATTATCCGATTGTTACCATTTTCAGAGATCATCTGACTAGCTATAGTTATCATGTAAACCGAAAATGAACAATATGGCATCAAAATTGCGCTTGTAATCAATGTTTTTTTCGATTTACGGAGGCAGAAGGGGGCGTGGCCAAAATCCAAAATAAACTTAATCAGCGTGCAATAATAACACATATTGTCACCAAATTTGGTAGTCCTAGCTCTTATAATAGCTGAGATCTAGATTTTCACACGGACAGACAGACGGACATGGCTATATCGACTCGGCTGTTGATCCTGATCCAGAATATATATACTTTATGGGGTCGGAGGTGTCTCCTTCTGCCTGTTACATACATTTTCGGCTTGAACAAAGTTATAATACCCTTCTACTCTATGAGTAGCGGGTATAAATATAATTTTTGGCACACATTTAATTTTTGATGCGGGTGGGACTTGAACCCGTAAGAGCATAATAGTTCTGTTCGTTTTGCAGTCCACAACTTAACCTATTTCACCACCGTAACGCACACAATATTCGGCACAATGCTTCAAGCAGAGCTGCCGGCAAAAGGAGTAAAAAGTATTGAAAACGTATAACTTTTATTCAGGTACCAAAAAAATCCAAGATTTATCACTTAAACAGTAAAAATAATAATTGTACCTGTTGAGGACTATAAATCGAACACGTGCATGTTGAGAAACATCGATGTTTCTCCAGCTCTACTGAGTGGCGCGAGCAACTGCACAAACGGCCGTTGCCTCGAGCTGTTACGCTTTCGGTCATAAATTTCGCTCTCATTTTTTTACTCTCGGGTACTGTACGAATGAGCTTCGTGCTAATTTTTGGACGCTCGGGCAGCACTCGAACTCGTTTACGCTGTACGTGAGTCGACTGCGCTGCAGCAGAATTTTGTGCCCTATACTCGCAAGTTATGCAAAATAAGAGGCTGCACGCCACTGCTTTAGATCAATGTTAATTATCAGCAAAAACTTCTTTTAACAGACAATTTAAATTACTTGTAGTGCAATTTCTTGATTTTTACAATTGTGGTTTACGTTTATTTTTATAAAATGCATAACTTAAATATTTTCTTCAACTTTTAATAATAAACGTAAAAAATAGCTGCACATATTCACATAAACATGCAATATATATAAAAAGGAAATGTAGAGAGTAATCATTTAAAAAATGCAATTTACAAAAGAACTACGGTAATTGTTAAAGAGCTACTCGTGTGAATTGATTCTTTTTATTTTATTTTTCCTGGAAAGAGCTAGATTTATCCAGAATTTTAAGGAAGAGCTTTTCTCCCGTGTACATACAATATTGTGCTTGCAACTACAAAATTCATGCTATTTTGAATGAGAAGAAAGAGATGGCCAAACAACGGCCAGTACATACAGAAAATATTGTGCTGGTAACAACAAAATGCATGCTGTTAGTCATGAGAAAAGAGGTAGAGGCGCATACATATTATACATACATTTTTTTTTTTATTTATTTAATTTAATTTAAAATCAACTAATAGCAGTCGACGTAAGAGTTACAGAGAAACATAAAAAATTTATGTATAAAGAAAAACGACTTAAAATAAGCAGTTTTGATTAAAGCTAAGAAAATTAATTTTATGCATAAATTTTAAAATTTTCATTTTTTAAGAAATTTTAAAACGGAAAATAAAATATTTTAAATATAAAATTTAATATATTATAATTTAATTTAATTTAATTCCGGGGAAAAAACAAAAATATTAGCCGTTCCAACATTAGTTGAAATGGATTGGGGAAACCCCAGAAAAACCCAATTTTTTTGCGCAAGCAAAAATAATAAATTCAAAATCAATAGAAGATATTAAACAAGTAAGAAAGCTACATTCGAGTGTGCTCGACTGTAATATACCCGCTACCCAGCTGCTCGTACATCAAAATAATTTGCGGAACAATAAAGAACGGCTACAATCATATTTTAACCGTAAAAGGCCATGGACTTAAAATATTTATGCAAAGTCAAAATCTAAAATAAAAAAATTATTTTTTGCACACATTTAATTTTTGATGCGGGTGGGACTCGAACCCGTAAATGCCTTTCGTTTTGCAGTCCACAACTTAACCCATTTCACCACCGTACACGCACACACTATTCGGCACAATACTGCAAGCAGCGCTGCCGGCAAAAGGAGTAAAAAGTATTGAAAACGTATAACTTTTAATCAGGTACCAAAAAAATCCAAGATTTATCACTTAAAGAGTAAAAATAATAATTCTACCTGCTGAGGACTATAAATCGAATACCTGCATGTAAAAAACGATATGTGCCCTTTTAATACCTCTTTATATACTTGAATGGAAAGTGTTCTAGAGCATTCTAATTTTTAATAAATTTTGTTAAAAAAACGACCGATAGGTTGTATGGCATCTTTATAATGTATCGGTCCGTACCGGCTCGTTCCGACTTATTTTCAGCGGGCAGCAATAAGAAACATGTATATAAAATTTCATGAAGATAGCTCAAAAAGGGAGGCAAAAACTTTTTTTTGGAAAAAAATAAGAAAAGTTCGATCTTCCCCACCATGACAAGCATGCATGCGGAATCGAACCTTGGACTCATTACCTAAGAGGTCCACCACTTCTCCATTCGGTCATTCAGCCATTACGCAAATTTTGCCAAAATTACATTATGAGACCATTCGGAAATTCTTGCATTTATTCTCATAACTTAAACATACAATTAAATAAAAAACAAGTAAGAAAGCTACATTCGAGTGTGCTCGACTGTAATATACCCGCTACCCAGCTGCTCGTACATCAAAATTATTTACGGAACAATAAAGAACAGCTACAATCATATTTTAACCGTAAAAGGCCATGGACTTACAATATTTATGCAAACTCAAAATCTAAAATAAAAAAAATAATTTTTTGCACACATTTAATTTTTGATGCGGGTGGGACTTGAACCCGTAAACGCATAATAATTCTGTTCGTTTTGCAGTTCACAACTTAACCCATTTCACCACCGTACACGCACACACTATTCGGCACAATGCTGCAAGCAGAGCTGCCCGGCAAAAGCAGTAAAAAGTATTGAAAACGTATAACTTTTATTCAGGTACCAAAAAATTCAAGATTTATCACTTAAACAGTAAAAATAATAATTCTACCTGTTGACTATAAATCGAATACGTGCATGTAGAAAACAATATGTGCCCTTTTAATACCTCTTTATATACTTGAATGGAAAGTGTTCTAAAGCACTCTAACTTTTCATAATTTTTGTTAAAAAACGACCGATAGGTTCGATAGGGCAGCAATAAGAAACATGTATACAAAGTTTCATGAAGGTAGCTCAAAAAGGGAGGCAAAAACTTTTTTTTGAATAAATATAAATGACATTCATGCATACGGAATCGATCATTCGACTCATTACCTAAAAGGTCCACCACTTCTCCATTCGGCCATTAAGCCATTACGCAAATTTTGCCAAAGTTACATTATGAGAGCATTCGGAAATTCTTGCACGACAAAAACAAAGTCTAAATGTATGATGCGTGTTGTTGTTGCTATTTATTCTCATAACTTAATCATACAATTAGATAATAAAAAAATATAAGAAAAAGCTGCGCTCTAACAATCGCACACACCTGATTTAAGAGACTGTCACTTCTGCACTTGTTGAGTAAGTTCATTGTGTCGGTTCAGGAGTTCATTGCTTTTGCACTAAGCTACTGACGCTGTTATCCAACTGCAAAAATTTGCATTGTAAGGCATTCTTATTAAAAAAACGCTGCACAAGTTTATCCGCCACCTATTGTTTAAATTAGATCTATTTTTAAATAGCGCCATCTACATGTGAAAACTGCATAGCTTTACACATGCTACGGCTGAAACGAGGAATCGTGACGATGACGTCACGACGCGCAGCACAGGCGCAAGCAGTAGAAGTACGGAAAACGGAAACATGGATAACTTCTGTGTTTATCGTCTGATTGGATTGTAATTTGGGAAATAGATTTATATTGCAATTATTTATGTTTACACCAAAGCAGAAAGCTGTAACTTCAATACTTCCCCTGATAATCAAAAATTATCGATTTGCGTGGGCGGTGGGCGTGGCATCAAAAATTAAAAAAAAAAACTCGATCTACTTATGGTATACAGGAACCTTCATGTGAAATATGGTGTCTCTAGCTTTTGTAATAGCTGAGATCCAGACCTTCAAACGGACAGATGGACATTGCTCAATCGACTCAGCTAGTGATCCTGAATCAGAATATATATACTTTGTGGGCTCTGCCACGGCTCCTTCTGCCTGTTACATACATTTGCACAAACTTAGTATACCATTTTTGACCATTTTCATTGGTCGAATGGTATAAAAAACATAAGAAAAAGCTGCGCTCTAACAATCGCACACAGCTGATTTAAGAGACTTTTACTTCTCCACTTGTTAACTAAGTTCATTGTGAGCCATTAAAAATTTTTAAATAAAATGCACGACAACCAATTAATGCATATTCAAAAATTAAAGTAAAAGTTCTTAAAAAAAAAGAAAAAAAAACAAGGGGCATAAACTGGGAATTGGACCACGGGCCTGTCGGTTCAGTAGTTCATCGCTTTTCCACTAAGCTATTGACGCTGTTATCCAACAACTGCAAAAATTTGCATTGTATGGAATTCTTATTATTTCCTGTACAAATAAAAAATTTTCGCTGCCGGCAGCGCTGCTTACAGCTATGGAAAACGTTATGCTAAATAACTTTTGTGTTTATTATCCGATTGTTACCAAATTTTCAGAGATCATCAGGCTAGCTAAAGTTATCATGTAAACCGAAAATGAACAATATGGCATCAAAATTGCGCTTGTAATACATTTTTTTCGATTTACAGGGGCGGAAGCGGGCGTGGCCAAAATCCAAAATAAACTTGATCAGCGTGCAATAATAATACCCTTCTACTCTATGAGTAGCGGGTATAAAAAGGTGTGCCGAAGAATTCTAAAACTTACATGTTCTGTAAATTAACTACCCTTCGTGTAGACTTGAGATATTTCAATGTACTTTATTTAAAGATCTCCATGTTCCCCACTAAACCTATTCATCAATATAAAAAGTAAAGGTAAAATAGCTGTCTACGTCTGCCTATAATTATGAAGATTTTAGGTGAAAGAATTATTTTGCGGTCGCGTCTAGTTTTTAAACGATTCGACCATTGAAAATGGTCAAAAATGGTATACTAAGTTTGAGCAAAAGTATGTTCAAGGTAGAAGAAGACATGGCACACCCCATAAAGTATATATATTCTGGCTCAGGATCAACAGCCGAGTCTAGAGATTCCGAGTCCGAGATTTGCGCCCACGCAAATCGATAATTTACGAATATTAAGGAAAGTATTACAGTTACGGACACCTAATTTGGCATGATGGTTCCTATAAATTAGCGCAGATGAAATTTATTTCAAATTTGACGTGCCACGCCCACTGCCCACGCAAATTAATAATTTACGAATATTAATGAAAGTATTACAGTTACCGACACCAAATTTGGCATGATGGTTCCTATAAATCATGCGCAGATGAGATTTATTTCAAATTTAAGGTGCCACGCCCACCGACCAAGCAAATCGATAATTTACGAATATTAATGAAAGTATTTAGGTTACAGATTTTTACTTTAGAACCCGTAAAGATGTTGATAATATGCACCCAAATACAGAAGTTATTAAAGAAAATGTTTTTCATAGTTCCGTTGCCCGCGTCATTACAGCATATCGTCTGCATCGTTTTAGCCTTTGTGTGTGTGTCTGTATGTGTGTGTGAGAGCGAGCTAGTACTAGTTAGTGCAACTACGAAGTTGGTCGAATGGTATCTTACGGTCGGACGCGCTCGACTGTAGCTTTCCTTACTTGTTTTTATACCCGCTACTCATAGAGTAGAAGGGTATTATAACTTTGTTCAAACCGAAAATGTATGTAACAGGCAGAAGGAGACACCTCCGACCCCATAAAGTATATATATTCTGGCTCAGGATCAACAGCCGAGTCGATATAGCCATGTCCGTCTGTCCGTCTGTCTGTCCGTGTGAAAATCTAGATCTCAGCTATTATAAGAGCTAGGACAACCAAATTTGTGTGTTATTATTGCACGCCGATCAAGTTTATTTTGGATTTTGGCCACGCCCCCTTTCGCCTCCGCAAATCGAATAAAACATTGATAAGAAGTGCAATTTTGATGCCATATTGTTCATTTTTGGTTTACATGATAACTATAGCTAGCCAGGTGATCTCTGAAAATTTGGTAACAATCGGATAATAAACACAGAAGTTATTCAGCTTAACGTTTTCCATAGCTGTAAGCAGCGCTGCCGGACCGATACATCGTATAGATGCCATAGAACCTATCGGTCGTTTTTTTAACAAAATTTATTAAAAGTTAGAGTGCTTTAGAACACTTTCCATTCAAGTATATAAAGAGGTATTAAAAGGGCACATATCGTTTTTTACATGCACGTATTCGATTTATAGTCTTCAACAGGTAGAATTATTATTTTTACTGTTTAAGTGATAAATCTTGGATTTTTTTGGTACCTGAATAAAAGTTATACGTTTTTAATACTTTTTACTTCTTTTGCCGGCAGCGCTGCTTGCAGAATTGTGCCGAATAGTGTGTGCGTGTACGGTGGTGAAATGGGTTAAGTTGTGGACTGCATAAGGAACGAAACTATTATGCATTTATGGGTTCGATTTCCACCCGCATCAAAAGTTAATTGTGTGCAAAAAATTATTTTTTTTATTTTAGATTTTGACTTTGCATAAATATTGTTAGTCCATGGCCTTTTACGGTCAAAATATGATTGTAGCCGTTCTTTATTGTTCCGCGAATAATTTTGATGTACGAGCAGCTGGGTAGCGGGTATATTACAGTCGAGCACACTCGAATGTAGCTTTCTTACTTGTTGAATTAAATTTAAAATATAATAAATTTTACATGTATTTTTATACCATTGCAGATGGTATATTAATTTTGGCCAGAAGCTTGCAACGCACTTTAGGAGACATCTCCGACCCTATAAAGTATATATATTCTTAATCAGCATCAATGGGGGAGTCGAACTAGCCATGTCCGTCCGTCCGTCCTTCTGTTGCAACGCAAACTAGTCTCTCAGTTTTAGAGCTATCTTGTTAAAACTTGGTATACTTGCTTCTCATTGCTGCAGGCTATAAATAAGTTGGAACGAGCTGGATCGGACCGATGTATCATATAGCTGCCATAGAAACTATCGGCCGATTTTTGTCATTTTTTAATGTATTGCCAACAAACTTTCGCAGTCTATGCCTTAGTATGTCCATTCAAAGCTGTGCAAATTTTATCAAAATCGGACCGATATATCGTATAACTGCCATAGAACCTATCGGTCGATTATTGTAATTTTTCAAGATATCGCTGTGAAAAATTTCTGATATATGTTTGCAATGGTATTAAACCTTCGGTGAGCCGAATGTAGCCTTTCTTTCTTGTTTTGTTGTCTTTTTGTGTGCGACGCCAGTTTGACTGGATCTTTATGTTTCAATACAGTTGGCCTTAAACTAATTTGTTTGAAATGAAAACTTAGGGAAGACATTAAAGTTGGTTTTCTAAACCGAATCAGACGAATCATAATAAATAGGGAAAAAGTGTTAATTGCCGATATTAAACACAAGGCGCCGTAGGCAAAATATTTATGAAAAAAAAAGTGCGCGAATTTTTCGCCTGCGTTGATCCTCTGCTGCCGGAAGCTCCGTATGTATTTTTAAGTTCGACAATTTCAAGCTATTTCAACTGGTAATTTTTCTACGTTGAATATTAAACATAAAATGACATTCCAACAACTTAAAAAGACACATTAGCGCCAAACGGTCGCGCCAAAATTCTGGAAGAGCGTCAGGCAATCCGCAAAATTACCGTTGTAACGGCAAAAAATTTCTATTTTATGCCAGCCACAATTATTTAAAATAAATCGCTTAACACAACAAAGTCCACAAGAGAGTGACGTTTTACTGAGAATCAGCCAACAATAAACATGTAAATTAAATTTATTTCAAAATTGAATTAACAGAAAACTAAAACCTTGATAAATAAAGGCATTTAAATAAACAAAATTTCAAAACAATCGGTGACGTAGATAACTATTTGATTCATTTTTTGATTCAGTCATAGTCGTGTCGTGTGTAAAGCTGATTGCTATGACGTTTTCATATGCACATAGATGGCTCTTTTTAAAGATAGATCTAATTTTAACAATAGGTGGCAGATGAGCTTGTGAAAATGGTATCTTACTGTCGGGTGCGCTCGACTAGTTTAGTTTAGTTTTAGTTTTTCTTTCCTGTAGTTTTCCTTACTTGTTATACCATTCGACCATTGAAAAAATGGTATACTAAGTTTGTGCAAAAGTATGTAACAGGCAGAAGGAGACATGGCAGACCCCATAAAGTATATATATTCTGGCTCAGGATACATAGCCGAGTCGATTGAGCCATGTCCGTCTGTCCGTCTGTCTGTATGAACGTCGAGATCTCAGCTATTACAAAAGCTAGAGACACCAAATTTGACATGATGGTTCCTGTATACCATATGCAGTGCCACGCCCACTGCCCACCCAAATCGATAATTTTTGAATATTAAGGAAAGTATTACAGTTACAGACACCAAATTTGGCATGATGGTTCCTATAAATTATGCGCAGATGAGATTTATTTGAAATTTGAGGTGCCACGCCCACCGCCCACGCAAATCGAAAATTTTCGATTATCAGGAGAAGTATTGAAATTACAGCTTTCTGCTTTGGTATGAACATAAACAATTGCAATATAAATCTATTCCCCAAATTATAATCTAATCGGAAGTTATCCATGTTTCCGTTTTCCGTACTTCGAGTGCTTGCGCCTGTGCTACGCGTCGTAACGTCATCGTCACGATGGTTCGTTTCAGCCGAAGCGTGTGTAAAGCTATGCCGTTTTCACATGTTGATGGCGCTATTCAAAGATAAATCTAATATAAACAATAGGTGGAGGATAAACTTGTGCAGAGTTTTTTAATGGAATTAAATATGTGATAATTTGTTTCGAAACTGGGCGAATGGTATCTTACTGTCGGGCGCGCTCGACTGTAGCTTTCTTTACTTGTTTTAAGTTGTTTGTGTGTGTGGTGTTTTATTTAAAAATAAAAATTTTTTTTTTGTAATTTTTAGACCATGGATTTTAAAAAAAATACATGGTCTATTGTGTTTGTCGAAATGTGCGTAACAGGAAAAAGGAGGCATCTGCGACCCCATAAAGTATATATATTCTTGCTCAGGATCACTAGCACAGTCGATCAAGCCATGTCTGTCTGTCCGTCTATATGAACGCCTATATCTCAGAAACTAAAAAAGCTACCAAATTTGGTGACAACACTTATGTGAATCATACGCTTTTTATTAAAATTTAGGACTCGCCTACTTCCGACCCCGCAAATCGATAAACCGTATAGCGGTAAATAGTATAAAGCGCAATAATAAAGCTAGAGTATTCAGTTTTGGTGTGAATTATAACTATCACCACCTAAACGGTCGCTGAAAATTTGGTTCCGATCGGATAATGAACATAAAAGTTATTCAACGTTTCATATAGATTTGCACTGCGCCCACTGCAAACAAGCAAGCAGTGTTTTTTCCAAGCAGTGTTTTTTCCCAACTGCTTGGACTGCTTGGCGTCTAACTGAAAATTATATGTGTTGTTTATTATTTTTCTTTGAAAAATTCGTTTACCAATAACAGTTTTCTAAATCTGATATTTTTTATAACCTTGAAAAATCCATGGTCTTATACAGTCAACACTTGACTGTAGCCGTTCTTACTTGTTTTTTATTTGGTTCGCCCTACAGAGGGAAGATACATCTTCTAAAGATACCACCTACCGTCCGTAGGTGGCATGCACGATTCATAACCCCTAACCCCTTTGGAAGCTCACCGGGACTCCCAGTCAAGGTATGACTTCGGTGAGCAGGATGTGATGCCAGTAGCGCAGTCCCTTCCTTTATTCTTGACCCCTCTCTTGCGCTTTTTAGTCGCGGTGGATCTCCAGTCACCGCCACTAGCTGCTCCCTTTCTGACTGAAATCTGATACAGTGCATAAGCATTTTCTGCCGTTTCCAACGCGTTTGTACAAAAGAAGCACTGGGCTGACTCTACGTGGCGGAACCGGTACAGGAAAGCCCGGAAACAGTCATGGTCCGTAAGAAACTGAAATGGTAGTCAAGGACCTTGTGTTGACACTCTGCCCAAGCCGATATCTCCGGGACGAGTTTCTATGTCCATCTCCCACGCTGCGACTCTTGCCATCTGGTCTGCCATTCTACCAGCAACCATACTAGGGTCTCTTGGCGAGTAACTCCGTGGCGCGTTTAGCCAAGTGCTTTGAGTTCCAGGTCAATCGGTGGCAAGCCTGCCAGTGCTAGAGCTGCGTCCTCGGATACGGTCCTAAATCCTCTAACGACCCTAAGGGCCATGGTCCGTATGACTGACAGTGCTCCTTTCATGTACGCCCGCGTATTGCTGGCGTTGCTCCAAATTGGTGCGGCATAAAGTAGCGTTGCCTTTCCTATCGCCACCAACAGTTTCCTGGCCGGCATCCTGAGTCCTCCAGCATTGGGCATGAGTCTTGCAGTGCAGCAGACGTGATTGCAGCCTTTCTGCTGGCATAGTTTGCATGGCGATCCTGCTGAAGTCACCTATGTTCCATTGACAGACCTGCATGAATTCCACGGCTTTTCTGCTGCTTAGGAGTACAGCATCGGTTTTTTATGCCGCGATATTTAACTCGGCCTTCTTGAGCCATTCGATGGTCGATCTGCTCGTCGCGTTGCACTTATCCTAGAGCTCGTCAATAGTTTTTGTGACTGCTGTTATCGCCACGTCGTAAGCGAAACAGTACAGCTCCGCTCTCAGGGGTTTGCTGATGTATTCCATTGTATATATTGTGCCACAGGATCGGGCCGAGCACCGACCTGCCGAAACTTGGTAGCATCTTGGACCAGCTGCCGTATCGCACCAAAGCGCGCGATCCCTAAAATACCTGCCTACGGCGATCCTTAGGTACTTCGGTATCTCCATTCTGAAGGCATTTTTCACATCCAGTGTGCCGATTGCGCAGTACTCCTTACAGCCGCCTAGCCACCTGTCGCCATTAAGAGCATTTATTGCTATTTCTTCAACCGCGGATAGAGCAGTGAGAGTACTTCTCCCCTTCCTGAAGCCGAGTTGCTATCTTCCTAGGCCGTTGGGGTTCTCAGTTATCGCCTCTTAGCGAGCGTATAACGTTCGAACAATTTGCCAACTATGTTTAGCAAGCAAAGCGGGCGGTAGTTGCCTGCAGAGTTATTCCTTTCCTTTTGGCAACAGCACCAGCTTCTGTCTTTTCCATCGCGTCGGAAAGACTCCAGGAGACACTGTTGGAATGGGTCTCTGAAGATATCGGGTCTGGCCAGCGCCACCGCCCGGGGATTCCGTCCATGCGTAGCGCTTTGTTGGGATTGATGCGCTTAGCTGCCTCAACGACTTCGTTAACAGTGATCTCCGGAAAGAGAGGCGGGCGTTTCTTCTTTTGGTTGCCATAATGTGGTCTGCATAGGAAAAAGTAAAGAGACAATGTTAGACAGAATTTCGGGTTCCCACGGGTCCTCGTCTATGCATTCCAGCAGGTCCTTGAAAGCGCGCGCTTTGGCAGCCGAGATTTCGTGCTTGAGATCTGTGCGCTTAGTTTTAAAGGCCGCTAGCAGATCCGTGCCTTGTGGCAATCTGACCGTACCTGATGTAAGGAAGCACTCCACTAGTATACCGCTGGGTTACGCACCGGTACCGAGAGCTGTTTCGCCATTGCAGGTCCGTCTGTGATCTGGAGGAAGTTTATACGATAGGTGAACATATCATGGTCGAGCTTCCTGACTTCCCAAGATACTCCTGGTGTGCTTCTCCGCTGGTTGTGTGTCGTGCCTAATGGTCCGACGCTAAAGGTGATCAGTGAGTGTTCACTACTTGTCATCTACTGACGAAGGTGACATCAATGTGTGACATACCCCTGTCGTTTATGAATGTCGGCTTGCGTCCGTCGTTCAGCAGCACCAGGTCGAGGATAATCATGGCGTCTAATACTGCTCACCTTCTGGGGTTGGAGATGCGGCTGCCCCATTCGGTTGCCCAGGCGTTAAAATCACCAGCTATGACAGTTGGCCTGCGACCTTTCGCGTGATTTACAAGCGTGTCGAGCAATTCTTCAAACTGTTCCAGGCTGTCGCTGGGTGGTGCATAGCAGCTATACCAATGCACTCCTTTGATTCTTGCATACGCGATGGCTCGCATTGGCGAGGTTGCTCTTGCCTGTACGTACATCGGGCTGCAACATTTAATCGCCGCCTTGCCCGACTCATCCAGGACCACAGCCGTGTTTCCGCCACCTGGGAGTAGGTAGGGTTTGCTAAGAAGCATCAGGTCTTCATTGCGGTCCACCGCTGTTTGGATTAGGAGGCTCTGAGCAGCAGAGCAGTGATTCCCTTAAGCTGCATGATATTAATTTTGTCCATTATGACGGCTGTTTACTCCATTTAGACACGCCGAGCATGCATGTGCATGCTTGTGTGTATGCAATGGTTTTGTTGCTGCAAGTGACTGGGGTGCTAAGTTTTGTGTTTGTTGTATTTGAATTTGTTGTGTAAATTAATGAAATTCAGCGATGATCCTGAGACATTTCATTGAAGCTCGCTTTCTTGGACGGTTGTAGTGAGACATTTGTGTTTCAGTTGTTCTTTTTAGAAAGATTATGGTGGAATGCTTGACTTCGTCCCCTTAGTTAGTGTTAAATTATTAAATAATTGTAATCAAATTGTGTTTTACGGTAATGCGCAGGAATTAACTAGTGATTTATTAACGTCAGCACTAAAATCGATAAGTGCTTTAGTTGACGGTTCGTACAAGACTAAAGAGTTTACAATATTTAGAATTAAGGTTACCCTATGTGACAATGTATCGCGCCATTGATACCTGGTCGGTATGCCGATTCAGCAATCCTTCAGCGTTAAGAAACCCTCCAAATAAGAAGTGTCAACATTCCGCAGCCGCCCGCTTGGAGCGGGCGCGCACAAGTTTCGCGCCCAGACCGCTATTTGAGCATCCGGAGACCGTAAAGGTGTCATCCTTGCATTCGGCAAGCGTGTACTGGGTAGGAGGCGACTTTCTTGCATCTGAACTTTAATGGTATTTTCGGACTGGAGAACCCTGATTTTAGAGGCTTTTACGATGCTAACTATTGGAGTGTCTTGTTTAACAAGAGATTTCAAATCGGCATGATCAAGGATTGTGGGATTTACTATGTGGGATTTCGCCAAAGTAATGGCGAGAATTAAATTTTAAACTTGTTTAAACAACATTCAATTTCTTGCTAGTGGTAAAATGTGGAGTGCCAACCAAGTCGCTTTTCGGGCATTGATCTCCTTAATAATGGCGTCAGTTAACTTGTTTATCTGTATTTGAGTTTCGGAATGAATAGTTATCTGATTGGAGTTAGACATGGGGAGAAACTACACTGCTCCTTTCTTAAAGTAACCTACTTACTAACTGTACTAACCTACTTAAGGTTATCCTTATAGACAACCCTTCCCTTAATGAGTACAGACGTTCCCAGGTCTGCTTGTACCCTTTGTTTCGTGCATAACGGGATCTGTTTCTTTCCTAACCTCTGGTTGTTCTTTACAAACCCTGTTCTCCTACCTCGAACACACGGTTTTGTCTGGTTTGGTTGCATCTTCCGATGTTGTCTATGATGTTTAAGCATTGAGGTGACAGTTTCTGAGTTCAATGCGGGCTCATTATCGCAATAGACCGTTTTGATATTGGGAAAAAACTTAATAATCAGCAGCAGGGATACTGTGATGTCTACTATTATTCTGGATATCACCGGTTGCACTATTGAAAACATAGAGAATTGGTCAATACATGTCAGGAATAGCTTCCTTGAGAATATGTCAATGTGCACCATTTCACCAGTATAACAGGGTATAGGCGTTTCCCCGAGCTCTTGCTTCTTCGGGTGCCTGTGTTACTTGGCTTGGGTGCAGAACCTACAATTAGCTACCACTTCCTTTGTTAAACTGCCCATTTTAGGAAAATAGTAGTCACGAAGAACTTGTTTAATATTTTCCTGAGCGGCTCTGTGTGCAAGGTTGTGCTCTGCATTGACGATTTCTAACGTTCTTATCGGTTATAATGGCTGGGAAGTGCGTAACAAGGTTATGTTGGAAACTTGCTAGAGTGGGAAAGTCGCAATAAATAGCGTTCACGTCAGGATTAAAAACTTTTTTCAGGGCTTTTGTCAAGTAACTCTTGTCAGTAAAACTAATCAAGTGACGAGTTTTACTTCGGAACAGCATTAGGTTTCGCTTGAGCGGAAACCGTGCTGACTCCGGAATGATCTGGTTCCTGAATTAATTTAACGGTTTATCGGTCGGTAAATATATTGATTGAGATCTGGCACTGTAAACATTTTTCGGCTCAGGGTATTCCTAAATGGCTTTTACTTTATTTGGATCGGACCTAGTTCCGTCCTTGCTATGAAGCCGAGATATTCTAGAAGAAGATTAGAAGATTATGACGTCATCTACGTAGATGTAACATATCATACCAATTTGTTCCCTCAGAACATCGTCTAATGCTCTTTGGAAAATGCTACCTGCATTTCTTAGACCGAACGGCAGACGACAGAATTCGTATTTGCCGCCATATATTAAGAACGACGTCCCTGACTTTAAATCAAGGGTGGTAAAAAATTTTGCCTTGCCAAGATTCGCTAAAATCATAAGAATACTAGGCATGAATTAACGGTCTGGAATGGTTCGCTTGTTAAGCTTTCTAAAGTCTATGACCAACCTCTTGTTAGGGTTCCCGAAGGCGTGCCCTTTTTGTCCACAACCCAGGTCGGGCTGTTATAGGGCGACCTCAAGGGCCTGATAATGTCATCTTTTGGCAAATGCTTGACTTCGTTGTTTACGAAGTCAGAAACGCCCATGAGATTTAGGTAAGCTCTGGAGTACACCGGTTCGTTGTCTACTATGCGAATCGTGGCAGTAACAGCGGTGTTTAATGGAATAGCTTCATTTGATGTGAAGAAGGCTTTTTATCTCCTAAGTATTGTATCCGTAAACTCACTTTTAACGGAGGCAGGTACCACAATGTCATTCACATCGGTAAAGTTAACGTTGGGGCAGCTGAGATAATGAAGTGTTTCAGAGGAGCCCTTATATTCTAAAAGGTTCTTTGCTACGTTTAACTTTACCCCGGCCTTTGTTAACAGGTCAATGCCTATATTAGCGTCAAAAGAGCTGAGAGACTTCAAGAGAAACAAGTAAGGAAAGCTACAGTCGAGCGCGTCCGACCGTAAGATACCATTCGACCAACTTCATAGTTGCACTAACTAGTACTAACTCGCTCTCACACACACATACAGACACACACACAAAGGCTTAAGCGATTCTGACAATATGCTGTAATGACGCGGGCAACGGAACTATGAAAAACAATTTCTTTAATGACTTCTGTATTTATTGCCCGATCGGATTGTTATTTTGGGAATGGGTGCATATTATCAGCATCTTTACGTGGTCTAAAGTAGAAATCTGTAACCTAAATACTTTCCTCAATATTCGTAAATTATTAATTTGCGTGGTCGGTGGGCATGGCACTCTAAATTTGAAATAAACTTGATCTGCGTATGGTATACAGGAACCATTATGTCAAATTTGGTCTGTAGCTTTTGTAATAGCTGAGATCTCGACGTTCATACAGGCAGACAGACAGACGGACACGGCTCAATCGACTCGGCTGTTGATCCTGACCCAGAATATATATACTTTATGGGGTCTGCCATGTCTCCTTCTGCCTGTTACATACTTTTGCACAAACTTAGTAAACCATTTTTGATCATTTTCAATGGTCGAATGGTATAACAAGTAAGAACGGCTACAGTCAAGTGTTGACTGTATAAGACCATGGATTTTTCAAGGTTTAAAAAAATATCAAATTTAGAAAACTGTTATTGGTAAACGAATTTTTCAAAGAAAAATAATAAACAACACATATAATTTTCAGTTAGACGTCAAGCAGTTGGGAAAAAACACTGCTTGGAAAAAACACTGCTTGCGTGCTTGCAATGGGCGCAGTACAAATCTATATGAAACGTTGAATAACTTTTATGTTCATTATCCGATCGGAACCAAATTTTCAGCGATCGTTTAGGTGGTGATAGTTGTCATTCACACCATTTGCTTTATTATTGCGCTTGCTATACGGTTTATCGATTTGCGGGGGCGGAAATAGGCGTGTCCCAAATTTTAAAAAATAAGTGTAGTCACCAAATTTGGTGGCTCGAGCTTTTTTAGTTTCTAAGATATAGGCTCTTGCAATACGGTTTTTCGATTTGCGGGGGCGGAAGTAGGCGTGGCCCAAATTTTAATAAATATTTTACAGCGTATGACTGACATAAGTGTCGTCATCAAATTTTGTGGTTCTAGCTTTTTTAGTTTCATACAGACGGACAGACAGACATGGCTTAATCGACTCGGCTAGTGATCCTGAGCAAGAATATATATACTTTATGGGGTCGCAGATGCCTCCTTCTACCTGTTACGCACATTTCGAAAAACACACACACAGGCAGAAGGAGGCGTGGCAAAGTATATATATTCTCACTCAGGATCACAAGCTGAGTCGATTGAGCGATGTCCGTCTGTCTGTCCGTCTGTCCGTTTGAAGGTCTGGATCTCAGCTATTACAAAAGCTAGAGACACCATATTTCACATGAAGGTTCCTGTATACCATAGATCGAGTTTATTTTCAATTTTTGATACCACGCCCACCGCTTAGGCAAATCGATAATTTTCGATTATCAGGTGTAGTATTGAAGTTACAGCTTTCTCCTTTGGTATGCACAATATGGTATTGCACAAAATGGTATTGCAATATAAATCTATTCCCCAAATTACAATCCAATCGGACGACAAACACAAAAGTTATCCATGTTTCCGTTTTCCGTACTTCCACTGCTTGCGCCTGTACTTGCGTCAGACGTCATCGTCACGATGCTTCGTTTCAACCGTAGCGTGTGCAAAGCTATGCCGTTTTCACATGTAGATGGCGCTATTCAAAGATAGATCTAATTTAAACAATAGGTGGCGGATAAACTTGCGCAGGGTTTTTTTGATGGAATTAAATGTGTGATAATTTGTTTCGAAACTGGGCGAATGGTATCTTACTGTCGGGCGCGCTCGACTGTAGCTTTCTTTACTTGTTATATCTACAGGTATGTCGCACCTAACATCGGAATTAATAGAAACCTTTTCAGACGTTATGATTCGCGAAGTTTTCACCTAAAAATTCTGTACTTGAGCAGCTAGGGAATTTAATTGGGTCTGAAACTGAGATTGTTGTTGCCCCAACACCTGCCTGACGGTATTGTTGATAAAAGCTTGGATATGGTTGGGGTCCATGGTGTTATCTACCGGGGCACTATCTAACGACTGATCTACAATATAATCTACTTGTTTCTCGTCCCAGCTATCCTCGCTTTCGTATTCGACCTTAACGTTCCCATAGGTACATAGGTATGTGCACAACTCATTGATTGTTGGTTGGCACAACACAAAGACACTTTCACCGAGCACAATTGAACGGCTTTTTATATAAGGCAAGAAAAAGTATGCAATCGAATGAAATGAAAGGTATGTAATAATTATTATTTTTTTTTTTTTTTTATAAGAATTTATTAGAATCTTATCCTAATAGTCTAGCTAGACGACTAAGTATCGCAGCCCAAAGCCATCGGACAAGAACGAGAAGAAGACTGAAACGCCACCACCCTCAAGACCTGATCGACCGGGACTTGACATAAACTCTACTTAATTATAAATTTCTAAATACTATAACGTAATCATTCCATTTCCTTAATACTCAAAATTATATAACCTTTGTAAATAACTTAGATATTAAGAATCGTTTAAATTTATACCGATTAGATTAAGTTGTCAAGAAGGGTAATAGTACGCTAGTCAAGTTAAATAATTTCGTTTAATAATAATAATAAAAAAAAAAGGATTTATTCTGTCGAAAGTATGCAATGCTATTGAAACCGAATTCTTCAATGCTCAACCACGTGGCCGGATAAAAAATTGGTTTTTATACCCGCTACTCATAGAGTAGAAGGGTATTATAACTTTGTTCAAACCGAAAATGTATGTAACAGGCAGAAGGAGACACCTCCGACCCCATAAGGTATATATATTCTGGCTCAGGATCAACAGCCGAGTCGATATAGCCATGTCCGTCTGTCCGTGTGAAAACCTAGATCTCAGCTATTATAAGAGCTAGAACTACCAAATTTGGTGACAAAATGTGTTATAATTGCACGCTGATCAAGTTTATTTTGGATTTTGGCCACGCCCCCTTCCGCCCCTGTAAATCGAAAAAAATTAATTACAAGCGCAATTTTGATGCCATATTGTTCATTTTCGGTTTATATGATAACTATAGCTAGCCAGATGATCTCTAAAAATTTGGTAATAATCGGATAATAAACACAGAAGTTATTTAGCTTAACGTTTTCCATAGCTGTAAGCAGCGCTGCCGGCAGCGCAAATTCTTTATTTGTACAGGAAATTATAAGAATGCCTTACAATGCAAATTTTTGCAGTTGTTGGATAACAGCGTCAGTAGCTTAGTGGAAAAGCGATGAACTCCTGAAACGACAGGCCCTTGGTTCGATTCCCAGTTCATGCCGCTTAAGCTTTTTCTTTTTTTTCTAACAAATTATACGTTAATTTTTGAATATGCACTAATTGGTGGTTGTGCATTTTATTTAAAATTTTTTTAATGGCTCACAATGAACTTAGTTAACAAGTGGAGAAGTGACAGTCTCTTAAATCAGCTGTGTGCGATTGTTAGAGCGCAGCTTTTTCTTATATTTTTATACCCGCTACTTATAGAGTAGAAGGGTATTATAACTTTGTTCAAACCGAAAATGTATGTAACAGGCAGAAGGAGACACCTCCCACGCCATAAAGTATATATATTCTGGCTCAGGAACAACAGCCGAGTCGATATAGCCATGTCCGTCTGTCCGTCTGTCTGTCTGTCCGTGTGAAAATCTAGATCTCAGCTAATATAAGAGCTAGAACTATCAAATTTGGTGACAGTGTGTGTTATTATTGCACCCTGATCAATTTTATTTTGGATTTTGGCCACGCCCCCTTCCGCCCCTGTAAATCGAAAACAATTGATTATAAGTGCAATTTTGATGCCATATTGTTCATTTTCGGATTATATGATAACTAAAGGTAGCCAGATGATCTCTGAAAATTTGGTAATAATCGGATAATAAACACAGAAGTTATTCAGCTTAACGTTTTCCATAGCTGTAAGCAGCGCTGCCGGCAGCGCAAATTCTTTATTTGTACAGGACATAATAAGAATGCCGTACAATGCAAATTATTGCAGTTGTTGGATAACAGCATCAGTAGCTCAGTGGAAAAGCGATGAACTCCTAAAACGACAGGCCCGTGGTTCGATTCCCAGTTCATGCCGCTTAAGCTTTTTCTTTTTTTTTTAAGAACTTATACGTTAATTTTTGAATATGCATTAATTGGTGGTTGTGCATTTTAATTAACAATTTTTTAATTGCTCACAATGAACTTAGTTAACAAGTGGAGAAGTGACAGTCTCTTAAATCAGCTGTGTGCGATTGTTAGAGCGCAGCTTTTTCTTATATTTTTATACCCGCTACTTATAGAGTAGAAGGGTATTATAACTTCAAACCGTTCAAACCGAAAATGTATGTAACAGGCAGAAGGATACACCTCCGACCCCATAAAGTATATATATTCTGGCTCAGGATCAACCGCCGAGTCGATATAGCCATGTCCGTCTGTCCGTCTGTGTGTCCGTGGGAAAATCTAGATCTCAGCTAATATTAGAGCTAGAACTACAAAATTTGGAGACAGTGTGTGTTATTATTGCACGCTGATCAAGTTTATTTTGGATTTTGGCCACGCCCCCTTCCGCCCCTGTAAATAGAAAAAAATTGATTACAAGCGCAATTTTGATGCCATATTGTTCATTTTCGGTTTATATGATAACTATAGCAAGCCAGATGATCTCTGAAAATTTGGTAATAATCGGATAATAAACACAGAAGTTATTCAGCTTAACGTTTTCCATAGCTGTAAGCAGCGCTGCCGGCAGCGCACATTCTTTATTTGTACAGGAAATTATAAGAATGCCTTACAATGCAAATTTTTGCAGTTGTTGGATAAAAGCGTCAGTAGCTTAGTGGAAAAGCGGTGAACTCCTGAAACAACAGGCCCTTGGTTCGATTCCCAGTTCATGCCGCTTAAGCTTTTTCTTTTTTATTAAGAACTTATACTTTAATTTTTGAATATGCATTAATTGGTAGTCTTGCATTTTATTTAAAATTTTTTTATTGGCTCACAATGAACTTAGTTAACAAGTGGAGAAGTGACAGTCTCTTAAATCAGCTGTGTGCGATTGTTAGAGCGCAGCTTTTTCTTATATTTTTATACCCGCTACTTATAGAGTAGAAGGGTATTATAACTTTGTTCAAACCGAAAATGTATGTAACAGGCAGAAGGAGACACCTCCCACGCCATAAAGTATATATATTCTGGCTCAGGATCAACAGCCGAGTCGATATAGCCATGTCCGTCTGTCCGTCCGTCTGTGTGTCCGTGTGAAAATCTAGATCTCAGCTAATATTAGAGCTAGAACTACAAAATTTGGAGACAGTGTGTGTTATTATTGCACGCTGATCAAGTTTATTTTGGATTTTGGCCACGCCCCCTTCCGCCCCTGTAAATCGAAAAAAATTAATTACAAGCGCAATTTTGATGCCATATTGTTCATTTTCGGTTTATATGATAACTATAGCTAGCCAGATGATCTCTAAAAATTTGGTAATAATCGGATAATAAACACAGAAGTTATTCAGCTTAACGTTTTCCATAGCTGTAAGCAGCGCTGCCGGCAGCGAAAATTCTTTATTTGTACTGTGAATGTTAGAGCGCAGCTTTTTCTTATATTTTTTATACCCGCTATTCATAGAGTAGAAGGGTATTATAACTTTGTTCAAACCGAAAATGTATGTAACAGGCAGAAGGAGACACCTCCGACCCCATAAAGTATATATATTCTGGCTCAGGATCAACAGCCGAGTCGATATAGCCATGTCCGTCTGTCCGTCTGTCCGTCTGTCTGTCCGTGTGAAAATCTAGATCTCAGCTAATATAAGAGCTAGAACTATCAAATTTGGTGAAAGTGTGTGTTATTATTGCACGCTGATCAATTTTATTTTGGATTTTGTCCACGCCCCCTTCCGCCCCCGTAAATCGAAAAAATTGATTACAAGCGCAATTTTGATGCCATATTGTTTATTTTCGGTTTATATGATAACTATAGCTAGCCAGATGATCTCTGAAAATTTGGTAATAATCGGATAATAAACACAGAAGTTATTCAGCTTAACGTTTTCCATAGCTGTAAGCAGCGCTGCCGGCAGCGCAAATTCTTTATTTGTACAGGACATAATAAGAATGCCTTACAATGCAAATTATTGCAGTTGTTGGATAACAGCGTCAGTAGGTCAGTGAAAAAGCGATGAACTCCTAAAACGACAGGCCCGTGGTTCGATTCCCAGTTCATGCCGCTTAAGCTTTTTCTTTTTTTTTAAGAACTTATACTTTAATTTTTGAATATGCACTAATTGGTGGTTGTGCATTTTATTTAAAATTTTTTTAATGGCTCACAATGAACTTAGTTAACAAGTGGAGAAGTGACAGTCTCTTAAATCAGCTGTGTGCGATTGTTAGAGCGCAGCTTTTTCTTATATTTTTATACCCGCTACTTATAGAGTAGAAGGGTATTATAACTTCAAACCGTTCAAACCGAAAATGTATGTAACAGGCAGAAGGAGACACCTCCGACCCCATAAAGTATATATATTCTGACTCAGGATCAACAGCCGAGTCGATATAGCCATGTCCGTCTGTCCGTGTGAAAATCTAGATCTCAGCTAATATAAAAGCTAGAACTATCAAACTTGGTGAAAGTGTGTGTTATTATTGCACGCTGATCAATTTTATTTTGGATTTTGGCCACGCCCCCTTCCGCAGCTGTAAATCGAAAAAAAATTGATTACAAGCGCAATTTTGATGCCATATTGTTCATTTTCGGTTTATATGATAACTATAGCTAGCCAGATGATCTCTGAAAATTTGGTAATAATCGGATAATAAACACAGAAGTTATTCAGCTTAACGTTTTCCATAGCTGTAAGCAGCGCTGCCGGCAGCGCAAATTCTTTATTTGTACAGGAAATTATAAGAATGCCTTACAATGCAAATTTTTGCAGTTGTTGGATACCAGCGTCAGTAGCTCAGTGAAAAAGCGATGAACTCCTGAAACGACAGGCCCGTGGTTCGATTCCCAGTTCATGCCGCTTAAGCTTTTTCTTTTTTTTTAAGAACTTATACTTTAATTTTTGAATATGCACTAATTGGTGGTTGTGCATTTTATTTAAAATTTTTTTAATGGCTCACAATGAACTTAGTTAACAAGTGGAGAAGTGACAGTCTCTTAAATCAGCTGTGTGCGATTGTTAGAGCGCAGCTTTTTCTTATATTTTTATACCCGCTACTTATAGAGTAGAAGGGTATTATAACTTTGTTCAAACCGAAAATGTATGTAACAGGCAGAAGGAGACACCTCCCACGCTATAAAGTATATATATTCTGGCTCAGGATCAACAGCCGAGTCGATATAGCCATGTCCGTCTGTCCGTCTGTCTGTCTGTCCGTGTGAAAATCTAGATCTCAGCTAATATAAGAGCTAGAACTATCAAATTTGGTGACAGTGTGTGTTATTATTGCACCCTGATCAATTTTATTTTGGATTTTGGCCACGCCCCCTTCCGCCCCTGTAAATCGAAAACAATTGATTATAAGTGCAATTTTGATGCCATATTGTTCATTTTCGGACTATATAATAACTATAGCTAGCCAGATGATCTCTGAAAATTTGGTAATAATCGGATAATAAACACAGAAGTTATTCAGCTTAACGTTTTCCATAGCTGTAAGCAGCGCTGCCGGCAGCGCAAATTCTTTATTTGTACAGGACATAATAAGAATGCCTTACAATGCAAATTATTGCAGTTGTTGGATAACAGCATCAGTAGCTCAGTGGAAAAGCGATGAACTCCTAAAACGACAGGCCCGTGGTTCGATTCCCAGTTCATGCCGCTTAAGCTTTTTCTTTTTTTTAAGAACTTATACGTTAATTTTTGAATATGCATTAATTGGTGGTTGTGCATTTTAATTAACAATTTTTTAATTGCTCACAATGAACTTAGTTAACAAGTGGAGAAGTGACAGTCTCTTAAATCAGCTGTGTGCGATTGTTAGAGCGCAGCTTTTTCTTATATTTTTATACCCGCTACTTATAGAGTAGAAGGGTATTATAACTTCAAACCGTTCAAACCGAAAATGTATGTAACAGGCAGAAGGATACACCTCCGACCCCATAAAGTATATATATTCTGGCTCAGGATCAACCGCCGAGTCGATATAGCCATGTCCGTCTGTCCGTCTGTGTGTCCGTGGGAAAATCTAGATCTCAGCTAATATTAGAGCTAGAACTACAAAATTTGGAGACAGTGTGTGTTATTATTGCACGCTGATCAAGTTTATTTTGGATTTTGGCCACGCCCCCTTCCGCCCCTGTAAATAGAAAAAAATTGATTACAAGCGCAATTTTGATGCCATATTGTTCATTTTCGGTTTATATGATAACTATAGCAAGCCAGATGATCTCTGAAAATTTGGTAATAATCGGATAATAAACACAGAAGTTATTCAGCTTAACGTTTTCCATAGCTGTAAGCAGCGCTGCCGGCAGCGCAAATTCTTTATTTGTACTGTGAATGTTAGAGCGCAGCTTTTTCTTATATTTTTTATACCCGCTATTCATAGAGTAGAAGGGTATTATAACTTTGTTCAAACCGAAAATGTATGTAACAGGCAGAAGGAGACACCTCCGACCCCATAAAGTATATATATTCTGGCTCAGGATCAACAGCCGAGTCGATATAGCCATGTCCGTCTGTCCGTCTGTCCGTCTGTCTGTCCGTGTGAAAATCTAGATCTCAGCTAATATAAGAGCTAGAACTATCAAATTTGGTGAAAGTGTGTGTTATTATTGCACGCTGATCAATTTTATTTTGGATTTTGTCCACGCCCCCTTCCGCCCCCGTAAATCGAAAAAAATTGATTACAAGCGCAATTTTGATGCCATATTGTTTATTTTCGGACTATATAATAACTATAGCTAGCCAGATGATCTCTGAAAATTTGGTAATAATCGGATAATAAACACAGAAGTTATTCAGCTTAACGTTTTCCATAGCTGTAAGCAGCGCTGCCGGCAGCGCAAATTCTTTATTTGTACAGGACATAATAAGAATGCCTTACAATGCAAATTATTGCAGTTGTTGGATAACAGCGTCAGTAGGTCAGTGGAAAAGCGATGAACTCCTAAAACGACAGGCCCGTGGTTCGATTCCCAGTTCATGCCGCTTAAGCTTTTTCTTTTTTTTTTAAGAACTTATACGTTAATTTTTGAATATGCATTAATTGGTGGTTGTGCATTTTATTTAACAATTTTTTAATTGCTCACAATGAACTTAGTTAACAAGTGGAGAAGTGACAGTCTCTTAAATCAGCTGTGTGCGATTGTTAGAGCGCAGCTTTTTCTTATATTTTTATACCCGCTACTTATAGAGTAGAAGGGTATTATAACTTCAAACCGTTCAAACCGAAAATGTATGTAACAGGCAGAAGGAGACACCTCCGACCCCATAAAGTATATATATTCTGACTCAGGATCAACAGCCGAGTCGATATAGCCATGTCCGTCTGTCCGTGTGAAAATCTAGATCTCAGCTAATATAAAAGCTAGAACTATCAAACTTGGTGAAAGTGTGTGTTATTATTGCACGCTGATCAATTTTATTTTGGATTTTGGCCACGCCCCCTTCCGCAGCTGTAAATCGAAAAAAATTGATTACAAGCGCAATTTTGATGCCATATTGTTCATTTTCGGTTTATATGATAACTATAGCTAGCCAGATGATCTCTGAAAATTTGGTAATAATCGGATAATAAACACAGAAGTTATTCAGCTTAACGTTTTCCATAGCTGTAAGCAGCGCTGCCGGCAGCGCAAATTCTTTATTTGTACAGGAAATTATAAGAATGCCTTACAATGCAAATTTTTGCAGTTGTTGGATACCAGCGTCAGTAGCTCAGTGGAAAAGCGATGAACTCCTGAAACGACAGGCCCGTGGTTCGATTCCCAGTTCATGCCGCTTAAGCTTTTTCTTTTTTTTTAAGAACTTATACTTTAATTTTTGAATATGCATTAATTGGTAGTCTTGCATTTTATTTAAAATTTTTTTAATGGCTCACAATGAACTTAGTTAACAAGTGGAGAAGTGACAGTCTCTTAAATCAGCTGTGTGCGATTGTTCGAGCACAGCTTTTTCTTAAATTTTTTATATCCGCTACTCATGGAGTAGAAAGGTATTATAACTTTGTTCAAACCGAAAATGTATGTAACCGGCAGAAGGAGACACCTCCGACCCCATAAAGTATATATATTCTGGCTCAGGGTCAACAGCCGAGTCGGTATAGCCATGTCCGTCTGTCCGTCTGTCTGTCCGTGTGAAAATCTAGATCTCAGCTAATATAAGAGCTAGAACTATCAAATTTGGTGAAAGTGTGTGTTATTATTGCACGCTGATCAATTTTATTTTGGATTTTGGCCACGCCCCCTTCCGCCCCTGTAAATCGAAAAAAAATTGATTACAAGCGCAATTTTGATGCCATATTGTTCATTTTCGGTTTATATGATAACTATAGCTAGTCAGATGATCTCTGAAAATTTGGTAATAATCGGATAATAAACACAGAAGTTATTCAGCTTAACGTTTTCCATAGCTGTAAGCAGCGCTGCCGGCAGCGCAAATTCTTTATTTGTACAGGAAATTATAAGAATGCCTTACAATGCAAATTTTTGCAGTTGTTGGATACCAGCGTCAGTAGCTCAGTGGAAAAGCGATGAACTCCTGAAACGACAGGCCCGTGGTTCGATTCCCAGTTCATGCCGCTTAAGCTTTTTCTTTTTTTTTAAGAACTTATACTTAATTTTTGAATATGCATTAATTGGTAGTCTTGCATTTTATTTAAAATTTTTTTAATGGCTCACAATGAACTTAGTTAACAAGTGGAGAAGTGACAGTCTCTTAAATCAGCTGTGTGCGATTGTTAGAGCGCAGCTTTTTTTTATATTTTTTATACCCGCTACTCATAGAGTAGAAGGGTATTATAACTTCAAACCGTTCAAACCGAAAATGTATGTAACAGGCAGAAGGAGACACCTTCGACCCCATAAAGTATATATATTCTGGCTCAGGATCAACAGCCGAGTCGATATAGCCATGTCCGTCTATCCGTCTGTCTGTCTGTCCGTGTGAAAATCTAGATCTCAGCTAATATAAGAGCTAGAACTATCAAATTTGGTGAGTGTGTGTGTTATTATTGCACGCTGATCAATTTTATTTTGGATTTTGGCCACGCCCCCTTCCGCCCCTGTAAATCGAAAACAATTGATTACAAGCGCAATTTGGATGCCATATTATTCATTTTCGGTTTATATGATAACTATAGCTAGCCAGATGATCTCTGAAAATTTGGTAATAATCGGATAATAAACACAGAAGTTATTCAGCTTAACCTTTTCCATAGCTGTAAGCAGCGCTGCCGGCAGCGCTGCCGGCAGCGCAAATTCTTTATTTGTACAGGAAATTACAAGAATGCCTTACACTGCAAATTTTTGCAGTTGTTGGATAACAGCGTCAGTAGCTCAGTGGAAAAGCGATGTACTCCTGAACCGACAGGCCCGTGGTTCGATTCCCAGTTCATGCCGCTTAAGCTTTTTCTTTTTTTTTTTTTAAGAACTTATACTTTAATTTTTGAATATGCATTAACTGGTAGTCTTGCATTTTATTTAAAATTTTTTTAATGGCTCACAATGAACTTAGTTAACAAGTGGAGAAGTGACAGTCTCTTAAATCAGCTGTGTGCGATTGTTAGAGCGCAGCTTTTTCTTATATTTTTTATACCCGCTACTCATAGAGTAGAAGAGTATTATAACTTTGTTCAAACCGAAAATGTATGTAACTTGCAGAAGGAGACACCTCCGACCCCATAAAGTATATACATTCTGGCTCAGGATCAACAGCCGAGTCGATATAGCCATGTCCGTCTGTCTGTCCGTGTGAAAATCTAGATCTCAACAGCCGAGTCGATATAGCCATGTCCGTCTGTCCGTCTGTCTGTCCGTGTGAAAATCTAGATCTCAGCTAACATAAGAGCTAGAACTATCAAATTTGGTGAAAGTGTGTGTTATTATTGCACGCTGATCAATTTTATTTTGGATTTTGGCCACGCCCCCTTCCGCCCCTGTAAATCGAAAAAATTGATTACAAGCGCAATTTTGATGCCATATTGTTCATTTTCGGTTTATATGATAACTATAGCGAGCCAGATGATCTCTGAAAATTTGGTAACAATCGGATAATAACCACATAAGTTATTCAGCTTAACGTTTTCGATAGCTGTAAGCAGCGCTGCCGGCAGCGCAAATTCTTTATTTGAACAGGAAATAATAAGAATGCCTTACAATGAAAATTTTTGCAGTTATTGGATAACAGCGTCAGTAGCTTAGTGGAAAAGCGATGAACTCCTGAACCGACAGGCCCGTGGTTCGATTCCCAGTTCATGCCGCTTAAGCTTTTTCTTTTTTTTTTTTAAGAGCTTATACTTTAATTTTTGAGTATGCAATAGTTGGCGGTCGTGCGTTTTATTTAAAATTTTTTTCAATGGCTCACAATAAATTTAGTTAACAAGTGGAGAAGTGACAGTCTCTTAAATCAGCTGTATGCGATTGTTAGAGCGCAGGTTTTTCTTATATTTTTTTATTTTTTATTTAATTGTATGTTTAAGTTATGAGAATAAATAGCAACAACAACACGCATCATGCATTCAGGCTTTGTTTTTGTCGTGCAAGAATTTCCGAATGGTCTCATAATGTAACTTTGGCAAAACTTGCGTAATGGCTCAATGGCCGAATGGAGAAGTGGTGGACCTCTTAGGTAATGGGTCCAAGGTTTGATTCCGCATGCATGGTGGTCATGGTGGGGGAGATCGAACTTTTCTTATTTTTTGCAAATAAAAGTTTTTGCCTCCCTTTTTGAGGTACCTTCATGAAACTTTGTATACATGTTTCTTATTGCTGCCCGCTGTAAATAAGTCGGAACGAGCCGGTACGGACCGATACATCGTATAGATGTATTTATTAAAAGTTAGAGTGCTCTAGAACACTTTCCATTCAAGTATATAAAGAATTATTAAAAGGGCACATATCGTTTTTTGATGCACGTATTCGATTTAAAAATCTCAAAAGGGAAAAAAATAAATTTTTGTTTTTAAGATAAAAAAAAAATTTTTTTTACACAAAAAAAAAAATAAATATTTAATAAATATTTTATTTCTTTTTTGCCGGTGGGGGGTTGGGAAAATTGTAGGAAAAGGAAGGGGGGTAAGTAAGGGAGGGGGAAAAATGAAGTAAGGTAGGGAATAAAAAAAAAAAAAAATAAATAACAACGATAATCAAAGGCAGGGGTTTTTTATTTTTCAAGATTAAAATAAAAAATAAAAAAAGTAAAAGCCTTTTTTTTTAAAATAAAAAATTTTATCAAAATCTGACCAATATATCGTATAGCTGCTATAAAACCTATCGGCCGATTTTTGTCATTTTTCAAGATATTGCCAAGAAACTTTCGCAGTCTATGCCTTAGTATGTCCATTCAAAGCAGTGTAAATTTTATCAAAATCGGACCAATATATCGTATAGCTGCCATAGAACCTATCGGCCGATTTTTGTCATTTTTCAAGATACTGATAAGACACTTTCGCAGTCTATGCCTTAATATGTCCATTCAAAGCTGTGAAAATTTTATCAAAATCGGACCGATATATCGTATAGCTGCCATAAAACCTATTGACCGATTTTTGTCATTTTTTAAGATATTGCCGAGAAACTTTCGCAGTCTATGCCTTAGTTTGTCCATTCAACGCTGTGCAAATTTTATCAAAATCTGACCAATATATCGTATAGCTGCCATTAAACCTATCGGCCGATTTTTGTCATTTTTCAAGATATTGCCAATAACCTTTCGCAGTCTATGGCTTAGTATGTTCATTCAAAGCAGTGTAAATTTTATCAAAATCGGACCAATATATCGTATAGTTGCCATAGAAACTATCGGCCGATTTTTGTCATTTTTCAAGATATTGATATGACACTTTCGCAGTCTATGCCTTAGTATGTCCATTCAAAGCTGTGAAAATGTTGTCAAAATCGGACCGATATATCGTATAGCTGCCATAGAACCTATCGGCCAATCTTTGTAATTTTTCCAAGATATTGATAAGAAACTTTCGCAGTCTATGCCTTAGTTTGTCCATTCAACGCTGTGCAAATTTTATCAAAATCGGACCGCTATATCGTCTAGCTGCCGTAAGTCCTATTGACCGATTTTTGTCATTTTTCAAGATATTGATAACAAACTTTCGCTGTCTATGCCTTAGTTTGTCTATTCAAAGCTGTGCAACTTTTATCAAAATCTGACCAATATATCTGTAGTTCTTTTTTTTATATTTTTTTTTTAAAAAAAAAATAATAGAAAAAAAAAAATTTTAATTTATTTAATAAAACCTAAAAAAAAATAAGTAAGGTTAAAAAAAAAACTTTTAATTTTTTTTATTTAAAAAATTTTTTTATACCCCCTTTTTTTTTATATAAAAATTTTGTTCTGTTTTAAATTTTAAATTATTAAAGGGCAATATAAAAGTATCGAAAGATCTAATACTTATTACCACTACGAGTATTTTTGCTGGAACCAATTCCCACAATCGGCCCTCCTGACAGGACATTCGCCTCGAATGGATCAAGCCATGGTTTCATATACTCTGCAACTGTAATTGTTTTTATAGAACCTTCATTGTCTCCTATCTTTTCAACCTCATATCTCCCATGATCTTTGATCTCAACCACTTTATATGGGCCTAAAAATTTACCTTTCAGCTTAAGCCCTACTCCGTACTGAGTCCTTTTTATGGCTACCAAATCATTAATATTATACTGTTTCTGTTGCTTTCTTTTTAAATCAAATGCTTTTTTATTTTCTTCCTGTATATCCCTAATGTTTTCACGAGCTTCTTGCCGCAAATTTTCACGCTTTTCTTCTAACTCTCCAATCATGAATTCGCTTACTAAATTCTTTAGCTCCTTATAATCGGCAACGCGCATATCTACTCCAGTTATTAACTTAAAAGGTGCTATTTTTGTGCTTCTTGGCTCTGTATCATTTGCTGAACTTGTCCTAAATTCTTATACCATAATCCTGGATTGTCATTACTTAACTTAGACAACATTGGAACTACAAGCTTGTGCATCCGTTCCACCTGGCCATTTCCACGAGGTACACCGGTGGCAATGAGCAAATGCTGAATATTTTCATTTTCACAATATTCTTTAAAGGAATTCGAGGTAAATGCGGAACCTCTGTCCGAGACAATTCTGTAGGGGTTCCCAAAATTAATTGCTTGTTTTTTCAAGCACTCTATAACCTCATCGACACCTGTACTACGGGTTGGATACAACCAAACATATTTCAAAAACCCATCTACCACGACTAAAATGTGATTATATCGCTTATTAGTTAGTTCCATTGGGCCAACATGGTCAATATGGTATGTAACAAACGGTACATTACCCTTATCGATTGCTGTCAAAAACCCTTCCTTTTTACCAGATTTCGCGTTTACTATTATGCAACGAACACAACTATCTACAACACGAGCAACTTTTCCTTTCAATTTTGGAATGTAATACGATTTTTCCACTAAATCTTGTGTTTTTGCTGCCGAGAAATGACCTTGGTTATGAGCAGAAACAATTATCTCGTTTTCCATCTGACCAGGAACTACTATGAGTTCTTTATTTGGGTCTTTAAATAGTACCTGATTTTGAATATAAAAGTCTTCATATGAATTTTTAGCGACCAATTCTCTAACCCCTCTTATCCACTCATCTTGCAGCTGGGCCTCTCTCAATTAATGGATCAGGGTATCTGTTATAAAATAACAAGACACTCGGCTCAAAGCATCAGCATGCTTTTACTTAGACCCTGAACGATGTTCTATCTTATAATCAAAATCTTGCAAATATAATGCCCATCGTGCTACTCTTAAAGGAACCTCTTTCTTTTTCATGGTCATCAAGAACGCGTTACAATCAGTTACTATGGTAAAAGAAATGCCAAGAACATACACGCGCCATTTCATTAAAGCTGGTATTATTGCTAAAACCTCTAGCTCATACGAACTTTAATTCTCCTCACATGGCTTAGTTTTCCGACTCATAAATTGTACAGGGTGAAACATATTATCCTCTGGATCTTTTTGTAATAATACTGCCCCATACCTATACTTTGAAGCATCTGTGTGAATCTCTGTTCGCAACTTCGGGTTATACAGCTTTAATACTGGCTCACTAACTAAAGCTAATTTTAGTTTTTCAAATGCCTTCCGCTGAACTTCTGTGAATCCGAACTTAGCATCTTGCCTTAAAAGATCTGATAATGGCTCAGCAATAGCTGCATATCCATTTATGAATTTTCTAAAATAAGATGTTAACCCTAAAAAACGTTGTATACCCTTTTTATCTTTGGGTTCCGGAAATTCTGTAACGGCCTGTATCTTTTCTTTGCTTGAGGTTATGGTTCCATCTTGAACGATATATCCCAAAAAATTGACTCTCTGATGTAATATCTGGCGTTTGCCCCAATTAATTCGTAGCCCATTCTGAGAAGATACTTCTAACACTTGCTTCAATTTTCTTATCCCCTCATCAACATCGTTACTAGGCACAATAACATCATCCATGTAAAGTATTACAATTGCACTAGCGAGCAACTCTCGTAAAACAGACATTATAAACCTAGTAAAAACTGCAGGCGAATTCGAAATGTCAAACGGTACAAATAAAAATTCGTACTGCCCACTTTGAGTCACGAACGAAGTGAATTTTCTTGAACCTACTTCTACGGGCACATGGAAAAACCCATTGGTCAAATCCAATGTTGTATATATCTTCGCATTCTGAAGTTTGTCTAAGACATTGTCCATGTGTGCCATCGGAAAATTATCTCTAATAATTTTCTCATTTAATTTGCGATAGTCGCAGCATAGACGCTTTTTCCCATTTTTCTTAGCCACCAGGACTACGGGCGAAGCATACTCGGATGTACTTGGCTGTATTATACCTTCTTTTAACCATTCCCGCACCTGCTCATCTACAAAGTTTTGGTCACTATACGACTGTCGCCTGGGATGCTGATAAACTGGGATGTCATCTTTCAAAACAATTTTCATCTCGACAGGGGCATTTGTGTTACGGATTGGGCAATATTGTTCGATCATCTCCAATACCGTTTTAGCTTTAGGCCGACTAAGATGAGATAGATCTACCTTAGAAGTTGCTTTAAGCTCTTCCACACACATGCTTCGAAATTCATCATTCGCCTGACGATCAAATATCTGTGTATTCCTAATTTTACCTCCATCTTCAGTTTTCATCCTGATATTAAAGTGAGTACCACTTTTGGTAACCTTCATATCGACAGTGTCCAAAATTGTCCTTCCTAAAATAGCATCGAAACCTATATCCTGATCTTGAACAACATGAAACTCTACTTCCATTGAAATATCATCTATTAGAACGGATATAATAATACTTCCAAATGTTAAAATACGACTTTCTCCAATTCCCGTCAAACTCTTTCCTTTACCAGTTATTTCTGCTTCTCCTAGACTCACGAAAACTTGTTTGCGCATTAAGCACAAATCAGCGCCCGTGTCAACCAAACCTTTAAATATAATCTTTTTGTAAACAATGCTCTTCAATTCAAGACCTGATAGAGTAAATTCACTGCCTAACGACACTCCTATTTTATCCTCTTGAACTACATTAGCATTTGTTTCTTTCTTGACATCTGTTTTTGCTGCACATTGTGCTGCTCGGTGTCCTGCCTGACCACATTTAAAGCAAACAAAATCTGTTTTCTTACAGTCTTTCATTACGTGGGAACTATCGCCGCATTTGAAACATTTCCTGGATGATCCAGACTTAACCTGACCTCTGCCTTGATCTTTCTTTTGTTCCTGACGTTCCCCAGCTGATTGATTTGATTTGCCAGATCTAGCTTTCTGATATATCTCGATTTGATGTTTCAGTTCCTGTATATTTCTAGCCTGATATAACATTATCTTATTCCCTTTCGAATCAGGAATACCCTTTATGTAATAGTCAATTAAACTTGGCTTATCAATATTAACTGGCTTTGCGATTTCTTTCAGAGCATACAAATATTCAAATAATGATTCGTCTTTTCTCTGCTGACGCTGGTCCAATCTTCTATGAACCTCAGCTGATGACACTTTGACTGAAAACTCTTCCCTCAACGTAGCCTTCAAAACAGGCCAACTACGAATATTCGCCTCACTACGCACAAACAGTTTAGCCGCTCCTGTAAGCATCTGTTTCGAATAGATAAGCAGCTGCAAATCACTCCACTGAACAGTAGTTGAACAACTTTCTAACTCACCGATCCATGGTTCTACATCAGGATTTCCTGTTCCAGAGAAACTAGATACGCTGCCTTCTACATCTTTGAGAGTGAACCATGACCTGCCATTGTCTACTCTTTGATCTTCAGCTAAATTTCGCTCTGTAACCACGGATTGAACTTCATCTGAATCGCTTTCCTCTTCATCCTGAATTCCAAAATGTGTAAGCAATCTATTCTGCAACTCTAGTTTCCTTCCACTTGTTGGTAGCGCCAACTCTGCTAACTTTAACCTCAAATCTCCTACGCAAAGTGTCATCTCGTCAAGTTGCATTTTGAAATGGTTAGCAAACAATCAAATACGTAAAATTATACAACACAATACTACTGTTACTTAACGTAACCTAACACTAGTACTGCCTCTGTCGATGCTCGCACCAGCTTTGCCTCTGTAGTTTCACGCAACTGCGCTGTCTCTGCCGACGATCGAATCAAGCTCTGCCTCTGTCGACGTTCGCACCAAGTCCTGCCTCTGCCTACTCACACAGAAACACTGCTTCTGTCGACGCAAACAGCAACTCTGCCTCTGTCGACTGTACGCACCAGTTTTGTTTCTACCAACTTAAGCAGCAACTTGGCCTCTGCCTCTGCACCAGTTCTGCTTCTGCCAACTTAAGCAGCAACTTTTCCTCTGCCGACGTATGCACCAGTTCTGCTTCTGCCAACTTAAGCAGCAGCTTTTCCTCTGCCGACGTATGCACCAGTTCTGCTTCTGCCAACTTAAGCAGCAATTTTGCCTCTGCTGACTCTCGAAACTTCTTCGAGAATTCTGTACTCTGTTGCTCGCGTTTGTTCCAGCGTCGATCATGCAACGGTTCTTTTTTACCGTTCACTGCTTGCTACCAAAACGAACTGCGTCATATGCACAAATATTAAGCTCATCCCGGACGTGCCCCCAATTTGTAGTTCTTTATTTATATGGTTTTTATTCAACAAATAATAGAGCTTATACGAATTTCACATTTAATTATTAAGACATATGACGAAATTATGTAGCTTTGGGAACAACCGCTCTTGGCAACTTTTACACTCGACAGCATTTTTTCTACCCCCGCTCCCTTTCTATCGATAGCTTGCTCTTGTCTAGGGTTGCATTTTATTCAGGGCTGCAATATAAAAGTATCGAAAGATCTAATACTTATTACCACTACGAGTATTCTTGCTGGAACCAATTCCCACATATCGTAAAGCTGCTATAAAACCTATCGGCCGATTTTTGTCATTTTTCAAGATATTGCCAAGAAACTTTCGCAGTCTATGCCATAGTATGTCCATTCAAAGCTGTGAAAATTTTATCAAAATCGGACCGATATATCGTATAGCTGCCATAGAACCTATCGGCCGATTTTTGTCATTTTTCAAGATATTGATAAGAAACTTTCGCAGTCTATGCCTTAGTTTGTCCATTCAAAGCTGTGCAAATTTTATCAAAATCGGACCGATATATCGTATAGCTGCCATAAAACCTATTGGCCGATTTTTGTCATTTTTCAAGATATTGATAAGAAACTTTCGCAGTCTATGCCTTAGTTTGTCCATTCAAAGCTGTGCAAATTTTATCAAAATCGGACCGATATATCGTATAGCTGCCATAAAACCTATCGGCCGATTTTTGTCATTTTTCAAGATATTGATAAGAAACTTTCGCAGTCTATGCCTTAGTTTGTCCATTCAAAGCTGTGCAAATTTTATCAAAATCGGACCAATATATCGTATAGCTGCCATAAAACCTATCGGCCGATTTTTGTCATTTTTCAAGATATTGATAAGAAACTTTCGCAGTCTATGCCTTAGTTTGTCCATTCAAAGCTGTGAAAATTTTATCAAAATCGGACCGATATATCGTATAGCTGCCATAAAACCTATCGGCCGATTTTTGTCATTTTTCAAGATATTGATAAGAAACTTTCGCAGTCTATGCCTTAGTTTGTCCATTCAAAGCTGTGCAAATTTTATCAAAATCGGACCGATATATCGTATAGCTGCCATAAAACCTATTGGCCGATTTTTGTCATTTTTCAAGATATTGATAAGAAACTTTCGCAGTCTATGCCTTAGTTTGTCCATTCAAAGCTGTGCAAATTTTATCAAAATCGGACCAATATATCGTATAGCTGCCATAAAACCTATTGGCCGATTTTTGTCATTTTTCAAGATATTGATAAGAAACTTTCGCAGTCTATGCCTTAGTTTGTCCATTCAAAGCTGTGCAAATTTTATCAAAATCGGACCGATATATCGTATAGCTGCCATAAAACCTATCGGCCGATTTTTGTCATTTTTCAAGATATTGATAAGAAACTTTCGCAGTCTATGCCTTAGTTTGTCCATTCAAAGCTGTGAAAATTTTATCAAAATCGGACCGATATATCGTATAGCTGCCATAAAACCTATTGGCCGATTTTTGTCATTTTTCAAGATATTGATAAGAAACTTTCGCAGTCTATGCCTTAGTTTGTCCATTCAAAGCTGTGAAAATTTTATCAAAATCGGACCGATATATCGTATAGCTGCCATAAAACCTATCGGCCGATTTTTGTCATTTTTCAAGATATTGATAAGAAACTTTCGCAGTCTATGCCTTAGTTTGTCCATTCAAAGCTGTGCAAATTTTATCAAAATCGGACCGATATATCGTATAGCTGCCATAAAACCTATTGGCCGATTTTTGTCATTTTTCAAGATATTGATAAGAAACTTTCGCAGTCTATGCCTTAGTTTGTCCATTCAAAGCTGTGCAAATTTTATCAAAATCGGACCGATATATCGTATAGCTGCCATAAAACCTATTGGCCGATTTTTGTCATTTTTCAAGATATTGATAAGAAACTTTCGCAGTCTATGCCTTAGTTTGTCCATTCAAAGCTGTGCAAATTTTATCAAAATCTGACCAATATATCGTATAGCTGCCATAAAACCTATCGGCCGATTTTTGTCATTTTTCAAGATATTGATAAGAAACTTTCGCAGTCTATGCCTTAGTTTGTCCATTCAAAGCTGTGAAAATTTTATCAAAATCGGACCGATATATCGTATAGCTGCCATAAAACCTATCGGCCGATTTTTGTCATTTTTCAAGATATTGATAAGAAACTTTCGCAGTCTATGCCTTAGTTTGTCCATTCAAAGCTGTGCAAATTTTATCAAAATCGGACCGATATATCGTATAGCTGCCATAAAACCTATTGGCCGATTTTTGTCATTTTTCAAGATATTGATAAGAAACTTTCGCAGTCTATGCCTTAGTTTGTCCATTCAAAGCTGTGCAAATTTTATCAAAATCGGACCGATATATCGTATAGCTGCCATAAAACCTATCGGCCGATTTTTGTCATTTTTCAAGATATTGATAAGAAACTTTCGCAGTCTATGCCTTAGTTTGTCCATTCAAAGCTGTGAAAATTTTATCAAAATCGGACCGATATATCGTATAGCTGCCATAGAACCTATTGGCCGATTTTTGTCATTTTTCAAGATATTGATAAGAAACTTTCGCAGTCTATGCCTTAGTTTGTCCATTCAAAGCTGTGCAAATTTTATCAAAATCGGACCGATATATCGTATAGCTGCCATAAAACCTATTGGCCGATTTTTGTCATTTTTCAAGATATTGATAAGAAACTTTCGCAGTCTATGCCTTAGTTTGTCCATTCAAAGCTGTGCAAATTTTATCAAAATCGGACCGATATATCGTATAGCTGCCATAAAACCTATCGGCCGATTTTTGTCATTTTTCAAGATATTGATAAGAAACTTTCGCAGTCTATGCCTTAGTTTGTCCATTCAAAGCTGTGCAAATTTTATCAAAATCGGACCGATATATCGTATAGCTGCCATAAAACCTATTGGCCGATTTTTGTCATTTTTCAAGATATTGATAAGAAACTTTCGCAGTCTATGCCTTAGTTTGTCCATTCAAAGCTGTGCAAATTTTATCAAAATCGGACCGATATATCGTATAGCTGCCATAGAACCTATTGGCCGATTTTTGTCATTTTTCAAGATATTGATAAGAAACTTTCGCAGTCTATGCCTTAGTTTGTCCATTCAAAGCTGTGAAAATTTTATCAAAATCGGACCGATATATCGTATAGCTGCCATAGAACCTATTGGCCGATTTTTGTCATTTTTCAAGATATTGATAAGAAACTTTCGCAGTCTATGCCTTAGTTTGTCCATTCAAAGCTGTGCAAAATTTTATCAAAATCGGACCGATATATCGTATAGCTGCCATAGAACCTATTGGCCGATTTTTGTCATTTTTCAAGATATTGATAAGAAACTTTCGCAGTCTATGCCTTAGTTTGTCCATTCAAAGCTGTGCAAATTTTATCAAAATCGGACCGATATATCGTATAGCTGCCATAAAACCTATTGGCCGATTTTTGTCATTTTTCAAGATATTGATAAGAAACTTTCGCAGTCTATGCCTTAGTTTGTCCATTCAAAGCTGTGCAAATTTTATCAAAATCGGACCGATATATCGTATAGCTGCCATAAAACCTATTGGCCGATTTTTGTCATTTTTCAAGATATTGATAAGAAACTTTCGCAGTCTATGCCTTAGTTTGTCCATTCAAAGCTGTGCAAATTTTATCAAAATCGGACCGATATATCGTATAGCTGCCATAAAACCTATCGGCCGATTTTTGTCATTTTTCAAGATATTGATAAGAAACTTTCGCAGTCTATGCCTTAGTTTGTCCATTCAAAGCTGTGCAAATTTTATCAAAATCGGACCGATATATCGTATAGCTGCCATAAAACCTATTGGCCGATTTTTGTCATTTTTCAAGATATTGATAAGAAACTTTCGCAGTCTATGCCTTAGTTTGTCCATTCAAAGCTGTGAAAATTTTATCAAAATCGGACCGATATATCGTATAGCTGCCATAGAACCTATTGGCCGATTTTTGTCATTTTTCAAGATATTGATAAGAAACTTTCGCAGTCTATGCCTTAGTTTGTCCATTCAAAGCTGTGAAAATTTTATCAAAATCGGACCGATATATCGTATAGCTGCCATAAAACCTATTGGCCGATTTTTGTCATTTTTCAAGATATTGATAAGAAACTTTCGCAGTCTATGCCTTAGTTTGTCCATTCAAAGCTGTGCAAATTTTATCAAAATCGGACCGATATATCGTATAGCTGCCATAAAACCTATTGGCCGATTTTTGTCATTTTTCAAGATATTGATAAGAAACTTTCGCAGTCTATGCCTTAGTTTGTCCATTCAAAGCTGTGAAAATTTTATCAAAATCGGACCGATATATCGTATAGCTGCCATAGAACCTATCGGCCGATTTTTGTCATTTTTCAAGATATTGATAAGAAACTTTCGCAGTCTATGCCTTAGTTTGTCCATTCAAAGCTGTGAAAATTTTATCAAAATCGGACCGATATATCGTATAGCTGCCATAGAACCTATTGGCCGATTTTTGTCATTTTTCAAGATATTGATAAGAAACTTTCGCAGTCTATGCCTTAGTTTGTCCATTCAAAGCTGTGCAAATTTTATCAAAATCGGACCGATATATCGTATAGCTGCCATAGAACCTATTCGGCCGATTTTTGTCATTTTTTTTCAAGATATTGATAAGAAACTTTCGCAGTCTATGCCTTAGTTTGTCCATTCAAAGCTGTGCAAATTTTATCAAAATCGGACCGATATATCGTATAGCTGCCATAAAACCTATTGGCCGATTTTTGTCATTTTTCAAGATATTGATAAGAAACTTTCGCAGTCTATGCCTTAGTTTGTCCATTCAAAGCTGTGAAAATTTTATCAAAATCGGACCGATATATCGTATAGCTGCCATAAAACCTATTGGCCGATTTTTGTCATTTTTCAAGATATTGATAAGAAACTTTCGCAGTCTATGCCTTAGTTTGTCCATTCAAAGCTGTGCAAATTTTATCAAAATCGGACCGATATATCGTATAGCTGCCATAAAACCTATTGGCCGATTTTTGTCATTTTTCAAGATATTGATAAGAAACTTTCGCAGTCTATGCCTTAGTTTGTCCATTCAAAGCTGTGCAAATTTTATCAAAATCGGACCGATATATCGTATAGCTGCCATAAAACCTATTGGCCGATTTTTGTCATTTTTCAAGATATTGATAAGAAACTTTCGCAGTCTATGCCTTAGTTTGTCCATTCAAAGCTGTGCAAAATTTTATCAAAATCGGACCGATATATCGTATAGCTGCCATAAAACCTATTGGCCGATTTTTGTCATTTTTCAAGATATTGATAAGAAACTTTCGCAGTCTATGCCGTAGTTTGTCCATTCAAAGCTGTGAAAATTTTATCAAAATCGGACCGATATATCGTATAGCTGCCATAGAACCTATTGGCCGATTTTTGTCATTTTTCAAGATATTGATAAGAAACTTTCGCAGTCTATGCCTTAGTTTGTCCATTCAAAGCTGTGCAAATTTTATCAAAATCGGACCGATATATCGTATAGCTGCCATAAAACCTATTGGCCGATTTTTGTCATTTTTCAAGATATTGATAAGAAACTTTCGCAGTCTATGCCTTAGTTTGTCCATTCAAAGCTGTGAAAATTTTATCAAAATCGGACCGATATATCGTATAGCTGCCATAGAACCTATTGGCCGATTTTTGTCATTTTTCAAGATATTGATAAGAAACTTTCGCAGTCTATGCCTTAGTTTGTCCATTCAAAGCTGTGCAAATTTTATCAAAATCGGACCGATATATCGTATAGCTGCCATAAAACCTATTGGCCGATTTTTGTCATTTTTCAAGATATTGATAAGAAACTTTCGCAGTCTATGCCTTAGTTTGTCCATTCAAAGCTGTGCAAATTTTATCAAAATCGGACCGATATATCGTATAGCTGCCATAAAACCTATTGGCCGATTTTTGTCATTTTTCAAGATATTGATAAGAAACTTTCGCAGTCTATGCCTTAGTATGTCCATTCAAAGCTGTGAAAATTTTATCAAAATCGGACCGATATATCGTATAGCTGCCATAAAACCTATTGGCCGATTTTTGTCATTTTTCAAGATATTGATAAGAAACTTTCGCAGTCTATGCCTTAGTTTGTCCATTCAAAGCTGTGCAAATTTTATCAAAATCGGACCGATATATCGTATAGCTGCCATAGAACCTATTGGCCGATTTTTGTCATTTTTCAAGATATTGATAAGAAACTTTCGCAGTCTATGCCTTAGTTTGTCCATTCAAAGCTGTGCAAATTTTATCAAAATCGGACCGATATATCGTATAGCTGCCATAGAACCTATTGGCCGATTTTTGTCATTTTTCAAGATATTGATAAGAAACTTTCGCAGTCTATGCCTTAGTTTGTCCATTCAAAGCTGTGCAAATTTTATCAAAATCGGACCGATATATCGTATAGCTGCCATAAAACCTATCGGCCGATTTTTGTCATTTTTCAAGATATTGATAAGAAACTTTCGCAGTCTATGCCTTAGTTTGTCCATTCAAAGCTGTGCAAATTTTATCAAAATCGGACCGATATATCGTATAGCTGCCATAGAACCTATTGGCCGATTTTTGTCATTTTTCAAGATATTGATAAGAAACTTTCGCAGTCTATGCCTTAGTTTGTCCATTCAAAGCTGTGCAAATTTTATCAAAATCGGACCGATATATCGTATAGCTGCCATAAAACCTATTGGCCGATTTTTGTCATTTTTCAAGATATTGATAAGAAACTTTCGCAGTCTATGCCTTAGTTTGTCCATTCAAAGCTGTGAAAATTTTATCAAAATCGGACCGATATATCGTATAGCTGCCATAGAACCTATTGGCCGATTTTTGTCATTTTTCAAGATATTGCTAAGAAACTTTCGCAGTCTATGCCTTAGTTTGTCCATTCAAAGCTGTGCAAATTTTATCAAAATCGGACCGATATATCGTATAGCTGCCATAGAACCTATCGGCCGATTTTTGTCATTTTTCAAGATATTGATAAGAAACTTTCGCAGTCTATGCCTTAGTTTGTCCATTCAAAGCTGTGCAAATTTTATCAAAATCGGACCGATATATCGTATAGCTGCCATAGAACCTATCGGCCGATTTTTGTCATTTTTCAAGATATTGATAAGAAACTTTCGCAGTCTATGCCTTAGTTTGTCCATTCAAAGCTGTGCAAATTTTATCAAAATCGGACCGATATATCGTATAGCTGCCATAAAACCTATTGGCCGATTTTTGTCATTTTTCAAGATATTGATAAGAAACTTTCGCAGTCTATGCCTTAGTTTGTCCATTCAAAGCTGTGCAAATTTTATCAAAATCGGACCGATATATCGTATAGCTGCCATAAAACCTATTGGCCGATTTTTGTCATTTTTCAAGATATTGCTAAGAAACTTTCGCAGTCTATGCCTTAGTTTGTCCATTCAAAGCTGTGCAAATTTTATCAAAATCGGACCGATATATCGTATAGCTGCCATAAAACCTATTGGCCGATTTTTGTCATTTTTCAAGATATTGATAAGAAACTTTCGCAGTCTATGCCTTAGTTTGTCCATTCAAAGCTGTGCAAATTTTATCAAAATCGGACCGATATATCGTATAGCTGCCATAAAACCTATTGGCCGATTTTTGTCATTTTTCAAGATATTGATAAGAAACTTTCGCAGTCTATGCCTTAGTTTGTCCATTCAAAGCTGTGCAAATTTTATCAAAATCGGACCGATATATCGTATAGCTGCCATAAAACCTATCGGCCGATTTTTGTCATTTTTCAAGATATTGATAAGAAACTTTCGCAGTCTATGCCTTAGTTTGTCCATTCAAAGCTGTGCAAATTTTATCAAAATCGGACCGATATATCGTATAGCTGCCATAAAACCTATTGGCCGATTTTTGTCATTTTTCAAGATATTGATAAGAAACTTTCGCAGTCTATGCCTTAGTTTGTCCATTCAAAGCTGTGCAAATTTTATCAAAATCGGACCGATATATCGTATAGCTGCCATAGAACCTATTGGCCGATTTTTGTCATTTTTCAAGATATTGATAAGAAACTTTCGCAGTCTATGCCTTAGTTTGTCCATTCAAAGCTGTGCAAATTTTATCAAAATCGGACCGATATATCGTATAGCTGCCATAGAACCTATTGGCCGATTTTTGTCATTTTTCAAGATATTGATAAGAAACTTTCGCAGTCTATGCCTTAGTTTGTCCATTCAAAGCTGTGCAAATTTTATCAAAATCGGACCGATATATCGTATAGCTGCCATAAAACCTATTGGCCGATTTTTGTCATTTTTCAAGATATTGCCAAGAAACTTTCGCAGTCTATGCCTTAGTATGTCCATTCAAAGCTGTGAAAATTTTATCAAAATCGGACCGATATATCGTATAGCTGCCATAGAACCTATCGGCCGATTTTTGTCATTTTTCAAGATATTGATAAGAAACTTTCGCAGTCTATGCCTTAGTTTGTCCATTCAAAGCTGTGCAAATTTTATCAAAATCGGACCGATATATCGTATAGCTGCCATAAAACCTATCGGCCGATTTTTGTCATTTTTCAAGATATTGATAAGAAACTTTCGCAGTCTATGCCTTAGTTTGTCCATTCAAAGCTGTGCAAATTTTATCAAAATCGGACCGATATATCGTATAGCTGCCATAAAACCTATTGGCCGATTTTTGTCATTTTTCAAGATATTGATAAGAAACTTTCGCAGTCTATGCCTTAGTTTGTCCATTCAAAGCTGTGCAAATTTTATCAAAATCGGACCGATATATCGTATAGCTGCCATAGAACCTATTGGCCGATTTTTGTCATTTTTCAAGATATTGATAAGAAACTTTCGCAGTCTATGCCTTAGTTTGTCCATTCAAAGCTGTGCAAATTTTATCAAAATCGGACCGATATATCGTATAGCTGCCATAGAACCTATTGGCCGATTTTTGTCATTTTTCAAGATATTGATAAGAAACTTTCGCAGTCTATGCCTTAGTTTGTCCATTCAAAGCTGTGCAAAATTTTATCAAAATCGGACCGATATATCGTATAGCTGCCATAAAACCTATTGGCCGATTTTTGTCATTTTTCAAGATATTGATAAGAAACTTTCGCAGTCTATGCCTTAGTTTGTCCATTCAAAGCTGTGCAAATTTTATCAAAATCGGACCGATATATCGTATAGCTGCCATAAAACCTATCGGCCGATTTTTGTCATTTTTCAAGATATTGCCAAGAAACTTTCGCAGTCTATGCCTTAGTTTGTCCATTCAAAGCTGTGCAAATTTTATCAAAATCGGACCGATATATCGTATAGCTGCCATAAAACCTATTGGCCGATTTTTGTCATTTTTCAAGATATTGATAAGAAACTTTCGCAGTCTATGCCTTAGTTTGTCCATTCAAAGCTGTGAAAATTTTATCAAAATCGGACCGATATATCGTATAGCTGCCATAAAACCTATCGGCCGATTTTTGTCATTTTTCAAGATATTGATAAGAAACTTTCGCAGTCTATGCCTTAGTTTGTCCATTCAAAGCTGTGCAAATTTTATCAAAATCGGACCGATATATCGTATAGCTGCCATAGAACCTATCGGCCGATTTTTGTCATTTTTCAAGATATTGATAAGAAACTTTCGCAGTCTATGCCTTAGTTTGTCCATTCAAAGCTGTGCAAATTTTATCAAAATCGGACCGATATATCGTATAGCTGCCATAGAACCTATCGGCCGATTTTTGTCATTTTTCAAGATATTGATAAGAAACTTTCGCAGTCTATGCCTTAGTTTGTCCATTCAAAGCTGTGCAAATTTTATCAAAATCGGACCGATATATCGTATAGCTGCCATAAAACCTATTGGCCGATTTTTGTCATTTTTCAAGATATTGCCAAGAAACTTTCGCAGTCTATGCCTTAGTTTGTCCATTCAAAGCTGTGCAAATTTTATCAAAATCGGACCGATATATCGTATAGCTGCCATAAAACCTATTGGCCGATTTTTGTCATTTTTCAAGATATTGATAAGAAACTTTCGCAGTCTATGCCTTAGTTTGTCCATTCAAAGCTGTGCAAATTTTATCAAAATCGGACCGATATATCGTATAGCTGCCATAGAACCTATTGGCCGATTTTTGTCATTTTTCAAGATATTGATAAGAAACTTTCGCAGTCTATGCCTTAGTTTGTCCATTCAAAGCTGTGCAAATTTTATCAAAATCGGACCGATATATCGTATAGCTGCCATAAAACCTATTGGCCGATTTTTGTCATTTTTCAAGATATTGATAAGAAACTTTCGCAGTCTATGCCTTAGTTTGTCCATTCAAAGCTGTGAAAATTTTATCAAAATCGGACCGATATATCGTATAGCTGCCATAAAACCTATTGGCCGATTTTTGTCATTTTTCAAGATATTGCCAAGAAACTTTCGCAGTCTATGCCTTAGTTTGTCCATTCAAAGCTGTGAAAATTTTATCAAAATCGGACCGATATATCGTATAGCTGCCATAGAACCTATTGGCCGATTTTTGTCATTTTTCAAGATATTGATAAGAAACTTTCGCAGTCTATGCCTTAGTTTGTCCATTCAAAGCTGTGCAAATTTTATCAAAATCGGACCGATATATCGTATAGCTGCCATAAAACCTATCGGCCGATTTTTGTCATTTTTCAAGATATTGATAAGAAACTTTCGCAGTCTATGCCTTAGTTTGTCCATTCAAAGCTGTGCAAATTTTATCAAAATCGGACCGATATATCGTATAGCTGCCATAAAACCTATCGGCCGATTTTTGTCATTTTTCAAGATATTGATAAGAAACTTTCGCAGTCTATGCCTTAGTTTGTCCATTCAAAGCTGTGCAAATTTTATCAAAATCGGACCGATATATCGTATAGCTGCCATAGAACCTATTGGCCGATTTTTGTCATTTTTCAAGATATTGATAAGAAACTTTCGCAGTCTATGCCTTAGTTTGTCCATTCAAAGCTGTGCAAATTTTATCAAAATCGGACCGATATATCGTATAGCTGCCATAGAACCTATTGGCCGATTTTTGTCATTTTTCAAGATATTGATAAGAAACTTTCGCAGTCTATGCCTTAGTTTGTCCATTCAAAGCTGTGCAAATTTTATCAAAATCTGACCGATATATCGTATAGCTGCCATAAAACCTATCGGCCGATTTTTGTCATTTTTCAAGATATTGATAAGAAACTTTCGCAGTCTATGCCTTAGTTTGTCCATTCAAAGCTGTGCAAATTTTATCAAAATCGGACCGATATATCGTATAGCTGCCATAGAACCTATTGGCCGATTTTTGTCATTTTTCAAGATATTGATAAGAAACTTTCGCAGTCTATGCCTTAGTTTGTCCATTCAAAGCTGTGCAAATTTTATCAAAATCGGACCGATATATCGTATAGCTGCCATAGAACCTATTGGCCGATTTTTGTCATTTTTCAAGATATTGATAAGAAACTTTCGCAGTCTATGCCTTAGTTTGTCCATTCAAAGCTGTGCAAATTTTATCAAAATCGGACCGATATATCGTATAGCTGCCATAGAACCTATTGGCCGATTTTTGTCATTTTTCAAGATATTGATAAGAAACTTTCGCAGTCTATGCCTTAGTTTGTCCATTCAAAGCTGTGCAAATTTTATCAAAATCGGACCGATATATCGTATAGCTGCCATAGAACCTATTGGCCGATTTTTGTCATTTTTCAAGATATTGCCAAGAAACTTTCGCAGTCTATGCCTTAGTATGTCCATTCAAAGCTGTGAAAATTTTATCAAAATCGGACCGATATATCGTATAGCTGCCATAAAACCTATCGGCCGATTTTTGTCATTTTTCAAGATATTGATAAGAAACTTTCGCAGTCTATGCCTTAGTTTGTCCATTCAAAGCTGTGCAAATTTTATCAAAATCGGACCGATATATCGTATAGCTGCCATAAAACCTATCGGCCGATTTTTGTCATTTTTCAAGATATTGATAAGAAACTTTCGCAGTCTATGCCTTAGTTTGTCCATTCAAAGCTGTGCAAATTTTATCAAAATCGGACCGATATATCGTATAGCTGCCATAAAACCTATCGGCCGATTTTTGTCATTTTTCAAGATATTGCCAAGAAACTTTCGCAGTCTATGCCTTAGTTTGTCCATTCAAAGCTGTGCAAATTTTATCAAAATCGGACCAATATATCGTATAGCTGCCATAAAACCTATTGGCCGATTTTTGTCATTTTTCAAGATATTGATAAGAAACTTTCGCAGTCTATGCCTTAGTTTGTCCATTCAAAGCTGTGCAAATTTTATCAAAATCGGACCGATATATCGTATAGCTGCCATAAAACCTATTGGCCGATTTTTGTCATTTTTCAAGATATTGATAAGAAACTTTCGCAGTCTATGCCTTAGTTTGTCCATTCAAAGCTGTGCAAATTTTATCAAAATCGGACCGATATATCGTATAGCTGCCATAAAACCTATCGGCCGATTTTTGTCATTTTTCAAGATATTGATAAGAAACTTTCGCAGTCTATGCCTTAGTTTGTCCATTCAAAGCTGTGCAAATTTTATCAAAATCGGACCGATATATCGTATAGCTGCCATAAAACCTATTGGCCGATTTTTGTCATTTTTCAAGATATTGATAAGAAACTTTCGCAGTCTATGCCTTAGTTTGTCCATTCAAAGCTGTGCAAATTTTATCAAAATCGGACCGATATATCGTATAGCTGCCATAGAACCTATCGGCCGATTTTTGTCATTTTTCAAGATATTGATAAGAAACTTTCGCAGTCTATGCCTTAGTTTGTCCATTCAAAGCTGTGCAAATTTTATCAAAATCGGACCGATATATCGTATAGCTGCCATAGAACCTATTGGCCGATTTTTGTCATTTTTCAAGATATTGATAAGAAACTTTCGCAGTCTATGCCTTAGTTTGTCCATTCAAAGCTGTGCAAATTTTATCAAAATCGGACCGATATATCGTATAGCTGCCATAAAACCTATTGGCCGATTTTTGTCATTTTTCAAGATATTGACAAGAAACTTTCGCAGTCTATGCCTTAGTTTGTCCATTCAAAGCTGTGCAAATTTTATCAAAATCGGACCGATATATCGTATAGCTGCCATAGAACCTATTGGCCGATTTTTGTCATTTTTCAAGATATTGACAAGAAACTTTCGCAGTCTATGCCTTAGTTTGTCCATTCAAAGCTGTGCAAATTTTATCAAAATCGGACCGATATATCGTATAGCTGCCATAAAACCTATTGGCCGATTTTTGTCATTTTTCAAGATATTGATAAGAAACTTTCGCAGTCTATGCCTTAGTTTGTCCATTCAAAGCTGTGCAAATTTTATCAAAATCGGACCGATATATCGTATAGCTGCCATAAAACCTATTGGCCGATTTTTGTCATTTTTCAAGATATTGATAAGAAACTTTCGCAGTCTATGCCTTAGTTTGTCCATTCAAAGCTGTGCAAATTTTATCAAAATCGGACCGATATATCGTATAGCTGCCATAAAACCTATTGGCCGATTTTTGTCATTTTTCAAGATATTGATAAGAAACTTTCGCAGTCTATGCCTTAGTTTGTCCATTCAAAGCTGTGAAAATTTTATCAAAATCGGACCGATATATCGTATAGCTGCCATAAAACCTATTGGCCGATTTTTGTCATTTTTCAAGATATTGATAAGAAACTTTCGCAGTCTATGCCTTAGTTTGTCCATTCAAAGCTGTGAAAATTTTATCAAAATCGGACCGATATATCGTATAGCTGCCATAAAACCTATTGGCCGATTTTTGTCATTTTTCAAGATATTGATAAGAAACTTTCGCAGTCTATGCCTTAGTTTGTCCATTCAAAGCTGTGCAAATTTTATCAAAATCGGACCGATATATCGTATAGCTGCCATAAAACCTATTGGCCGATTTTTGTCATTTTTCAAGATATTGATAAGAAACTTTCGCAGTCTATGCCTTAGTTTGTCCATTCAAAGCTGTGCAAATTTTATCAAAATCGGACCGATATATCGTATAGCTGCCATAGAACCTATTGGCCGATTTTTGTCATTTTTCAAGATATTGATAAGAAACTTTCGCAGTCTATGCCTTAGTTTGTCCATTCAAAGCTGTGCAAATTTTATCAAAATCGGACCGATATATCGTATAGCTGCCATAAAACCTATTGGCCGATTTTTGTCATTTTTCAAGATATTGATAAGAAACTTTCGCAGTCTATGCCTTAGTTTGTCCATTCAAAGCTGTGCAAATTTTATCAAAATCGGACCAATATATCGTATAGCTGCCATAAAACCTATCGGCCGATTTTTGTCATTTTTCAAGATATTGATAAGAAACTTTCGCAGTCTATGCCTTAGTTTGTCCATTCAAAGCTGTGAAAATTTTATCAAAATCGGACCGATATATCGTATAGCTGCCATAGAACCTATTGGCCGATTTTTGTCATTTTTCAAGATATTGATAAGAAACTTTCGCAGTCTATGCCTTAGTTTGTCCATTCAAAGCTGTGAAAATTTTATCAAAATCGGACCGATATATCGTATAGCTGCCATAGAACCTATCGGCCGATTTTTGTCATTTTTCAAGATATTGATAAGAAACTTTCGCAGTCTATGCCTTAGTTTGTCCATTCAAAGCTGTGCAAATTTTATCAAAATCGGACCGATATATCGTATAGCTGCCATAAAACCTATTGGCCGATTTTTGTCATTTTTCAAGATATTGATAAGAAACTTTCGCAGTCTATGCCTTAGTTTGTCCATTCAAAGCTGTGCAAATTTTATCAAAATCGGACCAATATATCGTATAGCTGCCATAAAACCTATCGGCCGATTTTTGTCATTTTTCAAGATATTGATAAGAAACTTTCGCAGTCTATGCCTTAGTTTGTCCATTCAAAGCTGTGCAAATTTTATCAAAATCGGACCGATATATCGTATAGCTGCCATAAAACCTATTGGCCGATTTTTGTCATTTTTCAAGATATTGATAAGAAACTTTCGCAGTCTATGCCTTAGTTTGTCCATTCAAAGCTGTGCAAATTTTATCAAAATCGGACCGATATATCGTATAGCTGCCATAGAACCTATTGGCCGATTTTTGTCATTTTTCAAGATATTGATAAGAAACTTTCGCAGTCTATGCCTTAGTTTGTCCATTCAAAGCTGTGCAAATTTTATCAAAATCGGACCGATATATCGTATAGCTGCCATAAAACCTATTGGCCGATTTTTGTCATTTTTCAAGATATTGATAAGAAACTTTCGCAGTCTATGCCTTAGTTTGTCCATTCAAAGCTGTGCAAATTTTATCAAAATCTGACCAATATATCGTATAGCTGCCATAAAACCTATCGGCCGATTTTTGTCATTTTTCAAGATATTGATAAGAAACTTTCGCAGTCTATGCCTTAGTTTGTCCATTCAAAGCTGTGAAAATTTTATCAAAATCGGACCGATATATCGTATAGCTGCCATAGAACCTATTGGCCGATTTTTGTCATTTTTCAAGATATTGATAAGAAACTTTCGCAGTCTATGCCTTAGTTTGTCCATTCAAAGCTGTGCAAATTTTATCAAAATCGGACCGATATATCGTATAGCTGCCATAGAACCTATTGGCCGATTTTTGTCATTTTTCAAGATATTGATAAGAAACTTTCGCAGTCTATGCCTTAGTATGTCCATTCAAAGCTGTGAAAATTTTATCAAAATCGGACCGATATATCGTATAGCTGCCATAGAACCTATCGGCCGATTTTTGTCATTTTTCAAGATATTGATAAGAAACTTTCGCAGTCTATGCCTTAGTTTGTCCATTCAAAGCTGTGCAAATTTTATCAAAATCGGACCGATATATCGTATAGCTGCCATAAAACCTATTGGCCGATTTTTGTCATTTTTCAAGATATTGATAAGAAACTTTCGCAGTCTATGCCTTAGTTTGTCCATTCAAAGCTGTGCAAATTTTATCAAAATCGGACCGATATATCGTATAGCTGCCATAGAACCTATCGGCCGATTTTTGTCATTTTTCAAGATATTGATAAGAAACTTTCGCAGTCTATGCCTTAGTTTGTCCATTCAAAGCTGTGCAAATTTTATCAAAATCGGACCGATATATCGTATAGCTGCCATAAAACCTATTGGCCGATTTTTGTCATTTTTCAAGATATTGATAAGAAACTTTCGCAGTCTATGCCTTAGTTTGTCCATTCAAAGCTGTGCAAATTTTATCAAAATCGGACCGATATATCGTATAGCTGCCATAAAACCTATTGGCCGATTTTTGTCATTTTTCAAGATATTGATAAGAAACTTTCGCAGTCTATGCCTTAGTTTGTCCATTCAAAGCTGTGCAAATTTTATCAAAATCGGACCGATATATCGTATAGCTGCCATAAAACCTATTGGCCGATTTTTGTCATTTTTCAAGATATTGATAAGAAACTTTCGCAGTCTATGCCTTAGTTTGTCCATTCAAAGCTGTGCAAATTTTATCAAAATCGGACCGATATATCGTATAGCTGCCATAGAACCTATTGGCCGATTTTTGTCATTTTTCAAGATATTGATAAGAAACTTTCGCAGTCTATGCCTTAGTTTGTCCATTCAAAGCTGTGCAAATTTTATCAAAATCGGACCGATATATCGTATAGCTGCCATAAAACCTATTGGCCGATTTTTGTCATTTTTCAAGATATTGATAAGAAACTTTCGCAGTCTATGCCTTAGTTTGTCCATTCAAAGCTGTGCAAATTTTATCAAAATCTGACCGATATATCGTATAGCTGCCATAAAACCTATCGGCCGATTTTTGTCATTTTTCAAGATATTGCCAAGAAACTTTCGCAGTCTATGCCTTAGTTTGTCCATTCAAAGCTGTGCAAATTTTATCAAAATCGGACCGATATATCGTATAGCTGCCATAGAACCTATCGGCCGATTTTTGTCATTTTTCAAGATATTGATAAGAAACTTTCGCAGTCTATGCCTTAGTTTGTCCATTCAAAGCTGTGAAAATTTTATCAAAATCGGACCGATATATCGTATAGCTGCCATAAAACCTATTGGCCGATTTTTGTCATTTTTCAAGATATTGCCAAGAAACTTTCGCAGTCTATGCCTTAGTTTGTCCATTCAAAGCTGTGCAAATTTTATCAAAATCGGACCGATATATCGTATAGCTGCCATAGAACCTATTGGCCGATTTTTGTCATTTTTCAAGATATTGATAAGAAACTTTCGCAGTCTATGCCTTAGTTTGTCCATTCAAAGCTGTGCAAATTTTATCAAAATCGGACCGATATATCGTATAGCTGCCATAAAACCTATTGGCCGATTTTTGTCATTTTTCAAGATATTGATAAGAAACTTTCGCAGTCTATGCCTTAGTTTGTCCATTCAAAGCTGTGCAAATTTTATCAAAATCGGACCGATATATCGTATAGCTGCCATAAAACCTATTGGCCGATTTTTGTCATTTTTCAAGATATTGATAAGAAACTTTCGCAGTCTATGCCTTAGTTTGTCCATTCAAAGCTGTGCAAAATTTTATCAAAATCGGACCAATATATCGTATAGCTGCCATAAAACCTATCGGCCGATTTTTGTCATTTTTCAAGATATTGCCAAGAAACTTTCGCAGTCTATGCCTTAGTTTGTCCATTCAAAGCTGTGCAAATTTTATCAAAATCGGACCGATATATCGTATAGCTGCCATAAAACCTATTGGCCGATTTTTGTCATTTTTCAAGATATTGATAAGAAACTTTCGCAGTCTATGCCTTAGTTTGTCCATTCAAAGCTGTGCAAATTTTATCAAAATCGGACCGATATATCGTATAGCTGCCATAGAACCTATTGGCCGATTTTTGTCATTTTTCAAGATATTGATAAGAAACTTTCGCAGTCTATGCCTTAGTTTGTCCATTCAAAGCTGTGCAAATTTTATCAAAATCGGACCGATATATCGTATAGCTGCCATAGAACCTATTGGCCGATTTTTGTCATTTTTCAAGATATTGATAAGAAACTTTCGCAGTCTATGCCTTAGTTTGTCCATTCAAAGCTGTGCAAATTTTATCAAAATCGGACCGATATATCGTATAGCTGCCATAGAACCTATTGGCCGATTTTTGTCATTTTTCAAGATATTGATAAGAAACTTTCGCAGTCTATGCCTTAGTTTGTCCATTCAAAGCTGTGCAAATTTTATCAAAATCGGACCGATATATCGTATAGCTGCCATAAAACCTATTGGCCGATTTTTGTCATTTTTCAAGATATTGATAAGAAACTTTCGCAGTCTATGCCTTAGTTTGTCCATTCAAAGCTGTGCAAATTTTATCAAAATCGGACCAATATATCGTATAGCTGCCATAAAACCTATCGGCCGATTTTTGTCATTTTTCAAGATATTGATAAGAAACTTTCGCAGTCTATGCCTTAGTTTGTCCATTCAAAGCTGTGCAAATTTTATCAAAATCGGACCGATATATCGTATAGCTGCCATAGAACCTATTGGCCGATTTTTGTCATTTTTCAAGATATTGATAAGAAACTTTCGCAGTCTATGCCTTAGTTTGTCCATTCAAAGCTGTGCAAATTTTATCAAAATCGGACCGATATATCGTATAGCTGCCATAAAACCTATTGGCCGATTTTTGTCATTTTTCAAGATATTGATAAGAAACTTTCGCAGTCTATGCCTTAGTTTGTCCATTCAAAGCTGTGCAAATTTTATCAAAATCGGACCGATATATCGTATAGCTGCCATAAAACCTATTGGCCGATTTTTGTCATTTTTCAAGATATTGACAAGAAACTTTCGCAGTCTATGCCTTAGTTTGTCCATTCAAAGCTGTGCAAATTTTATCAAAATCGGACCAATATATCGTATAGCTGCCATAGAACCTATTGGCCGATTTTTGTCATTTTTCAAGATATTGATAAGAAACTTTCGCAGTCTATGCCTTAGTTTGTCCATTCAAAGCTGTGCAAATTTTATCAAAATCGGACCGATATATCGTATAGCTGCCATAGAACCTATCGGCCGATTTTTGTCATTTTTCAAGATATTGATAAGAAACTTTCGCAGTCTATGCCTTAGTTTGTCCATTCAAAGCTGTGCAAATTTTATCAAAATCGGACCGATATATCGTATAGCTGCCATAGAACCTATTGGCCGATTTTTGTCATTTTTCAAGATATTGATAAGAAACTTTCGCAGTCTATGCCTTAGTTTGTCCATTCAAAGCTGTGCAAATTTTATCAAAATCGGACCGATATATCGTATAGCTGCCATAAAACCTATCGGCCGATTTTTGTCATTTTTCAAGATATTGATAAGAAACTTTCGCAGTCTATGCCTTAGTTTGTCCATTCAAAGCTGTGCAAATTTTATCAAAATCGGACCGATATATCGTATAGCTGCCATAAAACCTATTGGCCGATTTTTGTCATTTTTCAAGATATTGATAAGAAACTTTCGCAGTCTATGCCTTAGTTTGTCCATTCAAAGCTGTGCAAATTTTATCAAAATCGGACCGATATATCGTATAGCTGCCATAGAACCTATCGGCCGATTTTTGTCATTTTTCAAGATATTGATAAGAAACTTTCGCAGTCTATGCCTTAGTTTGTCCATTCAAAGCTGTGCAAATTTTATCAAAATCGGACCGATATATCGTATAGCTGCCATAAAACCTATTGGCCGATTTTTGTCATTTTTCAAGATATTGATAAGAAACTTTCGCAGTCTATGCCTTAGTTTGTCCATTCAAAGCTGTGAAAATTTTATCAAAATCGGACCGATATATCGTATAGCTGCCATAAAACCTATTGGCCGATTTTTGTCATTTTTCAAGATATTGATAAGAAACTTTCGCAGTCTATGCCTTAGTTTGTCCATTCAAAGCTGTGCAAATTTTATCAAAATCGGACCGATATATCGTATAGCTGCCATAGATTTTTGATCATTTTTCAAGATATTGATAAGAAACTTTCGCAGTCTATGCTTTAGTTTGTCCATTCAAAGCTGTGCAAATTTTATCAAAATCGGACCGATATATCGTATAGCTGCTATAGAACCTATCGGTTGCCATAAAACCTATTGGCCGATTTTTGTCATTTTTCAAGATATTGACAAGAAACTTTCGCAGTCTATGCCTTAGTTTGTCCATTCAAAGCTGTGCAAATTTTATCAAAATCTGACCGATATATCGTATAGCTGCTATAAAACCTATTGGCCGATTTTTGTCATTTTTCAAGATATTGATAAGAAACTTTCGCAGTCTATGCCTTAGTTTGTCCATTCAAAGCTGTGCAAATTTTATCAAAATCTGACCGATATATCGTATAGCTGCTATCAAACCTATTGGCCGATTTTTGTCATTTTTCAAGATATTGATAAGAAACTTTCGCAGTCTATGCCTTAGTTTGTCCATTCAAAGCTGTGCAAATTTTATCAAAATCGGACCGATATATCGTATAGCTGCCATAAAACCTATCGGCCGATTTTTGTCATTTTTCAAGATATTGATAAGAAACTTTCGCAGTCTATGCCTTAGTTTGTCCATTCAAAGCTGTGCAAATTTTATCAAAATCGGACCGATATATCGTATAGCTGCCATAAAACCTATTGGCCGATTTTTGTCATTTTTCAAGATATTGCTAAGAAACTTTCGCAGTCTATGCCTTAGTTTGTCCATTCAAAGCTGTGCAAATTTTATCAAAATCGGACCGATATATCGTATAGCTGCCATAGAACCTATCGGCCGATTTTTGTCATTTTTCAAGATATTGATAAGAAACTTTCGCAGTCTATGCCTTAGTTTGTCCATTCAAAGCTGTGCAAATTTTATCAAAATCGGACCGATATATCGTATAGCTGCCATAAAACCTATCGGCCGATTTTTGTCATTTTTCAAGATATTGATAAGAAACTTTCGCAGTCTATGCCTTAGTTTGTCCATTCAAAGCTGTGCAAATTTTATCAAAATCGGACCGATATATCGTATAGCTGCCATAGAACCTATTGGCCGATTTTTGTCATTTTTCAAGATATTGATAAGAAACTTTCGCAGTCTATGCCTTAGTTTGTCCATTCAAAGCTGTGCAAATTTTATCAAAATCGGACCGATATATCGTATAGCTGCCATAAAACCTATTGGCCGATTTTTGTCATTTTTCAAGATATTGATAAGAAACTTTCGCAGTCTATGCCTTAGTTTGTCCATTCAAAGCTGTGCAAATTTTATCAAAATCGGACCGATATATCGTATAGCTGCCATAGAACCTATTGGCCGATTTTTGTCATTTTTCAAGATATTGATAAGAAACTTTCGCAGTCTATGCCTTAGTTTGTCCATTCAAAGCTGTGAAAATTTTATCAAAATCGGACCGATATATCGTATAGCTGCCATAGAACCTATTGGCCGATTTTTGTCATTTTTCAAGATATTGCCAAGAAACTTTCGCAGTCTATGCCTTAGTTTGTCCATTCAAAGCTGTGAAAATTTTATCAAAATCGGACCGATATATCGTATAGCTGCCATAAAACCTATTGGCCGATTTTTGTCATTTTTCAAGATATTGATAAGAAACTTTCGCAGTCTATGCCTTAGTTTGTCCATTCAAAGCTGTGCAAATTTTATCAAAATCGGACCGATATATCGTATAGCTGCCATAAAACCTATTGGCCGATTTTTGTCATTTTTCAAGATATTGATAAGAAACTTTCGCAGTCTATGCCTTAGTTTGTCCATTCAAAGCTGTGCAAATTTTATCAAAATCGGACCGATATATCGTATAGCTGCCATAGAACCTATTGGCCGATTTTTGTCATTTTTCAAGATATTGATAAGAAACTTTCGCAGTCTATGCCTTAGTTTGTCCATTCAAAGCTGTGCAAATTTTATCAAAATCGGACCGATATATCGTATAGCTGCCATAAAACCTATTGGCCGATTTTTGTCATTTTTCAAGATATTGATAAGAAACTTTCGCAGTCTATGCCTTAGTTTGTCCATTCAAAGCTGTGCAAATTTTATCAAAATCGGACCGATATATCGTATAGCTGCCATAGAACCTATCGGCCGATTTTTGTCATTTTTCAAGATATTGATAAGAAACTTTCGCAGTCTATGCCTTAGTTTGTCCATTCAAAGCTGTGCAAATTTTATCAAAATCGGACCGATATATCGTATAGCTGCCATAAAACCTATTGGCCGATTTTTGTCATTTTTCAAGATATTGATAAGAAACTTTCGCAGTCTATGCCTTAGTTTGTCCATTCAAAGCTGTGCAAATTTTATCAAAATCGGACCGATATATCGTATAGCTGCCATAAAACCTATCGGCCGATTTTTGTCATTTTTCAAGATATTGATAAGAAACTTTCGCAGTCTATGCCTTAGTTTGTCCATTCAAAGCTGTGCAAATTTTATCAAAATCGGACCGATATATCGTATAGCTGCCATAAAACCTATCGGCCGATTTTTGTCATTTTTCAAGATATTGATAAGAAACTTTCGCAGTCTATGCCTTAGTTTGTCCATTCAAAGCTGTGCAAATTTTATCAAAATCGGACCGATATATCGTATAGCTGCCATAAAACCTATTGGCCGATTTTTGTCATTTTTCAAGATATTGATAAGAAACTTTCGCAGTCTATGCCTTAGTTTGTCCATTCAAAGCTGTGCAAATTTTATCAAAATCGGACCGATATATCGTATAGCTGCCATAGAACCTATCGGCCGATTTTTGTCATTTTTCAAGATATTGATAAGAAACTTTCGCAGTCTATGCCTTAGTTTGTCCATTCAAAGCTGTGAAAATTTTATCAAAATCGGACCGATATATCGTATAGCTGCCATAGAACCTATTGGCCGATTTTTGTCATTTTTCAAGATATTGATAAGAAACTTTCGCAGTCTATGCCTTAGTTTGTCCATTCAAAGCTGTGCAAATTTTATCAAAATCGGACCGATATATCGTATAGCTGCCATAAAACCTATTGGCCGATTTTTGTCATTTTTCAAGATATTGATAAGAAACTTTCGCAGTCTATGCCTTAGTTTGTCCATTCAAAGCTGTGAAAATTTTATCAAAATCGGACCGATATATCGTATAGCTGCCATAAAACCTATTGGCCGATTTTTGTCATTTTTCAAGATATTGATAAGAAACTTTCGCAGTCTATGCCTTAGTTTGTCCATTCAAAGCTGTGCAAATTTTATCAAAATCGGACCGATATATCGTATAGCTGCCATAAGAACCTATTGGCCGATTTTTGTCATTTTTCAAGATATTGATAAGAAACTTTCGCAGTCTATGCCTTAGTTTGTCCATTCAAAGCTGTGCAAATTTTATCAAAATCGGACCGATATATCGTATAGCTGCCATAAAACCTATTGGCCGATTTTTGTCATTTTTCAAGATATTGATAAGAAACTTTCGCAGTCTATGCCTTAGTTTGTCCATTCAAAGCTGTGCAAATTTTATCAAAATCGGACCGATATATCGTATAGCTGCCATAAAACCTATTGGCCGATTTTTGTCATTTTTCAAGATATTGATAAGAAACTTTCGCAGTCTATGCCTTAGTTTGTCCATTCAAAGCTGTGCAAATTTTATCAAAATCGGACCGATATATCGTATAGCTGCCATAGAACCTATCGGCCGATTTTTGTCATTTTTCAAGATATTGATAAGAAACTTTCGCAGTCTATGCCTTAGTTTGTCCATTCAAAGCTGTGAAAATTTTATCAAAATCGGACCGATATATCGTATAGCTGCCATAGAACCTATCGGCCGATTTTTGTCATTTTTCAAGATATTGATAAGAAACTTTCGCAGTCTATGCCTTAGTTTGTCCATTCAAAGCTGTGAAAATTTTATCAAAATCGGACCGATATATCGTATAGCTGCCATAAAACCTATTGGCCGATTTTTGTCATTTTTCAAGATATTGATAAGAAACTTTCGCAGTCTATGCCTTAGTTTGTCCATTCAAAGCTGTGCAAATTTTATCAAAATCGGACCGATATATCGTATAGCTGCCATAAAACCTATTGGCCGATTTTTGTCATTTTTCAAGATATTGATAAGAAACTTTCGCAGTCTATGCCTTAGTTTGTCCATTCAAAGCTGTGCAAATTTTATCAAAATCGGACCGATATATCGTATAGCTGCCATAAAACCTATTGGCCGATTTTTGTCATTTTTCAAGATATTGATAAGAAACTTTCGCAGTCTATGCCTTAGTTTGTCCATTCAAAGCTGTGAAAATTTTATCAAAATCGGACCGATATATCGTATAGCTGCCATAAAACCTATTGGCCGATTTTTGTCATTTTTCAAGATATTGATAAGAAACTTTCGCAGTCTATGCCTTAGTTTGTCCATTCAAAGCTGTGCAAATTTTATCAAAATCGGACCGATATATCGTATAGCTGCCATAAAACCTATCGGCCGATTTTTGTCATTTTTCAAGATATTGATAAGAAACTTTCGCAGTCTATGCCTTAGTTTGTCCATTCAAAGCTGTGAAAATTTTATCAAAATCGGACCGATATATCGTATAGCTGCCATAAAACCTATTGGCCGATTTTTGTCATTTTTCAAGATATTGATAAGAAACTTTCGCAGTCTATGCCTTAGTTTGTCCATTCAAAGCTGTGCAAATTTTATCAAAATCGGACCGATATATCGTATAGCTGCCATAAAACCTATCGGCCGATTTTTGTCATTTTTCAAGATATTGATAAGAAACTTTCGCAGTCTATGCCTTAGTTTGTCCATTCAAAGCTGTGCAAATTTTATCAAAATCGGACCGATATATCGTATAGCTGCCATAAAACCTATCGGCCGATTTTTGTCATTTTTCAAGATATTGCCAAGAAACTTTCGCAGTCTATGCCTTAGTTTGTCCATTCAAAGCTGTGCAAATTTTATCAAAATCGGACCGATATATCGTATAGCTGCCATAGAACCTATCGGCCGATTTTTGTCATTTTTCAAGATATTGATAAGAAACTTTCGCAGTCTATGCCTTAGTTTGTCCATTCAAAGCTGTGCAAATTTTATCAAAATCGGACCGATATATCGTATAGCTGCCATAAAACCTATTGGCCGATTTTTGTCATTTTTCAAGATATTGATAAGAAACTTTCGCAGTCTATGCCTTAGTTTGTCCATTCAAAGCTGTGCAAATTTTATCAAAATCGGACCGATATATCGTATAGCTGCCATAAAACCTATCGGCCGATTTTTGTCATTTTTCAAGATATTGCCAAGAAACTTTCGCAGTCTATGCCTTAGTTTGTCCATTCAAAGCTGTGAAAATTTTATCAAAATCGGACCGATATATCGTATAGCTGCCATAAAACCTATCGGCCGATTTTTGTCATTTTTCAAGATATTGATAAGAAACTTTCGCAGTCTATGCCTTAGTTTGTCCATTCAAAGCTGTGCAAATTTTATCAAAATCGGACCGATATATCGTATAGCTGCCATAAAACCTATTGGCCGATTTTTGTCATTTTTCAAGATATTGATAAGAAACTTTCGCAGTCTATGCCTTAGTTTGTCCATTCAAAGCTGTGCAAATTTTATCAAAATCGGACCGATATATCGTATAGCTGCCATAAAACCTATTGGCCGATTTTTGTCATTTTTCAAGATATTGATAAGAAACTTTCGCAGTCTATGCCTTAGTTTGTCCATTCAAAGCTGTGCAAATTTTATCAAAATCGGACCGATATATCGTATAGCTGCCATAAAACCTATCGGCCGATTTTTGTCATTTTTCAAGATATTGCTAAGAAACTTTCGCAGTCTATGCCTTAGTTTGTCCATTCAAAGCTGTGCAAATTTTATCAAAATCGGACCGATATATCGTATAGCTGCCATAAAACCTATCGGCCGATTTTTGTCATTTTTCAAGATATTGATAAGAAACTTTCGCAGTCTATGCCTTAGTTTGTCCATTCAAAGCTGTGCAAATTTTATCAAAATCGGACCGATATATCGTATAGCTGCCATAAAACCTATTGGCCGATTTTTGTCATTTTTCAAGATATTGATAAGAAACTTTCGCAGTCTATGCCTTAGTTTGTCCATTCAAAGCTGTGCAAATTTTATCAAAATCGGACCGATATATCGTATAGCTGCCATAAAACCTATCGGCCGATTTTTGTCATTTTTCAAGATATTGATAAGAAACTTTCGCAGTCTATGCCTTAGTTTGTCCATTCAAAGCTGTGCAAATTTTATCAAAATCGGACCGATATATCGTATAGCTGCCATAAAACCTATTGGCCGATTTTTGTCATTTTTCAAGATATTGATAAGAAACTTTCGCAGTCTATGCCTTAGTTTGTCCATTCAAAGCTGTGCAAATTTTATCAAAATCGGACCGATATATCGTATAGCTGCCATAAAACCTATCGGCCGATTTTTGTCATTTTTCAAGATATTGATAAGAAACTTTCGCAGTCTATGCCTTAGTTTGTCCATTCAAAGCTGTGCAAATTTTATCAAAATCGGACCGATATATCGTATAGCTGCCATAGAACCTATTGGCCGATTTTTGTCATTTTTCAAGATATTGATAAGAAACTTTCGCAGTCTATGCCTTAGTTTGTCCATTCAAAGCTGTGCAAATTTTATCAAAATCGGACCGATATATCGTATAGCTGCCATAAAACCTATCGGCCGATTTTTGTCATTTTTCAAGATATTGATAAGAAACTTTCGCAGTCTATGCCTTAGTTTGTCCATTCAAAGCTGTGCAAATTTTATCAAAATCGGACCGATATATCGTATAGCTGCCATAAAACCTATTGGCCGATTTTTGTCATTTTTCAAGATATTGCCAAGAAACTTTCGCAGTCTATGCCTTAGTTTGTCCATTCAAAGCTGTGCAAATTTTATCAAAATCGGACCGATATATCGTATAGCTGCCATAAAACCTATCGGCCGATTTTTGTCATTTTTCAAGATATTGATAAGAAACTTTCGCAGTCTATGCCTTAGTTTGTCCATTCAAAGCTGTGCAAATTTTATCAAAATCGGACCGATATATCGTATAGCTGCCATAAAACCTATCGGCCGATTTTTGTCATTTTTCAAGATATTGATAAGAAACTTTCGCAGTCTATGCCTTAGTTTGTCCATTCAAAGCTGTGCAAATTTTATCAAAATCGGACCGATATATCGTATAGCTGCCATAAAACCTATTGGCCGATTTTTGTCATTTTTCAAGATATTGATAAGAAACTTTCGCAGTCTATGCCTTAGTTTGTCCATTCAAAGCTGTGCAAATTTTATCAAAATCGGACCGATATATCGTATAGCTGCCATAAAACCTATTGGCCGATTTTTGTCATTTTTCAAGATATTGATAAGAAACTTTCGCAGTCTATGCCTTAGTTTGTCCATTCAAAGCTGTGCAAATTTTATCAAAATCGGACCGATATATCGTATAGCTGCCATAAAACCTATTGGCCGATTTTTGTCATTTTTCAAGATATTGATAAGAAACTTTCGCAGTCTATGCCTTAGTTTGTCCATTCAAAGCTGTGCAAATTTTATCAAAATCGGACCGATATATCGTATAGCTGCCATAAAACCTATCGGCCGATTTTTGTCATTTTTCAAGATATTGATAAGAAACTTTCGCAGTCTATGCCTTAGTTTGTCCATTCAAAGCTGTGCAAATTTTATCAAAATCGGACCGATATATCGTATAGCTGCCATAAAACCTATCGGCCGATTTTTGTCATTTTTCAAGATATTGATAAGAAACTTTCGCAGTCTATGCCTTAGTTTGTCCATTCAAAGCTGTGCAAAATTTTATCAAAATCGGACCGATATATCGTATAGCTGCCATAAAACCTATCGGCCGATTTTTGTCATTTTTCAAGATATTGATAAGAAACTTTCGCAGTCTATGCCTTAGTTTGTCCATTCAAAGCTGTGCAAATTTTATCAAAATCGGACCGATATATCGTATAGCTGCCATAGAACCTATTGGCCGATTTTTGTCATTTTTCAAGATATTGATAAGAAACTTTCGCAGTCTATGCCTTAGTTTGTCCATTCAAAGCTGTGCAAATTTTATCAAAATCGGACCGATATATCGTATAGCTGCCATAAAACCTATCGGCCGATTTTTGTCATTTTTCAAGATATTGATAAGAAACTTTCGCAGTCTATGCCTTAGTTTGTCCATTAAAGCTGTGCCATAAAACCTTTGGCCTTTTTGTTTTTTTATAAGAACTTTAGTCTATGCCTTAGTTTGTCCATTCAAAGCTGTGCAAATTTTATCAAAATCGGACCAATATATCGTATAGCTGCCATAAAACCTATCGGCCGATTTTTGTCATTTTTCAAGATATTGATAAGAAACTTTCGCAGTCTATGCCTTAGTTTGTCCATTCAAAGCTGTGCAAATTTTATCAAAATCGGACCGATATATCGTATAGCTGCCATAAAACCTATTGGCCGATTTTTGTCATTTTTCAAGATATTGATAAGAAACTTTCGCAGTCTATGCCTTAGTTTGTCCATTCAAAGCTGTGAAAATTTTATCAAAATCGGACCGATATATCGTATAGCTGCCATAGAACCTATTGGCCGATTTTTGTCATTTTTCAAGATATTGATAAGAAACTTTCGCAGTCTATGCCTTAGTTTGTCCATTCAAAGCTGTGCAAATTTTATCAAAATCGGACCGATATATCGTATAGCTGCCATAAAACCTATTGGCCGATTTTTGTCATTTTTCAAGATATTGATAAGAAACTTTCGCAGTCTATGCCTTAGTTTGTCCATTCAAAGCTGTGCAAATTTTATCAAAATCGGACCGATATATCGTATAGCTGCCATAGAACCTATTGGCCGATTTTTGTCATTTTTCAAGATATTGATAAGAAACTTTCGCAGTCTATGCCTTAGTTTGTCCATTCAAAGCTGTGCAAATTTTATCAAAATCGGACCGATATATCGTATAGCTGCCATAAAACCTATTGGCCGATTTTTGTCATTTTTCAAGATATTGATAAGAAACTTTCGCAGTCTATGCCTTAGTTTGTCCATTCAAAGCTGTGAAAATTTTATCAAAATCGGACCGATATATCGTATAGCTGCCATAAAACCTATCGGCCGATTTTTGTCATTTTTCAAGATATTGCCAAGAAACTTTCGCAGTCTATGCCTTAGTTTGTCCATTCAAAGCTGTGCAAATTTTATCAAAATCGGACCGATATATCGTATAGCTGCCATAAAACCTATTGGCCGATTTTTGTCATTTTTCAAGATATTGATAAGAAACTTTCGCAGTCTATGCCGTAGTTTGTCCATTCAAAGCTGTGCAAATTTTTATCAAAATCGGACCAATATATCGTATAGCTGCCAGAGAACCTATCGGCCGATTTTCGTCATTTTTCAAGATATTGATAAGAAACTTTCGCAGTCTATGCCTTAGTTTGTCCATTCAAAGCTGTGCAAATTTTATCAAAATCGGACCGATATATCGTATAGCTGCCATAAAACCTATTGGCCGATTTTTGTCATTTTTCAAGATATTGATAAGAAACTTTCGCAGTCTATGCCTTAGTTTGTCCATTCAAAGCTGTGTAAATTTTATCAAAATCGGACCAATATATCGTATAGCTGCCAGAGAACCTATCGGCCGATTTTCGTCATTTTTCAAGATATTGATAAGAAACTTTCGCAGTCTATGCCGTAGTTTGTCCGTTTAAGCTGTGCAAATTTGTATCTAAATCGGACCGATATATCGTATAGCTGCCATAGAACCTATCGGCCGATTTTTGTCATTTTTCAAGATATTGATAAGAAACTTTCGCAGTCTATGCCTTAGTTTGTCCATTCAAAGCTGTGCAAATTTTATCAAAATCGGACCGATATATCGTATAGCTGCCATAAAACCTATCGGCCGATTTTTGTCATTTTTCAAGATATTGATAAGAAACTTTCGCAGTCTATGCCTTAGTTTGTCCATTCAAAGCTGTGCAAATTTTATCAAAATCGGACCGATATATCGTATAGCTGCCATAAAACCTATCGGCCGATTTTTGTCATTTTTCAAGATATTGATAAGAAACTTTCGCAGTCTATGCCTTAGTTTGTCCATTCAAAGCTGTGCAAATTTTATCAAAATCGGACCGATATATCGTATAGCTGCCATAAAACCTATTGGCCGATTTTTGTCATTTTTCAAGATATTGATAAGAAACTTTCGCAGTCTATGCCTTAGTTTGTCCATTCAAAGCTGTGCAAATTTTATCAAAATCGGACCGATATATCGTATAGCTGCCATAAAACCTATTGGCCGATTTTTGTCATTTTTCAAGATATTGATAAGAAACTTTCGCAGTCTATGCCTTAGTTTGTCCATTCAAAGCTGTGCAAATTTTATCAAAATCGGACCGATATATCGTATAGCTGCCATAAAACCTATTGGCCGATTTTTGTCATTTTTCAAGATATTGATAAGAAACTTTCGCAGTCTATGCCTTAGTTTGTCCATTCAAAGCTGTGCAAATTTTATCAAAATCGGACCGATATATCGTATAGCTGCCATAAAACCTATTGGCCGATTTTTGTCATTTTTCAAGATATTGATAAGAAACTTTCGCAGTCTATGCCTTAGTTTGTCCATTCAAAGCTGTGCAAATTTTATCAAAATCGGACCGATATATCGTATAGCTGCCATAGAACCTATTGGCCGATTTTTGTCATTTTTCAAGATATTGATAAGAAACTTTCGCAGTCTATGCCTTAGTTTGTCCATTCAAAGCTGTGCAAATTTTATCAAAATCGGACCGATATATCGTATAGCTGCCATAGAACCTATCGGCCGATTTTTGTCATTTTTCAAGATATTGATAAGAAACTTTCGCAGTCTATGCCTTAGTTTGTCCATTCAAAGCTGTGCAAATTTTATCAAAATCGGACCGATATATCGTATAGCTGCCATAGAACCTATTGGCCGATTTTTGTCATTTTTCAAGATATTGATAAGAAACTTTCGCAGTCTATGCCTTAGTTTGTCCATTCAAAGCTGTGCAAAATTTTATCAAAATCGGACCGATATATCGTATAGCTGCCATAAAACCTATTGGCCGATTTTTGTCATTTTTCAAGATATTGATAAGAAACTTTCGCAGTCTATGCCTTAGTTTGTCCATTCAAAGCTGTGCAAATTTTATCAAAATCGGACCGATATATCGTATAGCTGCCATAAAACCTATTGGCCGATTTTTGTCATTTTTCAAGATATTGATAAGAAACTTTCGCAGTCTATGCCTTAGTTTGTCCATTCAAAGCTGTGCAAATTTTATCAAAATCGGACCGATATATCGTATAGCTGCCATAAAACCTATTGGCCGATTTTTGTCATTTTTCAAGATATTGATAAGAAACTTTCGCAGTCTATGCCTTAGTTTGTCCATTCAAAGCTGTGCAAATTTTATCAAAATCGGACCGATATATCGTATAGCTGCCATAAAACCTATTGGCCGATTTTTGTCATTTTTCAAGATATTGATAAGAAACTTTCGCAGTCTATGCCTTAGTTTGTCCATTCAAAGCTGTGAAAATTTTATCAAAATCGGACCGATATATCGTATAGCTGCCATAGAACCTATCGGCCGATTTTTGTCATTTTTCAAGATATTGATAAGAAACTTTCGCAGTCTATGCCTTAGTTTGTCCATTCAAAGCTGTGCAAATTTTATCAAAATCGGACCGATATATCGTATAGCTGCCATAAAACCTATTGGCCGATTTTTGTCATTTTTCAAGATATTGATAAGAAACTTTCGCAGTCTATGCCTTAGTTTGTCCATTCAAAGCTGTGCAAATTTTATCAAAATCGGACCGATATATCGTATAGCTGCCATAAAACCTATCGGCCGATTTTTGTCATTTTTCAAGATATTGATAAGAAACTTTCGCAGTCTATGCCTTAGTTTGTCCATTCAAAGCTGTGCAAATTTTATCAAAATCGGACCGATATATCGTATAGCTGCCATAAAACCTATTGGCCGATTTTTGTCATTTTTCAAGATATTGATAAGAAACTTTCGCAGTCTATGCCTTAGTATGTCCATTCAAAGCTGTGAAAATTTTATCAAAATCGGACCGATATATCGTATAGCTGCCATAGAACCTATCGGCCGATTTTTGTCATTTTTCAAGATATTGATAAGAAACTTTCGCAGTCTATGCCTTAGTTTGTCCATTCAAAGCTGTGCAAATTTTATCAAAATCGGACCGATATATCGTATAGCTGCCATAAAACCTATTGGCCGATTTTTGTCATTTTTCAAGATATTGATAAGAAACTTTCGCAGTCTATGCCTTAGTTTGTCCATTCAAAGCTGTGCAAATTTTATCAAAATCGGACCGATATATCGTATAGCTGCCATAAAACCTATCGGCCGATTTTTGTCATTTTTCAAGATATTGATAAGAAACTTTCGCAGTCTATGCCTTAGTTTGTCCATTCAAAGCTGTGCAAATTTTATCAAAATCGGACCGATATATCGTATAGCTGCCATAGAACCTATTGGCCGATTTTTGTCATTTTTCAAGATATTGATAAGAAACTTTCGCAGTCTATGCCTTAGTTTGTCCATTCAAAGCTGTGCAAATTTTATCAAAATCGGACCGATATATCGTATAGCTGCCATAAAACCTATTGGCCGATTTTTGTCATTTTTCAAGATATTGATAAGAAACTTTCGCAGTCTATGCCTTAGTTTGTCCATTCAAAGCTGTGCAAATTTTATCAAAATCGGACCGATATATCGTATAGCTGCCATAAAACCTATTGGCCGATTTTTGTCATTTTTCAAGATATTGATAAGAAACTTTCGCAGTCTATGCCTTAGTTTGTCCATTCAAAGCTGTGCAAAATTTTATCAAAATCGGACCGATATATCGTATAGCTGCCATAAAACCTATTGGCCGATTTTTGTCATTTTTCAAGATATTGATAAGAAACTTTCGCAGTCTATGCCTTAGTTTGTCCATTCAAAGCTGTGCAAATTTTATCAAAATCGGACCGATATATCGTATAGCTGCCATAAAACCTATTGGCCGATTTTTGTCATTTTTCAAGATATTGATAAGAAACTTTCGCAGTCTATGCCTTAGTTTGTCCATTCAAAGCTGTGCAAATTTTATCAAAATCGGACCGATATATCGTATAGCTGCCATAAAACCTATCGGCCGATTTTTGTCATTTTTCAAGATATTGATAAGAAACTTTCGCAGTCTATGCCTTAGTTTGTCCATTCAAAGCTGTGCAAATTTTATCAAAATCGGACCGATATATCGTATAGCTGCCATAAAACCTATTGGCCGATTTTTGTCATTTTTCAAGATATTGATAAGAAACTTTCGCAGTCTATGCCTTAGTTTGTCCATTCAAAGCTGTGCAAATTTTATCAAAATCGGACCGAATATATCGTATAGCTGCCATAAAACCTATTGGCCGATTTTTGTCATTTTTCAAGATATTGATAAGAAACTTTCGCAGTCTATGCCTTAGTTTGTCCATTCAAAGCTGTGCAAATTTTATCAAAATCGGACCGATATATCGTATAGCTGCCATAAAACCTATCGGCCGATTTTTGTCATTTTTCAAGATATTGCCAAGAAACTTTCGCAGTCTATGCCTTAGTTTGTCCATTCAAAGCTGTGCAAATTTTATCAAAATCGGACCGATATATCGTATAGCTGCCATAAAACCTATTGGCCGATTTTTGTCATTTTTCAAGATATTGATAAGAAACTTTCGCAGTCTATGCCTTAGTTTGTCCATTCAAAGCTGTGCAAATTTTATCAAAATCGGACCGATATATCGTATAGCTGCCATAAAACCTATTGGCCGATTTTTGTCATTTTTCAAGATATTGATAAGAAACTTTCGCAGTCTATGCCTTAGTTTGTCCATTCAAAGCTGTGAAAATTTTATCAAAATCGGACCGATATATCGTATAGCTGCCATAAAACCTATCGGCCGATTTTTGTCATTTTTCAAGATATTGATAAGAAACTTTCGCAGTCTATGCCTTAGTTTGTCCATTCAAAGCTGTGCAAATTTTATCAAAATCGGACCGATATATCGTATAGCTGCCATAAAACCTATCGGCCGATTTTTGTCATTTTTCAAGATATTGATAAGAAACTTTCGCAGTCTATGCCTTAGTTTGTCCATTCAAAGCTGTGAAAATTTTATCAAAATCGGACCGATATATCGTATAGCTGCCATAAAACCTATCGGCCGATTTTTGTCATTTTTCAAGATATTGATAAGAAACTTTCGCAGTCTATGCCTTAGTTTGTCCATTCAAAGCTGTGCAAATTTTATCAAAATCGGACCGATATATCGTATAGCTGCCATAAAACCTATTGGCCGATTTTTGTCATTTTTCAAGATATTGATAAGAAACTTTCGCAGTCTATGCCTTAGTTTGTCCATTCAAAGCTGTGCAAATTTTATCAAAATCGGACCGATATATCGTATAGCTGCCATAAAACCTATTGGCCGATTTTTGTCATTTTTCAAGATATTGATAAGAAACTTTCGCAGTCTATGCCTTAGTTTGTCCATTCAAAGCTGTGCAAATTTTATCAAAATCGGACCGATATATCGTATAGCTGCCATAAAACCTATTGGCCGATTTTTGTCATTTTTCAAGATATTGATAAGAAACTTTCGCAGTCTATGCCTTAGTTTGTCCATTCAAAGCTGTGCAAATTTTATCAAAATCGGACCGATATATCGTATAGCTGCCATAAAACCTATCGGCCGATTTTTGTCATTTTTCAAGATATTGATAAGAAACTTTCGCAGTCTATGCCTTAGTTTGTCCATTCAAAGCTGTGCAAATTTTATCAAAATCGGACCGATATATCGTATAGCTGCCATAAAACCTATCGGCCGATTTTTGTCATTTTTCAAGATATTGATAAGAAACTTTCGCAGTCTATGCCTTAGTTTGTCCATTCAAAGCTGTGCAAATTTTATCAAAATCGGACCGATATATCGTATAGCTGCCATAAAACCTATTGGCCGATTTTTGTCATTTTTCAAGATATTGATAAGAAACTTTCGCAGTCTATGCCTTAGTTTGTCCATTCAAAGCTGTGCAAATTTTATCAAAATCGGACCGATATATCGTATAGCTGCCATAAAACCTATTGGCCGATTTTTGTCATTTTTCAAGATATTGATAAGAAACTTTCGCAGTCTATGCCTTAGTTTGTCCATTCAAAGCTGTGCAAATTTTATCAAAATCGGACCGATATATCGTATAGCTGCCATAAAACCTATTGGCCGATTTTTGTCATTTTTCAAGATATTGATAAGAAACTTTCGCAGTCTATGCCTTAGTTTGTCCATTCAAAGCTGTGCAAATTTTATCAAAATCGGACCGATATATCGTATAGCTGCCATAGAACCTATTGGCCGATTTTTGTCATTTTTCAAGATATTGATAAGAAACTTTCGCAGTCTATGCCTTAGTTTGTCCATTCAAAGCTGTGCAAATTTTATCAAAATCGGACCGATATATCGTATAGCTGCCATAAAACCTATTGGCCGATTTTTGTCATTTTTCAAGATATTGATAAGAAACTTTCGCAGTCTATGCCTTAGTTTGTCCATTCAAAGCTGTGCAAATTTTATCAAAATCGGACCGATATATCGTATAGCTGCCATAAAACCTATTGGCCGATTTTTGTCATTTTTCAAGATATTGATAAGAAACTTTCGCAGTCTATGCCTTAGTTTGTCCATTCAAAGCTGTGCAAATTTTATCAAAATCGGACCGATATATCGTATAGCTGCCATAAAACCTATTGGCCGATTTTTGTCATTTTTCAAGATATTGATAAGAAACTTTCGCAGTCTATGCCTTAGTTTGTCCATTCAAAGCTGTGCAAATTTTATCAAAATCGGACCGATATATCGTATAGCTGCCATAAAACCTATTGGCCGATTTTTGTCATTTTTCAAGATATTGATAAGAAACTTTCGCAGTCTATGCCTTAGTTTGTCCATTCAAAGCTGTGCAAATTTTATCAAAATCGGACCGATATATCGTATAGCTGCCATAAAACCTATTGGCCGATTTTTGTCATTTTTCAAGATATTGATAAGAAACTTTCGCAGTCTATGCCTTAGTTTGTCCATTCAAAGCTGTGCAAATTTTATCAAAATCGGACCGATATATCGTATAGCTGCCATAAAACCTATTGGCCGATTTTTGTCATTTTTCAAGATATTGATAAGAAACTTTCGCAGTCTATGCCTTAGTTTGTCCATTCAAAGCTGTGCAAATTTTATCAAAATCGGACCGATATATCGTATAGCTGCCATAAAACCTATTGGCCGATTTTTGTCATTTTTCAAGATATTGATAAGAAACTTTCGCAGTCTATGCCTTAGTTTGTCCATTCAAAGCTGTGCAAATTTTATCAAAATCGGACCGATATATCGTATAGCTGCCATAAAACCTATCGGCCGATTTTTGTCATTTTTCAAGATATTGATAAGAAACTTTCGCAGTCTATGCCTTAGTTTGTCCATTCAAAGCTGTGAAAATTTTATCAAAATCGGACCGATATATCGTATAGCTGCCATAAAACCTATTGGCCGATTTTTGTCATTTTTCAAGATATTGATAAGAAACTTTCGCAGTCTATGCCTTAGTTTGTCCATTCAAAGCTGTGAAAATTTTATCAAAATCGGACCGATATATCGTATAGCTGCCATAAAACCTATCGGCCGATTTTTGTCATTTTTCAAGATATTGATAAGAAACTTTCGCAGTCTATGCCTTAGTTTGTCCATTCAAAGCTGTGCAAATTTTATCAAAATCGGACCGATATATCGTATAGCTGCCATAAAACCTATTGGCCGATTTTTGTCATTTTTCAAGATATTGATAAGAAACTTTCGCAGTCTATGCCTTAGTTTGTCCATTCAAAGCTGTGCAAAATTTTATCAAAATCGGACCGATATATCGTATAGCTGCCATAAAACCTATTGGCCGATTTTTGTCATTTTTCAAGATATTGATAAGAAACTTTCGCAGTCTATGCCTTAGTTTGTCCATTCAAAGCTGTGCAAATTTTATCAAAATCGGACCGATATATCGTATAGCTGCCATAAAACCTATCGGCCGATTTTTGTCATTTTTCAAGATATTGATAAGAAACTTTCGCAGTCTATGCCTTAGTTTGTCCATTCAAAGCTGTGCAAATTTTATCAAAATCGGACCGATATATCGTATAGCTGCCATAAAACCTATTGGCCGATTTTTGTCATTTTTCAAGATATTGATAAGAAACTTTCGCAGTCTATGCCTTAGTTTGTCCATTCAAAGCTGTGAAAATTTTATCAAAATCGGACCGATATATCGTATAGCTGCCATAGAACCTATTGGCCGATTTTTGTCATTTTTCAAGATATTGATAAGAAACTTTCGCAGTCTATGCCTTAGTTTGTCCATTCAAAGCTGTGCAAATTTTATCAAAATCGGACCGATATATCGTATAGCTGCCATAAAACCTATTGGCCGATTTTTGTCATTTTTCAAGATATTGATAAGAAACTTTCGCAGTCTATGCCTTAGTTTGTCCATTCAAAGCTGTGCAAATTTTATCAAAATCGGACCGATATATCGTATAGCTGCCATAAAACCTATCGGCCGATTTTTGTCATTTTTCAAGATATTGATAAGAAACTTTCGCAGTCTATGCCTTAGTTTGTCCATTCAAAGCTGTGAAAATTTTATCAAAATCGGACCGATATATCGTATAGCTGCCATAAAACCTATTGGCCGATTTTTGTCATTTTTCAAGATATTGATAAGAAACTTTCGCAGTCTATGCCTTAGTTTGTCCATTCAAAGCTGTGCAAATTTTATCAAAATCGGACCGATATATCGTATAGCTGCCATAAAACCTATCGGCCGATTTTTGTCATTTTTCAAGATATTGATAAGAAACTTTCGCAGTCTATGCCTTAGTTTGTCCATTCAAAGCTGTGCAAATTTTATCAAAATCGGACCGATATATCGTATAGCTGCCATAAAACCTATTGGCCGATTTTTGTCATTTTTCAAGATATTGATAAGAAACTTTCGCAGTCTATGCCTTAGTTTGTCCATTCAAAGCTGTGCAAATTTTATCAAAATCGGACCGATATATCGTATAGCTGCCATAAAACCTATCGGCCGATTTTTGTCATTTTTCAAGATATTGATAAGAAACTTTCGCAGTCTATGCCTTAGTTTGTCCATTCAAAGCGTGTGAAAATTTTATCAAAATCGGACCGATATATCGTATAGCTGCCATAAAACCTATTGGCCGATTTTTGTCATTTTTCAAGATATTGATAAGAAACTTTCGCAGTCTATGCCTTAGTTTGTCCATTCAAAGCTGTGAAAATTTTATCAAAATCGGACCGATATATCGTATAGCTGCCATAAAACCTATTGGCCGATTTTTGTCATTTTTCAAGATATTGATAAGAAACTTTCGCAGTCTATGCCTTAGTTTGTCCATTCAAAGCTGTGCAAATTTTATCAAAATCGGACCGATATATCGTATAGCTGCCATAAAACCTATTGGCCGATTTTTGTCATTTTTCAAGATATTGATAAGAAACTTTCGCAGTCTATGCCTTAGTTTGTCCATTCAAAGCTGTGCAAATTTTATCAAAATCGGACCGATATATCGTATAGCTGCCATAAAACCTATTGGCCGATTTTTGTCATTTTTCAAGATATTGATAAGAAACTTTCGCAGTCTATGCCTTAGTTTGTCCATTCAAAGCTGTGCAAATTTTATCAAAATCGGACCGATATATCGTATAGCTGCCATAAAACCTATTGGCCGATTTTTGTCATTTTTCAAGATATTGATAAGAAACTTTCGCAGTCTATGCCTTAGTTTGTCCATTCAAAGCTGTGCAAATTTTATCAAAATCGGACCGATATATCGTATAGCTGCCATAAAACCTATTGGCCGATTTTTGTCATTTTTCAAGATATTGATAAGAAACTTTCGCAGTCTATGCCTTAGTTTGTCCATTCAAAGCTGTGAAAATTTTATCAAAATCGGACCGATATATCGTATAGCTGCCATAAAACCTATTGGCCGATTTTTGTCATTTTTCAAGATATTGATAAGAAACTTTCGCAGTCTATGCCTTAGTTTGTCCATTCAAAGCTGTGCAAATTTTATCAAAATCGGACCGATATATCGTATAGCTGCCATAAAACCTATTGGCCGATTTTTGTCATTTTTCAAGATATTGATAAGAAACTTTCGCAGTCTATGCCTTAGTTTGTCCATTCAAAGCTGTGCAAATTTTATCAAAATCGGACCGATATATCGTATAGCTGCCATAAAACCTATTGGCCGATTTTTGTCATTTTTCAAGATATTGATAAGAAACTTTCGCAGTCTATGCCTTAGTTTGTCCATTCAAAGCTGTGCAAATTTTATCAAAATCGGACCGATATATCGTATAGCTGCCATAAAACCTATTGGCCGATTTTTGTCATTTTTCAAGATATTGATAAGAAACTTTCGCAGTCTATGCCTTAGTTTGTCCATTCAAAGCTGTGCAAATTTTATCAAAATCGGACCGATATATCGTATAGCTGCCATAGAACCTATCGGCCGATTTTTGTCATTTTTCAAGATATTGATAAGAAACTTTCGCAGTCTATGCCTTAGTTTGTCCATTCAAAGCTGTGCAAATTTTATCAAAATCGGACCGATATATCGTATAGCTGCCATAAAACCTATTGGCCGATTTTTGTCATTTTTCAAGATATTGATAAGAAACTTTCGCAGTCTATGCCTTAGTTTGTCCATTCAAAGCTGTGCAAATTTTATCAAAATCGGACCGATATATCGTATAGCTGCCATAAAACCTATTGGCCGATTTTTGTCATTTTTCAAGATATTGATAAGAAACTTTCGCAGTCTATGCCTTAGTTTGTCCATTCAAAGCTGTGAAAATTTTATCAAAATCGGACCGATATATCGTATAGCTGCCATAAAACCTATTGGCCGATTTTTGTCATTTTTCAAGATATTGATAAGAAACTTTCGCAGTCTATGCCTTAGTTTGTCCATTCAAAGCTGTGCAAATTTTATCAAAATCGGACCGATATATCGTATAGCTGCCATAAAACCTATTGGCCGATTTTTGTCATTTTTCAAGATATTGATAAGAAACTTTCGCAGTCTATGCCTTAGTTTGTCCATTCAAAGCTGTGCAAATTTTATCAAAATCGGACCGATATATCGTATAGCTGCCATAAAACCTATCGGCCGATTTTTGTCATTTTTCAAGATATTGATAAGAAACTTTCGCAGTCTATGCCTTAGTTTGTCCATTCAAAGCTGTGCAAATTTTATCAAAATCGGACCGATATATCGTATAGCTGCCATAAAACCTATTGGCCGATTTTTGTCATTTTTCAAGATATTGATAAGAAACTTTCGCAGTCTATGCCTTAGTTTGTCCATTCAAAGCTGTGCAAATTTTATCAAAATCGGACCGATATATCGTATAGCTGCCATAAAACCTATTGGCCGATTTTTGTCATTTTTCAAGATATTGATAAGAAACTTTCGCAGTCTATGCCTTAGTTTGTCCATTCAAAGCTGTGAAAATTTTATCAAAATCGGACCGATATATCGTATAGCTGCCATAAAACCTATTGGCCGATTTTTGTCATTTTTCAAGATATTGATAAGAAACTTTCGCAGTCTATGCCTTAGTTTGTCCATTCAAAGCTGTGAAAATTTTATCAAAATCGGACCGATATATCGTATAGCTGCCATAAAACCTATCGGCCGATTTTTGTCATTTTTCAAGATATTGATAAGAAACTTTCGCAGTCTATGCCTTAGTTTGTCCATTCAAAGCTGTGCAAATTTTATCAAAATCGGACCGATATATCGTATAGCTGCCATAGAACCTATTGGCCGATTTTTGTCATTTTTCAAGATATTGATAAGAAACTTTCGCAGTCTATGCCTTAGTTTGTCCATTCAAAGCTGTGCAAATTTTATCAAAATCGGACCGATATATCGTATAGCTGCCATAAAACCTATTGGCCGATTTTTGTCATTTTTCAAGATATTGATAAGAAACTTTCGCAGTCTATGCCTTAGTTTGTCCATTCAAAGCTGTGAAAATTTTATCAAAATCGGACCGATATATCGTATAGCTGCCATAAAACCTATTGGCCGATTTTTGTCATTTTTCAAGATATTGATAAGAAACTTTCGCAGTCTATGCCTTAGTTTGTCCATTCAAAGCTGTGCAAATTTTATCAAAATCGGACCGATATATCGTATAGCTGCCATAAAACCTATTGGCCGATTTTTGTCATTTTTCAAGATATTGATAAGAAACTTTCGCAGTCTATGCCTTAGTTTGTCCATTCAAAGCTGTGCAAATTTTATCAAAATCGGACCGATATATCGTATAGCTGCCATAAAACCTATTGGCCGATTTTTGTCATTTTTCAAGATATTGATAAGAAACTTTCGCAGTCTATGCCTTAGTTTGTCCATTCAAAGCTGTGCAAATTTTATCAAAATCGGACCGATATATCGTATAGCTGCCATAAAACCTATTGGCCGATTTTTGTCATTTTTCAAGATATTGCCAAGAAACTTTCGCAGTCTATGCCTTAGTTTGTCCATTCAAAGCTGTGAAAATTTTATCAAAATCGGACCGATATATCGTATAGCTGCCATAGAACCTATCGGCCGATTTTTGTCATTTTTCAAGATATTGATAAGAAACTTTCGCAGTCTATGCCTTAGTTTGTCCATTCAAAGCTGTGCAAATTTTATCAAAATCGGACCGATATATCGTATAGCTGCCATAAAACCTATTGGCCGATTTTTGTCATTTTTCAAGATATTGATAAGAAACTTTCGCAGTCTATGCCTTAGTTTGTCCATTCAAAGCTGTGCAAATTTTATCAAAATCGGACCGATATATCGTATAGCTGCCATAAAACCTATCGGCCGATTTTTGTCATTTTTCAAGATATTGATAAGAAACTTTCGCAGTCTATGCCTTAGTTTGTCCATTCAAAGCTGTGCAAATTTTATCAAAATCGGACCGATATATCGTATAGCTGCCATAAAACCTATTGGCCGATTTTTGTCATTTTTCAAGATATTGATAAGAAACTTTCGCAGTCTATGCCTTAGTTTGTCCATTCAAAGCTGTGCAAATTTTATCAAAATCGGACCGATATATCGTATAGCTGCCATAAAACCTATCGGCCGATTTTTGTCATTTTTCAAGATATTGATAAGAAACTTTCGCAGTCTATGCCTTAGTTTGTCCATTCAAAGCTGTGAAAATTTTATCAAAATCGGACCGATATATCGTATAGCTGCCATAAAACCTATTGGCCGATTTTTGTCATTTTTCAAGATATTGATAAGAAACTTTCGCAGTCTATGCCTTAGTTTGTCCATTCAAAGCTGTGCAAAATTTTATCAAAATCGGACCGATATATCGTATAGCTGCCATAGAACCTATTGGCCGATTTTTGTCATTTTTCAAGATATTGATAAGAAACTTTCGCAGTCTATGCCTTAGTTTGTCCATTCAAAGCTGTGCAAATTTTATCAAAATCGGACCGATATATCGTATAGCTGCCATAAAACCTATTGGCCGATTTTTGTCATTTTTCAAGATATTGCCAAGAAACTTTCGCAGTCTATGCCTTAGTTTGTCCATTCAAAGCTGTGCAAATTTTATCAAAATCGGACCGATATATCGTATAGCTGCCATAAAACCTATCGGCCGATTTTTGTCATTTTTCAAGATATTGATAAGAAACTTTCGCAGTCTATGCCTTAGTTTGTCCATTCAAAGCTGTGCAAATTTTATCAAAATCGGACCGATATATCGTATAGCTGCCATAAAACCTATTGGCCGATTTTTGTCATTTTTCAAGATATTGATAAGAAACTTTCGCAGTCTATGCCTTAGTTTGTCCATTCAAAGCTGTGCAAATTTTATCAAAATCGGACCGATATATCGTATAGCTGCCATAAAACCTATCGGCCGATTTTTGTCATTTTTCAAGATATTGATAAGAAACTTTCGCAGTCTATGCCTTAGTTTGTCCATTCAAAGCTGTGCAAATTTTATCAAAATCGGACCGATATATCGTATAGCTGCCATAAAACCTATTGGCCGATTTTTGTCATTTTTCAAGATATTGATAAGAAACTTTCGCAGTCTATGCCTTAGTTTGTCCATTCAAAGCTGTGCAAATTTTATCAAAATCGGACCGATATATCGTATAGCTGCCATAAAACCTATTGGCCGATTTTTGTCATTTTTCAAGATATTGATAAGAAACTTTCGCAGTCTATGCCTTAGTTTGTCCATTCAAAGCTGTGCAAATCGTGTTAAATTTTATCAAAATCGGACCGATATATCGTATAGCTGCTATAGCTGCCATAAAACCTATCGGCCGATTTTTGTCATTTTTCAAGATATTGATAAGAAACTTTCGCAGTCTATGCCTTAGTTTGTCCATTCAAAGCTGTGCAAATTTTATCAAAATCGGACCGATATATCGTATAGCTGCCATAAAACCTATTGGCCGATTTTTGTCATTTTTCAAGATATTGATAAGAAACTTTCGCAGTCTATGCCTTAGTTTGTCCATTCAAAGCTGTGCAAATTTTATCAAAATCGGACCGATATATCGTATAGCTGCCATAGAACCTATTGGCCGATTTTTGTCATTTTTCAAGATATTGATAAGAAACTTTCGCAGTCTATGCCTTAGTTTGTCCATTCAAAGCTGTGCAAATTTTATCAAAATCGGACCGATATATCGTATAGCTGCCATAAAACCTATCGGCCGATTTTTGTCATTTTTCAAGATATTGATAAGAAACTTTCGCAGTCTATGCCTTAGTTTGTCCATTCAAAGCTGTGCAAATTTTATCAAAATCGGACCGATATATCGTATAGCTGCCATAAAACCTATTGGCCGATTTTTGTCATTTTTCAAGATATTGCCAAGAAACTTTCGCAGTCTATGCCTTAGTTTGTCCATTCAAAGCTGTGCAAATTTTATCAAAATCGGACCGATATATCGTATAGCTGCCATAAAACCTATCGGCCGATTTTTGTCATTTTTCAAGATATTGATAAGAAACTTTCGCAGTCTATGCCTTAGTTTGTCCATTCAAAGCTGTGCAAATTTTATCAAAATCGGACCGATATATCGTATAGCTGCCATAAAACCTATTGGCCGATTTTTGTCATTTTTCAAGATATTGATAAGAAACTTTCGCAGTCTATGCCTTAGTTTGTCCATTCAAAGCTGTGCAAATTTTATCAAAATCGGACCGATATATCGTATAGCTGCCATAAAACCTATTGGCCGATTTTTGTCATTTTTCAAGATATTGATAAGAAACTTTCGCAGTCTATGCCTTAGTTTGTCCATTCAAAGCTGTGCAAATTTTATCAAAATCGGACCGATATATCGTATAGCTGCCATAAAACCTATTGGCCGATTTTTGTCATTTTTCAAGATATTGCCAAGAAACTTTCGCAGTCTATGCCTTAGTTTGTCCATTCAAAGCTGTGAAAATTTTATCAAAATCGGACCGATATATCGTATAGCTGCCATAAAACCTATTGGCCGATTTTTGTCATTTTTCAAGATATTGATAAGAAACTTTCGCAGTCTATGCCTTAGTTTGTCCATTCAAAGCTGTGAAAATTTTATCAAAATCGGACCGATATATCGTATAGCTGCCATAAAACCTATCGGCCGATTTTTGTCATTTTTCAAGATATTGATAAGAAACTTTCGCAGTCTATGCCTTAGTTTGTCCATTCAAAGCTGTGCAAATTTTATCAAAATCGGACCGATATATCGTATAGCTGCCATAAAACCTATCGGCCGATTTTTGTCATTTTTCAAGATATTGATAAGAAACTTTCGCAGTCTATGCCTTAGTTTGTCCATTCAAAGCTGTGCAAATTTTATCAAAATCGGACCGATATATCGTATAGCTGCCATAAAACCTATTGGCCGATTTTTGTCATTTTTCAAGATATTGATAAGAAACTTTCGCAGTCTATGCCTTAGTTTGTCCATTCAAAGCTGTGCAAATTTTATCAAAATCGGACCGATATATCGTATAGCTGCCATAAAACCTATCGGCCGATTTTTGTCATTTTTCAAGATATTGATAAGAAACTTTCGCAGTCTATGCCTTAGTTTGTCCATTCAAAGCTGTGAAAATTTTATCAAAATCGGACCGATATATCGTATAGCTGCCATAAAACCTATTGGCCGATTTTTGTCATTTTTCAAGATATTGATAAGAAACTTTCGCAGTCTATGCCTTAGTTTGTCCATTCAAAGCTGTGCAAATTTTATCAAAATCGGACCGATATATCGTATAGCTGCCATAAGAACCTATTGGCCGATTTTTGTCATTTTTCAAGATATTGATAAGAAACTTTCGCAGTCTATGCCTTAGTTTGTCCATTCAAAGCTGTGCAAATTTTATCAAAATCGGACCGATATATCGTATAGCTGCCATAAAACCTATTGGCCGATTTTTGTCATTTTTCAAGATATTGCCAAGAAACTTTCGCAGTCTATGCCTTAGTTTGTCCATTCAAAGCTGTGAAAATTTTATCAAAATCGGACCGATATATCGTATAGCTGCCATAGAACCTATCGGCCGATTTTTGTCATTTTTCAAGATATTGATAAGAAACTTTCGCAGTCTATGCCTTAGTTTGTCCATTCAAAGCTGTGCAAATTTTATCAAAATCGGACCGATATATCGTATAGCTGCCATAGAACCTATCGGCCGATTTTTGTCATTTTTCAAGATATTGATAAGAAACTTTCGCAGTCTATGCCTTAGTTTGTCCATTCAAAGCTGTGCAAATTTTATCAAAATCGGACCGATATATCGTATAGCTGCCATAAAACCTATTGGCCGATTTTTGTCATTTTTCAAGATATTGATAAGAAACTTTCGCAGTCTATGCCTTAGTTTGTCCATTCAAAGCTGTGCAAATTTTATCAAAATCGGACCGATATATCGTATAGCTGCCATAAAACCTATCGGCCGATTTTTGTCATTTTTCAAGATATTGATAAGAAACTTTCGCAGTCTATGCCTTAGTTTGTCCATTCAAAGCTGTGCAAATTTTATCAAAATCGGACCGATATATCGTATAGCTGCCATAGAACCTATGCCTTAGTTTGTCCATTCAAAGCTGTGCAAATTTTATCAAAATCGGACCGATATATCGTATAGCTGCCATAAAACCTATTGGCCGATTTTTGTCATTTTTCAAGATATTGCCAAGAAACTTTCGCAGTCTATGCCTTAGTATGTCCATTCAAAGCTGTGAAAATTTTATCAAAATCGGACCAATATATCGTATAGCTGCCATAGAACCTATCGGCCGATTTTTGTCATTTTTCAAGATATTGATAAGAAACTTTCGCAGTCTATGCCTTAGTTTGTCCATTCAAAGCTGTGCAAATTTTATCAAAATCGGACCGATATATCGTATAGCTGCCATAAAACCTATTGGCCGATTTTTGTCATTTTTCAAGATATTGATAAGAAACTTTCGCAGTCTATGCCTTAGTTTGTCCATTCAAAGCTGTGCAAATTTTATCAAAATCGGACCGATATATCGTATAGCTGCCATAAAACCTATTGGCCGATTTTTGTCATTTTTCAAGATATTGCCAAGAAACTTTCGCAGTCTATGCCTTAGTATGTCCATTCAAAGCTGTGAAAATTTTATCAAAATCGGACCAATATATCGTATAGCTGCCATAGAACCTATCGGCCGATTTTTGTCATTTTTCAAGATATTGATAAGAAACTTTCGCAGTCTATGCCTTAGTTTGTCCATTCAAAGCTGTGCAAATTTTATCAAAATCGGACCGATATATCGTATAGCTGCCATAAAACCTATCGGCCGATTTTTGTCATTTTTCAAGATATTGATAAGAAACTTTCGCAGTCTTTTTTTATGTTTAAGCTTCTAAATTTTATCAAAATCGGACCGATATATCGTATAGCTGCCATAGAACCTATTTTTTGTCATTTTTCAAGATATTGATAAGAAACTTTCGCAGTCTATGCCTTAGTTTGTCCATTCAAAGCTATGAAAATTTTATCAAAATCGGAGTCAGTCTATGCCTTAGTATGTCCATTCAAAGCTGTGCAAATTTGATCAAAATCGGACCGATATATCGTATAGCTGCCATAGAACCTATCGGCCGATTTTTGTCATTTTTCAAGATATTGATAAGAAACTTTCGCAGTCTATGCCTTAGTTTGTCCATTCAAAGCTGTGCAAATTTTATCAAAATCGGACCGATATATCGTATAGCTGCCATAAAAC